>CM077517.1:30758182-31958182 GCA_039654895.1 Mongoloraphidia duomilia | reverse complement strand
TCTAAAGTTGTAAAAAGTGTGTCCCCCTCTAACTTTTCAACTATGGGATGGAAAATCCTGAAAAAATTTAAGGTGGTAGAACTTAAAAAACACTTCCAACGAAAATTGGTTTGAATAAGTTATGTTGTGTAGTTTTTGAGATATGGTCCGACACGCACTTGGCCGCTTTTTTAATGTATTCAATTTCTTTTACGTCGGACATCAGTTCATCATTAAAAATTTAAAATTAAAATATGTGAATACAAACAAAATCCATTATGTAATTAATACAAAAGATTCGTTTTTTAAAGCGTCAGCAAATATTATGTTGTTTTATTTGTTAATTATTCAGAAACCAGTTAATCTTGATCATTTCAGATTTCTATACAATAGACGGACTTTTTGACTTACGTAAACTGCAACATTTAAATTTTAAATGTTCATAGGTAATAAGTCTAAATTTTTTTCTCAGAACTTATTGTGTTTTTTTTTTGCAAATTTGCATATAATTATACTACAGTAAAACATCACTAAATCGACGCGTCCTGTTCCGAGGCACCGCCGGATTACTGGAAAGATACAGAAAAATAGTCAGATATTACAGGTGCCTGACGGATTACCGATGCCGGAGTAGGTACCGTAAACGTTGGATTATAGAGTAACTAATGTATTTAGGGCGCTATAGGAAAAACGTCGAATTACTGGCAATGCCGGACTGCTGACGGCCGGATTTCGGAGATTCTATTGTATTCCAAATAGAGTGTATAATTTTGGTATCCCTTCCATGCGTTTCTTTTCGCTTAAAGGAAATGAAAATTGCGGGTTTTGAAAGGACGTTTAATTCCGTATTCATAATATAAACAGTTCTTATTAACTTTTAAGCACTTATCGTTCTTAAACATCAGTGAATCGATTTGATTCAACCCGGGAAAATCGGTGCTTTTAAAAAACAAAAATAAAAGGCTACGGATCGCGAATTACTTACTTGTGGGAGAGTAACCTTGAACTCATGTGACATTAGAATTTCAGTTTGGAGTAGGGATTTTGAGGGACGAAGTACTCCGAGATATGATAATAGGTATTCCAGATCAATAATAAAATTGGAGCAGGATCTCGATCTTAATTTCGTTCAGGGATTTCGGGTATTTTGTGATGGGAAACGCGTTTCTAGAATTTTTGTCTATTTCTGTCTGTATCGGCATCACTCTAAAATGAATGGACCGATTTGGATGAAACTAAGTAGGTACTTACACATACACAATTGCTATATCAAAACAAAGTATACGCTCGGTAGAGTTTCCGTCAAAATTAACGCGAGTGAATCTACAGGCACAATCTACATTCACAAGAGCTAAAGCTATAGTACCAAAATCAGCCGAAGAACAAACCGTCAGTTATATTTTTAGTGCAGACGGAAACAACGCAGCCAACTCGCTCAATGTAAGACGAGATTAGGGAATGTTTTGCAATTTGGAAAAAAGCTGTGTTCAGTTCGAATTAATTTGATTTGCGCGAAAAGGAAAAAGTAATTCAATAAGCACAAGGTGTACCACTGACATGCGATTGACATAAAAAACAACCAGACGAGACAGTATAAGAAGTAAAACGCATTAGTACAAGGTCGGTCAAAAAATTCGAAAACAAATTAGCATTAAAAAAATAGGTAAAAAAACTTTTATGTTAAACGGTTTTATAAATGTACTAAAAAGAAAATAAATTATAATTTAAAAAAACTAAAAAACACGCTTTAATGAACTAAAAAGTAAAAAAAAAATTAATTTTATTGTAAAAAAGCGTGGGGTGCTTTGTATCATATTTTCATAATACCCCACGCTTTTTTACAATAAAATTAATTATTTTTTACTTTTTAGTTCATTAAAGCGTGTTTTTTAGTTTTTTTAAATTATAATTTATTTTTGCTTTTTAGTCCTGGAGATCCTGGTCAGGATAATGGGACAAACTTATGGAATTATTGTATTGTCATCGGTCCTTGATAAGTGTGCAAAGTTTCAGTTCAATCTGAAGTTTTTTGCTTTTTTTTTTAGTCCTGGAGATCCTGGTCAGGATAATGGGACAAACTTATTGAATTATTGTATTGTCGTCGGTCCTTGATAAGTCGACAAAGTTTAAACTAAATCTGACCGTTCAAAGTTGGTCAAAATCAAGTTCAAAGAAGTCGGTTACAAACTGACAAACAAGCAAGCAAGCACACAAGCGCGCAAACATACAGGTGAAGCTAATATAAGCGTGTTAAAAATAATATTTAATTTAGGTTCATAAGTATAAAAGCGTGGGTCTAAACTCTATGATAATTTATTACAGTCACGACCCATGCCTTTATACTTATGAAAATTAAATATTAGGTACTTATTTTTTCTTTTTAGTACATTTGTAAAACCGTTTAACTTAAAGGTTTTTTTTACCTATTTTAATTTTTTAGTGTGCTTTTTGCTTAGTCTGATTTTATTACATTTATCCGAACCACTGAAACATTACCGGAGCAAGACCGTTTGCCTGTAAAAATTCAAAAATGCGATTTACACCCGGACGGGAGACGATTCGGTCCGCTAGTTTCCATAATATTGTATTGTCACCGGAGCTACACATGTGTGCAAAATTTCAACTCAATCGGATCACGGGAAGTGGGTGAAAATTCAAAAGTACGATTTACACCCGGACGAACCGAGCCGGTCAGCTAGTTACCATAATATTGTATTGTTACCGAAGCTACACGTGTGCAAAATTTCAACTCAATCGGATAACGGGAACTGGGTGAAAAATCGGTCGCAAGATTTGAAGATATAAAGATAAACAAACAAACACATTTACGGGGTCAAGCTAAATAAAACCGTTTAAAAACACAATATATACTGACAATTTCTGTTTTATGTTCCTCTTCAAAGGACAAGTACGCAACTTCACGATGCGATGTTACCGGTCCTGTTATATTCATAAAATTATGGTAACAGCACCGGTACCGTCGCGATGTTACGCACCTGTTCTTTCAGAAGACAATTATGTATTAATTTTAAAGATTACAATAATAAACAATAACACTCGATCGCATACGTCCTATACCATTTAAGAGACAAATATTTCACAGATGTTCTGTCTGTCCACACTTAGACACCGAAGCCACAAACAAAAAGCAGCAAATCATGCGTTCGAATCTCAGTCTGGTAAATCTATTTTCTCTTTCACCACAAATATTCGCAAGAAATCACCAAATTTTCCAGTAAGTACCTAAGACAGTTTTCTTCAGCGATTCCGAATGATATATATTTCACGAGACGCAATCACGTCTCCTGTTCCGGGGCCGGATTACCGTAAGATGGCTGATTATTGGAAAGATACAGGAATATAACATAAATAATAATTTATAATAGAAATCGTGTCCATCGTGATTATAATAAAATTAAGCAAAATCGCAGGATAGTGGACAAAATAATTTGATTTATTAAATTAAATGTACGACGTTTCGTCTATAGATTTAGACTTTTTCAAGTACATACATAAAAATAAAAATGTTATATTATATACAGGGTGAGTTCGACCACCCGTATCAGTCGTTTTTTTCGAAAACGGTTAGTCGTAGAGAGTTGTGTCAAAAATTTGTATTATAAAAACCCTAATAAAGAATCGAATGGTGATAATTTTTTTTCCGGGAAGATCGGCTTCCCTATTAGTTTGCTCCAGAATGTCCAGATCTCCGGAATTATAAATGTAACGATAGGTCGAAAGTGGTATTGTTGAAAAGTTCTTTAAAAAATAAGCAAGTTTTGTAGGAACATTTTTTTTATTACTGCCACCCCGGTTAAGTAATATTTGTTTGAAATTACTAAATTAAAATGTCATAATAACGAACTTTTTAAAATTCCGCATTTAAAATCTAGTTACCTATCTATCGATCATTAAACACTGAAGAAATACATTCACAGTATAACCAGAAGAGCTCAGTAGTATGTATTAAAGGTAAATGGAAGACAATTTGAACACTTGTGACAATGTCTACGGTTGCTAGATTTTTAATGCCGACTTCGATCGTTATTATGAAATTTTGATTTAATAATTTCAAACGATTGTTACTTAACAGGGGTGGCAGTAATTAAATAATTTTTCCAACAAAACTTGCCTATTTTTTAAAGAGCTTTTCAACAGCACCACTTTCAACCTATCGTGCTTTCTAAAATTCCGGAGTTTTGAACATATAATAATTTATATTTATACTTATAGAAATTTACAGGGGTGGCAGTAATAAAAAAAATGTTCCTACAAAACTTGCTTATTTTTTAAAGATATTTTCAACAATACCACTTTCGACCAATCGTTACATTTATAATTCCGGAGTTCTGGACATTCTGGAGCAAACTAATAGGGAAGCCGACCTTCCCGAAAAAAATAATTATCACCATTCGATTCTTTATTAGGGCTTTTATAATACAAATTTTTGACACAACTCTCTACGACTAACCGTTTTCGAAAAAAACGACTGATACGGGTGGTCGAACTCACCCTGTATATTAGCTTCACTTGTATGTTTGTAACCGACTTCTTTGAACTTGATTTTGACCAACTTTGAACGGTCAGACTTAGTTTAAACTTTGCACACTTATCAAGGACCCACTACAATACAATAATTCAATAAGTTTGTTCCATTATCCTGACCAGGATCTCCAGGACTAAAAAAAAAAAAGCAAAAAACTTCAGATTGAACTGAAACTTTGCACACTTATCAAGGACCGATTACAATACAATAATTCCATAAGTTTGTCCCATTATCCTGACCAGGATCTCCAGGACTAAAAAAGAAAAAAGCAAAAAACTTCAGATTGAACTGAAACTTTGCACACTTATCAAGGACCGATTACAATACAATAATTCCATAAGTTTGTCCCATTATCCTGACCAGGAGCTCCAGGACTAAAAAGCAAAAATAAATTATAATTTAAAAAAACTAAAAAACACGCTTTGATGAACTAAAAAGTACAAAATAATTAATTAATTTTATTGTAAAAAAGCGTAGGGTGCTTTGTATCATATTTTCATACAACCCCACGCTTCTTTACAATAAAATTAATTAATTATTTTCTACTTTTTAGTTCATCAAAGCGTGTTTTTTAGTTTTTTTAAATTATAATTTATTTTTATGTATGTACTTGAAAAAGTCTAAATCTATAGACGAAACGTCGTACATTTAATTTAATAAATCAAATTATTTTGTCCACTATCCTGCGATTTTGCTTAATTTTATAAATAATAATCCTTCAAATGTTTTTTTTATTTTCACTGAAAAATATAGCTTTCTACTCTTTTGCATAATTATTCATGTTATCTGTTATCCACCGGATTACGGGCGCCAGATTACCATAAAAGTCGAATTATAGAGTAGCTAGGGCGCTGTATAAAAACGCCTGATTACTGGCAATGCTTTACTATTGACGGCCGGGTTATAGAACACTGGAGGAAAACGCCGGATTATTAGTAGTACCGGACTACTGACGGTCGGATTATTGAGATTCTACTGTGGGTATATAAACTTCTTTTCTTAATACTGCGTAAAAATCGGTCGATTCAATTTTCAAACATCCTGTACAAACAAAACGTACAGTGAAACGCTTTGATAATATTTTATAGTTTTACTGTAGGATGAATGTTGAGCAGACGAACATCGATCAGGATTATCTCCTGCTGCCATTGTCAGTTAAAGCCACGGAGTCCTTCCCACTTCCTGCTTTATGCCGTGACACGTTGCATATTGTAAAGCCTGTTGCTATCCGATTATTGTCCGACGTCACCAACATGTAGTTACAAACGCTTTCTCTTGTTTGTCTATTATTAGCTATTAGCTATTATTGTCTATTATTAGCTATTATTTATTATTAGCTAAAGCAGGACAAACTAACTCGGTGTGGTACAGAACAGTCGACGTTTGTTTAGAAAACACAAGAATAAACCAAATGTTCAGTTATCCATGCATTGCAGAATGCAAAGGATCGATATATGGGCACATAATTTATCCAACGACAGTTTCGTATCGGTTTGGGGCTGATGAACGCATTGATTTGGTTTAAATTAAAACGAACTGTTTATTATTTGCCCGATCTTAAATTATTAAAGACAATCCGATATTATTATTTTAAAAGTTAGATCACCCTTGATAAGTTCCTTCTTACTCAAAACCTAAATGTCTAGTCTAAATCTTCTCTGACACTTCAATTTGTTATCAGCTTAAGGCGACATAATATAAACGTCTGCATTATTTATATACCTTTGTGAAAATGCATCGTGTGCACATGTGTTGTATACAGAGTGTAAGAGAAACCGTCTTACCATATAATATACTTTTTTTTCTTTGGTGCAGAGGAAATCTTGCATAAGATCCCCTCCTCCTCCACTCGCTCCTCACACTGGAATCCATTTTCATATTTCTTCAGTAGTGTTGCCGTCTAGATCTAGATTTTCTAGACTCTTGTCTTGTCTAGATTTTCAAGACAAGACTTGCAAAAATCTTGTCTAGAAATTTTCAAGACAAGGCAAGACTTGCTTTATCTATATCAAGACTCTTGCCAAAACTCTAGACAATTTTCAAGAGTCTAGATTTACTAAGTTGTAGTATGTAAAGGTTTACTTTACCTACTACTACTAATCTAGAGTCTAATTGATATTAGACAAGACAAGAGTTTGTTAATCTAGACTTAGACTTAGTGAAGTCTTAATATTTCAAGACAATAGTTAAGTGAAGTCTTGTCTTGATATTTCAAGAAGTCTTGTCTTATCTAGACGGCAACACTATTCTTCAGTGGGGGAGGGGGGGCGTCTTTACACCACCGCTGTTACTCATCCACCCCCCATGAGCCGAAAGCTACGTTATCAGCATCTGCTTGGTCGCTTGAAACTCAACTCAGCATAGTTTAATAGTTTAACTAGCGTACCGTGTACACCAATTTAGCTCAGATTTCTTAGCTTTACTGCGTTTTCGGGTGTCACAAGTCTCATTCCTACGTGTTACAAGCCATCATTTCTAATCATAACCTAACCTGATTAGCGTAAAAAACTAATAAGTAATGTATGCATGGCTGATTTGGAATGAGAATAAATTATGAAGAGAGGGCAAACGATAAATCAACGTTTACTTCACCAAGAGCCACCGTAGTCGCACATTTTAACGAAAATGTACTCTATTTTCGATTTTGAAACTAGAAAGTGCCAAACAATTTAAGAATCTTTTTTAATTTATGTACATACTGCGTACACTTTTTATGTACAGCCTGTGTAGTGACGAGGTGCTGTGAGACGAATTGGTTACCTGTAAGTATAAAGTGACCTCCCGTGTTGTCTACCTTAATATTAGAATAATCCATCAATTACGTGTCTAAAATGGAATGACCCGACGTATTCAACGTCATTGTTTCCTATTTGTTACGTTTTCCTTGTCACAATATGTACAATCAAACTCATGTTAAGTATTGTTCAAGGATACATTGTTGTTCATTTAGAGCAGAGGTTCTTACATTTTTGGATTTGGGAAGCGCAAAGCATAGAAAATTTCAAACTTAAAAAAAATCTTTTTGTATTACGCGGCGAAACTTTTAAATGACTAGATATTGTGTTAAGACAGCAAATTATTGTTTGTTGATCTAAGTAATATTAATTGAAATTCATTCTACTTCAACGTTGTTGAAAAGGTAACAACTTTACTGAAATCACTTTCATATTAGCGAATAAGTTTTCAGACAACAATGTTGCCAAACTTGACAAGTTTATATACGAAAAAATTTAAATGCCACTACCAGGACTCGAACCCGAAGCTCTCAGATTTGCGCTGGTTGAGTTATCAGTTACTCCAGAATGCTCTTACGTAGACATTAGGGATTGCAATTGCTGGATCCCTCATCCAGCAATCCAGCTGGATCCAGCATATTTTTCGGTCTGCTGGATCCGCAAGTAATTAACTTTCCAAATAATGACGCAAATCAATTGTCAGTTTCTATTCACACAAAAGCAAATGATTGATCTCAGATCTACAAAAACAAATTGATACAAATGCTTGGAAAAATGTTGTTTCGAAGTGAAAATTGTTCAATTGTCCATTGTGCATTTTCAATATTACTATTCCATCTCCGTTGCCATTCTATCTATCTATCTATAATATATTAATATAAATTAATTAGTAGAATTATATTTGATAGTATATAATTTATAGATTACCTACATTATATACTAACTAAACATGTAAAGTTAATTATCTCAAGTGTTAAACTGAACCAAAGTTAGGTTTACTATCTAAATGTGTAAGAAGTTTTACTGATTTGTAGTGACCAGCCGAAATAATAAAAGTTTCTTAAGTATTTTTAAAGAATCGATAAATTGCTGGATTCGCGCTGGATCCAGCTGGATTGATGTCGATCCAGCAAAAATCCCGCTGAATTGAAAACGTTGCTGGATTGCAATCCCTAGTAGACATTCATTTCCTTCTTATATAATAGCACTTGTAAACGTTAATTCCACCAAACTTTTATACTCTAAAAAATTGATTAACTTTATATTTTAAATTTATACAGAAATCCGATGGAACTTACAGATAAGAGACAAGACCTGTAAAACATTACTTCTTTAAATCGTTTAAAAAGAGAAATGTATTCCCTGATTCGTTATTTTTATAACTAATAATGTAAGGTCAGTGTAATTATGGAGCGCGTCTAGTTGAACATTGGATAGTACGACAGGTCAAGGTTCATTGACGACGCGACGCTCCGGGGTCAATGGTTAAACTTGAATTTCACAATACAACGCAACTATTATATTATGAGTCAGTGTACATAATATTTTTGTTATTTGTTTAATTTGTTTCAATATATAAAAATAAACTTAAGTACATAAATTAATTTCTAAGATACTTTTAAAAGGGATCTATCCCTCTTTCTCCCACCTAACACTTAATTAATTAATTTTTACAACCCTGCTCTGGAAGTTGACTTTTCGAGCGCTGTATGTCATCTCCGAAATACACAATAATCGCATACTTGACTATATGTGTTTCATAAACGCACATGTTCGGTTATATATCACATAACTGCACGGATTCCGCCTAAACTAATACTATTATAGAAATATAACCTCACGAACACAATCTGTACTTAACTCACTCTATCTTTTTCACTTTACTAGAGACTACTGAAACGCCATCTAATGTCGCGATAATAATTTACTTTTTATCGTTCATGTATAGTAATTAAATTAGGTGTAAAAAAATGAAAATTCAATAAAAAATCATTTTAATATTACAATTTTTTATAAATTAACTCAAATTTAAACTGTCCAAAAACGGTACTTCTACCCTATTTCTCTCAAAGTCAACTTCCAGAGCAGTAGTTGTAAAAAGTATTGTATGCTACAGGTGGGATAAGTAGCAAATATGACAGTCGTGATTACGACATTCGCTGTAAGGTTTATGAGGCATTCGTATGAAGACGAGTGTGGTTTGTCGCAACGAGCCGTTAGGCGAGTTGCGACAAACCACACTCGTCTTCATACGAATGCCCCATAAACCTTACGCTCATGTCGCAAAACACGACTGTCAGATTATTTGCTACTTATCCCACATGTAGCATAAATTACTATAATTAAACGCTTATGGAGCGCTAAAGGCCCAATTTTTAAAATTTTGAATTCAAAGAATTTAAATAATTTTATAGCGTTACAAGTGACGCCCTGTAGGTATCGTTAATGTTTGTTCTTATCGGCTGCATGTAAACTCCATAAGGTGTATTTTATTAGTTATTTCATATTCGGTATTTTGTGTGTACTGTTAATCGAAATGATGTATTTGCTTATCAGTGAAAAAATTCAATCATCTTAAATAACTAGTAAAAATGTCACAATGTAGCGGAATTTGTCAGATTTTTTTGCTGTCAAGTTGAGATCTAGTTGTTTGTAATTTCTTATGTATTTTAATATTCTATGCTCTTTATGCAATAACGGTCCGTATTTAATATAGTTGTGATTTAATAGTCTTAATTTTTGCACTTTATAATTTATTTTAATTTTTTATATATCGTTTATATATCGTTCACAATTATTACGATTGTTTCTCGACAATATATTATCATTAGAGACGTCTTTCGTACTATTACTATTTTCTGTTTAAATATTTCCCACGTTAGTTTTGTTATTAGTGTATTTACCCAAAAATATCGAAAAAATGTTCATAATCGTTTCAAAATTGAAATTTAACCATTTAGTAAAGATTGAAATGTGCTGCTAAAATTTTGTAAAAATCGGCCCAACAGAACCGGAATTATAACACATTTTTTGAAAACACTAGTTTGCGGATATGGATTTATACTTACCGAGGGGTGTATTTAATTTGGTGCAGATGTTGTACTGATAAAATCCATGTCTAATATTGAAATTTAGAAAAATTTAATAATTTTAAGTGATTGTATTCAGGGGTTAAATTTTTATTTTATCCAAAAACAAACTTAAGTTCACATAATAACGCCACAATACCTGTATTAGTAAATGCACTGTATTGTTGCCAGGGTTTGGCACTGCGACTCGAGTTTTTAATACAGTGCGAGCGGACAAATTACAGGAAATTAGGAATGCAGGCAATTTTGTGTTACATTAGAGTTGGACGTGTTACGGACCATAATCTTGCGTTATAAGGGTCGAAACGTAGCGTTTGCAACCAGTGTGAAGTTTGCTGCCTGAGATGCAAGGGCAGCAAACTTCACACTGGTTGCAAACGCTATGTTTCGACTCTTATAACGCAATGTTTCGTTCCGAGTAAATGCATATTATTTTTCACAACTCTATTGACAATTCGATTTGAGGTACCTGCAATTTGGACGCGCAAAAAAGCCGCAAAAATATAAGATCTATCAGATGTATATGCATGTGAATTTTATGTGGAGTTATGTCTGTCATTTTGACGTTTTCGAATATTACATGCGGATTGAAATTCTTTACCCGCGGCTTCACTCGCGTTAATGTCGATTTTGACAAGGACCTTATTTTAAACCGAGCGTAGCTGCTTAGAAAGACCAGTTGATAATACTAAATTTCAGCAATTTTCGAGTGATGCTGACTCAAACAGATCGACAGACAAGAATTCTGAAAACACGTTATCGTACAAAATACTCTAAAACACAAAAAAAACCCTGCTAAAAACGAAATTACAGATGGTGACTCGGTTAGAGCCAGAAGATTGGAGTAATATTTTAAATTCACTTAAGTCGGTTACATTGTTACGAACGTAACATAAACGTAATCTCTACTTGATCTTTTTTTATGAAAGTTTCGAAGAGTAGGCTTCCGAACTCCAGAAAGGCAAACTTGAACAAGTGTGTCACCCCATTTTAAATAACTTACTTGACGTAGGCACTTTGTAACTCCGATGTATAATAATTAAAAGTTTGGTAATGTGAACTCGTTGCTATATACGAACAGCAGCACATTGTATATTGTTAACTAATTAAACTGTTGACAGCGGCGTACCGAATCACTGCAATAACTCAGGGGCGGAAGAAAGTGATTGCGGAAGTTCGTTGATGTATTGGGTTTGATATATACCATTGCAGCAACATTTTTTGTTATATTAACACGTTTTCTCGATATGATTTTGTCCAAATTATTTTTTTAACCGACTTCAAAAAAAGGAGGTTTCTCAATTCGACCGTATATATTTTTTATGTGGTTATGTATGTTCGCGGATAACTTCGTCGTTTATGAACCGATTTTGAAAAAATTTTTATATGTGAAAGGATATACTTTCAAGTTTCAGATAGGTCCCATAGAAATTTCATCAAAATCGGTTCAGTAGTTCGGCTGATTTTAATAAAAAAGTAAGTAACGGCGTGTGATTCTTTAAGGTAAATGTTACTTTTTGACACTAAAAAGTAAAAAAAAAAACTTTTTAACAAAAAAAAAAACCTCCTTCAAAAAAGCACTAAAAAGAGGAAAATAATGAAATTTTGAGGTCTGTACCAATTAAAATATGAAGTCGGTTAAAAAGTATAGTATAGTGATTAATATCTTCTTTTTAACCAATTTCATATTTTAATTGACACAGACCTCAAAATTTCATTATTTTCCTCTTTTTAGTGCTTTTTTGAAGGAGGTTTTTTTTTGTTAAAAAGTTTTTTATCTTAACTACGCTAGAAAATTGAATGAAATGTGTCCTCATTTTAAGAAATAAAATAAAGGGTGTGTTTTTAGCGCGTAGCAAACTAGTACTTTAGTTGCGAGTATCTCATAAACAGCTTAACAAAAAAAATGTTTAGGAAGAAAATTGTAGGGCAGACCTCTACACGATACATTCATTAGTTATTTGAAATTTTATGTTTTGATGATTTCTCTTAAAAAATGTCAAATCAACATAAAACAATTTGCTATAATTTATATTTATTAACAATATTACTTAACGTAAAGAAAAACGAAAACGAAATTTGATAATCATTAACTTGGGAGCCATAAACCGGGGCCAAAAATGTGAAAAAAGTCATTTGGATTCGAAATTACATAAGGAATATGCCTTCACAATTGGCGACGTTATTGTACGCTGTTTCATATTTTCAATATCTTTTTTCACCCGCGCCTATGAAGTGAGGGGTTTGTTTCTACTCTATGTATTTTTTATGGTATAGGTAGGTACTCTCTGCACAGTAGCTGTATACGTGATACTACCTGCCTATGGCGATGATGAAAGTTTAAATTGTTAAGTAGATGTCAGTTTGAGACTTGTACTTTAATTAATTAACTCTTCACGGCGCTGTACGTCAATTAACGATGTCATTTCGAGTCTTCGTTTGAATTTCGCTACTTTGTAATACAAGACCATAATTGATTCAAAATAAGACTTACAGTCGACTTCGTCTAAGAACAGCGGGATGAAATCGAAATCACTTTTTCTTAGTGGATAATCGTTCTTTCAAAAAAATTTCGACTATTCAACAAATCAGACCTGAAGTCTAATCTCACTAAGAACGACAGTATATGGCTGAAATCACACTTAAATTAGTCATTGATTCAGAGAAATCCATGCACTAATAAGACCAAATTGAAGTACATAGGTATATTATGTAATGATAGGTACAGTAGAGTCCCGCTAATCCGGACTAGATGGGACCAGACCTCGTCTCTCTACTGTATATTATGCAATTACAGTCCAATCGTCCACTGCAATACAGTATAATGCTGAAACGTGCACTGACGCGCTGATGGCGAGCCGAGAAAGAGAGAAAAAATTGAACCACCTGTCTTTGTTTATTGAGATTGTACATCGCGTTATTTTAAAGGTAATGCGCATGCGCAGAAGAGTAAAACAAAGACATGCGGTCCAATTAACCTATGTCTGTCTTTTGTCTTTACCCGCTTTCCACGTACAGAGTGGTATAGGGAGTAAGCTTTCCAGTATTACTGTATTTGAGTCGTCCAATCTGACTAAGAAGTAAGAACGACGGTATAAGACCAATTGTTTCTGAACGAAAAACTACCTATTAATTATTGTTCAATTCTATTATTTAAATAATTTATTTTATTCCATTCAGCAAAAGAAAAAGTCACCTAAAAATGCTACCAGTTGCCAGTGCAATGTTTAATCCATATTTTGAATTCATTAATAATAAATTGAAACTCCAATAATTGTTGCTTTTCACAATTATCAGATTAAAATCTGAGAACTGGAGGTTGGTAAATGACAAGCCATGGAAACATCATATAAACAATGGCATTCTACCATTCCGACTACACTAAAAATCATAGAAAATAGGATAACGGGAATGCAGTTATTTATTTAAAAATTGTAGATGTACTGAATTGTGTTTTCATTTGTGTTTTCAGAGCAAAGAGGATTCAAAAGAAGTGATTGTCGAGAACGGCGTGAGCGATTCAGAGGAAGCCAAAACACCCGACGCTGATGTTGTAGTGTCAGAAGAGATTAAGGACAATGACAAAGATAAAACGGCCATCATCGATGCCGATAAACAGGCCGTTGCTGGTGAAGAAGACGCAGCCGGCAAGGAGAAATCAACAGAGAGCAGTGGCGAGACGCCTTCGTCCGAATCGAAGAAACCAAAGAAGGATAAAGTGAAGAAGAAGTGGTCGTTCAGAAGCATTTCCTTCTCGAAGAAAGATAAGAGCAAACCAAACAAAGACGCCGAAAAGAATGGAGAAGTCAAAGAAGTTCCAGAAGAGGTGAGTCCGATTTGTTCATTTTATCTTCGAAAAATATCTTCTTTAAACGGTTTCGATTTAAAAGAAAGTCGATGTGCAATTTGATACGTTCATTAATTTGGATATTTTTACAACGCGGTTCCTTTGGTAGAAAACGATTAATAGTAGCGGGGAAGATATTTACGGAAACGTTGAAATTTTTTCGTTATTGTTACAAGAATGATTGAAATTCACTCCAGTGATGAAAATTTTGTTAGCGAAACGAGTTGTTTAAAATTTACCTTGTTGGAACAGTTCGTGATTAGATTTTAAATGAAAATCTGCACTCCAAATAAAGTCACAATATGAAGTCCATTTTTTGGTGTGTTCTGCGTATCATAAAAAATTTGTTTGGAAGTTACTAGATTCTCTTGTGGTCTGTAATATTAAAATTGATAAAAACTGTTTAATTTTACCACAATGATACGATAAAAATACAATTTTTATTGGAATTACCCGAATAAAGTACACAATACTTATCTTTCAGATATATGTACCGGAATTGAATCATTATATTTACTGTAGAAAGTGCAGCTATCAAATTCAGACTAAAAATGCATAATTTTATTAAAATTTAAAGTGTAATGACCATCCAGTCGATAACCTTTTATTAAATAAAAAAAAAAAAAAGTAATTATGTTAAATTTCACTTACGGAGAGTTTCTCTAAAAATATTACTTTTGATTAAGTATAATATGATGACTTCATTATTTGACCTTGTAATTTTGTTAAGGACGTTGAATTTTTTATCGCCCCATAAACCCGGTCCCACATCGCGCGTTATTCATCGTTGAATTGTCTGCACAAGCGTTAATTAAATATAGTGTTTTTGCGCCACGTTCCCCGAGGACATTCCTTCTGTCGAGTGGAGTTGGGGCGGTGCCCACTGTCCAACTCTGTCAACTTAAACCTTTAATTCGTCAGCCAGCGCTGTTTCTCACTGTTGACTGCATCGAAAGACAACCAGTTAATTACGTTAAGACGAAGAACAGTTTTCTTTATTATGTACGCAGTTTGTCTGCTTCATATTAAATGCATTTACAGTGCGGACCACACAAGAAATTATCTCGACACCAAAATTAACAGGCGAATATCAACTTTCGAAAACAGTACGTCAAGGCCGATATCCATTTTCCCATTGTCGTGGGCACACAATTTCGAGGGAAAGACGCTAATAACCTCAGTTTTCGAACGTATGTAATCTACAATCAGTCTCTCTCTCTCGTAAGATCTCTTGTTTTGTATCCCAAATCCATTAAATAGCTGATTGATGATGCAGTTACGGGAGCCAATACCGCGAAACATATTCATATTGTGAAATGTACTAAGGTATACGTTAACCTCCCTTACAATATAATTAGTAAATGCCTCTGGCCACCGACATGAGATTTTTTCTCGTCCCGAATTCTGAGAAACGAGTGTCGAGAAATGTCGACAATATTGTGTAATATCATTTACTCAGTAGAAGAAACAAAACTTCTGTTATAGGTCGAGAGGCAGGCGTAAATTTATATAGCTCATTTGTGACAGGATGAAATTTTCAGGGACGGTAGAATCTAGTATGACAAAGAATAAGTGCTAGGGTTGCCTCGTCAAATCCTGGTGCGAAGGCCGGGAGGAGCTCACTTCCGGTGCAAAATACACATATTTCATTAGCTCATAATTATCTTTCGTCATTATATGACAGCATACAATTGACGCCATATTGTAGATCTCGAAGAGCTGTATTGAAATACATAGGGTTGCCTAAGGAAATTTTGGGTAACACATTGAAAACTTATAAATTATATTTGTTTTTTTGACATTTTTAAAGCTGTCAAATAACATTATGTATATATGTATACTTATATATTGTAACCGTTCTGAAATGAGTTATCGGCCTTGTGTTTGGCAAACATTCATACGTATGTCTAGTTATTTATAACTTTATGTTTTCAACGCATTTGGTTTCTAACTCATATTCGTATAATTACGCAGGAATTGCCTGAATCTGGTATTGACAATTTTCCCAAGAATTTATGTATTTTAGGGTAGCAATTTCTTATTTTTATTTTTCAACGTAATTCAACGTGCACCTCTTATATAAATTAGTATAAATTACTTACTTGAAGGTCGTAGTAACCTGTAATAAAAGTTTTAAAAAGGTAGTTTGGAGTTTGTTTCGAAAAGAGAAAAAAGGTTGATTTTTGTTTGTGATTTTAAATTTGGTTTGACACTAAAAACTAATTGAAGCATTTGACTTTACTGAACCTCGATTAATATTTTTTCTTGAAATTCAACTTAATCAGACGCAGGTATAAAGTAAACTAAGCGAATATAAAACCAAAATAACTATAATGAAAAAATGGAAAATAATAATAATTTACTATAATAAAAGAAAAAACCGATTGATTTGTGAGTCAGAATTAGGAAGTTTCCCTTTTTTATTTGTTTGGTCTAAATCATAGTTCTAAAAATTATAAAATTAATGACAGAAAAATTTCTTTAATAGCACCTTATTAATAATTTGCAGAACCGTTTTAATTAACCAGGAAAAAAGGCTATATGAATATTTATTATTTTTTTAAAAAATTTGAACAAAGAGCCGACGTTTCGGACCACATCAGTCCTTAATCATGACCTACAAAAATGTTACATAGATTTTAGAATACAATTTTATGAATAAAAACAATAGGAAAATGAAAAATGAAAAATCCTATGTATCATACAAATTAGCTGCAAAAAACTTCCTGAGAAATATTCCTAAGGTATTACCTAAAAAGGTTATGTAGAAAATGATATTGATATTTGCAAATAACAATTTATTTTGTTGTTTAAATTTTTCTTTAAAAAACAGTAAGTTTTCAAGTTTTATGACTTTAACAGGGAAAAAATCTTTTGCAGCCATCTTGCATGTAAAATATTATTACATTACCTTATTGTTATTTTTAAACATCGTCAAAATAAGCCATATAAGTAAAAATTATAAATTACTATTGTTATAATTAAATGAAAGTATAATATGCTGTTAGATGCATCACAATAAAATTTTTTTTTATATACTGGTTGATATGAAAAATAGATTTGACACAATATAACAAAATGAAACTGTTTTATCTAAATTTTTTATGATACTTAATAACATGACGTTTGTTAACGTTTTAGTTTTTAATAAATGAACCTTAACCAACATTAAAAACTAACCATTCCTAGTAAAATAACAAAAATCAGATGTTAGATATTATTAATATTCATTATCACCTTAGACATTGTAATTTGTAGCCATGTTATTTTTAATTTATAATTTATAATTAGTTAGTAGATAAGTTTAAGGAGTGTATTTTTATTATAGAACTATATAGGAAATTAATTTAATTTTATGTAAGTTTGATTGTAAATAAATAAATTATAACATATTGTCATAGACGTTACTAAGGTTGCTAATATCCGATTTTTTGTTTACAGAATTTTTATCATTTTTTATTGAAAACATTTCTAAAAATAGTCGTTTTGTTAAACTTTTTTCAGTGAATATAATTTTAACATCATCAAAATCAAAACAGTGATTGTAATCTAAAGTGTGCTTTACTAGGCTAGTCTTCTCTGTAAAATTACCTGTAATAAGTAATTGTCTGTTAGCCATTTTTACATCATATTTGTGATTATATATTCTGTTTTTGAGGTTCTGGGAACTCTGCCCTATGTAAACACCTTCACAATCAGTGCATTTAATTTTGTAAATAATGTTAGCTCTATCATTGTTACTAACATTTTGTTTAATTTTGGAATAAAAATGTTTTTGAATTGTATTTGTAGGTTTAAAGGCTATTTTTACCTGTGTAGATGTTCTGAATAGTCTGGCTATATTCTCTGATAAACCTTTGAAGTAACGTAATGAACAAAAAGTCACTTCAGTGTCAATATTATCTATAGGATTTTTAGTTTGATTATGATTATTTTGGGAAACTGTGAAGTCTGAAATAATGTTATTAATAAGTCCTCTTGGGTAGCCATTAATTACCAATAAATCCTTAATTATTTGCATATTTTTGTCATGAAACTCAATGCTACTAAGTTTTTTTGCTCTGAGAATTAAATTTTTTATTATATTTATTTTATGGTCAAAAGGGGAGCATGATGTAAAATGTAAAAACCTTCCTGAGGATGTGGGTTTGCGAAACCAATCAATAACAATACTATTGCTGTTATGTATAATTAATAAATCTAAGAATGATATTTTACAATCCGTTTCAACTTCTATAGTAAAATTAAGTTTTTCATGGTAACTAGACTATAACCCCCCCTTTTTCAAAAGATTTGTTGATGACATTATAACTACAGTCCCTATTAATTTTATTGATAAAATTTGTGATTTATTCTCTAGTTACCATGAAAAACTTAATTTTACTATAGAAGTTGAAACGGATTGTAAAATATCATTCTTAGATTTATTAATTATACATAACAGCAATAGTATTGTTATTGATTGGTTTCGCAAACCCACATCCTCAGGAAGGTTTTTACATTTTACATCATGCTCCCCTTTTGACCATAAAATAAATATAATAAAAAATTTAATTCTCAGAGCAAAAAAACTTAGTAGCATTGAGTTTCATGACAAAAATATGCAAATAATTAAGGATTTATTGGTAATTAATGGCTACCCAAGAGGACTTATTAATAACATTATTTCAGACTTCACAGTTTCCCAAAATAATCATAATCAAACTAAAAATCCTATAGATAATATTGACACTGAAGTGACTTTTTGTTCATTACGTTACTTCAAAGGTTTATCAGAGAATATAGCCAGACTATTCAGAACATCTACACAGGTAAAAATAGCCTTTAAACCTACAAATACAATTCAAAAACATTTTTATTCCAAAATTAAACAAAATGTTAGTAACAATGATAGAGCTAACATTATTTACAAAATTAAATGCACTGATTGTGAAGGTGTTTACATAGGGCAGAGTTCCCAGAACCTCAAAAACAGAATATATAATCACAAATATGATGTAAAAATGGCTAACAGACAATTACTTATTACAGGTAATTTTACAGAGAAGACTAGCCTAGTAAAGCACACTTTAGATTACAATCACTGTTTTGATTTTGATGATGTTAAAATTATATTCACTGAAAAAAGTTTAACAAAACGACTATTTTTAGAAATGTTTTCAATAAAAAATGATAAAAATTCTGTAAACAAAAAATCGGATATTAGCAACCTTAGTAACGTCTATGACAATATGTTATAATTTATTTATTTACAATCAAACTTACATAAAATTAAATTAATTTCCTATATAGTTCTATAATAAAAATACACTCCTTAAACTTATCTACTAACTAATTATAAATTATAAATTAAAAATAACATGGCTACAAATTACAATGTCTAAGGTGATAATGAATATTAATAATATCTAACATCTGATTTTTGTTATTTTACTAGGAATGGTTAGTTTTTAATGTTGGTTAAGGTTCATTTATTAAAAACTAAAACGTTAACAAACGTCATGTTATTAAGTATCATAAAAAATTTAGATAAAACAGTTTCATTTTGTTATATTGTGTCAAATCTATTTTTCATATCAACCAGTATATAAAAAAAAATTTTATTGTGATGCATCTAACAGCATATTATACTTTCATTTAATTATAACAATAGTAATTTATAATTTTTACTTATATGGCTTATTTTGACGATGTTTAAAAATAACAATAAGGTAATGTAATAATATTTTACATGCAAGATGGCTGCAAAAGATTTTTTCCCTGTTAAAGTCATAAAACTTGAAAACTTACTGTTTTTTAAAGAAAAATTTAAACAACAAAATAAATTGTTATTTGCAAATATCAATATCATTTTCTACATAACCTTTTTAGGTAATACCTTAGGAATATTTCTCAGGAAGTTTTTTGCAGCTAATTTGTATGATACATAGGATTTTTCATTTTTCATTTTCCTATTGTTTTTATTCATAAAATTGTATTCTAAAATCTATGTAACATTTTTGTAGGTCATGATTAAGGACTGATGTGGTCCGAAACGTCGGCTCTTTGTTCAAATTTTTTAAAAAAATAATAAATATTCATATAGCCTTTTTTCCTGGTTAATTAAAACGGTTCTGAAAATTAATGACGGAAGAATTTTTTAAATATCTTTAAAAACAACAAAGTTATGCTACTTCAATCTTTGAATTGACAATTAGGTATTTAAGTTTAAAAAAAATTATTAATTTTTTAATTTTTTCTAATAATTTAACATAAATAATATTGAAAATCGAAAAGAAAACATTTTTTAAAGCTATAGATAAATTACTAAAAATTAATTAAAATGTATAAAAATTTAAAAAATATCACGTGACTTCAAAACGCGCCAGGAATGTTTGTGACGTCGTTATGTTAAAATGTGTCTGCATTTGTTGGTATTTGTGTATATGTATTACACATACTATCAAAAATAATAAATTTTTGACTTGGTAACCATGGATACAAAGACCATAGATAACATAATGACGTCACACGCGTTCGGATTCTTTCGGCGCGTTATCGGAACCGAGTTTAAAAATTAATTTTTATTTAAATATAACTTTTTAATTAGTACGCAAAAAAATTAAATAAAAACAGTTTTGCTATAAAACTTGTATGGGTCCTTCATTTAAGTAAAAAAAAAAAATCATTTAAAAACCCAATTCTCCAAGAAATTCCGTTTTCAGTCCGGGTGACGTCACGCGGCACGATATTTTTAAGAGTTATTTTCAGTTTATATGTGTGGTAATTTAACATGGTAACTTCCGATAAATCTCTTTCTATAAACTCGTAAAATGTTATGGAAACACTAAAAACAAACCAGTTGATGACGGAAAATATTGACATATTTAAATTTTTGACAGTCAATTTTAATTTAATATAAATAGAAAAGTCTGTATTACAACAAAATAGTTACTAAGTAACTTCGGTTCTAATTACTCACAAAGCTAAAAAACAGCAAACTTGTACCGCGTGACGTCATATTCAAAAATCAGTTTCGTTTGCGACCCCACGTACAAGAAATTGAATATCTCCGTTGAAATTAAAGATATCAAAATAATTCTTTCAGAATTTTTAAAGTTATCTTTATTATAATGATGTGACAGTATCATAATTAGTATTTTCGTCCAATGGAAACTTCCTAATTGTCAATCTTTATTATGGCAACTTTTCAGCAACTATTTTGTCGCCTTCTTCAAGCCTAAAATTACATTATTAAAATTATGTAATTTTAGGCCTGAAGAAGGCAAACATTGCCAATTATTGACAATTCTGATTCACAAATCAACCGGTTTTTTAATTTTATTATATTACATACGTGAGTGATCGACATGAGTTTCAATATAGTTTACTATACATTAAACTATTCAAAAATGTTCCGAACAAAGGCAATAACATTTTATGAATTATTATTAAATTACTTATTCTAAGCATACTTATATTAACGTGCTATTAAAATATTTATTTTTTTTTTTACAATAATATGTAACATTTTTAAACAAAACGTAGTTTAAGGTAGTTGCTTTGAAAAAAAGTCAAGAAAATCATGAAATAAAAATTATATATATTTTTTTTAATAAAGGTATCTCTTTATGCTAGTTAAATTAGAAAATAATGCGAGATATTTTTTGTTGAAAATTGAATTTTTAACATTTTTAATATAGGTAAGGTGCTAAAAAATATCACATTAATAATTTTTCAATAAGAAAAAAAACAATACATAATAATCTATCTGTTTTTTTAATAAAAAAAAAAAAAAAAAAACGATGCATGACACATTACCGCTGATAATGTTAGTAAAAAAACTATAATTATTGACCACGTAGTTTCAAAATGCAATAACAAATGACATTTGGCGACGTTCCATTCAAACGACTTTACACCGGTACCTAAAGATGTTTCACATCAAAAATTTAAATTTTTGCATATACTGATACTACTTTACAAAATGTATAACTTTTCTTTTCCGTGATACAGGATTTAACTATTATATTTTATCCAATTTTGAGCAGTTATTAACAATTTATAATTTTCGAAATGTCATTTTCTTAAAAACTATGGTTACCATGCTGGACTAAGGGCCACTTTGTAATTTTGAGCTGTTTGAATTTATACATATATACATATACATATAAAAATTGACATTTTGCACCGGAAGTGGCTTATCCCGGCCGTCGCACCAGGATTTGACTAGGCAACCCTAGCGCTTTTTCTTTGTCATAATAAATACTACCTTCCCTGAAAATTTCATCCTGTCACAAATGAGCTTCATATATTAACGCCCGCCTCTTGGTCTATTATAGATATACTAGCAACGAATAATATCAATAGTGTGCACTGAAATAATAAATGGATAGACAGTTGAAATGTAAAGATATAAGATCGAGATTCGGCATTATTAAAATTAAATAACTATTACAAACTAACGTATTTACTTATTATTGTTAAATACTTATATAACATGGCGCAGTCGTAAATAATTTTTGTGAATATAACGGGTTTTCTTTTGGTAAAGTTAAAAAAAAAAAAAAAAAAAAAAAATGGCAAATTTTGGAAATTTTCGTTTACCAAATGAGTTAAAATTAACAGGTAATTTAAAAGAAAATTGGAGTAATTTTAAACAGCAGTTTGAAATATATATTGAAGCCTCAGGACTAAGTGATGGAAATTCACAAAGAAAAATAGCAATTCTATTGAATGTAATTGGAGAAGAAGCCTTACAATTATATAATACTTTTAATCTAACGGAACCAGATAAGAAAGATTTGGATAAAGTTATTAAAGCTTATGAAGATTATTGTAATCCAAAAAAGAATATATTACATGCAAGATTTTTATTTTACAAACGAAAACAGAAAGATGGAGAAAGTTTTGATTCATTTTTAGTAGATGTGAGAACACTATCAAAAGATTGTGAGTTTAATGATAATGATGATATGTTACGAGACAAGTTAGTGTTGGACACAAATGATAGAGATTCTCAAGATAAATTGATAAAAAAAGGTGAGGTGACATTAATTGACGCCATAGAAACGCTAAGAATTGCGGAAATTACAAGAAAACAAACAAATGAGATACATGGTTCGGAAATAAATGACATTAAAAAGAAAGAAGAAAGAACAAATGTATGGGATAGACAATTTAATCAAGGAAAGAATACTAATAAAGTAGTGGATTATTCGTCAAAGAATTTTGGTCAACATGAAAATAAGCAAAGATACCGACAGTTGCAAACAAACAATTATTCAAGTTCTGATCAATACAACAAGATTGTCTGTGATAAATGTGGTTATGATTATCACATACGAAATAAATGTCCAGCAGTAGGAAAACAATGTTCAAAATGTAGAAGTTATGGTCATTTTGCTACCGTTTGCAAAAAAATGATAAATCAAATTGAATATGAATCAGAAATTGATGACGAAGAAAAAGAAGAAAAAGAGATATATTATTGTTCATCGATTTGTAATTCAATTCAATCGAAAGAGGACTGGCAGCAAAAATTAAAAATCCATGGAAAAGAAATAAGTTTCAAGATTGATACTGGCAGTGATGTGAACATAATTCCGTTAACTGCGTTCAAAGAGATTCAAAATAAAAATTGTACACTAAAATTGAGATATTCCAACTGTAAGCTAAAGGCTTATGGTGACTATAATATTAAAGTAATCGGTGAAATTATTTTCGAAATAAAAATTAAAGATTTGAAATATGATGAAAAATTTATTATCGTTGATGAACAGAATGCAACGCCAATCCTGAGTAGGAAGACAAGTGAAAGATTGGGTTTGGTAGTACGTAATTTTATCAATAACATAAACAGTGATCAGGATTTTAAGGAACATATATTAACTAAATACAAGAAAACTTTCTCTGGGATCGGAAGTTTTCAAGAAGAATACAAAATCAAGTTAAAAGAAAATGTGATTCCAACATCAAAACCACCACACAGAATTCCTATTAAACTAAGAGATGAAGTAAAGAAGGAATTAGACCGATTGGAATCTCTTAATATTATAAAAAAAATAGATGAACCGACAGAGTGGGTAAATAAACTAGTGATTGTTGAAAAACCGAATGGTAGTTTACGTTTGTGTCTTGATCCAAAAGATCTAAATGAAGCAATTGCGAAAGAATACTACAGTATTCCTACTTTGACTGATCTTACAATGAAATTAAAAAATGCCAAATATTTTACAGTACTAGATTTAAAAGATGGATTTTGGCATATAAAACTGAATGAAGAAAGTAAAAAGTTATGTACATTTAGTACAATGTTTGGTTGTTATTCATTTCAAAGATTACCATTTGGTATAAATACTGCTGCAGAAGTGTTTCAAAAATATAATGAGATGAATTTTGGTGATATTGACAACACTTTTATATACATTGATGACATTATGGTGTACGGTTCTTCAATTGAAGAACACGATGAATCTCTGCAAAAAGTATTGAAAAGAGCAGAAGAGATAAATGTAAAATTTAATCAAAATAAATTTCAGTGTCGATTAACTGAAGTAAAGTACCTTGGTCATAAATTTTCACATGGCACAATAAGTCCAGATCCTGATCGTATAGAAGCAATTATAGAGTATGATATGCCAACGAATAAAGAAGAATTACAGCGATTTCTTGGTATTATAAATTATATACGTGATTTTATTCCGAATTTATCTGAAATTTCTACACCTTTAAGAGAATTATTAAAAAAAAAAGTTGTATTTCAATGGCTAGATATACATACAAAGTGTGTTAATTTGTTAAAAGAAATAATTAGTAAAAATACAGTATTACGTAACTATGACGATAGTAAACAAACGATAATTCAAACTGACAGTAGTAAAAACTGTATCGGTTGTGTGTTACTGCAAGACAATCAACCTGTATGTTTTGCGTCAAAAAGTTTATCGGAGAATGAAATAAAATATGGTCAAATAGAGAAAGAATTCTTGGCAATATTGTATGCATGTCAAAAGTTTAAACAATTTATATACGGAAGAAAGGTTGTAATTCACACTGATCATTTACCTTTAGTAAGTATTATGAAAAAAGAAATCAACAAAATTCCGTCAAGTAGATTACAAAGAATTAAACTAAAACTGATGATATTTGATCTAGAAGTAGTATATAAACCAGGAAAATTAATGTTTATAGCAGATGCAATAAGCAGAGCATGCTCAAAAGCAAGTAAAGAAGAAACAGATTCATGTTTAAATGATGTGGTACATACAATTAATATGAGCGCTGAGTATAAGAGCAAATTCCAAGAAGAAATAGATAGAGATCCTATATTAAGCAAGGTAAAATACTATTGTAAAAATGGATGGCCAAATCACAAGAGTAAAGTAGATGATAGCATCAGGTATTATTTTAAAAATCAGGACAAGATTATAATTGAAGATGATTTGGTATATTTTGGAGATCGTATAATAGTACCAAATAATTTGAGACAAGAAATATTGAAAAATCTTCATGAAGGTCATTTTGGAATGACAAAAACAAAGGCACGAGCAAAAACATTATTTTACTGGTATAATATGGACCAAGAAATTGAAAATTATATTCGCAAATGTGTAATATGCGAAAAATTTCAATCAAAACAAGTTAAAGAACCAATGTTAATTCGAGAACAACCGAAATTACCTTTTGAAATAATTGCATCGGACATCTTAGAATATGGTAATAGTAATTATTTAGTGGTTATAGATTATTTTTCTAAATGGATAGAATTAAAAAAACTACATAACAAGTCTTCTGCAGAAATTATACAAACTTTGAAAGTTATATTTTCAAACCATGGAATTCCTCTAAAATTAATAGCAGATAATGTACCTTACAACTCGAATGAATTCCACAAATTTGCAAAAGATTGGAATTTTCAGATTATTACGTCAAGTCCATATTACCCAAAAAGTAATGGTTTAGCAGAAAAAGGGGTAGGAATATGCAAGAAGATGTTAATGAAGGCTCAAGAATCAAAAATGGATGTTGAAATTATGTTAATGGAGTATAGAAATACACCAGTAGTTGGATCGCCATATTGTCCAGCTCAATTATTATTATCTAGACGTACAAGAACAAAACTGCCAATTAAACAAGATCTATTAAAACCGAGTGTTACAGAAAACTTCGACAGGATATTAGAAAAGAATGTGATGAAAAATAAGTGGTATTATGATAGAAATGCTCAGAAAAGGAATACTAAAGAATTTAATTCTGGTGATAACGTTGTATATCGTTATAAAAATAAATGGGAACCGGCAATAGTTGTGGAGAATCATAATACGCCAAGGTCGGTTATCATTAAAGATGAGCATGAAAGAATAAAGAGAAGGAATTTTATAGATGTTAAAAGGTCCGAAAATAGACCAAATTATGTTCAAATACAAGATGAAGAAAACAGTGATCTGAGTGAAGACAAAAAGATAAAAGCTGATAATAGAAATAATGATAACTACGAAAGTGAGCCCGGATGTTCAAGTCAACAAATACCAGTTGGCAATAAAGAATTTTATGTAACGAAGTCAGGGAGAATCTCAAAACCTAAAATAAAACTAGATCTGTAAAACCTTAGAACTTAAAATTTAAACTAATATTGATAATTATTATTATTGAATATTTACTAATATAAAAAGGAAGATGTTATAGATATACTAGCAACGAATAATATCAATAGTGTGCACTGAAATAATAAATGGATAGACAGTTGAAATGTAAAGATATAAGATCGAGATTCGGCATTATTAAAATTAAATAACTATTACAAACTAACGTATTTACTTATTATTGTTAAATACTTATATAACAACTTCTAGAAAATACAAAAAGAAAATAGTCGAGATAGTAGCGATTCTGTTTTTATATTAAGAAGTTTCCCCGGTTCAAACCCCCTACTTCCCAGGCTGTAATCTGATGACTGGTGAAAGCGTCCGTTGGATTTTCAATTTAAAAAATAACAAAAAATATGAATTAGCACTAAGATCAGGTATATGCTCGCACACCTCATCGAATCTGTCTTGGCCAAACCAATTGGGTGTGCAGGCGTTCGCGCGTTTATTGTTGTATTTTAAAAACTCCTGTTCCGTCTCATGTCAAACCGATTTGATTCTGTGCGCGTCCTGCTTTATAATGTCCCAGTTTATATGTTGTATGTTTTTTAAAAGTCCAAATTGTTCTGGACCGAACGTTGTATTTTGTCGTTCCCAGTCTGTATTCGTTGCGTTATGTGGCGAGATATTGTGTATCCGGCACAGCATCATCATACTAAACAGCTTTGTGCAACACGCACAAAAACCAGTTGCAATTTGATACATTTTATAAAAATGCAGCTGCAAGTTTATTTTTATTTAAATTAATTAACACTTAACAGTATATTTTGTTTAATTCAAAATAAGTATAATGTACTCCATTTTATGCATTACTATCTGTCTGTTCTCTTTGTGCACCTGCTCAAAATCAGACGAAATCGTCTTGTTTTGATTCGGAAAAGTTGATGAAATATTTTGTTACACGGCATTTAACACAATAAAGTGTTATAAGTTCGGTAACGCATTGTTTTTGTTTTTTAACGTAACAAGTCTTGGACTTCCGCTTTTATAGTATAGTATATATTTTATCAATTGAAATGCATAGTACATTTTTTTGACACGTCAAGAAAACTTAAAACTATCTACAATGTGCATGTTTAAAAATTCATTGATGTTATAAAATTCATGTTCGATTAAGAACTGTTTTATTTTACTTTTAAATGTCCTAAGAGAAGATATACTTTTATATTCAATAGGCAATTTATTGAAAGCCCGGATGGCGAAAATGCGAGGGCTATTCAAAAATATGTTTAAATGTCTTTTCGCTCTAATTATATTATATCGATTTTAATTGTAATAATTTATAACTTAAGCACAACGCTGCCGTGCTGATTTCATATTTCATTTTTTTGGGTATACGCCACTCACTTCGACTTACTCATTTAATGCTTTTAATGACACTAACAGAATCGCTAAAACTCTGTAAAAAATTAAAACATCGAAAAAAATATAGGTATACGTTGACATTTTTTTTTTTTCAAGAGACGTAGTCCTACGGAACACACTGCGGTGTAACCAGAGCTGAACACCAGATTTTTTTATGTAAGGACAGCGTAGAGCACTCCCAGGATAATGCTCTATAAATACAACCCCGAAAACTAAACTCAAATCAGTCCGACCGCGGCGGTAGATACAGGGTGTTTCAAGAGGAATGGTACATATTTTGGTATGTTATAGTATCCTTCATTTTGAGCAAAAACGTCCATATAAACACGTCACCAATTCTCACTTAAAAATGCCACACATTTTTACTCACTCCGAATACGCTGATATGGCTTTTGTTACGGATTTTGCAATGGAATTATAAATTCGTGTATGTAGTAATTCAATTGGCTGTATCTCAGTAACCATTGAGAATTGACCACATGTTTATTTTAACTTTTTTGCTCAAAATGAACGATATTATAACATACTAAAATATGTACCATTTCTCCTGAAACACAATGTAGTTTTTATGATTACAACCAACGACAAATAAGTTTAATCAAAATCGGTCCAGGACTATCCGAGATAAGCGCCTCAGAAACTCGTGGGATGTATTAACTGCAAGTACGGAACTCTCAGTGTACAAACAGAGTTCGTACTTTTTTTACTAACTCGATTTTTAGAATACTCGCACATCCCTAATTTGTTTATTAACGTGCTGAATGCAATACAGACAAAATATAATCCATTGTGACTTGGTGTTGTGATCGCTGGTCATGATCAGAAGCCGTCTACAGGCGTGTCTCTCATCCCGCGGGCTATCATCCTCTCGAGAGCATTAAACAGGGTAATCGTGCGTGACTGACGAGCGTGTCATAACTCTTCTTCTTATATAGTAGTACCTCAACCTACCGATACTGACGCTCAAAATGCTCGTACTTAACATAATGCCCACTCTCTGTATTATTATTTGATTCTTTTAAAACAACATTGACTGTTATATGCGTCATATTATGATATTAATGACTGCATGAGCATAGAGCTAAAACAAATCACTCAAAAAGTAATAGAGGAGAAGGTGGTAATATGGAACTCCACTTTGTTTTCCTTCGGTAACTGGAAGGGTTTTACTAATATTTACGGATTTTTTTCATTAGTAGGGTCAAGACATATTTAGTTTGCATATATGTGAACGAATTTAGAATACAGCGATATTTTTACATGTTACAAGCAGTTATTGTAAAAAAATCAAAACTGGATATTCGAGGAACTGTGCTGGTAATATAGAACCCCTTGAAAAATGAAAAATTATATTGAAATAAATGCATACGAGTATGTTGCTACAAAAACATGATATAAACACAACTAAACTTGAAATATCCTTAACAGTGAAATAAATACGATTCTTAGCGACAGTAGCACAAATTGCACAACATAATTGACACATTACACACTGGATCCATACTTCTCCTCATATGTCTTCTAAGGGTTCCATATTAACAAAATCACATGTTGCACGCAATACATCGCTTAGCATATTGTTCAAAAGTTCAATAAGTGCAATTTTATCTGTTAGGTTTTGATAGAAAGGCAGTATTTTAGCTGGTAAAATTATCAAACATCGAAGAATCGCATGTAACTCACCTGTATGTTGATATTAAATAGCACAGATAAAGTTTTGTTTTTAGTTATACACATAATCTCACACTGTTGAACTTGTACCGCGTTCTATGCGCTGCAATTTACCACACGACTTGATTTGTGAGTAGCAATTGATATTTAGGTATCTAGAAGGTAGATGCCACTACCGACTCTTAATTAACCAGGGGTTCCATATTACCGGCAGGGTTCCATAATACTACCTTCTCCTCTAATAATTTACTTTTTGAAACACTTACATCAAAAGTACAATTTTAGATGGCTGTGTACCGTTTGAAAAGTGATTCTTTATGGAAGCTTCTGAGTTCTGATGCATTCGAACGGTAGTGTTTAAAGTAAATTTTAACGCACTCCGTTCTATAAAGTAATACTGTTTTGTTTTACTTTATAACACACCTGCGTAATAAAGTACTTTATAGATTACTTCGCTATAATGTCACTAATAAAATATTTATCCAAATTGTGTTTTATTTGCTTAAAATTGAACTTTTGAACCAGTTGTTGCAAAAAATATTGTATGTGACGCGTGTCTAAAGTGACGAATCTGACAGTCGCGATTTTACAATACTCTCAAGGTTATGTTGCATTTATACCAGAACTTGTTCTGATTTGGGCTCGCGCGGTAAACACACACTCGTTCTTGTATAAATGCGCGACTGCTCATATCGCAATCGCGCGCTCACTTAAACCACTAGTTGCATAAATTATTATTATTTCGCATTCGGAAATATAAGAAATAAAAAATTGTTTTTATCCCTATATTCCATTGTTATTTACCAGAGCTCTGAAGATGAGAGAAAATCTCCCAAAACTTAAACGATAAATGCAAATTTGAAACATCAGTATCGCCGTGTTTTCTTGATCCTTAAGCCAAGAAGATTTTCTCTTCAAAATTTCACATTTGAATAAGAAATATACGTCGTGGTTTTGATTGCGTTTCAACTGCTCTTCTAATTCAAGCTCCAAATTCCCAAGATCTAATCTGGAACCTGGTATAAGTATGAATAATTCAAACCATAATGCATACCATAATAATGTTTACCGGTTACCAGATTAGATTTTTTAAAATAAATTGAAAATACAAATTGATACTGAGCCCAAATAACCCTCATAGTTGCTGACTTTAAAAAAGAGAAATACGTCACAAAATTGTTACAATTTATAAATCAGTAGATACTCGACGTTTACTAAAAAAATTTACTGCACCGCTCTCTCCCCCGAATTTCTGCTGGAGTGAAATGTCACGGAAGTGTGTCGCGAAAGCTCCACAACTGTATTCTAACCTCCTTGGTCAACTGTCAACATTTTTTGAGGTTATATGTAGCTGTCATCCTGTCATCGTATTCGATGTTTTTACATCACTTCTGGATTTTAAGCTGCAGTTAATTATTGTTGATTTAAGCTGATAATTCACTAAACGTACTCCTTAGTTTGTTATTTTCTAAAAAAAACATTAACCAGTTTTCGCAAAATTTTGGTACAAATTAGTGATCTCGTAGATGGAAATTATTATCGATTTGTTCGCGATGTGTAATAATTAATTTAATATACCAACAGATGCAGTAGGTACAATTAATGAGACATACCTAGGTACTACAAAATTTATGTGCCTAGTACCTACTATAATTTGATATATGCTTTTAAAAGCTGCTGTTCGTGATTAATACGTAAATTAATTAACTTTGTTATCAACTAAAATACGTCGTCAGGACTTAAATAATTACCATATTTATTTATTAATTATAAGCGACTGTATTTATATATATGGACCCAGGTAGTGCCGCAACCCACATTGCAAAGTAGGCCCTAAATCGAAGATTGCCAAGTGGGCTTCACATTAAAAAGCAGCGATCGAAGATAGACAGAAAAGTTTACTCAATTTTACATATTTATTCGAACCTACTATGAACATTTATATTATAATTAAATAAAATCAAGAGATAAAAAGCTCTCATTTAAATTCAATACTTATATTACAGTGCGGACGCCAAGGGTATTTCTGTCTGCAAAATATGAGCACCGCAAACTGTTTTATGATACGTTTACCTGAGATCTTAAGCTGGGCTCCCGTGTGGCCCTTTCAACCCCTAAGGGGGTGGAAAGGGGTGCATGTATTTTTTACAGATTTAACAATTCTGTTCATGTTATTGTTCTTCGAAACATGACATTTGGAGATTATATTTATTTTTTTAACGTAGGCACACACTAAGAAAGGGTTTTTAAAATTCCACCTCTAAGGGGGTGAAAAGAGATTTGGTGTGTTTTTACAGATTTAATGATTCTGTCCATACTGCTGGTCTTTGAAACATGAAATTTGAAGGATACACCCACTGACAAAGGGTTTTCTAAAATTTCACCCCTAAGGTGGTGAAAAAGGATGAATGAGTTTTTTACAGAAATTATACTGCTTGCTACATATCGGTTACCACAGTAACGAATTTTATATGTTTACGAGAAATTTCATTCCTTACCCCTTTTCACCCTCCTAGGGGTGGACTTTTGAAAAATCCTTTCTTAATGGGTGCCTCCGTTATAAACGGAATATATCCCCCAAATATGTTTCAAAGACTAATAGTATGGACAGAATGATTAAATCTGTAAAACACATTTACCCCTTTGCACCGCCTTAGGGGTGGAATTTTGAAAAATTCTTTCAAAATGGATGTCTATAGTTACAGAAGGAATTCTTCCTCCAAATTTCATGTTACAAAGGCCAACAGAATGATTAAATCTGTAAAAACATATTTACTCCCTTTTTACCCCTTTAGGGATGGAATTCTGAAAAACCCTTTCATATTGGGTGCCTACGTTATAGAAGAAACGTATATTCCAAATTTCACGTTTCTATATCACACAACCTTTCTCAAAAATAAATATGTGAAAAAATATTGGACCATAATTTTTCCTTGCAACATCAAGAATATCGAATTTTGTGACTTCTAGAACCTATTTCAGATGCCAGAATGCGGTGCTCATATTTTGCATATACGAACATCTCTTCTTGGGCGCCTGGTCTATTAATTATTATGTTTTTTGCTCGACTTTTGTTTGCTTGCGTAAACAGAAAATTACAATAAAATTTAGAGTTGTTTCGAAATGATTTTATCCCATTTGATCAGTACCGCAGCAGTCAATAAGTAAGATTAAACAAATAAATGGTATCAAATTGTTCAAAACGTAGAGATTTTATAGTTCAAGCCCTAGGTCCCGCCATCCGATCGACCGCGACGCCAATAGTGTTATAGGTATGTGCCATATATTATGTTACTATGTGTAGGCAAATACATTAGGAATGAGGAAATCTAGCGTTTAAAATACATATTTTGATATTTTCTTTTTATCTTGCTCACATATTTTTATGCAACGAAAAAAACAAAATTAATATTTGTCTTGAAATATTATCTATATAGTGTGATCACTAGTGTTGGCTAGCAATGACGCAATTTTCAAATAATTCAATGTTATTCATTGCAACTTCCTTTTCGCACCGCTCCCCAGCATGTTGTATCCCAATTCTATTGTAACGCGCGTTTGCGTTTTGTGTATTATTCGTGTTTACTTGTTGAGTTGTTGGCTGCGGAAATTAGCATATAAATATTATAGATATAATCGCTATATTTAAAAAATGCATTGTTAAAAAAACCATTAAATGGCGACACTGGCTATCTCTTTCTATTCATTAATTATTTTTATAATCTATTGTTGTTTTTTTTTTTTGCTGAAATTATATTCGCAGAGGGCTACAAAAGCATTCCTTAGCAGTAGCGACTCGTGACGTTTTCAAATATTTGAAAACTAACTAAAAATTCATACGGTTTCCGACCACTTACCTGTGGTCACCTTTTATTTTTATTTTTATTAAAAGTTGACCATTTTTACCAAGCGTCTATAATCTACAAGCTATGCAATAAAAGAATCTGTAGTGTAGTATTTTACCGATGATAATTATACAACTATGTTGATGCGAAGAGAAGCTAGGAAATATTAATTTGCAAGTTAATCAAACAACAAACACCGAACGTGTAACTCACTTGCAAATTAAAATTTTCTGATTTATCTTCGCCCTCTTAAAGTATATTAATATTACCCCCACTTCGGTTCAATTCTGATTTTATCTACTTTTATCTTCAAATTGTGGCGTCGTAATACTGATATTTTATTTTTCGATATCGCCTAAATCCATTTAGTTTGAGGCTCTCTCGTTTTAGTGACCACATTTACCTAAAATATTTATTCGCGACGTCAAATAAAAAAGTTGAACAAAAGTGTTCATATAAATTCCCAGTCGTAATTTTCGCTTGCTGCTTCGGAGAGGTAAAAAGCCAAACCTATATATATTCTGTTCCGTCCCTTTTTATACGAGTTTAATTTAGGAAATCGAAATGTAAAAGTATGGCTGCAAAGCTTGCGGGACTATATTTAAGCTCTGGTTCAGAACAGACTTTGCTAGCAGTACCTTAAATGTTGGTATGTGTCAGACTGGTATGTTTTTATTTAAAAGCTATATAAAGCGCGTTCAACTTAAAAACTAAGTTTTCGATTTTTTGAACGTTTATGTCCCTTCATCGTGTATAGATAAATTTATTCGACTCAAACTTGGTTTCTGATACGACTTTCAGCTTTAAATCTAATTTTAAGAATGTCATTTGTTTTCAACTAAATTGAGATCCCTATATTTAGTTGAAAACAAATGACGTTCTTAAAATCTAGATTTAAATATGAAAATCGTATCAGAAACCTAGCTTACAAGTACTCGATCGTAGAGAGTAAAATAATTGAATACAGTACCTAGAGTTGAGTAATTAAATAAAGGAACGATGTTTTCGTTAGCTGCCGATTGGCAAAAAATAAAATCAATAAAAGAGCCGAAACTATTCGAACAGTTTTGGATCGATCCGCATTTGCAGGAAACAAATTTGACATTTTTAAAAAGGTTGTAACACAATTTTCTGAAATGACTTTTTAAGTCCCTAATGGATTCTTTTCGAATGGAGGTCGCGTGCAGGGATGAAAGATACCTACGGTAAAAATGGGTGCGGTTGAAGTAAAACATGTCGTGCATGTGACCCGTAACAATGCATGTAACCCGGTTACAACTTGCATGTAACTCATTTACCGTAACGGTATGACTTACCGTGAAAGTGCAGAACGCGGCTAAAAAAATTTCACTTTAAAAATAATAAAAAAAGTTTTCCTCGCGTACGACTCGACTCGAAAAGGAAAATCCATTACTCACGCACCTTACTCTTCTTCCATTTTGATACTTTAAAACACTGTGACGGTCGGTTGCAGAAAGCGTTGTCAAAAAATTTGATTTGACTATGACCTAAGATTGTGACCACACATATTTCTCCGTATGAAAAGCATTATAGAATTTGAAATCGATTTCCTCTCGAAAAATAATTGATCGATTGAAACGATATTTGTTTTAAACTGTGTATACATGTATTTAACATAGTTTTTTTTGTACAATTTCCACTTCGAAACAACGTTTTTGTACGCATTTTGATCAAAATTTAGCTTGAAAAGCGATCTTTTTCTATGCAGATCAATCATTTGTTTTTGTGTGAGTACAATCTAATGTTCTACATGACAGGGAGTTTCACAACGACGTTAGACTGCTCCTATAATGTATAAAAAGTGTAATTATATTATCACAATCTAAGATCATTGTCAAATCAAATTTTTTGACAGCGCTTTGTGCAACGTTACGCGTTACAATACACTGTTACATCACATCAAAATGCTTAAATGTGTACGCGACTTTACTACAGCTGTGACAATACTAATAATGGATTTCACAAACATGGATTATCTTTGATCCGAGAACTATATTAATCCTAGTTTGACTTCACTTTATAACATGTCTTGAATAAAATACTTGTTGTTTGCGAAATCCACCACAAATGCGTTATTCTGCACCAGAGCTTACGCCTCCGGGGCGTGGAAACGTTTTCTCTATACGTATCTCTAATGCTAGAAATGAAATAGTCGTTTTTCACTACTATATAAAAAAACGCGTGATTTTTTGTTCGTTTAGTTTCTAGTTTCCCGTTACAAGGGATATATCATATCGGCCGGTGATGTTTTTTTTTGGTTACGTTTTCCCTTATCAAAACAACTTATACTTCCAGTTTTCAGGTTCTGACCTGAGAACTGCTGAAATTATTTACTTGGTTTTCCGTTTATTTAAAAAAATAGTAATAAATTGGAAGTAGGCTTTAATAACCGTAAGACGCTTAATATGACATCTGTTGTCGATCGTCTATCCTCTGAGTCTGTTCTGTTAGTATTTGTTTAAAGTCAGCGTGTTTGAGCTGATTTTATTTTGTGGAGACGAACTCAAGTTCTGGCTTCTTCTAATTTTTATACTGTCATAGACTCATTATAAACTCTTTATAAACGCAAGTATCAATTATCGACACGCTCCACCGAATCTCTTGATAATAGGATGCTTTACATTGCATGATTTAATTATTTATCTAATATAGTATGATATATTAATATAATTCAATAGTATAATATGACAGTAAAAGTCGCAAGTGGTGGATTTTTAAAAAATAATAATTTCGTTAACTATTTATTTATTACGTTTGCTACGCCAACCATAATTCTTTAGGCCTAGTACCAGTTCATATTTTCAATTTGTGATTCACAACTGTGATCAACTTTCTTAAATCGCCAAAAGACTGGAAAATAATAAAAAGAAAAAAAAAATTATTTCATACTACTCCAAGGTGACACGGTACACTAAAGCGTTTCTCCACATAGCTTCTGCGTGAGCGCTCAACAGAGTTATACATGCTATGTATATACTTTCATGTTTGAATTTTTGTGTCAAAGTCATTTCGATTCACTAGTGTCCCTAAAAACTTTCACTTCAATAATAAGTAAACACAAATTTATTAATAATTATAATCCAAAATATAATCAAACACATACCTTTTATACACACTCACAAAAATTATAACACAACTAATTATTTTTCAAGTCAGGATTTTTTCTTTTAGATATTTGTATCCACTCTGTATATCTGTGTAGATTCGCGTCTAAAAAATGTCTACATCGTGTATTTATGAGACTACAATAGCATTTATTTCGAGAATAATGACAAGTATAAAAATACATTATAAAATAAAATTAAGATGGAGACGAAGAAGAAGAACGTTTACTCAATTATCGTTCATTGTATTGTTGTTCGGTTCAGTTGAGGCTGTTTTGTCTGCGTTGTATTTCTATGTATATCGATATAGATGAGTAATAGGAATACAACAAACATCCCTCTTGAGTCTTGAGTCAGTGCAAACACAATTATCAGTAATAAGAGAGTTCAGCCGACGTCTCAGCACCGATACACACAAATCTAATTGAAACGTGACGATGTACGAACTGTCCTTGTGTGCTTGAGATCTTTGTGGTGATCAAACGAAGTAACTGTTATTTGAAAAGAACCAACTCTAAAAATAATAAGTACCAATTGTAAGCTTAACCATGGTATAAAATATTTTGTTAATATAATTTTTTTTTACGTTCAAAATATACTTAGTTTAATTTTGATACGGGAAAAATTTGAAACATTAAAAAGAACAAAATAAAATATAAGAAAAAAAACTTTTTAAAAACAAATCCGCTAATTTTTTACCCGTATTTTTACAAGTTTTTATTTAACTTGCAATGTATGTTAGTTTGTGTGTTTGTTTAGGTCAAATCTTGCAAGTTAATTTTGAACGACTTCTACGTATCCCATTGATTTGAAATTGTGTACACATATGTATTCCCGATGACAATACATGAATAAACCGTTTTTAGAAATAAATTCAAATCCTAAGGGGTTCAAACGGTAGGGTTTTTTTGACTAATCAACGCCCAGGCCAAATTGCTGAAGCTAGAAACTTGAAATTTAGACAGTTGATTCCTTTTCTGACGTAAGCATCCACTAAGAAAGGATTTTTCGAAATTCAACCCCTACGGGAGTCAAAGGGGGGTAAAATTTGGAAAACTAAAATGAACAAAATAAATGTTAGTAAAAAAAACTTTTTAGAGACAAGCTTTTATTTAAATGCACTAAAAAGGATAAAATAATTTTTAATAATTTAGGTTTATATAATTATAAAAGCCATGGGTCGTGACTAATAAACTATCATATTCACGACCCACGCTTTTATAATTATGAACCTAAATTATTAAAAATTATTTTTTCCTTTTTAGTGCATTTAAATAAAAGCTTGTCTCCAAAAAGTTTTTGTTACTAATATTTATTTTTATTATTGCACGGAACCCTCGATGCGCGAGTATGACTCGCACTTGGCCGGTTTTTTATTTTCTACAATCACTTGGGACAGCATGTATAATTATATGTATAGGAGGCTTCGTCATCATACGCCTCCGGTACCCACCTTCGATGTTGATAGAGTCTCTGTGTCAGATCGGAATTGGATTTTCCGCCACCCGCATCTTTCTCTTTTCCAACCCTTGTCGGTATTTTACACGTGTTTTTCACAGAACTATACACCTGTCAGATATGTTCAACGACCCGGCGAAATTGGAATCAAAACTCTTCATTCATATTATAACTTATTAGTGTATTTGCCATATGGCACATACACTATTGGCGTCGGTCGGATGGTGGGACCTAGGGGTCGGACCAAAATTTCTCGACGTTTCATAGCCTCCTGAACAGTTTGCCACCATTTTTAAAAATGTTTATGTATATATGTATGTATGTAATATATATATATATATATTGATAAATATATATATAATATATATATATATATATATATATATATATTTATATTATTGTGTGTGTACACGATAACTCTCGACAGACTTAATCGATTTAAACGAAATTTGGTACACACATTGGAACCCATTACCGCACGAAGCCTATTTAAAATGGGCCCGATCGAACCATTTTAAGGGTTGTATTTAGGGGTTGAAAAAAGTTTTTGGGCCCAAAAATACCGAAAAAATTCTCAGAATCGTTTCAAAATTGAAATTTAACCCTTTAGTAAAGATTAAAATGTGCTGTTAAAATTTTAATAAAATCGGCCCGACAGGACCGGACTTACAAAAATTTTATGAAAACACTGGTTTGCGGATAGTGATTTACTTACCGAAGGGTGTATTTAATTTGGTACAAAGGTTGCATTGATAATATTATTGAAATTAAGAAAAAAATATTATTTTAAGGGATGTATTAAGGGGTTAAATTTTTTATTTTGTCCAAAAACAGACTTATGTTTACATAATAAAGCCACAAGGCCTGCATTAGCAAATACACTATATTGTCGGCAGGGTTTGGCACTGCGACCCGAGTTTTTTTATTATTTTATGGCTCATTCTTTTTCTTAGAAGCTTTTTGTCTCACAATCTCAGTGATGAAGCGTCTGTATTATACCAGACGCACACTGAAACGGCTCGTTTTCAGTTGTCTAGAGTCTATAATTCCCTAATATTCATTCAGTCTATGCGCCCAGAAAGAACCATCAGTCATCTCTTCAAAAAAAAAAAAACAAGAATAAACGGAGTCCTGCACAATTAATTCTAAGGAAATTGATAAAAATTTGCTAGTCTGCAAAACATGACATTTTGGCTCTTTTTTATACATTCGTGAAACGCTTTGATGATTCGGATGCTATTTCAAACGTCAATAATAATTGTGTAGGTATTTACCTGTGGGTTATTTATTTGATTTACCAGTTTCTGAAGAATAATTAAAAATATTTTTTTTGACATCTAATAATTACTTTGATAATATGTATGGAATCAACAAGACTTTGGATTGCTATTTTTTATTTTAAAATTTTAAGTTTTTCATGACACTTTTTTTCTTGAATTAAAGGCGCTTTTTTGTAGGAATCGAAACCGTAAAAAACAACCAGACCCGATACTCCCACCAAATCGACCCTTTACTACCACCGTTTGATGGTGTAGGTAACGGTTTAGTCTGGCGTTATTTTATGCACGACTATTTTGTTCTGACGCGGCGTACAACGCGACCTGAAGCGCACAATTCTTGACCTCATGAGAATTACAGTGAATATTCTCGTAAAAAATCTTTAAACTGTATTCTTAACCATTCCTATGAAGAAATATTCCTTTAAAATACAGTGTAAAATAAATTTCTTGTAGTATTTTTAAAACGGGAAATTATTCTCGGCACATTTCTCACACTCATTACTCATTCCTGTGTTTTTTATTATTCCAGTAGAGAAATAATCCAACAAATTATATCAATACCTACTAGAATCATAAAACAATGTCTGTAATTTCGTTTTCTTGTGAATTTTTCGCGGTTTTTAAGTTGTTATTATATATGAAGCGGGAAAATGTATTTTCAAAATTTTTGATTATATACAGGGTGTCCACGGCGACGTTGGCTAACATGGGTATCTTTGTTATTAGTGGAGATAGAAAGTCGGTTAAATGGGCAAAGTAGTGCATAATTATGTGCCCATTAACGTTCCGTCGAAAAAACAATTGAATTTTGACACACTTTGGATTTATTTAGAAAATAATGAAAATTGCCATTTCTGAAAACTAGCCATAACTTTTTTGTTTATGAAGATATCTGAAAATTTCTTTAACCATTTTTTGATAACTTTTTAAGATCTTTTCAGTGGCGTAGGTTTATTTTTTTTATATCTACTACATAATGAGATATTGACATGAACTTTGGTTTTTATTATGGACGCCATTTTGGATTTTTAGATATTCGAATTCTGCTTATTTTTCTGATTAATTTGGTGTATCACATGGCACATTTAAAAAATTTGCAATGAACGTCCCATATTAGAAACATTAAAAACAATTGACAGTCAAATATAATTAAGTAGTGCGAAATTTTAAGGTGTAATAATAAATCATTGTTCGGCAGAATTTCACTATCAGTTGTTTTTATGTGTCTGTAATATGGGACGTTAATTGCAAATTTTTTAAATGTGGCATATGATACACCAAATTAATCAGAAAAATAAGCAGAATTCGAATATCTAAAAATCCAAAATGGCGTCCATAAGAAAAACCAAAGTTCATGTTTTTATCTCAATATGTAGTGGATATAAAAAAATGTAACCTACGCCAATGAAAAGATCTTAAAAAGTTATCAAAAAATGGTTAAAGAAATTTTCAGATATCTTCATAAATAAAAAAGTTATGGCCAGTTTTCAAAAATGGCAATTTTCACTATTTTCTAAATAAATCCGTATAGTGTGTCAAAATTCAATGGTTTTTTCGACGGGACGTTATTGGGTACATAATTATGCACTACTTTACCCATTTAACCGACTTTCTATCTCCACTAATAACAAAGATACCCATGTTAGCCAACGTCGCCGTGGACACCCTGTATTTGTATAAGAGAACTGCTGACCAATTTTGATGGAACTTAGTATATACACATCAATCATTGGTATCGAAACTTAAAGTAAGTATATATTGAATTTTTTACCCGGCTACGGTCGGGTTAAGATAAGATCCCTGTCAAAACCAACTTTAACGCAAGCGGGACCTATAATTCAATATCAATTCTTATATAGAAATCTTAGTACGGAAAATCATTCCATTGGAACATTTTTTCAGACACTCGAAAATGTAAACATCGGAATATAAGAATTTTTTTGCAATTCCTACGGAGAAATATTCCTATAATTAATTATAGCGAATTGAAAATACATTTCCTATAAGAATTTCAACATGGAGCAGTTATTCTTACACATTCGAGAATATGGATTCTGGAATTAACTATAATGCAATTTCGTATAATGGGTGGCTTGTTGTGCGTGATATACGTTGAAAATAGCAGCGACCTGAAGTTGGCAACGTAAATAATAACGCAGTTAGCGTGTCCCACGTCTGTGTTCATGTCGTTTGCGAGTTGAGCTGCGTAATTCACATACAAACACGCACCTACAGTGGAACATTTTTATTATTTAACACGACGGCTTGGTATGACAAATTCATTATACAAAGAATTAAGAAATTAGACTGATAAACTTTAACAACAATATTAAGAAAAAAAGCAGCGAGTCCCCCTATCAAGAGAGTTGTGTAAACTTTTAAGTTGAATACGATGACAGCTACATATAACCTTAAAAAAACTACAGTTAATCAAGGAGGGTAAATATAGTTAAGAGTCGATCTTCGTGTCAATCCCGACAAACGAAAGAACTTCCGTGAGCTACTATAGCAGGATAGGAGGGAGGAGTAGTAAAGATGTTATCGACCCATAGGTATATACATTTTAAAATTCGGTGTTATTTTAATAAATGTGTGCAGTTTTATTTTCATGGACATATTCCTTAAGAGTATTCGATAGCGGAAGTTATCCCCTGCCCTCTTCATCTTAAATAATAAAACGCTTCCCGCTCTCCCGACGCTATTTGAAAGCTAAACGGTTCGGGTACACATTACTATATTAAATTAATAACCAACAATACTTTTATTGCACTAAACTTCAATAATTTTTACAGTATATACACAAATAACAGGTGTTGACATTACTTACATGAAAGCACGTTATAGCATAATGACGTCACAAACATGGTAGCCATTCGTGACGCGTGTTGTAGTCACGTGATAGTTTTTTAAATTTTATACGTTTTAATTAATTTATAATTAATTGAATAAAACTTAAAAAAAACATTCGCGTCGATTTTCAATATTCATGGTTAAGTATTGAAATAAAATAAAAAAACTAATAATTATTTTTTATTAAAGAACCCAATTCTTATATGCAAATATTTTAATAAGCTACGATCCTATTCCAGCTTTGGTCCTAAGTAAAGTAAACAGTATAACATAACTTTATCGATAGTGTTTGTGATATTTCGCGTGCGTGAACAAGGTTTTCGAACTACATATGCAAAGGGCTTTTGTGCTGTTGATCCGACCCGAACGATTGGATTATAATTACACAATAGGTGTTACCGCACCCTAATTTAACCCTCTACACAAGTGCATTCACGTACGTAGAAAGTGGGAGAGGGGGTTGGAGGTGTGTAAAGTTACAGAACCAGACTTAATGTTGCTACGTTTGCACTATCACACTTGGGAAGCAAGACGGTCGCAAGTATTCGAAGTCGTGTTAACCCTAGAAAGTAGGGTTGTAAATTATAAAATTTACTAAAGGTTAGATTTAGATGGCTAAAGACGTTTCATATACGTTTATGCGGGTTTAACCTTAAAATTTTCATCTTTTTATTATGTATTGATTTCATTTAGATCTATGATATCAATATCATTATTGTTGCCTCACGAAAAAAACCTGGATTATTAATTTTGACTAAACGACTTGTGGTTGTAGGAGAAATTTTGCAGGATTCTTAGTTTTGTTGTTTTGAATTTTTAAAGAGAAATTTTTGTTAACAAGGACGTAGACGAAAAGTGTATGGTAGATAACCTCCTTTCATTGAAATTGCTAAAACATTATAAACAGTCCACTCTTATAGTGTACACGGAGAAATGTTTACAGCAAAAAATATGCCATATTAGCCGCGCACCATTTATTGACATTATAAAAAAATATATAAAATTTCGAAAAAATATAAGCAAGTACTTTATCTATTTCTGTATTAAAATTTCGTATAAAAGGTTCTCCGTGTAAAAAATTAACAGATACAAAAATTGTAAACAACGTGTCCTATATTTGAACCAATATTCTGAACCCTCCATATTTAGATGTTGAATAAAAGTTTTTCGCAAATAAAATTGGGTCGTATTTTTCACCGGACTCTCCAGTATTATCTCTGGGAGAAATTGTTTGATGAGATTCGCTGTATTTTCTATATGTGAAGCAATACATAATTAAATCCCAAAGCAATTATGTCTACATTGTGTCAATTCACTAACAACAGTGTTTGTGAAATAAAAGGGAAAATTGCGGGGGTGGGCGCGGCGGAGGCAGCAAATTGATTGTATAGTGAAGTTAACTAAGCACACTAGTTGTGTGGTGGCGGTGCTTTTAATAGGTCCTTAGCACTACACTACTCTGCACTAACACTACACTGTAGTTAACAATAAACTTGCAAGGTTAAGCTTTGCATAAAAGCGAAAGCTTTTGTTTATCTCTAGGTGTTTGTTTTGTTCTTGCCCTGGGTAGGAACTAAACCCTTCGCATAAATATTGTTTTAATACAGTAAAATTTTCTCCAGTGGAGAGGCGTCAAAGGAAATCCTACGTGGGCACTAGTGCTCTTCCCACGGAATTTTTGATTGGACTAAAACCAGCATTCTACTGTTTTCAATGAACAATAGAAGAATATTTCGATAAATGATAATGCGTTTTCTATTTTTAACATGGAGCAGTTTCGTTACACATTCGAGAATATTGGACTCTGGTTTATTACCAGAGTCCATACAACAATCCACCTATCATGTCGCATGCAAAATATTGCATTAGTTCAATGCAAGTTCGAATGATAGGTGGATTGTTGTTGACCATAGTGGAAAGATAATAATCCTTACTAATATTATAAATTTGAAAGTAACTCTGTCTGTCTGTCTGTTAGTTACCTTTTCACGCCTAAACCGCTGAACAGATTTCGATAAAATTTGGTAAGGAGATAGATTACATCCTGAGGAAGGACATAGGCTACCTTTTGTCTCGAAAAAAAAAACCGACTTCGCCCGAGTGAAAAAAATGGTCTCAGTGAACCGATTTCCAAATTTTTTTCACTGGCCGATAGATGATTCTTTGCTTTAAGACATTGGCTATAATAATAATTGATCGGACCTGCTTCGCCCGATCTCAGAAACTACTGAACCGATTCTAAAAATCATTTCACTAATAGAAAGCTACAGTATCCCTGAGTGATATATGCAATATGTTATTTTGATTCTCGCAGGGGGAGGGGGGTAATAAATCATAAATTCTTATCTCTGGAACTACTAAACCGATTCTAAAAATTCTTTCACTAATAGAAAGCTACGCAGGGGTGGAGATTCTCGCGGGGGGATAAAAAATTAACAATATACTAAATATACGTGAGCGGAGCAATGGGTGACCGCTATTAAATCATAATTTCATACCACCCGGGTCCGCTTTAAATCATAAATTCATAGCACCCGGGCGAAGCCGGACCGGGCCGCTAGTTAGTAAATAATTTAATAAATACCTTTGTTCCATCTCATAGCTTCTTTTTATAGCTATGTTTTATGATGCGTTTCGGCAACGGATTGTCATCTTCAGATGAAATTATATAAGAATCACTGACAAGGTTGTCTTTAAATTATTTATAGTAAAGAAGCTACAAGATGGTATTTATTCAATTAATTACTAATTCTTACTCATAACGTGGCTTGAAGACCAAACACACAAATTGTACCGGGAAGATAATCGTGGTTGGTGGCCCAATCCCGCGAAAAGATATTGTTATGCTGTTAGATAGTAGTTACAGTTCAAACTCAATCCGGCGCCTCCCGTTCTCCCAGATTACTAGAATCTGTATCCATTAATCTTATTTTACCACAAATTCCCCATAAGTTGTTTTCCTTTTAGCTACAGATATAAAAAGATTTTCTATAATGGTTAGTCGGCATGATAGTTGTAAAAAGTTAAAAAATAAACACCTGTAATTATTCTTTCATAACATTTAGTCAACGGCAGTCATCACAGTCGTGATACGCCAGGTTGCAGATTTACAATTATTTATGCACCCCTCGATGTGTCGTGAGCACTCCCTATCTGCCCCCCTTCTCCCCCGCATTCTCCGTCACTGTCTGTCCGGTATGCAAATTATAACACATTCACACTACTGCAATGGAAATATGTGTATTTAACGTCAATTCACTTCTGCCGAGAGGATGTTTCAAATGCATGTTTTTCCGTCTTCCTACTTTGTGCGTTTTAGTTCTGGTTCAGAACGACGGCTGTCATATCCTAGGACCTAGACAAATACAGTAGACCTTCATATATGACATTCTATAATTAGATTCAAGCTGCTAAACTTCAACTATAGCAATTGAACTTTGAAGATATAAGTTTTGCCAAGAAAATTATGTAAAAGGTTGCATTCTTGTTAATAATTTAATTAACATCCTGACGTACAGAAACAATACCTATTCAGTTTTTAAAAGAAATGGCAAATATTTTTTAATAGATACGACCTTTTATATAGAGTCAACGAATTTTATTATTATTTATATGTTGCCGAATAGTTTTTTTTTTTATTTTGTAATGTCTTATTGTTTTAGGTGACATGAAATACGTGGACCGCTTTTTCATGTTTTCTAAAAGTGTCGATAGTTCCGAACCGAACCGAACCGAACTAAGTCAAAATTCAGTGCACAGCCAATTTTATATCAATATAAATAAATAGAATCGTAACTTTGTCTGTAATTGTGAATTTTTTTTTACGAAATGTTGACTTATATTACGGTTTATACTTTTCTAGAATACACCGATTTAGCAATTTTCAGATTTTTTTGTTAGTTTGCTTGTTTCGGGTTAACTCAAAAACTACTTAATTAGCTTAATCGATTTTGATCGAATTTTCGCCATACCTAGTGTTTGTACATCAAAGAATAGAATAGGTTATATTATATCATCACGCTTCTACTATAAAGAGCTGAGCACTACCAAAAAAAAACAGACATTAACACCAGCGAATCTGCGAGTAAAGGCTGGTTAATATGAAAATTGGAAGAAGCTACACGGTTTTCAAGTACCCAGTTATCTTATACAGTATGTAAACTGGTAAAGACATTTAGCATTGGAAAAAAATGATAGGATCAGAATGAGCCATAAACTCGTAATGTACGTATTTATATGGGATTGCTATCATAATTTTAGTTGTTTTTAGTTTCAATTATTTTTATTTTACTTGACATTTAAACGGCAAGTAAAATATAAACACTAAAATTACGACAGCAACCCCATATAAATACGTACATTATGAGTCATGGTTCATTCTGATCCAATCATTTTTCCCAATGCTAAATGTCCTATGTATACCTTACCGGTTTACATACTGTATAATATATCATTTATTGTCCAGTTTTATTAAATTTGAACTTCCATTGTTTTCATTTCTTTTTTGGATAATCGGGACTCTACTGTATCTGTAGTACCTATACGTGAGTCTGACGAATGGAAAGTGAAGGAACAACGTCGTACTGAATTAAGGCACAACCCTTGGACCCTTCGTGTTTGTTTAAGGCGACCTTTTACGTACACTTATTTGTGAAATTATATTATTTTGTATTCATGATTTATTTATATTTTCAGGGCAGCAATTATATGAACAGTTTCTATAAATTATATTATATTATGTAAATGCTGTTATTACTGACATTTCGAAACATTTTAATAAGAATGGTTAAAATTTCGAACGTTTTTGAAATGTTGTGAATTGTTTTTAACTCATGTTTGTTTCATTTAGTTTTAATGTTTTTGTTGTCAATTAAATCAAAAAGTCGAATTATAGAAAAAATTCCTGAAAAAAGTATTCCCCATAAAAACCAACTTCTTTGTAACTGAAGAAAGCTGTTGACTAAAAAAAGTATGCCTCTTTGGTTATTTTATAATATTATTAGAAGTTAGAAGTGAATAGAATTTTGAAAATGATAACTTCCATTCCTCGAGATTGTGTCATAACCGACGCCACTTGCACTATTCTTTTCTTTTGTTTACCACTTGTCCGTTATTTCGTATATTCTTAAACTTCAACTTCTAGTATAGTTCGAAAATACAAGTCAGTGTTTCATACATAGTTAGTAGTTACTAACAAGCTTAATGGAGAGCAAAAGCAATGAAACAGTGTTAAAGCATATCCGTCCCATGCATAAAACTGTGCCTCTTACATTGCGTTGTGAAGTATAAGTGTATTAGTCAGTAGTCACTGCCTATTATTTTCGAACAGAACTATAGTTAATAGCAATATGTGAATGGAGAAAATATAAGAAAACAGGATAAGGCAGGCAATTTAGTAGGCATTGGAGTTTGATAGGTAAACAGCCACGGCCTTGTATCAAGGTATCATCTCAATATTTATCTGGAATTATTGAGGAAAACCAGGATTTACCGTTTCTCAGCTAAAGGCAATAGAAATACATTCTTTGTCACATCTACTCCCGCCTTGGTGAGCGAAATGTGTGTCGAGATTTTAATTTTAAAAGTGTCGTTGTTTGGGATAACTTTTTGCTTGCATCACCACCAATTCCAAATCTTCTGTAACATTTATTATAAAAGGCAGTATTGGTCGACCATTATCATTTTTTTTTTACCTGTGCAAAGTTTGTCCATTATTCTTATTATTGGGACTTGAGAATGTCGTTCGTATCGCAAATCGCAATGCATACAAAGCGGCCATTGTGTTCGCTACAATTCAATGGATCAAGTTGGAAACAAAGTTAGATAGAGAATAATGTGACGACCAGGTAAAGTTGAGCGGACGGGCCCAAGACAGACACGTATTCAGTGCTTTACATTGTTGGATTTTTTTTCTTCTAATAGGAAACTATTCAACAGAAATATATAACATAAAAAAAATGTAAACCCTTGACCTTTGACCAACCCGCATCCAGTCAAGTATTTTGATACCTCTATAAATATTAAAAAAAAACGTTTTTATCAGTGAACTAGCTGTACCCGCGCCTCCGCACACGTGCATTTCGAACTGCTGCTGTTATTTTTGATATAATATGATAATTTACAAAATTTCCCGTGGACCCCCTGTAAAGTAAGTACGTAACAACCAAATAACACTAAAAAAGTATGTTCGAATTTAACACCACAAAAAAGTGTCGTTTTATTACAATGTCAAAAACTGTTAGTTAACAATTACAAAAACGTATTATTTAATAATTCAACACCAATTAACGTTTTTTAAACAAATTATTAGTAAAATAATTATGCACAACAACTTCGACATTTCGCATACCCTTAGATCACTTGTTTTCTTAAAAAAAACAATGTCACCAAATGACTACCAATGATACTATACAGTAATATCAAATCCCGTCTGATGTCACTAGTATGGGACGGTAGGATATAATCGCATAGGCGGCTCAAATCACATGCCACTAAATAAACCACATATAAAAATTTTAAGTAGCACACCCTGTATATCTTTAGGGGTGTGAATAGAGCCCGCTTTCCTCTACACATTTTATACCTAAAAATATACAGGGTGTGCTACTTAATTTTTTTTAAGTAGCACATCCTGTATATTTTTAGTTATCAAATGTGTAGAGGAAAGCGAGCTGAGGCCCTGAGCACGTGCTTTCTGCACCTGTACAATGTACAGTGATACGTCGTTCCTTATTAGATATTTCGACCCTGTCACATCCATTTACGGAACATGAAAGTAAAAAACTACTTAAAATATGTTTGTACGTAGTTCGGTCCTGTTTAAAGCCGGATTCACACGTAAACAATGTGCTTTATATTTGAATGCATGTCACATAGTGACTAGACAAAGTAAACAAACGCTATCGAAAAGGAAGAAAGAGAAAGGAGGACGAAATTTAAACTAATATGAACTATTACGCGCGTATACCGAGCGGAGATACGCTAGCGCAGTAAATGAGGTGCGCAATCACGTGACTATAATTCTTGTACCTGCGTGTAGCAGTTTCCATTTTCCAATAGTTGATACTTCGCCTACGGACAACGGCGTAGCCAGGATTTTGAGCAGGGTGGGGGGCAAAGTGAGGTGACGGGGGAAGAGAATGTCTGGACTCCCGTGGCCGCACCGCGCAGTTCCCGTAATTAGCGCTGCAGACGATTTTTTTTCATTTTGGGAGACTTGGACCTCCCGAAGCCTCCCTGAGGTAACCACTGTTTGTATTTTGTAATACTTAGGAGCACCTATATAAACATTTTCAAAAATGGTGTCAAGTTGTTTAGAATGATGTGAAACGTCAAGAAATGGGGTCGGACCAACATTTCGTCCCCTAGGTCCTGCCATAACATGGCAAATACACTAATAAGAACCTTTATGCATGACATCGATCGATCTTTTTACACTGACTAGGAGAACACGTAATTTAGCTCTTTCTTTTAACATGCGCAATAAAAATAAAAACCATTTTTTGTGGAAAATTATTGGAGAAAATAATAATTTGACGTAGGTACATATGTTTTTCTTCACTCATTTCAGACAGTTATACTGGAACATATTCTTCAGATGTGCATTTACCTTATAGCAATTGGCGACCTTAAATGACGTACCTAACTAGATATTTTATCTAAGAATAATCGAAAAGTAGGTATTTACGGAACAGAACTATTTATTTTATTCTTGCTGACATCACGTCTGTTAACATTGATTTTTCCCTGAGATTGTAACAAGGAATGTATCGTCCTGTGGGACTCATATTTGCAACAGGAACATAATATACATATTACATAATATGAAATTGTATAATTTAAGTTCGGCGACCCTTTTTATTGGCAATTTTTCATCCGTCGACGGACGTTGTCAGCAATGGTTGCTTGATCTTGGTATTCACTTATAGGTTTTCTCTTTTGTCCTGTCCAGTACACTCATGCCACGTATACCGGATGTATCAAGAAATTGCAGTTCTGGAAATTCAATAAGTTTTTTTGTACAAATCTATATTATATAGTGGAGTCAATGAGTCAGACGAGTATACAAATAATTCGGGCACCTGCAAGACCAACTCGCCCTCCCGTTTTCGAGGTCGCTGAACGTGAATATCATATTAAAGTTTTTATCCATGCCTACCCCCTCAAACGGCCAAGAACAACCTATTTTTCGGTTTTCGCGTGCAGACGCGCGACAGCACATGGTTTGTGATGGAAATTGTTGATGATTTGACCGGGATATAACAAAGGAAGAAGAATTATGGCAGGGACATGACTGTGACTACCCTTGGGGGTCGATTGTACCCTCCCAGGGGACGGAAAAGTAGTTTAATCTATCTTCTGAATTTGACCGCCCCCCCCCCGTTTTCGTAGATGCTGATTACAAAAAAAATATTTTCAGATGAGTGACCCTTTCTACCCCCTCAAACGGGCAGAAACCTCCCCTTTTTTATTTTTTACTTTTTAAGGGGGTAGAAAAGGTCCAGCTCATCTGAAACTATTTTTTTTTTGTAATCAGCATCCTCGAAAATGGGGGGAACGTTCAAACACAGAAAATACATTAAACCACTTTCCCATCCCCTGGACAGGTATAGACCCAAAGGTAGTCATGGTCATGTCCCTGCCATAATTCTTCTTCCTTTGTTATATCCCGGTCAAATCATCAACAATTTCCATCAGAAACTATGTGTTGTCGCGCATCCGTGCGCGAAAACCGAAAAAAAGGGGTGATTTTGGGCCGTTTAAGGGGGTGGGCACGGATAAAAACTTGTTTTAATATGATTTTCGGGTTCAGCGACCTCGAAAATGGGAGGAGGAGTTGGTCGTGCAGGTGCCCGAATTATTTGCGTTTTTGGGTCTAAATCCCGTCTCATTGACTCCGCTAATAACTTGGTACCTATACCAAGAAGTTTTGGACAGAAACACTTTTGAAGTAAAAGTTGTGAAACAAAGAACTTGATTTGATCTTTGTATTTAATATCAAATCATATTTTCAATTTTTTAATAATAAACTAAAAATCAAATTGATATTTCCATCAGTGCAGAGTGCTTGCGTTAATACTGCTTTTGACATGAACCTTGACTTAACCGGATAAAAAGTAGACTATACTTTTAGCTTGGGTATTTTAATCAAAATTCGTCCAGCCTATTTTAAATGCTTTTATAAACAGACAGAGTACAGACAGAAAAAAAATTAGGAACCAAATTCTTCCGTCTAAGTACTTATACAAAATATCCGAAAACCACGCACAACTTATAGACAGGTCCCATTACATTTTTATTTATTACTTCCCACCTCTACTATGGTAGGGAAGTAATGGATTCAGTCCGAAAAAAATATTTCGAGATTTTAACAGATCTTCACGTTTTGAGACCCTAGCAATCGTTTAAGATCATTTTCTGACTGATGTCTGTGTGTGTGTGTATGTGTGTGTGTATGTGGTCAATTTTTCGCCTTCGATATCTTAAGAACGGAACAACATACGGGCATGCCGATTGTTCTATTGTGTTTATCAGCCTTTAACTTAGATCTGATTAGATTTTGAGTCAAATCGGTTCAGTGGATCCTGAGATATTCAAAAAAACGTCCTCAATGTCACGTATTAACATAGGTAAAAAAAAATATAAATGAATTCTAGATGTTATAATATGAAAAAAATGTAAATATTTTTTTTCTCTAAAATGTATAGTTTTCGAGAAAAAAAATATTTTACAAAAAAAAATAAAAATTGTACGTAAATCAAGGTAACCATGATTTTTGCTATATTAAGTTAGCCATCAGTAGATCACCAAACAAAAAAGAGGGCCATGCTTTTTTCAAAGAATAAAAATTAAATTGTGTTTTAAAGACCACCAACAGCTAAGGTTATTTGGGCCTAGTCAAAGAATAAAAAAAAAGTGTGTTTATTTTTTGCAAATATTTACTAGGTGGGAAGTATAGGACTGGTCATCAGTCGAATTTTTTGTATATAGTTCGGTGTCAACATTTTGTTTATTTAAAACTGACGTTATACTACAGTTCCTGTTTGCTTCGTCAGTCGCGTGTAAAAAAGTCTAAGTCATCGTCCTTATTCCTGAGTTCGTGCAGCGCACACTCCTAGTATAATATAAAGGCATATGTGAAATGCATCCTTCGCCTCCTGAGTCCTGAAGAGTTTTGGATGCCAGCCAAAATAATTTAATGCAGTTGAAATCTCGTAGTAGGACTTCTTCTGTTTAGGTATGGAAGCAGGTGGCTGATTCAACGTAACTTTTCCCCTCCCCCCATTTACGGGAAAATATTTTTGATGTGAAACATCTTTAGACACGGGCGTAAAATCGTTTGAATGGAACGTCGTTCTAATGTTACGTCGTTCAGAACGCACGTCGCGTCAGCCCGCGCTATACTATTACACAGTCGCTATGTTACGTGTGTGTGTAAATATCTGTATATTGCTGTTTCAATACTTTCACAGGGAGAGTTTCTCGCGGGGAGGGGGGTAATAATCATAAATTCTTATCTCTGGAACTACTGAACCGATTCTAAAAATTCTTTCACTAATTATCTCCGCAGGGGGAGAATTTCTCGCGGGGGGGGGGGTAATAAATCATAAATTCTTATCTCTGGAACTACTGAACCGATTCTGAAAATTCTTTCACTAATTATCTTTGCAGGAGGGAGAATTTCTCGCGGGGAGTGGAGTAATAAATCATAAATTCTTATCTTTGGAACTACTGAACCGATTCTAAAAATTCTATGAAAATGTTTCACATCTGCCAGGCGTCCCACGACGGGTCACATTTTTTAGGTTCTAACGTGATATTTGTTCAGTCCAGATAAATTCGGCTGTGACAGACATACGGACGAACGGACAAACGAGTTATCCCATAAGGGTTTCGTTTTTAAATGGAAGCCGCTGAAGGTTCTCGGACAAAAAAAATGCCTTAATAAATTGTGTTTTAAATAATATTATACCTAACGTTGTGAAGTTCGGAAAGCAAACAACAAAAACGTGTTATTTACTTGCTCTGCTGTTTTCATTAAGTTAATTGAATACGAATGCTTTTTACGTTTATTTTAACGTTACTTATAAAAATTGATATATTAAATGTGCAACTTTCTCCTCCCGTCTGCATAAAACTGTATTTAATAATGTATAGTACCCTAACCTACAGCGCCATAACTTATTATAAACAGTATTTTATTTCTATGCATTTTAATTTCGAAATGAATTAAAAAGCCAATTCAAATGAAAGTTGTGTGTGCTTTTTTGTTTGTGAGATTGCAATGTTTCATTAGTTAATGCTCAGTTCGAGGTACGTTTTGGGTTGTTTTTATTTTATGTATTTTATTTTAAGGCTTGGCGTTTAGATTGCAAAGATCAGTCCATAAGTTTATGAGAGAAATGGCAAATGTGCTAGATTTGATTTATAAATCTGTCATTTTCTACACACTCACTTAATGATGTTAAAATAAGATTCGGTAGATAATTTTTTTCAAAATTACTTTTATCTTTTTTGATTTGTAACAAAATATTAAACTAATTTTGAAAATACATATTTGTGTTGATATTTAAAACTGTACAAGTATATATAGAAGAGGTGGATGGATAAAGGAGTTGACTAACACAACAAATATATTTTCAATGATTAAAGGAGACAAGGGGTAATATAACTTGGCACCTTCATTAATTGAAAATATATTTTTATCTTTTTTGTTAGTATAAGTTTGGTTTTTAAAATTAATTGTGTTAAAAATTACAACGATACGTCAAAACACGAGCTCAGATCGACAAATCTCTACTTAATATTAATTATTATCTACACTACACTACACTACACCTTGATACCAAACGCACCTAATTATAAATGCGAAAGTTTGTGTGCGTATGTACGTATATATATGTGTGTTACCATTGAGCTCTGTATTACGGCCGAACGGATTTTCAAGAAATTTGGTATATAGTTACTTTGGGTCCTGGAATAGGACATAGGATACTTTTCATCCCGCGAAAATGCATAGTTCATGTTGGATAGTAACAAAACGTAACTCTGCAATTTTCTTACATTTTAGCGTATTGGCTGAATCTTACTAATATTATAAACACCATCAGCCCGGTTCGCAGGGAGAGAATTTCTTGCGGAGGGGAATAATAAATCATAAATTCATAGCACCCGAGCGAAGCCGGACCGGGTCGCTAGTATAGCTATAAAGTTAGAATTGTTAAAGTGTATTTTTTGGGGAAAAAATTCAATGTCATTTTACCTTCGATTTAGTGAACGGAGGCCTCTTACATAATTAATGATCGTTGCGGACTGAAGTCTCCTCGATGTCGATATTCATCGATCGACTGTAATCCAACATCCGTTAAAGTAGGTACCAGTCGTGTTTTTTTTGTTTGAAAGCGTTTTTTCGTTTGCAATATTAAATTCGTGTAATTTATATTTGTTTGCAGATTCGACTGGTTCTTTAATGATCAGTGCATGTCAACATTTGTCACCGCGTGTAGTTTAGTACAAAATGCTAAATGAACTGCGAGCTTAGGAACTAACGCAGTCGGGTCAGCTGTCATATTTATGGAATAATTATGTATTTCAAGGTTATAAAAATGATTTTCGGAAAAATTAACAAATACATATCAGTAACACAAGAAACAAACAAAACTCATCTAGGAGAATATAATTAGATCATTTGAAATGTAAGGAGCAAACTTGTATGAAGTGTGTAGGTACCTATAAAAAAATGACCCGATTTGATTTAATTTCGCTTTTAGTCGTAAGATAGCGTAATGTATAATAGCTATTATATGAAAATAATGATGAAGAAAATATGAAGCGATTTTTAAACAGACACATAATATACGTCGTATCATCCCATGCCGAAGTATATCTATAGCAGATACATATTTATATTTGACATTGATTGTCCATAAGTGAGAAGTTATTTAACTAGAAGACTTTATAAAATATTATATAACACATTTGACATAAGAAACACGCATTTCAAAACCAACTAGAGAATTAAGTTTCTTATTTAGATTCGATGTTAAAACTTAATACGTGTACCATATTACGTAAACCTCGCCTTGAGATACACTACTGTACCTATATAAAAGGCAACGTGTGTCTGTTAACTCGCAGAAACTATTCAACCGATTTTAGGTTATATCTCATTATTCCATTATACAAGGGGCTGGCATTCTCGGGCAACGCCGGGTAAACATGGCTAGTGTTACAATAAAAACATAGAGGTGCACCCACCGATTTAGAAACGCTTCTTTAGTTAGTTAACAGTCAGTTCTCGATTGTGTAGTATGTAATATTGTATATTATAGACCGTACTAACAGTGACTCACAGATAATTTCGTATGGATTCATTTTTTTAAAACAGCTTTTATTTGAACGTGAACATAATATCATTGTTTTTCAATTTACCTTTTAAATACTGTAATAAATGAATGCATCAAACTTCGATGCAAATATTAATTTTACAAGATTTCAGTTCAGCATAGCTGTTTTTCCTCCTAATCCATTACAAAATACAAAACAGGGATAAAAAATGAATTATAAAATATCTAAATTACATCAGACAACATAACATAACATCTAAAATATAGGATTTATCTAAAACAACTAATTTTTTAAATTGTCTTTTAAATATTGGGAGGGTGTCTAGTGATTTAAGTGTATAGTTGGTAAATTATTAAACATTTTTGCAGCAACTGCGAGGAGAAGGATTTTAAGTAATAAGATTTTAGAGAGCGTGGAATGTTAAAATTACTTTTTTGTTCTAATGTTAGCCCGGTGGTAAGTTGACCGTATTACTAATTTATTGACCAGGTAAGTCAGGATTCTATTTATCAGTGTTCTTTTGACCAGACACCCAAGATGCAGCAACCGTCTCTCCATATTTCCATATTTCGCCATCGTGAATAAATAATGAGTTGATTAATTTTAATTTCAAGATATTTAAAAATACGGCATAAACAACCTTAAGATTCAAGGTTAATATTATTTCAGATAAATCTGTTAATTCCACTACCTAAATAAATCTGATACATTTTCAATCCAGTTTTGTGAGTATCTGTACAGCAGACAGATATTAATCACGGTAGCCTGTGGATGACCATGTCGAAAGAACGCTTTTGTTTTCACGCTACAATGATCAATATATACGTTATTCAATTGACGTAACATTAATGCTGGGCTGCAGAAAGCATTGTCAAAAAACTGTTTTGACAATAGCCTTACATGGTGATCAAATAATTACAGTTTTTATACATGCGGGAACAGTTTAATGTCGATGTCAAATTGTGTTACGTAGAACATTTGATCGTACTCGCAGAAAAAACAATTAATGGCAGTTCTACATAGAAAAAGTGCGCTTTTCAAACTAAATTTTGATCAAAATACGTAGAAAAATGTTTTTTCGAAGTGGAAATTGTATATAAAAAAAATAATGTTAAATACATGTATAGTGTATACACAGTTTAAAAAAAATCGTTTCAAACGATCAACTATTTTTCGATTAAGATCGATTTAAATTTCTACAATGCTTTTCTTATGGAGAAATATGTGTGGTCACAATCTAAGATCATTGTCAAATCAGATTTTATGATAATACTTTCTAGTTTCTGCAACCCAGCATCTATGTAAACAGTCCGGCGGGCATCAAATCGTGGTCCATGAATGCACATACTTACGATGACAGTGCTTCTTTTAGGGGTACACCATTAACTATAAACACTAACGGCCAATTTCTGATATCATAAAATCATATAGGTACCTAAAAATAGACCTGCAGCAAAAAAAGTAATTTCTGACAGAACCAACAAAAGTTCAGGATAACTCGTTCTTTCGCAAAATTATCGAAAGGATACTCTGAACCAAAATTTAATATAAATGATTTTGTTTTTTATTTAAATTATATTACTTATGTTTTAAACTGACGTATTCTATTCCATTCTGTTTCTTAAATAAAATCCATCATCCTATTGGGATCCGTCAGATAGGTGGAGCTTCAAAAACATGGCGCAGACGTGGGGAAATTTCATATACGGGGTATACTTTTGCGTGTAATTTTATGATTTTCAAAGTGATAAGAAATGATAAATATACGAATCCTAAACAAAGGAATTTCGTTGAAGGAGAACGGATTCTCAAAGCCTGGCATATTATCAAATGTCGGAAATATAACGAGAAAAATGCATGCAAAATGAACTGTCAAAAGTAGTAATCTTTACGACATATTGCTTAAAAACATCAAAATTAAAAGAAAATCTCCACGAAATTAATCATCCGCGTTCAATGCGCTTTTAAGGCTGGGTTAGGTGAATAATGTAAACACATAACTGCAACATAATAAGTTATATTGTAATAAGTAGGCAAGTTACTAACCTCAAAATATTTGTATACGAAGTTAATCCTGTAAATTTGTTAATCATCAGGGATTCAACTATTTTAGTGCAGTATGATAACAAGTACATCTTATTATTACTATAAAATATTCTTTTAATTCATAAATACAGTTTTTCCACATTTCATTAGAAAATAATTCTCTGTAAAGTAAGTTTTACAAGGCAATAACTGACAGTGTTTATTGCCATGATATTAGAAAACGTCGCGAATTCCATTTTCGATAAACTTTTTGTTTATTTTACTTGTTTTATTTTTGTAATAAACAATTTCATGATTAATTTGCACTGTTAGCATGTAAAATTTTCCCTCGTTTGAGTACAATTTTCTGCCACCAGATGTCAGATGCTCATTTGACGGACCCCAATAATCGGTAAATTTTTAAACAAAAACACTCTTGGATATCTTTCACAGAAATACAATAAATATTGAGGAAAGAAACGCATAGGTACGCAAGTTTTATTGTATTTTCTGAGATCCTAATGGCATCTAAATAAAATTATACACTCTTTATAGAGTGGCATACACACTGGTTTTACAGATATATCAGTTTATTTATGTAAGATTGATTCGAATCGTTTCCCAATTTAAAAGTTAGTTAGGGTGATCACATTGTGCCCATGGGGGAGACGATTGTTCCATTTTCTGCGCTGTCGACAACGTCTGATAGATTGCGTCGATTCGAATTGCCTTGATTTTATTCTTCAACAGTATATTTATTAAACGTCAATCTTATTATTCGAAAAATATAGTAAACCATCGCTTGAAACGGTAGTTGTATTCTTATAAAATCTGTGCGAGATCGTGCTATATAGGCACTAAGAACATGCACAAAAACCATGAGTCCCCAGTACTCTCAGAAGATTAAACATTTAGATTCGTATACAATGACAGCTACGTGTAACCTTTAAAAAGTAACAGCTGACCAAGGAGGTAAATGTAGCTGACAGTTGAGCTTTGCGTCACTTCCGAAACACACCACTTCCGTTGCATATCACAATCTAGCAAAAGTTTTTGAGAACGGTTACTTTCCAGCAAAAATACGCAATTTTTAGAAACTGAATAAAATATTTGAAATAAATTTTGTTAGTGTCATTTTTAAGCCATCAGGCACATTACAAAACATAAAGCGCTCCCCCTTTTTTTGCACCTTTTTGCGTAAAGATTTGTGAATCAACACTGAGGATTAAAAACAATGTGAGTGTTGAAATATTACGTTAAACTTCATAACAAGATTTTACTCGCACAAAAGCTCAAAAATTAGTGCGAATCCACGTTAGCAAATATTCTGTTGAGAGATTAAATTACTTATTTTTGTGTGCATAATATCTAATCTAAAGAAAAAGTAGGAATTTTAAAATCAATACGCAATTTAATATTTTTATTTAAATCAACACACTAAGTTTAAAAAAGCTATTTTACTCTAGAACTTGATTTACGTTAGGATATTTTTATAAAAAATTCGACTGATGACCAGTCCTATACTTCCCACCTAGTAAATATTTGCAAAAAATAAACACTCTTTTTTTTTTATTCTTTGACTAGGCCCAAATAACCTTAGCTGTTGGTGGTCTTTAAAACACAATTTAATTTTTATTCTTTGAAAAAAGCATGGCCCTCTTTTTTGTTTGGTGGTCTACTGATGGCTAGCTTAATATAGCAAAAATCATGGTTACCTTGATTTACGTACAATTTTTATTTTTTTTAGTAAAATATTTTTTTTCTCGAAAACTATACATTTTAGAGAAAAAAAATATTTACATTTTTTTCATATTATAACATCTAGAATTCATTTATATATTTTTTTACCTATGTTAATACGTGACATTGAGGACGTTTTTTTGAATATCTCAGGATCCACTGAACCGATTTGACTCAAAATCTAATCAGATCTAAGTTAAAGGCTGATAAACACAATAGAACAATCGGCATGCCCGTATGTTGTTCCGTTCTTAAGATATCGAAGGCGAAAAATTGACCACATACACACACACACACATACACACATACACACACACATACAGACATCAGTCAGAAAATGATCTTAAACGATTGCTAGGGTCTCAAAACGTGAAAATCTGTTAAAATCTCGAAATATTGTTTTCGGACTGAATCCATTACTTCCCTACCATAGTAGAGGTGGGAAGTAAAAAATAGACAGGTTTTCGGAATTATTGACAATAATTTACTCACACATAAAAAAAACAAAATTCATGATTCGTTAATAAATATTAAAATAGGTAATCTTACGAATTTATGATTTATTATCCCCCTCCCGCGAGAAATTCTACCCCTGCGAAACGAATCCAGACTGGAGGTGTTTATAATATTAGTAGGATTCCGCCAATACGCTAAAATGAAAAAAATGGCAGAGTTACATTTTGTTACCATCCCACAAGAACTATAGATTTTTCCGGGATGAAAAATATCCTATGTCCTATTCCAAGACCTAAAGTAATTATATACCAAATTTTACGAAAATCCGTTCAGCCGTTACGGAGCTTAGTGGTAACTGGTAACAAACATACACATACCTAAACTTTCGCATTTATAATATTAGTAGAGATTTTTATGGATGGACACTTGGCCTCATCGTGTATTAGAATCCCTTATTTATCAGTTACCGGGTTCTGATCCGAGAACTGATAAAAAAACCGATTGGAATAGTAATAATAAATAAATACTTTATTTAATCCGAGACTGACAAATAATAATAACCCTAGTAGTTACTGACCTTAAATAAAATTTAAAAATAAACCATAATTGAAAATGAAAATTGGTAGATACTAAACCCCGTCTGTCGATGACCTTGAAAAAAAATGCTTACCTACGACAAAAAATCCTACTTGAAAAAAAAAAAGAATTTTTAATCTGTAAATCTGTCGTTCTTTGTATGTACAGACTACAGAGGTCGGCCGAGTTTTAGTTTCACAATTTGACGCAATGCACAGACAGAGCGCTGTTGACTACGGCGTTTATTAAGCAGGCACGGTATACGCGGATGCTGTGCGAAAGCCGCGGCGCCGTTGCCTTGACAACCGCCGGCCTGCGTCTGTTATCGATCGACGCGCGTGTGTACCTACCGACGTATCCCCACCTTCGACGTAGCGCGGGAACGACATTCTGTCTCTTTCTCCCTTCAACAGGGCCGCCAGGAATCGACTCGGAAAATGAAACACGGAACATATTTAAGTCCACACTTTCAAGTTTCCCGTTTTTAAGCATCCTGTGAAATTGAAGCTGTTGTTAGCCATTTGTGGTAATGACACCGAATAGGAGCACAAGCGTGACATGATTATTACAAACTTTTGCCCGCGGCTTCATTCGCATGCAAGTCGATTCTTCCCGCAAATTCGTTCGCGTTTTTACGGGCGGGCGTCCAAGCCGGGTAAAAAATAACCCCAACCTTTTTATATATTTCATATGTCACCACGTATTCAATGGCTCTTAAACATTTTTTGAATAAATTTCCTCTATTAAACAAATAGCTCTCTACTTATCAACATTAACTATTTTGCGTAAAATCTACAAAAACTAATGAAAAGCTAGCCTAATATTTTTAAAGTGAACCCTTTCCGACTACCTACATGCCACATACTAAATACAAAAAATACACAGAGGACGGATTTTTTTTTGTAAAACAACCTTTGGGAATATCTGCGGAACATAGTACTCTATCTGCGCCAATTAGGAAGTTTCCCTTTTTTATTTTTTTAGTCTAAATCATAGTTCTAAAAATTACAAAATTAATGGCAGAAGAATTTTTGAAATATCTTTAAAGACAACAAAGTTATGCTACTTCAAAGTTTGAATTTGACAATTCTCTCAGAAATTCAGTTTTCAGTTCGGGTGACGTCACGCGGCACGATATTTTTAAAAGTTATTTTCATTTTGTATGTGTGGTAATTTAACACGGTAACTTCCGATAAATTTCTTTCTTTACTCTTTCTTTAAACTCGTAAATTGTTATGGAAACACTAAAAATAAACCAGTTGATGACGAAAAATATTGACATATCTAAATTTTTGACAGTTAATTTTAATTTAATATAAATAGAAAAGTCTGTATTACAACAAAATAGTTACTAAGTAACCTCGGTTATAATTACTCACAAAAACAAAAACTTGTACCGCGTGACGTCATATTCAAAAATCAGTTTCGTTTGCGACCCCACGTACAAGAAATTGAATATCTCCGTTGAAATTAAAGATATCAAAAAAATTCTTTCAGCATTTTTAAAGTTATCTTTATTACAATGATGTGACAGTATCATAATCAGTATTTTCGTTCAATAAAAACTTCCTAATGGAACGACTAACCGTTCACAAGTTATAGGCAAGAAACAGATTAGAGCGACGGATAGACAGCACTAATCATAATGATTCTATTTTTACCATTTTGGTACGAAGCCCTAAAAACTTTCCAAAACCAAGTTTCTGTGTATTAAGAATCATAGTCTTGCCTATACTACCGAAAAAAAATCCTAAAAACTGGTTTCCTTGTGTTTGGCCATCCCTCATTTGATTGTACACACAAGTTTCATTCACGATATGCGTGCAGACCGACTATAGATAGAGCTTTCCGTATGTCGCGTACGACACGCCATCGGGACTTGGGAGATAGAATTGGGAATGCCGCAAGGCTCAACGTTAGGACCTTTAACCACGCAACTTCAATGTAGAGTGTAGACTTACGCATTTTCAACTTTTGATACAGGAGATATCTCTTGTAAAATATTTGAGACGGCTCGAAATTTCATAACGGTAAAGGGCCCAACAGTAAAATAGATCCATGAGTAATTCAACGCCTTTAAAGCGATTTGACAGTTTAAATAAAACCTTAATTATATAGACTTAAGTCGATTGATCACAAATTTTGGATATCTAAGATTGGATGTCTGAGAGCCACTAAAACAGTAAACCATTTATTTAAATTATGATAAATAATTCAGCAGCAGGTAAATAATGCTCTTAATTTTAGGTATAAATTTTTGTCTGTAGAATTTATGCAAATAGATATTTAGACATGGAAAAATTCCCCCTATATTATTAAACGAGTAAATCTTGTATATACCTACCTATCTATGTTTCTATGTATCTATATAAATATTTTCTCGAAAACGGCTCTAACGATTTTGATCAAATTTACCAAAAAGGGGTTTCGGGGGGCAAAAAATCGATTTAGCTAGGTCTCATCCCTGGAAAAATTCGTTTTCCTATCGATTTTATCATTTTTAAAAACGGTTTTTTGACCTGTCAAAACATTGTAATATCGTGAGTAGGCTTTGGAGAAAACAAACTACTTTCATTATTTATATGTCAAAATTATCTGACAGAATTTTTAACTTATTAAAATAATTCGTGAACTATTTGTATAGTAAAAAATAACAGAAATAAAAACTAAACATAATTATGTAAGTAGTTTTAACTAATATTTAAATAAATAGGTACCTAAGTATGTTATTTTTATATTACCTATATAAACTATTTGTTTTGCTCCATGTTCAACATGCTCCTGCCAGCAGGGCTGGGATGATCTTATCGATAGTTTTATTATTATCTGTATCGCATACGATTATGCTCGAATATACTGTAGGTACTTGGTCGACCCTCTAGCACTAGTATGATAGAAAGTTGAGTCCGAGATGGAAAAAATATGTGAGATAAAAGGGTTTTTTCACAGGCCTTGAAAATCGGTAAAGAAAGTCGATGTCGAGCCTTTTCTACATAGAGTTAAGAAAAGTCATAATAGTCACGATCAGGGAAAACAACTAAATTTGAGTTTCTTTCCTGATGTCAACAGATAATAACTACGCGCCTGAACTCTTGCAATCGTACTACGTGAAAGCAGGCAGGAGTTTGATTTTAACGGACACATAGAATTGACTTTGTACGTTCACTGATAAAATGTTATAACATTAAGAAAAAGCACGACGTCCTTTAGGGCCGCACTCTAGCGACGCTGGCAGCGAACAATGCTCATCGATTTTTAAAAACTATGGTGAAGATGCATGTAAAAATGTTTTGCGCTGCAGGTTTATAGTCTGACGTTTGTTATTAAAAGATATAATATGAATTCTATTTCTTCGAAAATCGATTTTTGTGAGTTTTTCAGTAGGTACCTTCTATGCAAAAAAAATATTTGAAATTTACTGGAAGTTGCTAAGATGATATCACAGAGAAAAAGTACTTCGATAAAGTTGATATTTGGCATCAATGTTTAAAAACGGATTATTGAAACGGCAACGGGCAAGCAGAATTTCATCTGATTCGAACATTTTTACAAGATCTATGAAAATCGGTTTTTGCGAGTTCTTCAGTCAACAAAACAATAACGGCGGTAGATTTGAAAATGGCGACCTAAGTAATATTTACAGGAAAAAATGCTTAATTCAAGTTGATACTTAGTTTTTACGCTTAAAAATACACATAGGTATTTAAAATATTTAACAGAAACAATTATTTAAATTATGTTTCAGAAATAAATTCGTTTCGGAATAATATTCTGAGAAAATAATATCTCACAGCATACAAGTACTATTTTTTTGAACTCATCCGAGCAAAGCTCGGCACCCAGATATTGTTTTAATTAAATTAGCAAGAGTTTCTCCCTGTTAGGTCCAACGACACTACTAATTTGTTATCGCAATAGTAACATGATCTCTGTTTGTAATTTAGTTTTTGTGCGGGTTTTTTTTGGGTATTTTATACCTTGACGGCAAAACATGTTTCCAGAATTTTTGTCTGTCTATCTGCCTGTTTGTACCAGCGTCGAGAACGTCTGAAACGAATGTAATTAAATTTAGTACACTATCAACTGATACCCAAACTTCAAGTATAAGTAATCACTTTCTATCTGAATTTAATATGGACGAAGCCACGGATAAATGCTGCTTTATAAGTAAAGGCATTTATTTGACACATTCTGTATATTATAATATATACTTATTTTGTGTGTGTAGTGGGCTTTGCACTTGACGTTATGTATAGGTAAATGGGGTACGTATCTTTCATCCCGCTCGTTCCCCTATTTGTTTTGCTCCATGTTCAACATGCTCCTGCCAGCAGGGCTGGGATGATTTATCGATAGTTTTATTATTATTGTATCCATAATTATCTCGAATATATGTAGGTACTTGGTCGACCCTCTAGCACTAGTATGATAGAAAGTTGAGTGAATGGAAAAAATATGTGAGATAAAATTTTTTCACAGGCCTTGAAAATCTAAAAAAGTCATGTCACTTTTTAATAAGTTAAGAAAAGTCATAATAGTCACGATCAGGGAAAACAACTAAATTTGATTTTTTTCTGATTCAAAGATAATAACTACGCGCTGAACTCTTGCAATCGTACTACGTGAAAGCAGGCAGGAGTTTGATTTTAACGGACACATAAATTGATTTGTACGTTCACTGATAAAATGTTATAACATTAAGAAAAACAGACGTTTTACCACTTAGCGAGTGGAGGAAAATGTCAGTCGGGAATTGTTAAACGGTTTGGTGTTTTGTGGTTACTTTTATTATTTTGTATCTTCAAAAATAAATAAATGGTAGTAAAGTATTTAAATCAGTTAATATCCATACGAAAAGTGATGGAACTTGTTCACAAGTTCCATGGATATTAACTAATTTAAATACTTTTCTACCATTTATTTATTTTTATTTATATTATGGTTACATAAAATTGAATACAATATAACGTTTTAATTTACCATAGAGGTGAGAATTAAAAATGTTCAATTTTTTTTGTTGAATTTTTATGATTTTGTTGTTTTCTATTGAAAAAAAAAAAGAAGTTTGCATGTTCCCACTCCGGATCCGATAACTCTTTATAACGGTAGTTTCTCATCGGTTTGGGTTATTTCCCAGCCCTGCTACCGCAATCGCATCTTTTGGACAGTAATTGAATCGAATTTTGGCTTTGTTTTATAGACATCGACTGTTCAGTACAACCTTTGATTTTGTCAGTTTCTGTCGTAATACAGAAACTTTGCTTTAAGAAAACTAATGGCACACGAAAATATAAAAGCTGTGAACTCATCTCAACTTCAAATGTCAAGTCATTTTCTAGATAAATTCTGCAATTTTACTTGGCTCGAGCTGACGATAAATCATTCTTTCGTTTACGCCAGCTATTTTTTCCTAAGATTTATTCATGCAATTTACACTAAACTGAAAAAAGTACCAATGTTCATACTTTATTAGCCAAAAACTTTTTTCATACTTACAATTTAATTAAAAAAAAATATTCCCCATTCTTAATACAAAATTATGTATAATATAACAAATTGGAAAAGGGATTTCTTGTCTAATTTAGAAAACAAGTGCTAGGGCAGAAGGTCAATATTGATGAAATATATTTTTATTAGTAAAGTTATTTTTCATCTCAATGAATTTTTCATAAATGTTTTAGCATTTCTTTCAATGAACGGTCACATTTTTTCAAGGCAGTATTTTTCCATATTGTAAAAAATACATACCTGCAAGGTATACGCTAACGTTTCGTTCTTTATTTGTGCGAAGCAATTTAATAAACAGGTACGCAAATATAAAATTATTGTGTAGAATAGAAAAAAATGGAAGTAAGTACTACTTATATTTAATAAAGTCCCTGTTTGTAATTTCATTTTCTTGCAGGATATTTTGTTTACATAGACAGGAGAACGCATTTTCAGATTGTATGTCCCTCATCCCTCAATTTTTGTTAGAATAATACAGAAGTTCTGGGTCGTGGAAGTGACGCAAAGCTCCACTGTCAGCTATATATTCTACTTTCCTTGGTCAAGTGACAAGTCAGACATCAAAATTGTTTGTAGTGACTAGTGATGGGAGTATTCGAATGCTAGAATCGAGAAGTATCTGATTCTCATAAGTTCTCGGTGTTCTCGAATACTTTTTTGAAAGTATTCGAATACCGAGTTCTCGTAAGAAGAATTGAAATTGACGGATTTGCTCGATGCAAATTGCAAATGAACTGCAATCGAAGATTCGGCGTTCTCGGTTCTCGATTCCGGCACTCATCCAGTCAAAGTCAAACTATTCCCTCCACATATAAACACACACGTAACACGAGTATCCTATTATTCATAATATTCTCGGTTCTCGGATACTCATTCGATTCTTAAAAGTATTCGAATACCGGGTTTTCGATTCTTAAAACAATACGATTCTGCCCATCACTAGTAGTGACGTATCTACATTGTACAGGATGTCTCAGATCGGCCTATACGAACAGTGCAGTGAAATAGAGAAAATAATTCTGAGCAGAAAAGTTCTTATAGACATTTTTTTGTCCGATGTATCATTAATTTAATTAATTATCACCAATAAAAGCGGAATACAAAAGAATATTAATAAACCACGCGTACTCCCCCACTTATTGGTGATAGTACATCGGATCAAAAAAGTCTCAGGATTTTTCTGCTCGGAATTTTTTTCTGTATTTCACTGGACTGTTCGTAGGCAATCAATCTGAAACACCCTATAGATGTCATCGTATTCGAATCTGAATGTTAACACATCTCTTGAGAGAACCTGGGACTCATTGTTTTTTTTTATTATAGTGTAATTTTGTGATCTTTTCTGTTTAAATGAGATTTTCAAAACTGCATAAAAACAAACCTTTTTGCCTTCAAAATACAAGAAATACATTCATATTTTTTCAATCAAGATGTTTTCTTATACAAAATTTGTATAAAACATTGCTCTCCAAATAGACTTTTTATATTTACTTTCGTTTAAACCAGTGTTTATCAAACATGGTAAACAGTGTATTTGTGTAATCTTTTTATTGTATTGTTAGTTATTTGTTAAATGTGTTTTTTTACTATTTCACTTAATTTATTTACTGTTTCACTTAAAAAATCATTCACAGAAATTTCATAGTTTTTTTTTCAGTATGATTAGCAGCAAGTAGAAAAACGTAGTGCATTTGATATGAATTATTTATCGTATTTAATGATAGCGCGTACTAAAAATTGAGGATTACTATTAATAATAATAATGTATATTTATTCCATCAAGAACCTATTCAACCCCTGTAGAGTGTAGGTACATTATTTTTTATCATTTTAAAAAAGCATTGGACGCAAAACAAAACCCTGTGTTCCAAATTTTATATCTGTTAAAACATTTTTGCGAACTGTTTATACCCATACAGTAGATAAGTTACTAAAAAATGATATTTTTTATACAGTTTAAATTTATTCTTCACTAGCTTTCCGCTCCGAATTGACAAAAGTATTTTTGCCGCTTGAAAGAAATTGAGAACGACTGCTTCGTTCCATGCATCTTCGAATATTTTATACCTAGTGGCAAGTGAGGGGCGGGTTTAGGGCAAATCGGGCATGTTGATAAAGATTCAATATCCCCGGCTTTACATATTTTGTGGCGAAGCTTCTGTTGTGCTCTCGTAACCTACATCATGACGCAGCATCGTCCCCCTTCCTCCCCCGTATTTTATATTATGGATGATGCCTATACAATTCGTCTCCTCTTCAAATTTTTAAAGACTTAATAATTTTTCGAAGCACAATAAAAATTAAAAGAAAAAATTACATGAAAATACTGAATTTCTGGAATCTTTCGAACAAAAAAATTACAATTTTTAGAGGGTTTGAGTGTCTTCTTTAATATTTAATAGATAGTCGATTTTCCAGTCGAGACGAGTAGTACCTACGAGAAAAAACTTTACACCGTGAAAGAGGTTGTTAAATTATTGCGTAGGTACTTAATTCGAAAAAGAAAATCTATTACCTACTTAGAAAGTCAATCACACGAACTGTGCTCAAATCTGTTTCAGAATGTAGAATTTTTCACCCCTATATCTACGCACGGATCGTATTTTTGCAGATCAAACTTTGTTCATTTTTTCTCAGACCATCAGCTGTAAAGGTTATCTGGGCCTACCAATTTATATTTTTTTCCTCATTGATAAATTTCATAATAAATTTGCAATCCAGTTGATACTTTTGCCAGTTCTCAGACAAGAACTCGTGAACTGGAAGCAGATTCATGGCAAAACGGCATCGATATAAGCTCAGCTATAGTGTTTACCATTTCACTCAAATTTTCTCGAATATTTTTCCCCTTGACTGGACAAGCTGTAAATACTGACCATAGATATAGAAATCTAGGGGTGTAGTGCAAGCGAGTGGGGTGATTGCTGTTGAGGGAGAGGGGCGGTGAGGAAGCAAGTGTGCCCGCATTGTATTTGTCGCTTCAGTTGCGCAAGCGCTGTACGAGCAATTGAGCATGCGCAGGACGCGGACGACTGCATCTGGCGCAATTGAGCATGCACAAAGACGCGGCCAATAGAACATGGGCACACATGCATAGCATGCAGACATGTCGTGTGTGTGTGTGTGTGTGTGTGTGTGTGTGTGCGTGTGTGTGTGCGTGTGTGTGTGCGTGTGTATGTGCGCGCGCGCGCGCGTGCGTGCGTGCGTGTGTGTATGTGTGTGTTTTTTAAAGACCACCAACAGCTAAGGTTGTTTGGACCTAGCACCAATTCATATTTTCAATTCATTATTATTTTTTTTAATAATAAATTGAAAATCCAATTGACACTTTTACCAGCTCTCGGGCTAGAACCCGGGAACTGGGGACTTGTAATAGAGGAATCATAGCAACGCCATGTAAACAACAGCACTGCTACACGCTCGGCTATTCTCAAGCCCTGTGAACATGTCCATAAGACAGACAGGCACCCTCCCCTGAATGGCTTCCGCCCCTCGTCTAAAGTGGCACTTTATACTACATCCCCGGATTTCTATATCTATGATACTGACACACATGAATATTTCAGTCAGAAATGATGCCCTTGCTTTTAGTTCCCCCGATTCGTGATCACTGATCGAAGATAAGGCACGCCTCTGTGTAATACACAAATGTGAATAATAAATGTCTTTGTTATTGTTTGTCTAGTAGGCCTACGCAATAAGTCTAGCGTTGCGTTGAAACTTTTGGGCTGAGATGCCGTAAACATGACTGAAACACATCGTTCAACACATTTTTAAATTTTATAATATCAATAATAAAGCAAAAACACCTGTTCTTCGTGCGGGTTCTTTTAACTTCCTTTTGTCGCACGATTTTCCGATTTAGTTGCTTGTCGAGATCGTCAGATGTAGCTACCAATAGCGTAAGACCGCACACTCTTCGCTGAAATGCACAATTGATGTGTCACGAGAAATTTCGAGTAGCTGAGTAATCGTAAAATCGCAATGTAGTATCCTAAATATTATTCTGCCTATGATGCCTGTCGGACCGTCCATCAATCACAGCCTACAGGATTATATCTCACAAACAATGAAAGGTAGCTAGTTGAAATTTTCACAGATTGTGTGTTGTTATGGCATGAATCCTAGGGCAAATAATAATTATAATTAAATGAATAATAATCAATTAATTTTAATAAATTAATGTTGTTACACACTCACAGTACATGAGAGTATAGAGAATATTATTACTAACTCTCCACTGCACTACACTGTATACTTGTTTAATTTATGAAATTTAATGGGAGTGGGGGGTATAAGGTTGAGCGTGGCTTTTTTAATAGGACCTAACAAATCTTGAGGAAGTGTGGGGAGGGGGCTTCAAAATGTTGGCGAAAAAAAGCGTGTAAATGAACGACCCCTTGGGGTTTGACATTTGACGCTATGACATCTGGTGGCAGAAAATTAAAGTATATTAAAATGTAACTGCCACGCCTTCATATCAGATCCCAATAGAAAACTTTATCAGAAATTCAACATAAGCAGTTTTGTCTTGTGGTCACAGTTTTAAACATCTGTTGTCCTATTGAAAGATTTCTTTTTACGTTTTATTTTTTAGTTGTTTTGTGTAAGATTTTTTTTAAGATGTTTCTGAACAGTGAACATACAATTACTAAGATTGTGAGTGGTTAAGCGAACGCAGGCTATAAAGACATTTTCATTGCCATTTAAATTAGCCAGTTCTTGGTTGCACAACTTTTAATTTTATGCAGTAATATCAACGACTGCAGCGTGTATTTTTTATGAACAGCACATTTCACTACGTTGTCTCGACAGGGTAATATAATTAGGCGTATTTCAAGTAAATTAAACGCAATAAAATAATTTGAACGCGCTGTCGTTTTCTTCAGCGCCACAAAATTAATTCAAATGTATTGTTTTCTTCCCTTTCGTCTTAGGGCTTTTGTTTCTGTTTTCCACTATGCGTTGAATAGTATTATACTAGGTGTCAGATTGAAGACAGTTTGAAATTTGAAACAAAATGGAAGAATATACATTAGAAATATGTAGAAAAATAGACATGGTCACATGATGTATCCCATTATCGAAAGCGGGACGTAATATGCACAAAATATGAGGAAAAAAATAAAATCTAATTTGCGATTTCTTTTTCGGATTTTCAGTCTAGACTAGCTAGTCAACGAATGATCAATAAGCGCAAAAACCAACTTCGGGACTTCGTTTGGACAGGTTAATAAAAAAACATATTAAAAGTCCTTGACACTCGGGGGGGGGGGGCGCAAGAGCGGGGAAAGCACTTCAAAGGTCCCTTTTTTTAGTTTTTTGCGATTATATATCTTGCAATTATTTTGTCGGAAGATTCTAGACTGCAATTGAAATAGTTCTGTTATTTTTTGTTTTTTTTTAGTTTTTTAGTTTTTATTTTTAGGGTTCCGTACTTCAATGAAATAAAAATGGAACTCTTATAGGATCACTTTATTTTGAGATGCATACGATTTTTATACAATTCATTCATATCTTAGTATCGTAATATTTCTCTATGTAAACGTTTCGAATAATTGCTGACAGCTCTTTCTTACCAGAATTAAGCTGACACCTTGTCACTGAGTTAAGATGTTATAGAGGCGTTACTAGCATTTAAAAGTGAAGTCAGTCGCCATATTTACTAAGACTTGTTAATTTTATATGTAAGAAGAAGAGAGTAATATTCATATCCATCCCCTGTTTGGCCGCCATGTTTACTGGGCCCTGTGACGTCAAACCTGACTTCAACTTTGTACAAGCAGTTGTATACGGTACATAGCGCCTCTATTACCTTTTTAGCTCAGTATACCTTGTATACAAGACAACAAGGAGAAACGGGCAAGCAGGAGTGACATAAACATTATTTTTCAATTAGGTACGTGTTGCCACTTTACGATTGTGAATGTTGGCAACGTTTTTACACACGATACGTTCATTTGTTTAGTTTTGAACTGCCTTCAAGCTATATTTCATTTGTTTCAGATCAGTCAGTACGGTACTTAGTACTTACTATGTATTTACATAGATTTTAAAATAATGCAAAGTGAAAAGTAATCTAATTTTATTTTTAGATAAATATCTGCGACTACAAAAAATTAAAATACATTTTACCATTTACATTTTTTATCATCTTCGTTAACTATAAAATAGATTTCTCTGTATATAAATAGTACACGGTGTGTTTATATTTGTCAACACTGAACACATTACTGTGTGTACCAACAAGGCAGAATTAAGTAGTAATATTTATATATTTTATCTATCATATTATGTTACTTATACCCGGTGTCTGCTAGACTGCTAATAAATAGAGCATATTTAAGTTAATATCCGTAAAAAAGCGGGCCGCAAAATATAAACATTCTACAAAAATCGACACTCAAACAGGGAAGCTGGTTTTAGACAGAAAAGGACGATCGCAATTAATTTAAATGGTTATCGTATGTTTTCGGTTATATTCGGTTCGTTACGTAACCTGCCACATTTTCTTTGGACGATCCAGTCTCTGGGACTTGGAAAGAAAATAACGCTATATTATTACTTAGTCAGTGGCTTGATGTAATGAATATTCATTAACGCGAATATTCGCATATTAATTCTTGACATCCGCATTCGCAAAATTCATGCGAATATTTTGAGAATATGTATATCAGAAGAAAATCATTTTTTTTTTTCAATGTGAAAATAATATTAAATAGATAAGACAAAAAATATTAATTTCTTAGCCTTTATTTTTAGAAAAGTTGTTTTCCTAGATATACTCCATTTTTTAAAAATAACAAGTTTTTTCGCTAAGGTATCCTTGCAATTATATCTTTTATCAGCCTATTACCCAGAACTACTACAAATGTGTGCGTGCGACTTGCGTGACCAATCAGCTGCCAAATTTTAGCCTTAGACATATGGCGCCAGATTTGAAGATTGAATATTCGCATTCGCGAATATTGGCGACAGATATTCGCATTCGCGAATGCCTAAAAATTGACAATCGTCGTCTGCTAGATGTCATCGTTACGATCGGGTAAGATGATCTATGTTAAAACGCGACATTAACGAGCTAGCGAACCTGTGGATAAGTGCTAGCAATAGTTAATAAATAACATTGATATAGTTTCGTGGACACTCGGTAAAATCTATATATAGTCACTATTTGTAAACAAAGTGCTTAAAATTAGCGTCGTCGTGTTCTTGAAAATGTGGAAATTGTCGCGTATCTAAATTAGATCGCGTTTCATTTTACCTGACGCGTTGCCGCTGCTGTGTTGGCTTGTTCAAATACGCCACCAGTTTCGCTTTATAAATTCCGCCTTTTTTTGTGAAATTATAAAAGCATAATATAACATTGTATTAGGTATGATTTGCCACTTCGTTGTACAAATGTTATCTTTATTCTTTAGTATGCAATATGCTATTCAATGTATATTATACATAAATAATCATTGAAATAATGGCTACTTTAAATATAGAAAAAAATAATTTTGATAAAAAATTTTAGAAAAATGTTGAAGTGGAAATTGTACGTACCTACATTTTAGATTTTCTCCTTTAGGGCTCAAATTTAAAATTTCCGGACACACAAAAAGTCTATCGGAAGATATAGAAAGAAAGAAAAAACTTTTACTGCAGTTGCGCTGGGGTTAATATCGGTTTCAACAGTAACCCAATTTTAACTCGATCTTAATCGAATAAAAAGTAGGCTGTACTTTAAGTTTGGGTATTAATTGATAATAAATAAGATCTTATAATATAAATGCGAAATACCACATTCATTCACTGACTGACTCATTCATCACGAAATCTCAGAAACTATAAAGCCTACAAACATGAAATTTGGCAGATAGGTTCCTTATAGGACGTAGGCATCCGTTAAGAAACGATTTTTCGAAATTTAACCTCTAAGGGGGTTAAATGAGGTTTTTTGTTGTTTTTTTTTAAAGGGGGTAAAGGAGGAATTATAAAAGCAGTTTTTTTCCGAAAGTGATCAAGCTAGAAATACGAAATTTTACTTTAGTGTTATCTGTTAAAATTAAAGAGATCGGTGTTCGACAAATTATCGAAATTCGTATCTTAAGGGGTGAAAACGGCGGTGGAAACCTTCATGAAGTACACACTGTATCTCTGAAATTGATCAAGTTAAAAACGTGTAACTAATCATAAATTCATAGCATCCGGCCGAAGCCGGACGGGACCGCTACTTTATTCAACTTGGAACTGACAATAAATCAGTATGGGTTATGTTAGAACTCATAAATACATTTTAAAAGAAATATAACAGGAAATTAACAATGAAATAAAAATAACATGAGTGTACTAACTTTCATCAAAATCGGTTCAGTCGTTCTCATGAGGTGCTTGTACAAATAGACAAAAAGTCCACGTTTTCGTTTCTAGGTGTCATACAAAATACCTAAAAACCTGCAAGAAAACAAAAATCACATATAGAGACCATATTGAAAGACATGGAGAAAAATTCTTCCGGGCTGATAAGCCGTGGTCAACTGGACGTTTTCTATTTCCAGACGTTTCGTCTTTAACTGCGAGAGCGAGAGACATCCTCGGTGGCACAGCTGCGGCGACGTGAGCTTCTGAGCAACTGTGCCACCGAGGATGTCTCTCGCAGTTAGAGCCGAAACGTCCAGTTGACCACGGCTTATCAGCCCGGAAGAATTTTTCTCCATGTCTTTCAATTGAAACCGGCCGTGAAAGTCTACACAGCTTTAGAGACCATATTACTGTTTGGTATAAGAGAAAATTGATTAAGATGAAAGGCTTTTTCTTCAATGTTTCTAAAAAAAGAGTTAAATAACTGAAAATTAGACATAAACGATTGTGCCTTTTGACCACAGATATATTAAAGCAAGTCCTATTTCACTTTGCAGAAAGAACGGCGCGTCCTCCGACCTGCAACAGAGGTATAATTCGTACATTAGCAGCAAATGAAACCGGTGTTTATCTTCCTGCGGTCGATCGTAAACCGTCCTGCTACTCCTTCTGCAGCAGGAAATCTCTGATAACGCGCTTTACCGTAGCTCGCGACCGTATTATATATATAGCGCGCGTGCTGCCATCTGTTATCCGCAACACGTACAGAGTTAATGCCCCTTCTATTCGTCAATTTAATGTCTATAATTGATTTACTGCAAGCATAATTAACTGCACTGAATGCCGAAACGATAACGCTGTAATTCGATTCGCAACAAGCAATTCTGTAACTTTACACTGTTGATATTCTGTAATGCATAAGCTGCCAACAGCAGAACTAGTCCAGTATTTTATAGGAAATTATTTTTGAAAAAAAAAACATACAAGCTGTATTTTTTGCATACAGTCTCATTTTATCGCTAGAAAGAAAATAGGATAAAGGCTTGACAGAATACAGTTTGACGTAAGAAATACAATAAAGAAGTAATATTATTATTATAAAATGAATGCATAATGACTGCAAACAGTATATGAAGACACCTGTTGTAATAACAATGACGTAACACAATGCTGTAATCAGGAAAAATTCATTAATTCAAACCTATGTCACCGTAGGGATTCTAACCCTAAACTTTCCACTATCGCGGCGGACTGAGTTGACATTACTCACACAGTGACACATTTTCAAACGATCGACTTTCTCCCTTTAAAGCATTCTGTCACAGAAAAACCACTACATGCGAGAGTCAATATTCCAACACCACTGCTAGAACACCGACTCAACTTCTAGCAGTGGTGTTGGAATATTGGCTCTCGCATGTAGTGGTTTTTCTGTGACAGAATGCTTTAAAGGGAGAAAGTCGATCGTTTGAAAATGTGTCACTGTGAGAGTAATGTCAACTCAGTCCGCCGCGATAGTGGAAAGTTTAGGGTTAAAATCCCTACGGTGACATAGGTTTGAATTAATGAATTTTTCCTGACTACAGCGTTGTGTTACGTCATTGTTCTTACAACAGGTGTCTTCATATACTGTTTGCAGTCATTATGCATTCATTTAATTATGTATTTGGTCACGACTTACGTGTTAAATTTGTATTTATTATTATTATTATTTAAAATTTCTAGTTTAATTTTTTACCAATAATATCGGTGTGAACTATGAAAATATAAATTAGAAAATATTTTATTCGCAAGTGAGTTACAGGTTGCTGGCGGTGTATTATATTAGTAGGATTCCGCCTATACGCTAAAATGCAAAGGAATTTCAGAACTACGTTTTGTTGCTATCCCACAGAAGTTATACCCCCCCGCAACAAATTTATTAAAACAAAATATAGCCTATATCGCTCAAGGATAGTGTAGCTTTCTATTAATGAAAGAATTTTTAGAATCGGTTCAATAGTTCCAGATATAAGAATTTATGATTTGAGATAAGACGCGTACTATTGGTATTTACTAATAGTAACTAGTAATCTTACATGAACAGCTTTGTCTTGTAACTGCATATTTGAACATTAACAAACGATTATAATTAGATGTACACGAAATGAAGTAATTTTAATATTTTTTTAATGACCCGATAGCTTAAGTATCCTCCAGGATATCATGTTGCGTTAGACGATAATGTTCTACCTTAATTACTAGCCGACAACACTATGCAGCCTATAAGTGTGTTATTATATTATAATTTGTCTATGTAATCCGATATTCCATACACAACACCACACTTGACTGACTAACCAACAAGTATGTTCAAAAACACATCACTTGAGCCTTAAATTGATGGGTTTGACTCATTTATCAGTGTGCTTTGAACCTCTTTGCCTAAGAATTTAGATGATATGGATGGCCGCTCAGGGTTGAACTTCTTTCTTCTGTCTTTGTAATAACGATGGGGCCGTTCTGAATATTTTTTTAATTTAATTTGGATTTAGTAAATAGTAACAATAAAACATATTTGACACGTGCTTTTTGTTTTGCCGAAATAAATAATATTGAACTCCTATATATTTATTATTGAAAATTAGGAATAGAGGTTCATTAAAATCTCACTATCAAAAATACATCATCAATACCCGATACATATTATATAATATTATGTAGAGTGGTACACCATATAACGCTTGAAGACGTCACAAGGATTTGCATTTTGCGGCAATCATAATGTTTAACATTGGCTTTCTAAATACTGGAGTAAACTTTGGGACATTACGATGTTTTTTGATATTAATATAAGACAGCTTTTCAACTCCTTTAAATTCTCTTGAACAGAACGACCCCATTGCTTTAATATTGCATACTAAGCCCATCTGTGTAATCATTAATAATAAGTATATAAAATTACAATGTGGGCTTTGAAATTTCATTTTTTTGCGGGTATTTTGTATGACACTTATAATAGGAAAACGATAAGATTTCTGTCAAAACAGAAATATTATTAACGCGATCAAAGCTGCAGGAGTATCCCTGATATCGAGCAACCATTGACTGAAGTGCTATATTACTTTAGTCAACGGCAGCTAGTGAGAGGATAATTTTAACGCTACTACTTTAAAGGTCGTCTGTTAGATATCATTGTTATGTTTAGTAAAGATTAAGTTTCTGTCAAAATTGACTTTAACGGCGAGCGAAGACGCAGGCAAAGACTAGTAAATACAATAATGTTTATCGATGGAGGACCTCTCATTTTTAAAGTACGGACACGGAACGTCAGGTCTCTTCACATTACACCGAAGGCAAGTCCTTCAACTCATGTTTCATCATAGAGTGTCGGCGGTCATTTAAATGATAAAGTACACGCGTTAGAAGTTACAACACCATTCATTTAAAAAAAGAATGGTCTGGAAGGGCTTCAACTCTTGTCTTGTTTCTCTTTCTCTTGTCTGAATGTGAGCGGGAGAAAGTCAGAGAATAATAAATGTAACACTGTTAACGAGATGTATGGATAGGCGACGAGAATATGTTCACATTTTTAATGTAAACCCTTCAGTAATTTCACCCCGTGTGAAGGGAAAAAAAGACAGTGTCCCGGAAACACGTCGTGAACTTATTCAAATTAGATATATTTTTAATCACCAACCCAAGGACTATGTATTTAAATCGTATTTTTGCGTGTGGCATCATAACTCTTCAGTGGGTGAACCGATTTTGGTACGGTTTCTTTTATACAACATAACATTTTTGCAGGTAGGTTATAAAATACAAATAAAAGAGAAAAATCTAAAACCGTCCGTGGAGTTTGCGCAGTGAAATTTGTATTCTTCAAACGATCTTCTCACCCAATTCCGTGATTAGTAATCAGCTGTGCCAATAGCTTTGTAAATCATCTGCTGACAATCAGAAAATTGTGCGAATAGTACTCGAATTAATAATCGTAGACATGCGCATTATAGACAGTTTATGCGATCATATCAAACTGTGGTCGTGCACGATGGTCACGTGTTACAGTAGAGTTAGACCGTAGAACTGTAGAGGAGTCGACGAAAGTTTTTGAAAATTGATATTACCTGTTTTGTTTTGTTTTTTTGCCTAGGGATTGTATTTGTAAACACCGTGTCAGCGGTTCCAACAAACAAGCTTGAGACTAGTTTCCAGTTAGTCGTGTTTAGCGATGCTAAATTAAAAAAACATAAATAAACATAAATGTTATAAGAGAAACGTTTTCCCCAAGCAGAATGAGATAGTTCATAATCCCGTCACGCTCTTATTAGCGGTTGATAGTAAATCCATTTGCCAACGCCACTGCTTTTATATCTTTACACTGGCACATTATTTACGTAGCGCTCACCCAGATCGTGTAGTGCTGCTATATTAACATTTGTCATGACACTAAAGGCTAACTTCAAGTGTCTACCTCATCATTCTCTTCAGCCAGGTTGCCTCTAGGCTTTTATAATTTTCTCATTTTTATCTCCTTTATTTTTCGCCTCTGTCGTATTATTTTTTATTTACATTTTAGCTAAAGTACATAATGCCCGTACTTGCTGTCAGCTTTTATCTTAAACGATGAATAAAACACACTGGCGTCGACATTGGGGCTCAAAAAAATATATTGTAGAATGTAGCGAATTTCTCTTCTGAATTTTTGTGTTGGTAATGTTGATATAAAAATATATATCTTCACTAGCTTTTTTCCCCACGACTTCGCTCTCGTAAGGTACCCTATATTTTAAAATTGGGTACCTATTCCAATAACTTGACAGTATGTCAAGTTTCTTGAAAATCCATACACTATACAGCCGTTATCGAGTTGAACTTGGCGTTTTTCTGATATGCCGATAAAAATATCAATAGGTACAAAAGGAGGATGGGCAATGTGCTAAAATAGATTTTCACTCGGGCGAAGGTAGACCGGATCGCTAGTGGTTAGCTAAATTAATTGTGTCATAATATTTATGTATAACATGCATAATTAATATAAATATGTTTACTTCTAGACTCGACTCACAAAAAATGAAAGCAGAACGATATAATCAGAAATAAAAATAATTAACTTTGACAGCAATCTAAACAATAACGCCTTTACAGTTGACACCATCAGGATACGCCATTGGTGAAGATGGCTTATTTTTTTTAATTTAAATTTTTAACATGCGAGGAAAAAGTTCATCCTCGTCAAATAATATCCCACACATTCTTTTAATAACGCCTAATTTTAGCGAATTTTTAAATATAAATTTTTATGCAAACTCGTGTAAAAATGATCATGAGGCCACACCAAAAATCTTTGTTCTCAATTTTTCATTGTAGGTACTTGAAATATTATTAAAATATGTGTACCGATTCAAAGCGGCAGCCATTTTATGTAAATTCCTCATATAGATACACGAATATTTGGGATTATGTAATGATAAAAAACATTAATTCGCCACATTTTTGTTTATTAAATTGTTTTTAACCCAACACATTTTTACTTCCCACCTCTACTATGGTAGGGAAGTAATGGATTCAGTCCGAAAACAATATTTCGAGATTTTAACAGATTTTCACGTTTTGAGACCCTAGCAATCGTTTAAGATCATTTTCTGACTGATGTCTGATATGTGATGTGTGTATGTGTGTATGTGTGTATGTGTGTATGTGTGTGTGTATGTGGTCAATTTTTCGCCTTCGATATCTTAAGAACGGAACAACATACGGGCATGCCGATTGTTCTATTGTGTTTATCAGCCTTTAACTTAGATCTGATTAGATTTTGAGTCAAATCGGTTCAGTGGATCCTGAGATATTCAAAAAAACGTCCTCAATGTCACGTATTAACATAGGTAAAAAAAAATATAAATGAATTCTAGATGTTATAATATGAAAAAAATGTAAATATTTTTTTTCTCTAAAATGTATAGTTTTCGAGAAAAAAAATATTTTACTAAAAAAAATAAAAATTGTACGTAAATCAAGGTAACCATGATTTTTGCTATATTAAGCTAGCCATCAATAGATCACCAAACAAAAAAGAGGGCCATGCTTTTTTCAAAGAATAAAAATTAAATTGTGTTTTAAAGACCACCAACAGCTAAGGTTATTTGGGCCTAGTCAAAGAATAAAAAAAAGAGTGTTTATTTTTTGCAAATATTTACTAGGTGGGAAGTATAGGACTGGTCATGAGACCCAACACTCTAAAAATGTATCTTAACTTACACCAATTTCGAAATTGATATGAATGATTCGTGGACACGGCATTTATATCCAAATTAAATAATTGACTATATATAAGTAATATGACTAATGAATTTCACTATACGCACTTTTTAAATGGAACTACGTAATACCTATATTTTTTCAAATTATTTTCAATTAAATATCTATAAATTTATTTTGAAGTAGCTATTTTTAAAATAATTTTCATTAGTACTTGAACATGAAAATATTTTGAAAACGATGCCAAACTATTTATATATTACAACCTTGATAGTTATTTTTATTTTAATCGCATATGTTAATTTCATGTGAATTTTTCACTGAAAAAACATATTTAAATTTCACCCTGAAGCTTATGTGTCTATTGGATACTAAAAGTCTTTATACTTTGTAGCATGCGTAAGTTAGAAGTTAGAAAATAGTAAAGTGGAATAAGTAGACATGTGTGGCTAAATGGCTGTTAAATTTTTGCTATTTTTACTATATCTTCAGATTTTTTGTAATTCTGTTTTATATAGCTAGCGTAAAGTCTCATCTCTTTTGTGTGTTCATAAAATATACGATGATGATGGAATTTTGTTCAATTCGACGTTCGCGAAGTTTGCGGTATGTAATTGGAAAGTATAGTGTAACAAAACTGTTTTCTTACGTGGGTGGAATAAATTTTTTATTTCAATAATTAAAAATGTAAACAACAATATACAATAATTCGTAACAATGAAAAGTCAATTTCAACAGTCAACACTGTTTATAATAATAATTATAAACACTTAACAAATACAATGATTATTTATTTTATATCAAGTATGTCCACGGAATACTGTCTGATCACGACGCTGATTGTAGACTGGTCCTGATTGTCGATTCATTGTTTATATACCTGAAGCACAATGTTTTTCGATTTTTCTAGTATCGTCTATATTCTTCGCGCGGTTACCAACAAACAACACATTTCTCGGAATTCATTTGTGACCTGACTTTCTAGTAGTTTCCGCTCAAAGCAGTGGCGTAACATCTGGGTTTTTTGGCTACACATTGTTACTTGTTCTCGGTGCTTTTATTGTCGCCAGCGGCGTATCATCTGGGGTTTTGCTACAATAGGTATCCTGTACCTCGATGAATGCGATCGACAGTGCTGGCCATTTTAATAATAAGAATAATAAATTCTTTAGCTGATTTCTACTCAGCTCCATTAAAATTATTGATAGGCAATACGAGATGTTTTTACAATCGAAACAATTGTAATTATTTGCCACATAGGTTATAGCAATAGCATCGAATAAGAATACATATAATCGCGATTCAAGGTTATATGCTAGTCGACTGACGTTCACGCGACTCGTTGATTGTTCACTATTCACTGCACTGTTCAGTCGGTACTCACTACTCTGTGATCTCTTCACTATTGAATTCGTAATACACGCTTACTGCACAATCGGCCATCGACTCGACCACAGTTGTTGAGTGATGAACGATTGTATATTATGTGGCTCTTGACAGTATACGATTCAGTACTATGCGACTCGGTCTCGATGAACTATGAAACAACAACAATCGAGTCCAAGTGACAACCATCGAGAGTTATCGAGATGTTTGAACAATCGAGACAATCGACTAGAACATCTTGTATCGCGCATCACTAATTAAAATATTTGTACAGACATTAAACAAGTGACCACTAATATAATTGCAGCGAAAAGTAAAGAACTAGATCGTTCTTAAATCGTTCTTATTTTGCCACAAATCCAGCACAATACAGTTTACGGAAAAAGCTTGCTTAAGCATGTTTAATGACTTATTAAAAAATAGCTTTGTTGACTTTTTTTCTCGTACAAATCCTTTCAAGCGGCACGACTACGATGCCACCGCGATGAAATATCCATTTCAGAAATCTACACATTATTTCAGACAGAACTTATCCCACCAGAATACCGAGATGTAAAACTCATGATTACTGCTTTGTATTACGCGACAGCGAGTAATGAAATGCCGAAAAATAGGGTGATAATAGGGTTGCCAAAGGACCGGGATTTCCGGGAAAGTCCCGGAATTAGTTAATTTGTCCCGTATCCAGGAATTTAAGTCTTCCGTCCCGGAAATGCATAATTTTAACGAAATCTTAGGATTCGTGGTCAACACTTATATTAATAGACGCTGATCACCTCAGCTGTTGAACGTCTATAATCAACAAACTATCTATCTAACACTTACATTAAATTAGTCTCCGCATTAATTACGTTTTGCAAGACATTTTATTCATTTTGAATAGCCCCGATGGTGATAAATTAGTAAAATTCAAGTCAATGATAAATACAAAAAAAAAACAGTTTAGAAAACATTAAAGTTGTTTAAATTTTATTTTACTTTTTCCCCTGAAATAAATTGTGGTGGTACCATGGTTTTTAATACAAGATTTAACTCAAATTCTTTAATAATCCATTTTTGACCATAGCCTCAGAAATGTCCCGGAAATCTTGGTTTTCGATCTGGCAACCCTAGGTGATAAGGAGTCTTATAGAATAACTGAAAATATATCATTTTTCATCAGAGTGAAGCCGTCTTGTCTTAATTTTACATATTTTTAATGAACATTTTTATTGACAGTTACGAGGTATAAATAAAAAATTATAATATCATAACATAAACTGACAGTTATAAATGTTTTTTTTCCATTGTTCAACGAAACGAAGGCATTCGCGATTTTTATTATTTAATTTAAATCTGGATCAAAACTGGACTACGATAATCCCGTTTGAAAAATGATGCAGCAGTCGACATTGGAGCCGGGCTAAAAAGCGATTGTTATTTATTCTGAAATATGTGAACGTCAACCAACCGTTTCTAGACATAAATCAATTATACTGACGTTCTGAGAGATGATGATTTCATATAGATGGTGCCTTGTTGACTGATGGTTCAAAAAGAATACCCATAAATAATATTAAAAGCATTTCATTATACTGTGTGTCCTACAAGTAACGCCGATGATTTTCAAAGCATATTTAATACGAGTACCCCATCGCGAGAATCTTCCCCTCTGCGTAGCTTTCTATTAGTGAAAGAATTTTTAGAATCGGTTTAGTAGTTCCAGAGATAAGAATTGGGCCGAGTCGGTTCAAATTGTTCAAATTTTCAGGAAATCTAAGTTCAGTGGAATCCTTTCGAATGCCGCAAATCGCGATTCGATCGGTCAAGTCGATCAAAAGTTATGAGAGGTTTACACACACATACAGACAGACAGACATCATCGTAAAAATAGTCAGAATAGCTTCCTATAGGATCACAAAACGTCGAGATCTGATGAAAACTCGATTTTCGAAAATCGGGGTGAAATCAATATATTCCCTATTTTTGAAAATTTTCAATTTTCTTAACGGGAAGTTAAAAATGTTTTTAAACATTTAAGAATTTGGAAGATTAATTTTTTATTTTCTACTTTTTAGGGTCCCACAATAAAAAGCATCTTCTATTAAAAACTTTTTTTACTTTTTTCAATCTTTAATGTTCTGAGGTGTGTTTACATTGCCAACTGCGTACGCCGCGTTATTATTGTTTCTGTCTTTCTTTCTTATTCTTACGTCTCCGTCTGTTTACGTGCAGTCCCACGCCACCTACATGAACGACGCCGTCGCGATGCACGTGCGTGATACAAAAACGGCGCTACAGATGCATGCAATCAGCGGCGCTCAAAATGTTCTGTCTTTTTTAAGGTTCCGTAGCCAAATGGCAAAACCGGAACCCTTATAATTTCGTCCTGTCCGTCTGTCTACCCGTCCGTCCGTAGGTCATAGCCATTTTACTCGGAGACTGTTGGCACTATATATAAATGAAATTTGGAAGGTAGGTGTCTTCTATATGAACCGCTATACAATGGTGAAGTGAAATTATGAAAAAACAATTAGGGGTGGCATACCATACATGTAACTGAGGGATGAATAAAAATTCCAATGCACATAAACATGTTGGGGTATCTTTAGATAGCTCTTCAAAAATGATGTAGTTTTGGAGATATGGGATATTTTCGACCGACTACGGAACCCTTCACTGTGCGTGATCCGACACGCACTTGGCCTTTTTTTTAATAACACGCTTTGTATTATTTATTATTAGTAACTAGCGAATTTGGTGTAAATACACTTGATGTAGTTTTAACGAGGGAAAAAAATAATTTGTTAACCGACTTCCAAAACAAATAGCTGAGGTTCATAATTCAACGCGTATTTTTTTATGTTCGTTTAGCCTCAATTTCTTGAGGGGCTAACCGATTTGAATGATTTCGACTCTGTTGTGTTCAAAAAGATATCAAAGTGTCGTATATAATTTTTACTTTAATCGATTCAGTAGTTTTCCTTTTTTTGTAGTAATCAGATATTAAGAAAGAAGTCGGTTATTAACGTGCGAATTACGTATTGCAAATAGATTTAATTAGGTATCATCAACTAAAAATTGAAAAATAAGTTTTTATAATAAAATTTAAACGCCTTAAAAAAACCACTAAAAAGAAAAACTAATTAAATTTTGAGGTCGGCGCGAATTAAATATTTTTTTTTTGTATAAATAGTATTTATAACACGCTAATGCCTATAGTTGTCGAGCGTCTATAGTCTACAATAACTAACTTACCAACCTCCATGTTCCGTAAGGAAATGTAAATATGGTGATAGGATCGGAAAATCGTGTCCGAGAGAACAGATTCTGATTGTACGATCCTCAAAACGTATTCCTGGCGGTTGTGGAATGTTCTTTCGTTTACATTTCACAGTAACTTCTGCAAAAACGCTCCGATTTGAAGGAAATCAATTGGGTCAGTGGTTTTGGAAATATAAATTTTGTGTCTATAACAATATCGTCTAAGTATCGTATAAGGGCTTTCTAGCAAATTCCACTGAAATTGTTATATTAAAAATTATTTTGAAAAATAATGTCGGAACATAGAAGTCATGAACCTATATGATTCTCTATACCAATATATTTACTGTATAGACGCTAATATCGAGCGTCTATAATCTGTAACATCTTTTTCTCTCTGTGTTTAGTTTTGACTTCAATCTATTTTAGTTGGATCGCGCAACATTTTAACTGCTGCTGATTGACGATTGGCAGATAAAGGTTCAGGCTGTGTTTGCGATCCATTACACTTTAATGAGTTTTGTTTTGAAAAAAAGTTTATTCACACTCCAATTGCACTAAGCTATTTGCACAAAGTACATAATAATAATAACAACCTTGTATGAGATACAATGTTTTGCATGTATTGTGTGTACGTGAAGAAGTGCCTGTACACAAACTGCGCTGATAACGTAGAGTAGCTCTCCGGATATTTTTCCCCCTGCAGATATTTTCTCCAAATGGAAATTAGTACTCAGAAAAATATGAGTATACTTAGACTTTAGAGAATCATAACATGACTTTTATGTTTCAAAATCATTTTTAAAATTAATTTTTTATATGAAAAATGTCAGTGGAATTTTCCAGAAAGCCTTTATACGATAGTGATGATACATACACGATATTATTGTACAATAAATATGCGTATATTCCCAAAACCTCTAATCTGATTGGCACCAAAATCAATTGGCCTGGTTATATAAACATTATATTAAAAATATTTTTTGCCATACCCACTACAAAATAGCTACTTTCGCTGCATGTATACCGGTCTGTAATGGGTCATTTAGCTGGCAAGCGTGCGAAAAGTGTTTTACTTACCGCACTAGGGCGGTAAGTAAACGGTTGCCATAGCAACTTCTGTTTATTGGCTCCATCCACCTGCGTGCGCCTGCCATTACTTACTCACGACCTTCACGGCACACTGTAAAAGTAAAAGATGGCGACGCAAATGAACTGTCAAAATTTTTTGAAAGTGAAGTGAAAACTGAAAAGTAGTTATTTTGTAGTGGGTATGGCAAAAATACCATATAATATATCTCGTACGTAATGGTATTATATATATGACTCGTGTGACTAAAAGCTCGCTGTCGCTCGTTTTTACATACTGTCATCACTCGTCGTAATATAACCCATTACACATCTATAGATATATCTATACAATCTACTAAAAATCGATGCATTTTTGAAGATGTTATTCTGAACGAAAGAAAATTTCACACAGACACACATTCATACGCACAGCCGCCATGAGACTTTTATTTACGTTTTGAGGGTATAAGTACAATCAGAATTTGGCCTTACTTCGTCATGATTTTTCAACCATATCAGTAATTATCACCGTATACGAAACATGGAAGTAAAAATCCGTTTAAAGATACCGAAATAAGATGCGAAAAATTCTACATAAGCGGTCTTGTCTTTTGGCCACAAATATATTATGTAATCTGCAGTCATAAAAAATATGATGTGCCATTATAGCGATATTACATTTATTTTGTACTAGGTATGTGTTTGCTTATTCGATTACACATAATGCACCGTTGCTATTTTCTACAAAACGTTTAATCTTTCTGAATTATGCATTTATATATTCCTAATGTATACGCATTTAAAAAGCCGGCATTCTATTAACTTTATTGCCATTTTGTTTCACCAAAATTATGCATAATATGTCAGAATTCCAGAGTTACGTTTTATTTAGATATCTACGCGTAAAGTTCAGTGGCGCCGATCTTCTATTTTGGAAGTACATTGGTCACGCCAATCAAGTACAACAAAACTATAGGCAACCCATAGGGGCGCCAACTGACCGTACAATTTTGACATGCGCTTTAAATCGATTCGGGTCGATTCTGACCAGCACATTTACCGCTGTCGATTCCGAAGGATTGTGGGTATTTGAGACACCCTGATCGATGTACAGAAAAGAAAAAATATGTTAACTCCGCCGCGCCGCTTCTATGAAACTTTGGATTACTCGCATAGCGCATCAGAATAGATCCGATGAAGTGCGCGGGCCTTCGTTCATTTTTGTGTTTTTTTAAGTTTCAGTTGTTAAGTGCAGTATCGGACTAAACCGCGAGCCGATTTTAAATTAGCGTAATTTTTATCGGCTAAGAAATTCCGGAGTTGAAAGTTAGAGGGACACAGTCGGGCATCAAAAAAGTATAACGTTCTTCGCGCATATAATTTTCTTTTTGTATATTTTTTCGAATAATTTGGTAAAAGCGTGTTTCGAGCATATTGAGACGCTGGTAACTTCCAAATATTTTGAGATAAATAATAAGTACCTAATTTTATCCATAATTCATTTTATTAATTTTGGCGACTCATATTTTAAAATGTATTTAGAAAAATTAAATATTTTTGAAATTTTATTTATATATCTTTTCTTTTTTTCAGGTGAGTCAAAATTTATGCTGTCTATTTACTTCATATTATTACTGAATGGTAAGATTCATTTTTTTGCAGTAATTAATTTTTTTTAACATCAAATGGTTTCTTTAATGTGAAACATTTGTGAAATGTGTTTTCCCAGCATTCACCCTAAGGTTTAGAGTGAATAGTAAATACCGAAAAAACTCAAATTTTTCAGTCTAAATGCAGTGTGACTTGTGGGAACCGTGTTAGATAGAGCAAAATGGCACGTCAAGAATTTTATAGAATATAAAATTTCCTACAGAAAAAGTCCTCGATGTCATAATATATAAAGTCAATAGTTATAACTTATATGGAATTTGCTGGTACAATTTTTTGCAGCAGTCGTATATTGCATTTAACGTCCCGCTATAATGTAACGCACAGGTAGTTATACTACCAGAAAATGGTCGTAAAAAACTTTTTTTATTATATGCAGAAAATAACGGTTTAATATTACAGTGACAAATTTACGATCTCTTCTTACAAACTCACATGAGGAAGTGAAATCAGAGAATCCTAAGTGTTTAGCAGTATCTGGTTTGTACTTAATTAAAGGTAATTAGCAGTGCTATAAAAGCGTTAATTAGAGACTTGTTAAATGAACATTATTGTTCTGTTACACAAATAAACGACGATGTTCTGTCAGTAAGCTACAGCGACGTCTTAAGGTACTTGGTCCAGTGACCGTCTGATACTAAAGTATATGGCTTAGTGCTTTTGTGCCTCACACTGCCTCACACACGACCAAATAGCATCAATACGTATTTGTAGACACACATCCATAGTAATCGAGAAATGATCGTGGCAACAACGCTGACTGCGTTCAGTAGCATTTATTATTATTATCGCTGTAACACATTACCGACATAAATAATATCTTGGTAACGACCTGGTCAATATTTTCATTTTTTTTATGAGGTCTATAACTACGATTATTATAACATATCAAATTTGCATGAAGTTCCTGCCTTGCGTTTGGAATTTAAACAAAAAAAATTCTCATAAAAATTTGTAGGTATTCTCCATAAGAGCCCGTGTTACAATTAGGTACAAAGTTTTGATTTCGTTTTTTATGAAAACGGCGTCGTCAGTTTTAAAATAATTAGGCTCATATATGATTTGTATTCAATAAAAAATTAGGTAATATTAGCAAAGTTTTATTAAAATACTGCATTAAATGTATCCACCACTGGACAACTAACTTAAGGTATTCATTGATCCGCGTTTTACAGTTTACACATCGTATGCGTATAGGTAACATCAATGGGGTCGTCCCACATTTTTTTTTTCTTGGAATCTGCGTACACATAGTAGATTATGAAACAATTTTTTTGGAATTTTTCGAAAACTTTTTCTATAATAAAAAAATTCTAAAAGTGTGTATATTCAATAGAATTTTAAACAGAATTGTGCCGCTACCGAAAAAATGACGTAGATAATTATCAGCCTGTGATTGGCTAACTAGATCCACTGTGTCACGCCCACTAATCTGCGCGAAGCACAAGGAAAATGATTTATATACATCTCTTTCTAATTTCTATAGATAAAAAAGTGCGACTAGTCTTCTACGTCATTGTATGGTGATTTATGCTCAGCGTTTAAAATATATATATTATATATTTCTTTTATTCTTGTTTGCAATTTAGAGGAAGGTATAAGAACGAAAAAGCTGTTTTGGTTACATTATTTGTTTATGTATGAGGAGCAACATGTACTGTTCAAACTTTTTAAATTTTGATACATGTGACGACCCTATTATCGTACTTATCGCCTCTCAATATATCAATACTAAAATGTTGTATCGGAACAATTACGTCTATTACATTGAAATTGTAACTTACGCGTTACGTTTATTTGAAAATTAAGTCTTGAGCCGGCTCTGTCGTTACAACTATTTTTTCTACACGTAGCCTGTGTCTCGTAAACAATCGACAATATTGTGTTAAGGTACTAGAACATTAATAACATTAAACTTTTCCTTTATCTTTTTTAAACTGTTCTAAAGTATGTGTAATTGGAATATCTGGACATATTATGACCCGACGTCCAATGACAATGTTGAACCTTTCCAAACAGTAGAGATAGTGTACCAAATTGTGCCGCGATTTAAATTTTGCTAATTGCTTGGCCTTAAGTTAGGTGAATCGTCAGTTGTTAGTGTATTTGCCATAGAATATGGCACATACACTATTGGCGTCGGTCGGATGGCGGGACCTAGGGGTCGGACCAAAATTTCTCGACGTTTCATACCCCCCTGAACAGTTTGCCGCCATTTTTAAAAATGTTTATATATATATGTATGTATATATATATTTATATATATTTATATATATATATATATATATTTATATATATATGTGTGTACACGATAACTCTCGACAGACTTAATCGATTTAAACGAAATTTGGTACACACATTGGAACCCATCACCGCACGAAGCCTATTTAAAATGGGCCCGATCGGACCATTTTCAGGGTTGTATTTAAGGGTTCCAAAAAGTTTTTGGGCCCAAAAATACCGAAAAAATTGTCAGAATCGTTTCAAAATTGAAATTTAACCCTTTAGTAACGATTAAAATGGGCTGTTAAAATTTTAATAAAATCGGCCCGACAGGACCGGATTTACAAATTTTATGAAAACACTAGTTTGCGGATAGTGCTTTACTTACTGAAGGGTGTATTTAATTTGGTACCGAGGTTGCATTGATAAAAATATTGAAATTAAGAAAAAAAATATTATTTTAAGGGATGTATTAAGGGGTTAAATTTTTTATTTTGTCCAAAAACAAACTTAAGTTCACATAATAAAGCCACAATGCCAGTATTAGCAAATACACTATATATTGTCGGCAGGGTTTTGGCACTGCGACCCGAGTTTTTTTTTTTTTTGTGCCAGTCGCATCTAAGTAGTTGCGTTTGAGTGCAGCGGTCGAAAACTCTCTAAAAATTTCAGATTTTTTAAAACAAAATTGCGGTAGAAAAAAAATTAACCAAAGTCCCAAAAATCGTATGTTATATAAATGGCAAAATTCGAGGGCTTTGCGATATAGGAACCTGAAATTTCGGCTCCGTTTTTTTTTTATTTATTTAGAAACATTGTTCATACGGGAGCGTTAATATTCGGAAATGGGTCATTTTAAGGACCGCCCTAATGTTAGGTCCTCTAATATATTGGGTTGCAATAATTATTTCTAGTTTTAACGTCACATATTATGGTCCATTTATAGAAATAAAATCGAGAACATCTGAATTTGCATCAATATACTAAAAAATAAAAATTAAAAAAAAGTAAATCATTACATAATATATATTTTCTACAGTACACTATTGTCAAAATGGACGTCTTCTCAAAATATGTTTTCTCAATATACTTACATTATTAAATAGTTAACACATTCTGCAGGTATAAGTCGTGGATTTGAGCTTGGGCATTTCACATTATTTCCGTTTTTAATGTGATTGTATACATGACTCAAGTTTTTTTCTATCTTGAATTCCATAGCCGCACTTTTCAAATAAACTGGAACAGTAAAAAACTTTATCAGTATATAATTGCTTTTTGCTGAGAGCAGTGATTTCCAATTATATTACTTCTGAAAATCAAATAAGTACGTCTTAAATTTTAGCCCACCATTTGACGCTGATACATACCTAAGGTTAGGCGAATTTCACGATGATAATATTGGTATGTTTCAAGTAGGTACCTATTACTAACTTTTTTATTTTTGAAGCTACGATTTTGGTCAAATGGACAAAGTTCTGTGTCTTAACGCTGATAATTATAATGCTGCAAATCTATACTAATATTATAAAGCTAGAGAGTTTGTTTGTTTGTTTGGTTGGTTGAACGCGCTAATCTCAGGAACTACTGGTTCGAATTGAAAAATTATTTTTGTGTCGGATACTCCATTTATCGAGGAAGGCTATAGGCTATATAATATATCACGCTACGACCAATAGGAGCGGAGCATCAATGAAAAATATTGCAAAAACGGGAAAAATTATTCCTTTTGAGAGCTTCCGTTGCGTGCGCTGCGTAAACGGTTAAAGTTACGCAAAAATCATGTATGTCGGAATTGTTCCCGGAAGGTTTATATACACTTATAGCGAACGAGCGAAGCGAGTGAGTAATGTAATTCCTAAACCACGCAACGGATTTTGATGCGGTTTTTACCATCAGTTAGATAATTTTTCACGGAAGGTTTATATATATAGCGAACGAGCGAAGCGAGTGTGTAATGTAATTATAATATTCAAGCGAACGAGCGAAGCGACCGAGTAGTGTATTTATAATATTCAAGCAAACGAGCGAAGCGAGTGAGTAGTGTATTGCACCCGGGCTTTCTTAGCACCCGAGCGAAGCCGGACAGGGCCGCTAGTTTAAAATAAAGGAAACATCCCAAATAGCGATATAAACTTTCTTATTTCAAAAGGGATATCATGTATATTTTATGTCATATCAAAAGAAAATCATATTTTGAATAGTCAAAGGAATTGTCACGACTGCGCAACTCCAAAAATAAAAAAGTTTCTTACAGAGATGTACGCGCTGCAATATAGTCATTAAACAGCCTGTGAAAATTTCAACAATTTCTTGTTAATTTAACTTAGCGACACATCACACAACTAGCTCTTAAGTTCTTCAACAGTGTGGCATAAAAAGTCAAAGTTAATTCAACTTTAACAACTAATAATTGTGTTGAATATTTGAAGGTATATGCAAACGAAACACTATTTAAATATTTAAAATTAGCACACACCCTCCAGTTGTAATACTGGCGAAGTCTCCTGTTGCAGTAGCACAACACAAAACCTCAAGTTGCACTGGCCTATAGTTGAGGGGGAACTCGCCTTATATATCTGCGGACACAAAGCAAGACCGCTTAGGTTAGAAATGTTGGTAAATTGTTCTCTACAAGTCTGTTAATGTGTAAAAGTTTCATCTACATGTAAATTCCGAATTTAACCTGCCTTTCAAAACTGCTTATTAGCATGCGGTTTATAAACCTCGCCCGCCCCCAGAGCCGATACTGCACTAGCGCTCGTAGCAGTTGGGTTACTACTTACTATAGATTGAACAACTGGTGAAACCTCGTTAATAATTAATTACTTGTATGTTCACACGTACTAGAAGGTTAATAATGTGTTCGATTAAAGTAAAACCTATTTGAAGATATTGAAAAAGCTACGAAAACATCGACATGCACGTTTTGCCTTAAGGTCACGGATGTACTAGTAGCATATATGTGTGGCTAGATATGAACAGGCTTATTCCCCAAGGTGTGCTGTAACTAACACTGCTCCTGACACGCATCTTCCATGAACTGAACGCCTATATATACACCCTTCTGGAACATCACACAAAATATGTGGAAGGGACGATCTCATCTCGAGTTTATTCCCTGTGAAATGATATTCCCTCTTTACATGTGTGTTTATTCAACTATGGTCATTACCGCCCGTGTTCATTTTGTTTCGTCGAGTTATTAATTTTATGCGTTATGTTATCTAATAATTATTTTTGATTTTTGGAAGTCGGTTTTCGTGTTGCACATACCGCTACATTACTAGCGGATATGCTCTATTATCGCTTTGCGCGGCAGAGCTGAGCTTGTTCATACAAGAAGTTATATCTATAGGTTAATTTCGCACAAAATGCAATCAAATTGTAACTTTTTGAAAAGGGGAGATTCTGTTCTATAAAATAGAACCATTTTTAGATTGATTCATAATCACTCCTAAACATAATCACTCCTAACATAATCACTCCTAAAATTGTAACTGAAAATTCCGAACAGCAGTTGTCGGTTGGTCTGTATGTACGTACGTCCGAGCTCTACCGATTGCAATTTTTGACGAATCGCTTTGGTTTATATTTTTTCGCTTTGTTTACTATTAGACTAGAACCATATTTAAATTTACTGAAATGCGTTCACTAGTTTAATTTTTATAAACAATTTGATTTTATTATTTTTGATAGCTAATAATAATATAATATTATTGTACAATACAGTATAAATTATCGTAGAACAACTAATGCTACACTGCTATGCCATAAAAGGGAAAACTTAGCGTGATGTGAACTTTTGGTTTTGCCGACTATTTTGTGTATTTGAACGCTGATTTTATGATTTTTCAATTGTTCAATGACAAAGCTCAGAGTGATGAATACATATTCAATCTTTTTAGTGTTCCGTACCAAAATTGATGACATGCGGACCACTTATGGAATCACCTCAATGTCTGTCTGTCACAGGCATTTTTCTCAGAGACCTTTTGACATAGAAAGTCGAAAAAGTGGTGGTCCAATTACAGACGGAAGTACGAAAAGTTGAATTTTGATTTTGGAGGGGTGGGAGGAGAGGGGAAAATATATTTTTTCAAGGACCATCGTGTGGGGTAACAAACGAAAGCTAGTTCAAATATATATAATTTCTTTTTTTAATATTAAGGCTGTTCGAGTTATCTAAATCTTGGTGTATTTTAACGCCATCTGGTAATATTTTGTGTGATTATTGGGGAAAAAACTCAAGATGACTTAACTAGCCCATCAATGCAAAATATTTGCTCGAACAATTTGTATCTATATATTTTGAAAAAAAGCGAAAAATACATTTTTTTTATTCTTCAAAGTTAGGAATACTGAACACAGGTAAAATATGAATATACGGAATGTTTTAAAAAGTATTATGCAATAAATAGATGCCAGTATTCTCTTGGAAAAATGTTGAATAGGTACCTACCACAGTTTATATGAAAGAAAACTGAAAAAAATATATTTAAAAATAATAATTCTCAGTTGTGTATACACAGTTTGGGGACCATTGCTTTCTTGTATTCAAAAGGCATTGACAGTATTGCACGCGGGCTCTGTGCGTGGCAACCCTTCGAGGGCGCAGGGCAAGGTGCAAAGGTTCTTATAAAGTGGAATGGGAGTATTGACTTCGGCTGTCAGATGCATTAACGTGTCCCTGAAGGAATTTTTACTCGTTTTTAAATGATTTATAGATAGTTATTTTTATGAGTCCACAATAATATAATAAAATATATTACTTCGTTATGTAAAGATGTGAAGCGCGAGATTATCTCTATTTTTTACTGATAATAAATATTTATTTCCTTTTTATTATTTTTAAACGATAGAGCGAAGAGGAAATGTCATGTCAGAGATAATTATTTCATTTATTATTTGTCAGAATTTTTATTTAAACAAATGGATCCTATAAAACCGAATGTAAATAGATAGCTAAAGAATTGTAGCCGTTTTAATTTTAACTTGGTAAACGCGTGTATGCAGTTATGTACAGGATGATTTCACTGAGTTGGCGGTGAACTGACCACAGCGTCATAACGCCACGAACTCATCGAATAATCATTACTTTTACTATGATATTATAGTACTTCTTATAGACATTGATAACCTCAGTTGTTGCGCGTCTATAATCTACAATATATATTATATATCGATATAGTACCTCGGTTTTTATGAATATCATACGGGCGAAACATTGCACAATGGCGGCCACTAAAAAAATATTAAAACGACGCCATAATAATATTATTTGTGTGATTTGTACGAGAAAAAAAAATGTTTGTCCTATCCCCTATAAAATAGCTGCTAAGTTACTAAGTAGGCGCGCTAACCAATTCAATAGTAATTTGCTACTATTTAAGCCTACTAATAGAAGTGAAGTCTGCTACACAAGTGAACTGTCAACATTTTTGAAAATACTGAAAATGAAGACAAAAGCAGCTTATATTTTATAGGGGGTAGGACAAAAAATACTCGTGTAACTGTTAAAACTCGTTATCGCTCGTTTTAACATAGATACAATAATAATAATAATACAGTCACTTACTCGTCAATAATTTATTAAAATAGTCCTGGATTTTTTTTTTTTTTAGAAATTTAACAGTAAAGATTAGAAAATAAGATTAAATAAAATCTGCCGAATGTGTCTAATTAAATACTATAATGTCATTACTTGAATCACAACTTAAAATATCATCTGAATCACTCGAAGTACCTATAAAACATAATTCGCGCACACATGCTACGCAACCGACCGCCATATTCTTAGCAGGCACAACTGCCAATTCTGACTCTGCGTCAGTCGTGTATTAAAATTACGGACGGGGTTAGCGAGCGCTTCACAGCTTTTTTTTATTATAGATTTTATTGGCCTTTGTTCTGTAGAACAGTTAGCCACGTCAAACTTCACAGCTGTGGTCATGTGTTAGAAACTTAGAAACTAGGTGGCCAAAATCATTGTCGACAGTTGTGCATGGCATATCATGCTGATGTTTCTATGCATGCTGTGACTTTAATAGTCTTTGACTGGCCGCCATTTTGGAATATTCATAGTCAAAGAATCGAGATTTATCATCGTGATCACGTCTACTTTTGATTGTTCATGCGGTTGAACCAAGTGGTCACTCACTCGTTTTCTAAGCGACTTTTTGCATATCGGACTCTCATCTAATTCCGAGGGAAACGACTATACTTCAAAAACGTGTTTTTGGGGATCAATGTAAGTAGAAAAGTTAATTGAGACAAAACGTGTCCTATAATAATTCTTCCATAGTCACAGATACAGAAATGTTTTTCGCAGTTGTTGGCCTAAAAAGTTATATCAAGTGATAATGTAACTGCTGAAAAATGTCTTTTCATCTTACAAAAAAATAGAACCGAATTCACGCACCCACTATTGTACGCCTGGGCACTGTGAAGAAATTTGTCACTTTGTCACGTATTTCCACTAGACTCCGCTTTCTCTGATCCTTTTGATATGTTTGCCGAACTTCTTTGCAAATAGAGTTATGTACATATTTGAAAGGAAATAGACGATAATAACGATTTAGGTATCTACTTTAAATATACTACACTTAATTACGGATGTTTTCTGTAAAGCGAACTATCTTCTATAAATTTTGATTTTATCGCATAATTAAAAATATATTATTGTGAATATTGAACATACATATTATATTATAGTAGTCAATAGTCATCTCATTTCCTCTGAAATTGTGAATCATGTTTCCTATTAATCATTCTTATTACACACAAGGAAATTACTAATATTTTATGATTGAATCATTGATTGCTTTAAATTTTCGATATCAATTTTTGTTAGTTTTTAACACGCTTATATTAGCTTCACCTGTATGTTTGCGTGCTTGTGTGCTTGCTTGCTTGTTTGTCAGTTTGTAACCGACTTCTTTGAACTTGATTTTGACCAACTTTGAACGGTCAGATTTAGTTTAAACTTTGTCGACTTATCAAGGACCGACGACAATACAATAATTCCATAAGTTTGTCCCATTATCCTGACCAGGATCTCCAGGACTAAAAAAAAAAAAGCAAAAAACTTCAGATTGAACTGAAACTTTGCACACGTCTTATCAAGGACTGATGACAATACAATAATTCCATAAGTTTGTCCCATTATCCTTACCAGGATCTCCAGGACTAAAAAGCAATAATAAATTATAATTTAAAAAAACTAAAAAACACGCTTTAATGAACTAAAAAGTAAAAAATAATTAATTTTATTGTAAAAAAGCGTAAGGTAGTATGAAAATATGATACAAAGCACCCCACGCTTTTTTACAATAAAATTAATTATTTTTTACTTTTTAGTTCATTAAAGCGTGTTTTTTAGTTTTTTTAAATTATAATTTATTAGGGTTCCGTACCTCAGAATGAAAAAAAACGGAACCCTTATAAGATCACTTTGGTGTCCGTCTCTCTGTCTGTCCGTCAAGAGCCTTTTTTTCAGAAACGGCTGAGGTATCAAGTTGAAATGAATATCAAATACTAATACTCCAGTAATTTTAGATATTGAAATGACCCACCTGCAGAAAAATTCCCAGTTAGCTGATTTTTTTTTATTTACCTTCGTTATGCTGTTTTAAAAAACGTGTAAAAAGTCCCCATCGATATCGTGCCGGCGTTGCCAGATATTCGAGGTTCGAGTTCACGACAGACGGTTTTTAGTGAATTTCTCGGTTCCGTTCCATTTTTTGTAAAAAATAGTTATGATCAATCTTGTAGAGGACGAAATTATCTACAACTTTTGTATAAACATTTTTTGTCTACGATTTATAGTTTTTCTTATTAAAGTACCCGCGGCTTCCTCCCCCTCGATTTTACATAACGGGATTATGCTGCTTCCCGAGGGCCTAACATAATGATTTGTATCATTATTTTAAGTTGAACTTAAAGCTAACGATTAATTATAATTTTATCGAAATTAATGCAGTAGTTCTCTACTTATAAGCAACCAAACATACAAATCGACAGCGCTCAAACAGACAGACAGACAAACAATTTTTTTTCGAAAATACGATATTTATACTTCACGTCAATTATAAAGACCATTCGTAAAGTAATTTTGTAAAAAAAATTTACAAGGGTTGAGAGAGTGCGGATTAAGTACGAGTATACATTTGCATACCGTATAACGCACTCTACTAAGAATAGCTCAGAGTAGCCATACTTTTAATTTTTTTTTTTCAAAATTCCTTTACGAATACTCATTATAATTGTTATAAAGACTATTCGTAAAGAAATTTAGTAAAAAAAATTAAAAATGTGGCTACTATTACTAGAGTGCGTTATACGGTATGCAAATGCATACTCGTACTTAATCCGCACTCTCTCAACCCTTGTAAATTTTTTTTACAAAATTACTTTACCAATGGTCTTTATAATTGATGTCAAGTATAAATATCGTATTTTCGAAAAAAAATTGTTTGTCTGTCTGTCTGTTTGAGCACTGTCGATTTGTATGTTTGGTTGCTCATAAGTAGAGAACTACTGTATTAATTTCGATAAAATTATAATTAATCGTTAGCTTTAAGTTCAACTTAAAATAATGGTACAAATCATTATGTTAGGCCCTCGGGAAGCAGCATAATCCCGTTATGTAAAATCGAGGGGGAGGAAGCCGCGGGTACTTTAATAAGAAAAACTATAAATCGTAGACAAAAAATATTTATACAAAAGTTGTAGATAATTTCGTCCTCTACAAGATTGATAATAACTATTTTTTACAAAAAATGGAACGGAACCGAGAAATTCACTAAAAACCGTCTATCGTGAACTTGAACCTCGAATATCTGGCAACGCCGGCACGATATCGATGGGGACTTTTTACACGTTTTTTAAAACACCATAACGAAGGTAAATAAAAAAAAATCAGCTAACTGGGAATTTTTCTGCAGTAGAAATCTAAAATTACTGGACTATAAGGTCTACGATCCCATACTGCCGTAAAAAGACAAATGGCAGTAAGTGACATTTGTTTACAAAATGAGTTAATACTGAGGACAAGGAAAGCAGTAAGTGCTGCAACTTTTAAACCGACTCCCTGCAGATGAATTGCACACTTCCTTCCTAGGTAGATTGATGAGGCAAAACAGCAGTATCTGATTTTTGATTACACTATGTTTAGACAGATGGCAGTATTTGTGCGAAATATCTATTACTGCCCTTTACTGGACGATCCAGACAATTTTACTAAATCTTGATTTACTCAAATTCATAAGTTGGTCACTTACTGCCATTTGCTTTTTTACGGCAGCATAATCCTCTAAAAAATTAAGCTTCTAGCTCAATGCAATAAAAAGATTTTTAAAAACATGTATTTTTTTATACTAACTCGCTCATCAACCTTTGTTTTCTGCAATAATTAGCGTTTCTAGTAATGAAAAATCATTTGTAAAGCAAAAACTGACTATTTTCTAAAAGTGCCGACTGTTCCGTGTGGCGGATTGATTCGAGTCGATTCAGAAGGCGTCTTCCCTAACAGCAATGTTTCGAGAACCCGTACACAATTTGTGACATTTTATTAACGCGTAGCAGTCGTAAAGCGTGTACATAATATACTACATATGTAAATATTGTTTGCCATGTTGTTAACATTATGGATTATAGCCACCCGTGTCTCGTGTAGTTTAACACTATCTCATCTATCACCGTAATGACAACGATTATTATAATAAATTTAAATTTTTGTGTACATAGCGTATAGCAGCAGGCTGCTGTCTGCTTTAACGCGATGTACCGGGTGTCCATAGAATCAGTCAATCGCACTATAAACAATCATCATCTATAATAGTCAAGTTAAAAAATTTAAGATAGTGAGCCATTCCATAGTTCGTAACAAGATTAATGGAGCGGAAAGCAATTAAACAATGTATGCATACGCGTCCGATGCATAAAAACTGTGCCGCTTATATAAATAGTGAAGTATAAGTGCATGCCTCACTATCTTATATTTTGGAACTTGACTTATACATTAGCACAAGCTGTTTTCTTTCGACAGTCCTCCATTCAATTATGCATTGTTCATAACTAATAAAATCTTTTTAAAAAAAATTATTTAATTTTAACAATGGTCTCCATAAATGAAATTTAATATACCGAACTAAAGTCGCTCAGTTCCCAATTCTGTCACCATGAACGCGATATCTCAGCTATCCCTACACACGTGCACATAGTTCGTAGGTATAGAAAAAGATTCTCTCTGAACTCAGTAAAAATATTTTAGTAAGTACCTACTTACCTAGGTATAGAAATTTAAGATTTTGTATAAGGTACGGATTTAATAAACATGTGGTATAATATGAATGCTCGTTATACGTAATATAAATTAAGTTATGTTAACGTTGGTACCAGCTACTAGACACTTCAGTTTACCGAGTTTGGTTTACAGTCGAGTAACAGATCTCGTTTATCGTTCAAGTGTCATTAAAAAATGTTTTTTTCGGCATGCGCTTTTCATTTAAATGACGTGACCTGCTCACCTCAGTCCGAATATTTTGATGGATCGAGATTAGGGATGAACAAACCATTTAATTTTTGGATCGTGTAATTGTATATCAATAAAAGTCCAGTCACGAACTAGTAACACCTTCTCTGAATCAAAGAGAGAGATCATATACCATATATATCTAGGTATGAAGTTCATATAATAATATGGTTCATTTCCGTTTCACGATGCACTAAATCTCCTTCTCCAAGAATATATAGCGATTACTATATCTGTTGGTGGGAGAGAGTGTAGATTACATCATGAATTGAGCGTCTATAATCTACAATCAATCTATCTATCTGTAGACTACATCAAAGAGATACAGAGATCAAAAATGTTTCTGCGTTTCATTTGGCATTTTAAAGAAAAATGTCGAGTCTTTATTAAAGGTTTTCTACTCATTCTTTACTATTCCATTAGAACATAAGAGGCAAACCCAAAAATGGGGGCAACGATTCTTGAGGAAATACCATTGTTCACATTTCGAGAAAAAAAATTATGGGTATTTTTAACAAAAATAGAATGATAAACTGATTTGCAAAAAATTGTGTCGTTTAAAAACGATAAATTCTTTTGCTAACTTTGACATTTTTTCTTTATTCTTATTAGAGTTTTCCCTTCAGGGAGAGAGTTCCAACATTAAAATAACCGTAACAGCGGGAGAAAGACTAAACAGTTTGCGCGCCATTGAAAATTGATCTTAATTCTTAGCACATTTACGTTTAAGGAAAAACTGTTAGATATGTTGGTTTACTTTTTTGTAATAATGTCTAATTTATTCAAAGAGTTAACGATGCTGTACCCGGTACAATATATACCATATAGGTAACACATGTTAAGTGCTCTGAGAACATGTGATAATTAAGAATAATTAAAAGTTGCTGCATTAATCATAATTTCACAGCTTAACTCTTAACGTTTTTGTACACATCCATTATACATGCGTGTTTCGATTGTTTATTATACATGAGGCAGTTGTTTTGTTTGTGCAGTACATTTTTTTAGTGTTAAGACCCATGCTGCGTTTAGAACACTTTCAAATAAAGTAGACTCTGCTTGTAATCGTTAAAATTGTTGCAGTTTATCAATTAACTTAAAGAATCGTTAATGATTTTTCGATAAATTAAGTCGAACACTTCTTAATCAAGTTGGAAAATGGCTTAGATGTTATTCGAGGAGTTGAAACACAGATTGTAATTTTTTATTGGTGCATCCAGGGTATGTTCTATTGTTCTACCTATAATATGTGACAGGATTACAAGCGGAAAATTATAATATCGCTTTATTTATTTATACAACTATTTTTACCCGCGTCTTCGCTCTCATGAACATCGATTTTGACCGAAAATTTGCGTTATTGTTGATTTTAATGGTAACCTGAGCGTAGTCGGGTAAAATAATACCCCATGCTTTAAGTTTAAATACCAGTTCGTAGTGTACCAAGTTTCATCAAACTCAACCAAGCCGTTCTCAAGAGAAACTGGTACAAACATACAGACAAAAATTCTCGAAACACATTTCCGCGCATTTGTCATACAAAAAACCAGAAGGGAAACGAAATTAAAGACGTAGACCCCATTACTATTTTATATTAATTTCAAAATTTTTAATATAAATGTTTGAATATTGAATAAGTGGTGTCCCTATCACATAAGTTTACTGTACCTACCAAAATGATTTTTGTTGGACATATAAAACAACATTGAAATTATTATTGGTGTTTGAGTCCATTGTAATTTAATATTATTAATTTGATGGGAAAGATGGACAATTATTCGTATGTAAAACTTTTTTATTTATCGCCAACGTTTCGTCAACATTGCTGACTTCCTCAGGGCTCTACAGTGAGAAACAAATTAACAAATTATAATAACATATATAACAATAATTACTACCATTGATATTCTACAATATAAAAGACAATATTTACCAAAATTGGACGTTTTACATATTAGTCAATGTCAAAGATATTAAATTGAAAACACACGGTTGGCATATTTGTTGCAAGCACTTCCACATAACTATATGAACGATGACAATATTTTATTACACAAATCAAGAAACTGATTGTAAAATTAATTATTAATTTAAAATAGTTTATAAAACGATCTACTTCAAAACTATTTAGAGCGCTAATTTCAATAATATATGTATAAATCTATTAATCTATCTTATACTGTGTATGACGTTTAGTTCTCACATAAGTTTTTGTACTTGTCTAATAACAAATTGTATGTAGTGTTCAATCCTTGGGTGTGAATTTCCGAACTGACACCCAAGGATTGAACACTACATACAATTTGTTATTAGACAAGTACAAAATCAAGAAACTGATTGTAAAATTAATTATTAATTTAAAATAGTTTATAAAACGATCTACTTCACGTGTCAATCGTGTACATGAAAAATTTTTTTTTTTTCTACATAACCTAAAACTTCTAAAAACATAGCGGTAACTAATTTACCTACTTCAAGTTGGTAAAACAGGTTCCAACTCCAAAACTATTTAAAGCGCTAATTTCAATAATATATGTATAAATCTATTAATTTATCTTATACTGTGTATGACGTTTAGTTCTCACATAAGTTTTTGTACTTGTCTAATAACAAATTGTATGTAGTGTTCAATCCTTGGGTGTCAGTTCGGAAATTCACACCCAAGGATTGAACACTACATACAATTTGTTATTAGACAAGTACAAAAACTTATGTGAGAACTAAACGTCATACACAGTATAAGATAAATTAATAGATTTATACATATATTATTGAAATTAGCGCTCTAAATAGTTTTGGAGTTGGAACCTGTTTTACCAACTTGAAGTAGGTAAATTAGTTACCGCTATGTTTTTAGAAGTTTTAGGTTATGTAGAAAAAAAAAAAATTTTTCATGTACACGATTGACACGTGAAGTAGATCGTTTTATAAACTATTTTAAATTAATAATTAATTTTACAATCAGTTTCTTGATTTGTGTAATAAAATATTGTCATCGTTCATATAGTTATGTGGAAGTGCTTGCAACAAATATGCCAACCGTGTGTTTTCAATTTAATATCTTTGACATTGACTAATATGTAAAACGTCCAATTTTGGTAAATATTGTCTTTTATATTGTAGAATATCAATGGTAGTAATTATTGTTATATATGTTATTATAATTTGTTAATTTGTTTCTCACTGTAGAGCCCTGAGGAAGTCAGCAATGTTGACGAAACGTTGGCGATAAATAAAAAAGTTTTACATACGAATAATTGTCCATCTTTCCCATCAAATTAATAATATTGAAATTATTATTCATTTGATATTATTTCGCGTAAATCTAAATATTGAATTTCATCATCTAGCCAATCACGACTAATGAATAATAATTATTTGCTATATTTAGATGTTTTGGAACGGTTTTGAATGCGCTGATAATACTTTATCGTCTGCGAATTATTTTTAGAAATCATAACACATAATGTCAGTTTACGCTAGTAATCAGTGGATTCGCGATGTATTTTATACAGGAGCATCAACCTTGCATCATAACTTAGTCCATTGACCAAGAATAATTACGCGTTGACATTGCTGATAACAGCCTGTCATTTAAAAATACCAATCTAAAGTGTGTGCCAAAATAACTTTGTAACTATAGTCTTGTATCTGAGCTTTGAAGTCGGCGCCTTGGGTTAGATAGATATATTGATTGTACACAGTTAAAAATTTTATGTTAAATATAACATATTTTAGATGTCCTCAGCGATCCACTAATTTTTTTATTTAATTTTAACTAAACACCTTTCTGTTAATCATTTACATACAAGTTCTGTTAAATATTTAACATTTACATGACATCTTTTTGTGTTGTTTTAACTTCTTTTTTCTGTTAATTTAACTAAGTCTTTATGTCAACCTAATACAATTTTATGTTAAAATTGACATTTTTAATCAATACTTTATTAACTTAATTTAAATGTAAATTTTCATATTTTACATATGACTTATATGTCAAATATTACCTACATATATAATTAGTTAATTGGAGGACTGCACCATATCGCCACCCCAACAGAATAAAAGCGTAAAGTTCTCCACCGATTTTTTGTCACTTATATTGAATTTAAAAAAAATCGGTGAAGGACTTTACGCCTTTATTCTGTTGAGGTTTCGATATGGTGCCAAATAAAATATCTTGATGTAGGTATACATATAGGACATAGGTATATTATAATATTTTTATTGTAGTAATAGTATGTATATAATACATAGTAGTAGTACATAATAACAAAATTAAACACAAAATAAAAAGCACAAGTGGATAAGTCCAAGCTCTGGCTGATCACCGTAGAAAATCCTACCAGACAACACTACTAAAATTTTATTATTGAATACCTAAAAACATCAAATCGGTGACAGACTATACCAATTTTTTTACATCATTTTTTATTGTCAGTATCTCAAATATTGCTCAATACTTGATGAAATTTATACAGATTATAGAGAAATACCTATAATATTATTAAGATTTACAATTATCACTGTCTGCCTTGCAAATTTACACGTCCAGATTAAACAAGAGTTAAGTGGTAAATGCGGGATTCCAGTAGAGTACTAACATTTATTTTCATTTATTTTGATTTCTTACTTGAGTTGAATTTCTGTTAACATTACTTTCCTGTTAGAATTACTCATGACTAGATGTCATATGAACATATTTATTATTTCAATTAATTTTAACAAAAATAATCTATCAGAAAGACATATATTTTGTGTTAACGCAGGTGACCAACATGAAAATAAGTTTTTTTATGTGTTAATATAAAATAACATTTATAAAACGTAAAATCTCGCACCAAATATGTTATATTTATTATTTAACACATAAGAGGACGTTGACATATCTATGAAATGTTATTTTAACTCAAAAAAACAGTAAAGTTTAACATAAAATAATTGACAGAGGATTTTTTTAACATATACAGACTCGATTTTTAACTGTGTAGATTATAGACGCTCGACAGCTGACGTCATTAACGTCTTGGGAAATATTTGTCACATACACCCTGAATCACGACAATGTATTTTTACCCGACTACGGCGAAGAAAGTTAAAGGATGGTTATCTGACTGGCACTCTGTGAGTATGATAGGGCTCTTCCTTTTTACATATCAAACATCCTACCAAAATTTGGTTTCGATCCGCTCAGCCGTTTGACCTGTATCGTGCTCACAGACTAACCGACGAACTGACTTTTACCAAAAATATGTTTTTTGACTACGGGGATCTCAAAACGAGAAAAAATTGTAAAATATTTGAAAGTTAATTTCAACCCAAATTAGTACCCACCTACCAATTCCCCACTTGAGTTGGAATGGTAACATATGTTTTTTGGATTTGGGAGACCTCAAAACGAATGAATATTGTAAAATTTTAAAAACCTAAATTAGAACCATTCTTTACTTATGGAGCTGGAATGGTAAAACCGTAAAATAAAATAAAAGAACTCAATAATAATACATAAAAACTCGGGTCGCAGTGCCAAAACCCTGCCGACAATATAGTGTATTTGCTAATACTGGAATTGTGGCTTTATTATGTGAACTTAAGTTTGTTTTTGAACAAAATAAAAAATTTAACCCCTTAATACATCCCTTAAAATAATATTTTTTTTCTTAATTTCAATATTTTTATCAATGCAATTAAATACACCCTTCAGTAAGTAAAGCACTATCCGCAAACTAGTGTTTTCATAAAATATGTAAGTCCGGTCCTGTCGGGCCGATTTTATTAAAATTTTAGAAGCACATTTTAATCGTTACTAAAGGGTTAAATTTCAATTTTGAAACGATTCTGAGAATTTTTTCGGCATTTTTGGGCCCAAAAACATTTTTCAACCCCTAAAAACCACCCTTAAAATTGTCCGATTGGGCCCATTTTAAATAGGCTTCGTGCGGTGATGGATTCCAACGTGCCTACCAAATTTCGTCAAAATCAATTAACTCTTTCGAAAGTTATAGCCCGTACACATATATATATATATATATATATATAAATATATAAATATATATATACATATATAAACAGACATTTCCAAAAATGGTGCCAAATTGTTCAGGAGGCTATGAAACGTCGAGAAATTTTGGTCCGACCCCTAGGTCCCGCCATCCGACCGACGCCAATAGTGTATGTGCCATATGGCAAATACACTAACAAGTACTATTACCTACGATTAATAAAGACACAAAAAAGCTTGCAATATTTGTAAAAAGTAGTCGGAAATAAATACCTATACTTATTCAATTATTCGTGTATATACTAGTACCTATAGTACTGAAGATGATCCATATGTTTTTACTCGACTACTTTTCATATTGCAGAAGATTTTTAGGGTTCCGTAGCCAATTGGCAAAAACGGAACCCTTATAATAAGTTCGTCCAAAAGACAATAAACAGGAACCATAAGTTCTGCTATTTTGCAAAGTTCTCTGCAAATGCCAAGTTTTTTTATCTTGTTTTTCGCAATTTCAAAAATATTTTTATACTATATCTGTCTGGCAGTGTTTTCAAAAACAAGCTCGGTTAAACGTACACAAAAGCATTTGTTTATTTTATACTCCCGGGTACATCGGCGTCAATACTTCGGCATTTGTTACTTGCAAGTCAAAATGCGTCGTTTTGTAAAATATACAGGCTGTTTTTAAAATTAAACTTCAACAGCGTGAAGATTGAACGATTTTATTTTTTACTTCCCACCTCATGTGCTAGGGAAGTACCTGGAATCAGCCGGAAAATTTTTTGTTAGTATTTTAATAGATCGTGACGTTATGAATTACGAAAACCGTAAATACGAATCGTTTGAGACCATTTTCTTATTGATGACGGCAAAAAAATGTCTCCTTCAATATCGTAAAAACGGAACAACATAATATTGTCATGCGGTTTTTTATCGGTTCGGCGGCACCTGAGAATTTTAAAGAAATGTTCTCAAAGTTGTTAATTATAAATAAAAGATATAAATAAATTCAATTTTGTGACAGAGGTGATTATCCACGAAAAGTATAAGGCTGGTCAAGTTAATTTTTTTTTAAGATTACCAAACTACCAATTATATCTAGGCCTGCTGAGTGTTTAACTAAATAAATAAATAAATTCAACTTTTAATACTAAATTGGAAATTCAATTGATACGTTCTCCAGTTTTCAGATCAGAGCACTGAAACGAGGGAATTGTAATAAAGTATGGCAACCTGTTTTTTTAAGATATTTTATATTTTGTGAAAAATAGGAAGAAAATTTAGAAAAAGGACTTAAGATTAGTTGAGCTCTAAGGAATACGATTGTTTATTTGAGTTCATCTAGATAATCCTGGCTGCAGTTGCTGACCTTCAATAAATATAAAAAGTGAACTTCTTGTAACTATTCAAAAAATGGTGCCTGAACGAAAACCATCAAATTGTTTCCTGAACGTGTTATTGCTCACTTTTCAAAGAAGCTTTCGAAATAGGTACCCTGTATATTCAAGGAGGCGTTCTATAAATAGAATAAGTCCCGTAAAAGCATGCATATATAGAATATTTAGGTACAGGGGTTCCAAGTAATTACATTTTTTAGTTGTTGCGACAAAACAACTTAGGTAGTACTATTTAAATTCGACAAATTAAAAATCGAATTAGAGCAGAATTGAAAAAATATAAGCGTCCTAATGCCAAGCCGTACCCTTACAAAGTATTATTAATCAGAAGCCTCTAAAGATTATTAAAAAATGGTAATGAATCGGAACCCACTTTTAAGCTGTATAGCTCTCCATTTGTGAGGTATTTTCCTGTTACATGAATATTTAAATTTAAATATACTCTAGTGAATGAATTTCATTCGGTCCATCATTCGCGACGCCCGTGTTGAAGAAACGTATACCTCGAGGCATGTGCTCAATAAGCTGTCTAGTTTAGAATTAAATGTACGTTAATAAATTAATTTCATTCGAGGCACATGATCGACGCTGTTGTCTTTCTTCGTTACGACGTAAAATAGACTATTCGATGACCCACACCCACAAACTGGAGAATTAATATGCCGTGAAATTCAGTTTCAATTTTAGATTTATATAAAGACTAGCGGCCCCGTCCGGCTTCGCCCGGGTGCTAAGAAAGCCCGGGTGCAATACACTACTCACTCGCTTCGCTCGTTCGCTTGAATATTATAATTACATTACTCACTCGTTTCGCTCGTTCGCTATAAATATAAACCGTCCGTGAAAAATTATCTAACTGATGGTGAAAACCGCATCAAAATCCGTTGCGTGGCTTAGGAATTACATTACTCACTCGCTTCGCTCGTTCGCTATATATAGAAACCTTCCGGGAACAATTCCGTCATACATGATTTTTGCGTAACTTTAACCGTTTACGCAGCGCACGCAACGGAAGCTCTCAAAAGGAATAATTTTTCCAATTTTTGCAACATTTTTCGTTGATGCTCCGCTCCTATTGGTCGTAGCGTGATATTAGCCTATAGCCTTCCTCGATTAATGGGCTATCTAACAAAAAAACATTTTTCAAATCGGGCTGGTAGTTCCTGAGATTAGCGCGTTCAACCAAACAAATAGATATAGATAGATTGAAATTTGAAAAACAGGAAAAAAATTATGAAAACGGAAAATTCGCTCTTCTAGTCCTTAGAACTTTACAATTACAAACTAAGTTACGATTTAGTTTATTTTTATTAAAGTTATTAACTTCTGTATAAATCATTAAAAACATGACTCTCTCATGATGTGGACTTTGTAGGTGCGTTACTATATATACGAACACATCGATCGATACCCAGTAGTGCTTCTATTGTACAAAGTGCAGAAATTACCAATTTTATAATATTAGTATAGATGAAAAGTTTTAGACAATAGTATACACGAAATAGAATTAAAAAATCTATCTGAAGTTATATAAAATGTCAGAAATTCGACGTAATCGGTTTTGGCCATAGATAATAGTTCTTGGCTATTGTGTACGACGCACATTTTCTTTTCGTTCTGTCCTTGTAGAAACCCTGCTGTGTGCACTTTGTATTGGCTAAAAATAAAAACACTGGTGGATTTTCCTTAGTCATCAAAATATGTATATTATAATGACGCTGTGCCGTTACTGAATACAGGAAACACGTCTGGATGGACTCTGGAGAACCTCTTGAATGGCAGTACAGTCATAAAGTTTTCGCGCAGACGACGTATCATTTTATAATGGCACATAACACGTGCACTGATGATTATCCAGAAATAGATGGCGCCTTTTAAAATATTTATGATTAATTAGGTGGATGATCCCCTTGATATCTGTGAATTCAAAAAAATACAGTGTGTCCCCAGTACTACTCTCAAATCTCAATACAAGAAATGTGTAACATCATGACTTCAGTATAATAATATTATCTTAATATATTTTATATATGGGAAATGTGTTATCAGAAATTCAGTCAGACTAAACACTGTCTGTAGTATAGACAATAGAAAGAGAGAGATTGTAAATTAAACACGCTCAATAATAGATCATTAGCGAGTATAGATAAAAAATCCTCTGTTAGGTCGATCTAGACGGCTGACCAGGGACACTGGAATAGCTACTTGGATCTGAAGACGCTTACGACCTCTTGTCGAAGCATCTATAGTCTACAATATCTATCTGACTTTTGTGACCGTTGGCGGCTTGGGGCGCTAGAGTAATAGTATAGATACCATAAGCTGAACCTGTAGAACTTTTCAAACTGCCTGCCGCAAGCGTCACTTCCGCGACACACTTCCGTGACATTTGACCGAGTCATTCTAACAGCAAAGTAGCTTGTCTTTAAAATTTCCTCACTCAAAAAAGAATATGTTTTCGTGTTCGCTCAAAGCTTTCAGTTATCCACGGTATTTAAATAAAGGTCAAATTGATCACAAAAATAAAAAGACATTGAAATAAAATAAAAAGAGCTCTGTTCTCAAATCAATGGACTCGTTTCAATAATATTTATTTTCGGGACTGCGCCAGAAGCACAGACTTGTTTAGAATTTTCTCCGCTGTAATTCGCAGCGGTAATTTAAAAGAAGACACGACATTAACTTCGTATTTTAATGCGTATTATAAGATAGAGGTGTCTCGAATTACGGTAATCGCGCACTGAAGTTCTCTTTATTAATTTTATACTCCCAGATTGAATTCCTTGCGTCAAACAAACAAAACAATAAAAACCTCAGCCGACGCGCCATGGAGGTCATTCCGCTTCCATGACGTTTCCCACAGCATACTAGATAGGTGTCGCTTTGTGGTTATTGTTATTCAATCGGTCCAAACTAACTTGGCCTAGATCAGGGATGCAGCTTCATTAATACTAACTCATAAAGTAGCTTTCCGGCCCGGTTTTGCCCGGATAGATTTTAATTTGGCAACGAAATAAACAAAAGCAACAAATCATATATCATTATGCCGTATATCTCTTATAGTTTAGCCAGCGTATGCTAATTAAGTTCAGAAATCTCGTGCGAGATCCGAGATTTGTTTTACATTTTTGCTCACTTCGCTCACTGTTCATTCCCCTTTTGTGCTATGCGTAATAATATATAGACTGTTACTCGGGAAGAAGTATAGGGAGGCTTTTAAATAGTGAAATAATTTTTCAAATTGATTCGGTAGCTCCTGAGATTGCTCGCGACAAACACACACACACAGCCACGAACTTTTCCTCTTTATAATATTAGTATAGGTTGAAACAGGACCCTCTGTATTTTCGTTTACTTGATGAGAAAACGTGTTTCCAGAATGCTTGTATGTCTGTTGGTTTGTTTATTTGTACCAGCATCATCGAGATTAAGAAAGATTAGAACGAATAGGAGTGGTCCTAGATTGGCGCAAGAAAGTGCACCACATTTTATAATAAGGATAATGATTTTCCGCATTATTCGAGAACGACTATAGATTGATTTTGATGAAACTTGGTGTAGGTACTATCAATAATTTACCTGTTGAGATAAAAAATCTTACCATAAGTTTATTTAAAATTGCTTTAAAAAAATGTCTCATACAGCAATGTATTTACTCGATTGAGGAATTTTTCCCTACACATATTTAATATATTTTGTAACATGACAATTTCTTGCCTATTTGGCTACATGAAAATAAATCGATTATTATTGTTATAGTATCTACTTAAAGTATAGGTTAAGATTCTACTCACAACAGAACAGAGATTAGAGCGCTTTTGAGAATTTATGTTAGTTCAGTAACTGTTTATAACAGCATAATTTTTGTAACTGGTCATTTTCGGGTAACACTCCAGAACCCCGTTTGCACCAAACGAAAATTCTTGAAGGTTTCTTAATATTACGTTTTTATTTAATAATATGATAATATCAGTGGAATGGAATTCGAATTGTTTTAGTCATCCCTGATTAAAATGTGTTCCTGTTTTCTAATTACCCGCAAGTTGTGAAGACGGAAAACACGCGATGCCAAAGAATAGCAATAAAAATAAATAAAATGTAAATCAACCGAAGAGTCATCTGAAAAAATCTCATTTTTCTTGCAAAAATGTTCTAATTTCCTATATGTATTGCGATTTGCGAAGTAAATCTAAAATGTCATGACGTGTAATAAAAAAAATGTAATATGTTTACTTATGTCTTGTATTAATTTAAAATATGTCTTGTATTAATTTACTGGTTGTCGAGCGTCTATAATCTACAATTCAATTCTATTAATTTACTGTATTTCATGAGTAGGTAAGTTTTTGATTTAAAAATTTTATGAAAATAATTACGAAAGTATGTTTAAACATAGGTATACCTATATTAATAAATAAAATTATTCTAACGAGGCCTCTGTCTGTAATTACGTTGTCACTTGTCTTGCGGGTTTTTCAGGCATTTTGTATACATAGACAGGTGAAAGAGTTTATAGAATTTATATCTATATGTAATGTGTATCGACATTACTTGAAAACGACTGAACCGATTTTTTTATCTTGATTTATCAGTTTGTGTGCGGAGTACTTTTTACAAGGCTATTCGACAATAACACAAGGAAAGCCTCGGACAAAAGCTAATTTATTAGAAAAACATTGACATTTTTAGGGTTCCGTAACCAAATGGCAAAAACGGAACCCTTATAATTTCGTCATGTCCGTCCGTCCGTATGTCATAGACATTTTACTCGGAGACTATTTGCACTACATAGATGATAATTGGAAGTTGGTGTCTTCTATGAACCGCTATACAATGATGTAGTGAAATTACGAAAAAAATTTAGGGGTGACACCTCTAACTTTTCAACTATGGGGTGGAAAATTCTGAAAAAATTAAGGTGGTAGAACTTAAAAAGCACTTCCACCGAAAATTGGTTTCAATAAGATATGTTGTGTTGATTTTGAGATACGGGATATTTTCGGTTCCATGCTATTTTTTGAGTTTAGCGACCGCAGAAATAACTTTTATTCATAACTATTAAATTTGGATTTTAACCGTGAACGTTCTTCCCGAATGGTCCACTGTGCATGGTCCGACACGCACTTGGCCGCTTCTTTTATCTGTGATTTTAAGAAGAAATTTGTGTTTATGTTTTTAAATTGCTAGGAAGTAAGCCGTACGTTCACGACTGGAAACCATTAATTTTTTCGCAATCTTTTTTTGATCATCCCAGAAAAACTTTTTGAGGTGTTTATTCAAGTGTACTGCCATTTAACTGGTTTTATTACGAAACACGAATAGGATAAAGATTATTTTTCGTACAAACTTTAATTTTACGCGAGGTTAATTTGAGACAGTTATTTAACACAATTTTTTTAGCACATTTGGCACTCTTTCTGTAATATTTTTTGTAATATAGGGTGATCCAACTCGAGCATCCTATGTTTGCAGTAGTCTAATGCTCGGTTTATCGTATAAATTTAACAGGCTGTTTTTAATCACGCTGTTAAATTTTCATTGACACGTGTTCATTATGGTTGCTATGTTTTCATTTTGCCAAATTGTTCATCGTTACCATAGAAACCGTAATTTAACAGCGTGATAAAAAAATTAAATTGTACAATAAACCCAGCATAAATCAAGTAGCTAAATAAGCACTTGTTTTCAAAGTGTTAAATGTTAGTTTAGAACAACAAATTTATGAAATGGATCATTTACCACCGTTCAACGCGTTAAAATTGTTCAATATTATTATTCTACAGAAATAACAATTATCTACGAACTGTGTTTCGAAATTTACGGGAAGATTATGGTCAATTTAATCGTCCTATAACTGAGCGAGCAATTCGTAACGTTGTGAGAAAATTTGAAGAGACTGGAACCATTGGAGATAGAGTAAGGCCTGTGAGTCATCGTGGCGTCCGTTCAGCCGAAAATATTGCTGTTGTAAGTAAAAGTGTGGCCGAAGACTCGGAATTGTCGATTCGTCGCCGTTCACAGCTTTTGGGCTTTTCTTATGGCTCCTTTTGGCGCATTTTGCATCAGGACTTACACCTACACCCCCGTATAAACACAAGAACTGAAGCATTTTTTCACGTTTTTGTGACGTCAACTGGGCGCCAAGATCATATTCATGCGATTTAACGCTGTTGGATTTTTTTGTGGGGTCTACGCCAACAAACCCGAAACGTTGGAGCACTTGAAAATACCATCCGCCAAGTTATAACCGAGATACCGCCCGAAATTTACGAAAGGGTAATCGAAAGGATCGACCGCTGCAGAAGATTCAGGGGCGGCCATGTAATTGATATTATTTTTCATAAAATATGAAATAAATTGCATTTTCGATTAATAAAAAAATCCAAAGATTTCCTTAAATTTGAGTGTTTTTACTTCCCACCTCTACTATGGTAGAGAAGTAATGGATTTAGTCCGAAAAAAATATTTCGAGATTTTAACAGATCTTCCCATTTTGAGACCCTAGCAATCGTTTAAGATCATTTTCTGACTGATGTCTGTATGTATGTGTGTGTGTGTGTGTGTGTGTGTGTGTGTGCGTGTGTGTGTGTGTGTGTGTGTGTGTGTGTGCGTGCGTGCTATGTGGTCAATTTTTTGCCTTCGATATCTTAAGAACGGAACAACATACGGCCATGCCGATTGTTCTATTGTGTTTATCAGGCTTTAACTTAGATCTGATTAGATTTTGAGTCAAATCGGTTCAATGGATCCTGAGATATTAGAAAAAACGTTCTCAATGTCACGTATTAACATAGGTAAAAAAAAATATAAATGAATTCTAGATGTTATAATATGAAAAAAATGTAAATATTAGTTTTCGAGAAAATAAATATTTTACTAAAAAAATAAAAATTGTACGTAAATCAAGGTAACCATGATTTTTGCTATATTAAGCTAGCCATCAGTAGATCACTAAACGAAAAAGAGGGCTATGCTTTTTTTCAAAGAATAAAAAAAGAGTGTTTATTTTTTGCAAATATTTAGTAGGTGGGAAGTATAGGACTGGTCATCAGTCGATTTTTTTTAAAGTTCGGAAGCTGAAGCTGGATCACCCTATAACGGTTTTTTTTTTACTTTTTTATATCACATATGATTACATTTAAATGTAAATACTTTTGCCAAAACACTGTTTCCGCTCTGAGACCATAATTTACTTAATCAATTTTATGTATAGCAATTTTGCCTTGAATTTTATATTCATTCAATCGAAACCCAATAATTTGCTAGTATAATCAAGATTTTTTCGTCATTTTGTATTTTTAGGGCCACCGACTACAAGGCTCAGTATCAATTCATTTTTTCGATTTTTTATTATTAAAAAAATCTAATTTTTAATTTTACTAGTTCTCCGATTCGAACTTGATAACGGAGGGTTTGTAATAGACGAGCCATACAAACAACGATATTCATGCGAGCTCGGCTATTTTCAAGCCCTTCGGCGTCGATCCTAAGACCGTATAAGGTCATCTTTTACGAAGTCAAAAATTATCAAATTTCACTCATGTAACTTTTAACTTTGCGGAAAAAATTCGTAATAATTTTTTTAATACACTTTGACGGGAAAATCCCCGGGTACGAGTGAAAAATTTTGAGAAGCCTATTCATTCAAAATTTCGATTCCATTTACGTTCATCTAGCTATTTCCAGAATTCCAGATAGATCACAGTTCTTCCCTGGATATATCGAACTTAAAATAAGCAAACCGGCAATGCTCCTTTTGTCCATGCTATTTTAATAGTTGAATGTTATAAAAACTCAACGCGGTGGTATATTTTTAGATGCTGTTTAATCCTTTCTGTACTGCAGAGGAAGAGCAATGGTAATCCAAATGTATCTTGCATTCATTGAGCCTATTAATGACCATTATTATTTGTAATGTGGTTTTATAACATGGAGTAAATAACAGATTCTTGTCAAAAAGTATCAAAACAAGCATAAGCACTGCCGTCTTTTAAAGGAACTAAGATCCTTGAAATGTAACTTTAATTAAAACGTTCCTTGGAATTCGAAAGCAACTAGCAAAATTAAAATTTATCTCTGAAATGAATTGTGAACTATTTCTGCACTGAAAAAATTGGGTGATTTTTTTTCTGTGCGTGTTTTTTTAATATAATTGACGATCATTCGCTCGTGACCTTTAGGTATTGGATTGCACCACAGCAGTTACTTGTTTTCTGTTAACAAAAGAAGTTGTCATAAAAATAAACAGTAAATTGTTTCTTTTCTGTCTGTTAGAGGTTGAATATAGATTAGAATATCTCTCACCCAAAAAGTTGAGATTGTGCCCAACTCATGGGCGTTTATAGATGTATTTTTGACCCGTTTCATTTATATCTGCCGTTTTAAAATAACTAAGGATATGCGCATCTAAAAATATAATTTAATCTTCTTTGAGTGTTTGATTAACACGAGGCGTTATAACCCAGTAAATTAAATAAATAAAACTGTCAGTGTTTGTCGTTTATTTTTTAGTTGCAATATTTTGAAAACAATTCATTGAGAGTCATCGTTCCAAGTTAAGTTTTTGACAGAATAAACATTAGAAAATATTGATTTTATACGGAAAAAGGTTTTCTATTAGAAAATTAAGATTTATTTGGAAAGAACGTCTACAATTTGTAAATTGTAATGGCGTAATTTATTAAATAAAAGGCATACACTTGTATTTTGCCTATAGATTTGCTTACGTTAATGTCGATTTTGACGAAAACCACGTCAAAATCCGCATGTAGCCGGGGAAAAAGTAACATATATTTTAGATTTGGGCACCAATTGTTGCCTGTACAAACTAGCAGACACAAATTCTAAAAACGCATTGTTCCGCTTAGCTGTCATTCAAAATACCCCGAAAACCCCACAAGAAAATTAAATTACTGGAGACCCCGTTATTATTTTTTTTCCGTACTACTTTTTTACCTACGGTTTCGCTAGCGTCGTCAGTTTTAACGGGAACATTATCATAACCTAAGCGTAAGTTTGGGCACCAATTAATAGTGTACCAAATTTCATCAAAACAATTCCAGTCGTCTTTCTTGGGTAATGCTGGTATAAACACAAAAATCTGGGAACACGTTTTCCCGTCTAGGTATCATAAAATATACCCAAAAATCTCGCAAAAAAAACGAAGTTAGAGGCAGACATTCTGCATTACCAGTCTCTATATTACTATTAATGAACAACCCAAAAAAAAATCGCCCAACCAGATGTAACGGTTCGGTTTTAAAATAACAAAAAGATACACTAATCATCGGCAGTCATTAATAGGTCAAAAAAGCTGTCACTTGCACATAGAAGCCGCGTCTCTTCATGCAGTTTATTTCTTGTTGTAAATTGTTGGTGCGGCCTCCGACGACGCGCGGAGCAAAGTCGTCCCAGTCTTAATTAGAATACAATTCGAGTTACGCCGTCGTCTGCTTCAGCTCGACCTGTTGGTGCATCACTAAAGGAGCTCTGCTCGCTTCTCTCTCGCCGATAACTAAATAATAAATAATAATAATACGTTATCCTGCATTGCCAATTCATATAATATAATATATATTAAGATATAAACGTGTTTGTGTGTGTGTCGAAGCGACATAGTAGGCTGTGAGAGACACCCAACGGTTGGCACCTAGTCTTCACTTGGAGGGTGGATGTGTGAAAAATCCGATCGCAAGTATAAATAACATCGCTTTACTGTGAAACTCGATCAGTCCACGTTTAGATTTGATACATTGATATCAATTTTATTTGTGATTGATAAGCTATTGATCGGTTGTTTTGTTTTTGAATAGTTATTTTCTTTTTTTTTTGTTTTTGGTGCAAATAATACAATGGATCAACAGGTAAATAATGTAGTGAATTTGTGTAAAGGACTATTAGAATATTTTGTGAACACTGCCTGGTGGTTTGCCGAACTATTGTTGGGAGAACGAGCGAACTCTTTAAAATTCAGGGTACTAACGGGTTTAATATTTCAATAATATTAAATAAGTGCATTTAGTTGTATTTGAATTTGTTGTTGTTGAACAGTAACTTTGCTGATCGTTTTTTTTTTATTAGAAGTTGTATAGGTTGCTAGATTTTTAAATCGATGGTGAGATGGAATTCTCCCATAAATGGTTGCTATAATGAGAATTTAATTTCACTTGATTTAAGCTCAGTGGTTCTGTAGTTCGAATAGTTCATTTAGTTCTATTATGGCCATTTTATGGTGGCATGGCCTCATAGATGTGCGTTACATATAGCGGCACGCTGCTGCAAGAAAACGTATTTTTATAGAACTATCCAAGTTCGAGATAACTGTCGAGTTTAGATATAAGGCTACACGAAATTGTTATACCTACCCTACAAAATTGTTAATATGCCATTTTGCCCTATCTTAGCACTATTCTCACATCTCGTTTAGAGTTAAAGCTGGAAAAGCACTTTTTTTCATATTAAAGTTGTAGTTTTCATAAGTTCCGCCACAATCATTTTTGTCAATTTTAGTCCTGAATATCCTTGCCTGAAATTATTTCGATAATTTTGCAAAAGAACGGTTTATCTCAAACTTGCCCGCTTAATGTGTGAAGATGCTCGTGGATCCGCATTGTTGATGTCTGTTTGTGAAGATTTTTTTCTAATGATTTGAAATTTTTGCACCAGTTTTGGTTTATTATTTTTGTAAAATCTTAAAACCTATTACTATTTTTAAATTTTTATTTTTCTAGTTATAATTTCATTTTCTTTATTTATCGCCTTCTGAATTAAAAAAGAACCTTCAGATATATGTCACAAAAATTAAATTATTCATTATAATATATATTTCGGATTTTTAAGGAAAGTTGTGATTGATTTGATTAATTATTTCAATTTTAAGTTTGACTGTTGTTTAATCAATTGATTCAGAAAGAGCTTACGGTGTGAAAAAGTTATATTTTTTTTAATTAATAGAAAACTCCTTAACCTCGTACTCTAGGGTAAATAATTAGACAGGAAGAACAGAAATAATCCTCCTTTGGCAAGATATTTACATAAGATATTTTTGTTCTTGGTTTTTTTAATTGTATACCTTCTTTTTATAATCTATATATTTCTAAAAGCCTGATGATGTCAATTCAGTTGCCGAAACGTGTAGCTCGAGTTTTTTTTTTTATTAATTTAAAAACATATATCTTGCCAAATGAGGATTATTTCTGTTCTTTCTGACTAATTTTTATGTTTTGTACAGTATCGACTTAGTTGTTTAACACGAGTACGTACAAAGAAACAAAAGGACCTTGTTCTATTCCTAGTGATTTTAAAATTTAAATCCTAGGTTCGTTGAAGCGACAAGCAAAATAATTACCGCAGTAGGTAGTAGGTACTACCCAAGGTTATTGATACTACCTAATGTGTTTTATATGGCGTTTCCAAGACTTGTCTATTACGAACGCCCAGCGCCAGCTTCCAAATTCTAATCTAAGAACTGTTGAAAGTATCAGTTAGATTTTTAATTTATTATTATCCTTACATATTATAAAATACAACGTCTCTCTGTCTGTCTGTCCGTTTGTGCGCTTATAACTCGATAACTACCAATGTGATTTGTAAAAAAAAATTTTTTTGTTAGATAGTCCGTTTATTTGGGAAAAATGTTGAGAAATTCTCCCCCTGTGAAGCGAAGTATAATTTATTATCTATCCCCCCGCGAGAATCTCTCCCTCGGCGAAGCGAAGTCGGGTTTAAAATCACTTGGAAATAGTTTGCATTAACGGTGTCACATAAATAAACGGTTTATAATATGCTCCCTACGTTTTGACATTTGCGCGCAAGACGCACTTTAAAATTGACATCTTTTTTATTTGTCAACCGATAGAAATGAAACAAACACTAAATGTTTGCCCATGGCAAGCTTATCTCAAACATCACTGAAACCCACATCCAAATTGGTTCAGCCATTGCGGAGATAAGCGTGCACACACACAGACAGACAGACAGATAGATAGATAGATAAACAGACAAAAAGAGCGTCTACGATTTCATTATATGATGTAGATGAATATACTCCTTAAAAAGAAATTAAACACGTTTTATAAAAAAGAATGACCGCACGTTAATTTTCTATACAAAATTCACATAAATAACAAAAATATATTTTTTGGTATCTTAATCATACATATATAAGGTACCCGAAGATTGACAAACTCGTCAAAGACGTCCGCGGGCCGAATAAAATTGACTCGTGGACCGTGGTCCGTAGTTTGGAGGCTGCTGGTCTACTTCATAGAATCAACTGCATTTGCAAAAATCGTATTAATTTTGTAGTACAGGTGGGTGGATGAGCTTTAAAGCCGCTTAGCCTACGCGCCAAATGTCGACGCTTGCGAAATCACGACATAACGTTGAAGCACAAACCTTGAAATTATTAACGTCGTTATTTTTTGACCTTTGTAACTATCTCTTCTAGTTATGCGCTATTGAAAGATATTTTTACAATCGAAAGAATTGCAATTGATTAATATAACAATAGAGTGAACAATCGACTCGCAGTCCGACTTTACAATCGAAATGTTCGATTCTTCAAATCGATTGTGCGAATGATATTTCGTTTAGCTAACTAAACATCGGGCGAATAAATGAAACTGAAGCAACAATCGAGTTCAAGTGACAATCATCTAGATTCTAGAGGCATCGAGATGTTTTGAACAATCGACTAAAACATCTCGCATCGTGCATGACTTTGGCACAAGCAAGCGAAGTTCCATCGTTCGCTACGTTACGCCATTATTATAGCGAATTAAAATAACATGTCTCCAGAATTCAAAAAATCTACAAAATGGTATATTTTTTAAATTAATATTATGTGGTTACAAGGCAAATTTTCTGTAACTCTGTAAAAACGTTTTTTCGTCTCTCTAAAAACAGGAGATTCGGATTCCGACGTTCAGATTTGTCAAAATTTTTCATTCGCAAAATCGGACCCATTACAATAACTTCTAATAATAAGATTTTTATGTAGGTATTAGTATTGGTATGAATGAACCCCCTGTATTAAAAAATGTTCGTTGACAGATGATCCCAGATTCAAATATGGCGGAGATGAGTGGTGTACGTCCGGAGAAGATGACTAAACCATGCTCTTTCCCGAAGTTATAAATAGACTATCGTAATCTGACATTTGTGTGGTAATAAAACAATCACACACTTGTGTTACTGTACAATGCGATCATCACAATAAACCGTTCGCACTTCTCGTTCGTGCTAATTTTAATTGACAGTTTTTAAAACAAACTAAATAGCTGATTAACTGGAATGTATAGCTCATGGATTAATTATTGTCAAGTCTAATTCCAAATTTAGAATTTTTTTTGTTCAGATTTTTTGAGTTAATGCGATTTAATAAATTTAAATTTTGAAATGCTCTACTAGGTTTATGCCATTATTTTTTCAAAATAGGTACTTCCTGTTATTTTCAATACTCTTTTTTATACAAATTATAAGCAACTTGTTGGTTCAATATTAATCCCACTTTTGCTTTGGAGTTAATTCTAGGCCTCGTCTCAAACAGTTTCTTTGTGTGTTAAAAAGAACGGCTTTTTGGTTCTTTTTTTGTGTGTGCGTCTAAGGAAGTAGTCCAAACCAACAATACATTAAATCGTGGCAATATGGAAGATGATTTAACATTTTGGGTCTTGTTTGAGCGTAAAATTCCTGTTTTTTTGAGTTCGATGTGTATGCGTATTGTCCTGATAAAATCTTCAATGTGGCAAAACTTCTCTAGCGTCCACATGTTAATGAAATTCTTATTCCGTAAATGTATTTTATAATTAATATTTTTTGTTTTTTAAAGGCTACCGAAGAGAACGCGACTACTCCAACCGCCGAAGGAGCAAAACCAGTGGAAAGCAGTGAGGCTGCCAAACCAGCAGAAAATGGCGTCGACACGGTTGAAGCAGCCAAACCCGAAGAGGCCAAGCCAGCCGAACCTGCCGCAGTTGAAGCAAAGCCAGAAGTGAAACCCGCCGAATCCGAAGTTAAACCGGCTGAAGAACCTAAGAAGGAAGCGATAAAAGAAGAACCCATTGCGGCACCTGTAGAAGCACCGAAAGTCGAAGCCGTGAAAGAAACCCCCGCGCTCGAAGAAATTGTAGCGAATCCAGTAGAGTCTGTCCCAGAACCTGTTGTATCCGAGGAACCCAAGCTAGACACACCACCACCTACACCTGTCCAAGCTGAAGAACCCAAATCGACGACGACGCCGGAGGAGAGTAAAGAGGTGCGTAATGAAGACACGCCCCCACCGTTACCTGTCTCTCCCCCACCTTCCCCGGTGTCGGTACTTGCGCAGTCTACCATGGCTGAAACTGTCCCCGCTGACATCCTGGTGGAGGTTGCGCCAACACCTTCAAAAGACGCTGCCGTGAGCGAAGTTAAAGAAACTATTCCATCGCCTGTTGCTTCGCAAGTTGTCACAGAATCAGCAGCTCCTGTTGCTGCCACTCCTGTAACGCAAGCACCCTCTTCTGTAAATAGCAACACAGCTTCTTCTTCTTCTGTAGCGCCTGAAATTACTCTTGAAACTTCTGCTTCTCAGCCAGTTATTGCTTCTATACCAGTACCAACTCCAGAAGTTAAATCTAAACCTGTTCCTTCACCTGTTTCGGAACCCGTTCCAGAAGTTAGAGCTGAACCAATTCCTTCACCCGTTTCAGAAGTTAGACCTGAACCAGTCTCTGCACCCGTTTTAGAATCCGTTCCAGAAGTCATACCGGAGCCCATAAAAACGCCCCAAGTAGAATCACCACCACAAAAAACGGAACCTATAGTTGAGTCATTGCCATCGCCAATTTCTGTACCTGATTTGGAAACGGTACCAGAACAGAAAGAGCTTCCCCCAAAAACAGAATCAGTTCCCAAAACACCAGAAGTTGCTGCAGTTCCAGAATCCCTACCAGAACCTATTTCACTTCCAGAATCGTTGCCCGAACCTGTTTCACTTCCGGCTCTAGAACCTGAATCGCTACCAGAACCCATTAGTCTTCCAGAACCAGTTTCTCTTCCTGGGTTAGATTCATTACCAGAACCAATATCTCTTCCAGAACCACCAGAATCGTTACCGGAGCATGTCTCGCTTCCCGAACCGGAATCGCTACCAGAACCTACATCCCTCCCAGAACCTGTATCATTACCAGAACCTATTTCTCTTCCAGAATCATTGCCAGAACCGATTTCACTTTCTGAGCTAGAATCATTACCAAAACCCGAACAGTCAGCAACTCCAAGCTCAATCACAAACGATGCTTTGCCACCCGCCCCGCCGTCCCCGGTCGATATTTCAGAGCCCGGCGTTATCCCTACCAAGCCATCACAACCTGAAGACAACGGCGGGTTACCGTCACCGACAGTCAGCATAGAGTCGCTGCCCTCGGCACCTGTGACGACACTGACAGATGAGTCAGCCCCCAAACTGAAACAGGTGAATAACAGACACAGTGTCGTAATGGAAAGTATCTTGTAAATCATTAACAATTTGATGTCGTTAGTTTGCTGTGTTATTTTTAATAATCCTCACGAAGCTGCCGTTTGTTTTTTCTTTTTGTTTTATGTTTGTAAGTTGTTCCGCAAGTTTAAATTTTTCTTGTTAACTGTCGAATGGAGTAATACAATTTTTATATTATAAAATCGGAAAAGAAGAATCGTCACATTGATACAAATATCCGCGGGAAATAATTTTAAACTATTATTTTCTATTTTTAAGTGGTTTCATAAGTTAATAATTTTTCTATTGACTGTCGAATGAAGTAATGAAATTTTTATATCGAAAAATGGAAATGAAGACATTGAAAATCTTTCGAGTTCAGTTTTGAACGTAATCTATGGGAAATGATTTTTAACATTTTTTTTTTATACCCTTTATTTTATAATTACTCATAATAATAATAATTTGTCGTTTTGACAGTTTGTTTCAGATTGACATTTAAAAGCTAGGTACAAATTTATAGCGAATGCAAGTTGGTATTAGAAAATCACTATTTCAAAATTCCAAATCTATTTACACAAAACAAAAGAATTAATTACATAGCATTTCAATTGTTTTTTGTTTTGTTACGAATAGGTTCGGGATTGCATATACAAGCCAATAATATTTGGTACATTAACAAAATTATATGTTTCAGATCTGATTGAATTATTTGAACATGCTTTTGCTTATATTAGAACTTTCACTAACACTAAGGCCAAAAAGCAAAACTGCTTATGTAGAATTTATGATAAAACATGATTAATTACAATTAAATAATCCATTTCTCCTTTTTTCGCTGCCGTAAAAAGTGACAGCACCATCAATCACATGCGTCGAACCGTCGAAGTATGCTCTTACCAAACGAGCGTCACAAACGCTAAGTCGAACGAAATTCAATTTAAATCTAATAATCTCAAAACCATGAAGCTGTTGTTTATACTTGCATGCTTGGCTCGTCGCTTTCCATGTCTCAAATTCTTAAAATCAATGTATCCATCATTTTGTGTCCATGTCTTTATATGTGGAATTTTAGTATAGCTTTTTAAATGGTACTAGGGGTGCTAACCTTAGAAGCCAACATTGGTGCTAGGTTGAAAAAAAAAAAAAAACGAAATTGCCGGGTTTTTACGAGTTAATTTAGATTTGAACATTGATGAATAAATTTCATTCGACTCAATGTTCGCAACGTTCATGTAATAGGATTAGGAAGGTATGTATCGGCACTGCTGCCTAAATAAACTAGGTGATCCACACAGCTGTATGTTAATAAGCTGTTAAACAATACAGTTAAAATTTAGAATTTATGTAAAGATGTTCAAAATATTACACAAAGTAAAGTTAAAAAAAAAGTTAATAGCTTTTGTCAAAGCGTTAATTTAAATTAATATTATTGAGTTTTAAAAAATTTGTTTGAAGATACAGAAAAATATCAAAAATTCAATGTAAGCTTTTGCCTTTTGGCCACTGATTTTTCCTTTACTAAATTATCTAACCCAAAAAAACTGTACGACTAGTGTTACAGGAATTTTATTGGTGTTGCTATTAAAACATAACCATTTCGCTTGCTTTTGTAAGTTGATTCTGATCACAAATAAAGTATTAAATTACTTTTGTGCATCAGACAGATTACGATATTATTGTAATCCGATACTATGCAGCCATTTGTTATTAATATCAACTGAATAACAAATGCATTTCCTGAGAATTTTTTCTTTCTATATTTTTACTAAATTGCCGTTGGATATATTGAATTTCATGTTTTTTTAAGATGAAAATGTTTTTATAGGAGGCTCCCGCTGCTGAAAATGAAGTGCCAGTAAAAGAAAATGGAACGGCTGAAATTCAAGAAACGAAAAAGAGCGCAGAAATTAAGGTGAGAATCCATTTTGTTTTTTTATAAATAGTCTAAGCTTGTAGTGCCCAGACTGGAGCACCTGGGTGTCACGTCCTTGAGCGAGCAAATCAAACAGGGAAACAGGGTGGCCGCAGACCTGGAAAAGTCATAGATTTTTTATAGATCAAAAATTACAATAACTATTATATCGAGGCGGAACGTCAACCAGCACGCGAGAACACGATACGAAAAACTGCAACGATATGACAAAACGCAAACCACGGGCAAACGTCTACAAACAAACGATATGTCTCGGACCGAACTACCATTTTATATTATATTCACTACCTCTCTTTCTAAGTAAGAATACTTTTTGCGGTGTAAAAAAGATGAAGCGAATATGTAAAGCGTTATGTCGAAATAACTGCTTACGGGAAATAACTAGTTTTTCGTGACACTAGAAACTACGTATTCGGTTATCTACCACATAAGTAGTTTTTAAAACCAATTACGTTAAATAACGCCCACTCCTATTGTGAATATAGATAGTTTTAGTGCCTAGTTTTTAAGAGAATTATGTGTATAGTTAAATTTGTTTGAACGTTTTGAGTAGTTATTTTATAAATAAACTTTCGATATTTTCATTAACAATGTCGCGGAATACAAGTGAGATATGGACTAATTTTGATAAAAAAGACATTTGTTATTAAATACACAAAGCTTTTCTGCTACTTAGTCCTAAGCCTAGTAAAGCATGAAGAGAAATCGTCATGATTAACTAAGCAGCGCGAACTAAACTGATAAATGTAAATAACGTGATAAATGCGTGCGTTTGCGTTTGTTGTTCGTTTGCTTAAACTAAATAACCCATTAACGTTAGCAAATCGTCCTACTGATATCGATATCTAAAAACGGTTTTCAATATCGATATGAAAACTATATATCGGTTGCATAACCATTTGCGTAAAAAAACGAAAACGCCCATGTCTACTGTTAAATTTAAGATAAGAACTAAGTAACTGATTGCTACTTTACAAAAATAAAAAGAGTCATTTCAGGTACTTGAAAATCTAGGAGTCTGGCATTTTTACTTTCAAATATTATGTGGTCACCCTGTCGAAACAAATATATTTTTCGTTTATTACAACTACAACGAATTTATTTTATGACTAAACATATCACATCATTATACCTTAATTAACGATACTGAAAGTGACAGCAGGCAACAACTGTATATTTTAAAATTGAACATCAATGGTCAATAATAATTATTATTGTTCAATTTTATTAAACATAGTTGCTGTCGCTTCCAGCATAGGTAGCTCTTATAATTATAATGGAAAATGTTTAGTAATGAAATAAATTCACTGTATTATTTTTGCCCCCTTCCCTTCAGAAAAAACTCAAAATCGCTTAAAGAGATGTTTATGGTTTCAATTCTCTCAGAGTTCAGAAAAAAAAGTTATCTTTTTAACTCTAGAATTAAAAACATGGCATATTTTTTATATTGCGGTCTATTATTGTCTTTGAAGAATAAGAATATGTAAAAAAATTGAATAGCCTACTGTCGTGACAGTGTTAACTTAGCTAGCTAATGCACCTTACCTAACATATAATGAGCCATTTTCCTGAGAGTAGTTCCCGTAATTATCCACGACAGGCAGCACTTGTCGTAGGTACAAACATTATTTATTCCCCATGTGGTATAAGTTAATTATTTAATTAATTAAATAATAATAATTTAATAATTAAGTTATACCACTAAAATAACACGACACTAATGAGGAATAAATAATGTTTGTACCTACCACAAGTGCTGCCTCTTGTGGATAATTGAAAGAACTACTCTCAGGAAAATGGTTCATTGGATAATTTGGGTTTGAATCCTTGCAGTGACTTAATATGTATTTTGATTTCTTATGAACAAAAATTTTATATAGAGTCAATGCATTTGCAAGTTAAAAATGTAGAATAGTACCTACAATCTTTTTAACTTCAAGGTTTAAAAAGATATGTTTTATTTTTCTAATTAAGATAGGAGATAGTCAATTGTTTTCTTTTGTTTCAGGAATCAGAAGCGCCTACAGTGAAAGCCAGTGGTGATGAATAAATGTTTGATTTATTTGTATGTTTAATTGTACTGTATTTAAAATTTGGACCTACGAAAATGGACAATATTTCGTGTTTAAATACCAAAAAAAAAGAATGTAATATTATGTATATTGGTGGATCATTCCTGAATCTCGAGTGAACCCCTACACATATTGATGGCTAACCAAGTGATTCAACTGTTACTTATAATTCGACCAATGATGGAAACAAAGCTGCCATTTTAAAAATTTAAATTGAAAGAAACAAAACAAAATATTTATTATGTAAACATGTCCATTGCGCAAAATTTATAAAAAAATTTATACCAATACTCAAATGTGTTTAGCTCATTGAAAGTAATAAAAAAATTTGATAATTCCTTTTTTATACAGTTGCGCTTTGAGCAACGAGTTTTTTAATCAACATATACATTTTGTAATATAGCATAGTATAGATTAGCGTTTTAGTGAAAGCTTTTTCATTATTTTCTTTTTTTATAAATTTTGTACTTTAAATGTTAATTTTTCATTTATTTTCTTCGTTATAATTTAATGTTTTTGTTCAATTTTCGTCAGAAGTTTTAGTTGCGATTTACCAAAGTTGAGAAAATCTTTAAAAAAATATATATATAATAATTTTTTGGTATCCCTTTTTTTAATTTTGTTTTATGATCACCATTCTAATTTGGCTTATCGGTGTGATTCTAATGGATTATGAATACATAAACGTAATTTTGAACTGTAAATATTTGTAGAAGGGAAAAAATGTATTCAGTTTTTAATCGTAATTTTATTTGCAGTTTTATTTTAAACTATCATTTAAATGTATGTCAAATACTTTGTTGCATAATTTTGATATTTCTTACACGTCCAATAAACACGTCAGTCGGCAGTCGCAATAGTGATCCAGTAATCAATTTTTCACTGTAATATTAAAAATAAACAATTGCCAGGCATAGTAGTTCATCTGTAATGGAATTAGTAACAAAAGTGAATAACTGAGGCACCACGACTGTGATCCTGACACCTATTGGAGTAAACTATCCAATAGGCATCTCGGTCATAATAGTAATCCAGTGCATTTTTCTCTGTAATAGTTGAGAGAAACCATTGCTATCTATTTAATCTTATATTTCGTGGGATTACCACCTCATTCTATTACAGCAAAAAAATAGACAGCTGAATCGTTGTGATCCTGACGCCCACTGGATGGTCGGTCAATGTTCGTTAGTGAACTGTTATTTTGAAAGTGTTTTCTGTTTTGAAAAAGTCCTTTGTGACTTTGTAAACAGTTCCGAATCAAAAATAGTATTTTTTTGAAATACTCATATCAGTATTTTTTTTAATATATAAAATTTATCTCCATAGTCACTATCTGGCAGATATTTTGTTTGAACATGCAGACATTCAAAATAAACTCGCTCGTGTTATTATTTTGAGCATTTTAATAAAGTTCCTATATTGAGTTGAAACAGCAAAAAATTAAACATTTTTTATTTACATACCCAATTCATAAAAAACTTTAAATAACTCTCTAAAACTACATATTTGTTGGAATCTAAAAGTTTTAAAATATACTATTCGGAGAATGAAACCAATTAGTTGTTGTTACGACTGGATATTTTTTCAATGCAGAAAAATTTTCAAAATTTATATATTTCAGTACCATTTTTGTAAGCGTTATAAACTTGATAGTGTTGAAAAGGCATGTCATTTTAATGTGGTATTTTTTTAGATTGGAAAAAATGTATAAGTTAGAAACACTTTCATAATATAATTATAATATTCTATGATATACCGTTTAACTAATTAAAACCTATATAAAGGTGTGCTTGATGTTTGTAATATCGGCTCGAGGCAGCTGTTCTTTACTTCCCTCGGCTCTGTGAATAGATGCGATTTAAGGTTAGTTCGGCTTTTAATAGCTGCTGGTTAGTTGAATTGTTAATTAAGGATAAAAAATAATGGAGGTACCGATGTTGAAAAAAAGAATTCGCTATGTACGAACCACAGAATTCATATGCTATGCATCATCTTATAATTGTGAGGTTAAAGGTCAGATTACAAATTAGAACTGTACTAGTTATTCAATAATAATAATAATAATAGAAGTTGTGTTTGAATCACCGTTTGAGGTTATGTACATTCTGTAACGTAATTAGTTTTTAAAAAATCAGTTCCATTGAAGTGTGTGAAAAATTGATCCCAAGTTCCAGACATGATTACGAATTATATAAAATCGTGTAAAAACATACTAAACGATCATGTAATAATTTTTCATTTAATAACAGGTGAAATTTTTATCTTAAAAATTAATACAGCCAGCTTCTCTGCTGAGTGCTGATGCATTTTTGAATTCTAGTTACATAGTATATGAGATCTGTAGTACGAAATTGTGCCATAGAGGCGCTTAGAACCAATTTTATACTTCAACGGTACCTTTGTTTCTTTGCATAAAAATGCTCACTTTCAGTGTAATTTTTGTTGATTTTTCCATGTACTTGAACAGACTGCTCCAACGCCACACACTAATGTAACAGTACAAATTTAATTTATACATTTGAAAAAATAACAGAAAACCCGTTAAAACAGTTGAAAGATAACAATTGAAAACTCAGTAGGTTACAATGCAAGTGCAGCATTTTTAATTATTAAACAGGGGTATGTGAGCAGGGATTTATATACCAATAAAATAATAGAAATATCAGTTAGATGGGGCACACAAGACGCCAGAAAGATACGTTAAACATACTTCGTTTCATGTGGTTCTTGTCACCTGTATATTATGTTCAAATTTTTATTTCATTGAGACATAAGAAAAATATTTAATATACCTACAGATGACGGTCACTTTTGCAAAAGATATATTGAATAATTAACAACAATCGACTACCAACCGCAAAATTCGAAGCTATAATAATTTTAGAAACATCATACCCTTCCATAATTCATAAAAAATGATTTTGACGGGATTTTTCGGTATCAGCGCCAATGTTTTTTGTGCACCCCGTTTAGCAGATAGTTTCTCACAATAAATGTATAGATGGATTTAATTAATAATAATATTTACATAATATATCGATAAACCAATTTGTACATTATTTACAACGAAATTTAATAATTCATGTTTGGTGTCCCAAAATTTAAATAATGTTATGAAATAGAATAATCAATTTTAGTCTTTAGTTATAGTGATATACACTTAGTTATAATATACGTGTATGAAATTACATTGATGCAGATTTTTGTTTTAATTTTCGATTAAAATAATAATTTGCATAGGTATTATTGATCTACTTCTCATTGTTTCTGGATTAGAAACAAATTGTTTCTGTTGTTAAATGATATTGGATTGTTTTTCATCTTGTTAATAACCGGAGAACATCGATGGATCGAGTAGATTTATTTTGTTGATTCCAGATAACCTGAGTAGATTTTTAATACAATACAAATAAAAATACAATATTATGTAAGTGTGAATGTGTTTATAAATATATTATGATTAGGTATTTCCTAAATCTGTGTTTAATTTCTTTTATTTTTGAAAATCCCATTTAATCCAACTGTTAAAAATTTTATTTGTTACGTGAACAACTGTAGTGAAATTTGGTAAGATTATTCTTTGAATCTAGGACCAACGCCATGTTATTAGAACTTCAAATACCGAATGTTTGGCAAGATACTGAAGATGAGGCACGATTTTGACACCAATGGAGAGAAAGAAAACATTATTGCAGTGGCTAATTATTATGCAGAATGTGGATGATTTCGCGATAAAAATACCCCGTAGTATTGAAGGTAGCAGACTTCTGGGATGAAAATTGCTGCGACTCAATTTGCTCTATACAACATTATTTCTGACAATTTTATTTTATTACTTTATTTATACAGTAAAATCCGGATAGAACGACTTTCAAGGGACTGGCGACATTATGTCATATTAACCGGACGACGCACAAAGCGACCGCATAATTTAAGCTTGTTTTTATATAATACATATAGCGTACAGTAGATTAATTTCTATGAAAATAAAACAAAATATATTAACACTTACAAATACATATGTATGTATCACGTATGTATGTATAATGCAAAAAAAAAATTATAAGAATAATATTTCATCTCAGGTTTGCTGAGTCTTGTAAACCAGCTTTCATTAGGAACAGAATCTTGACAATATATGCGATTTACATGCTACAGTCTGTTTGCTTTCTTTTTAAAAACAAACATTTATTCTACCAACATTTGCCGGATCATGATCATTCTACGCGGGGACGTTTCAATCACGGTGTACCGGAGCATCGTCTCACCCTGTTTACCAAAGGACCTCGATACTCTGCTGTTAAAACTTTATGAAAGTCTTCCACCAGAGATTACGACTGTAAAAAGCTACAGACTGTTTAAAGTAAAAGTTAAAGAATATTTAATTATAAAATGCCCGTACGAACTTTGTACTTAATTATTTGTACCAAATGACTTTGTCATTTACTGACGCTCTTCTTTGTCACCATGACATTTTTTGAATAAAGAATTTTATTATTATTATTATGTAATGAAAATTAAACATTGCACATATGTGTGTATTACAGATCAGAGGAACAATATGTATTGTAATTTCGGTCTAACCAAACGATTATTATAAAATTAGGTCGCTAAAAGCAGTTGGTCGCTTAAACCGGAGTTGTACCATACGGATACGCTGTCATAGTACGTCTATATGAAACCTAATTTGAGTTTGCATTTACGTCGCTAAAAACGGTTAGCCGTTATAAACGAAGTCGTAATAGACGGACTCTACTGTACTTTATTAAATAGATAAATATTGTAGAATGCCGATTATAGACACAATAAGAGGTTGTTGTTACTTTATTAATCCGCTAATGACCTCTGTTGTTGAGCGTTTATAATCCACAATTCATTACTTTATTAACACTAAAATGTACGCGCTTCGTTTTATCCTCAACTTTTCATGATGTTGGTTTAAAATATGAAATTAAACATTAAAATTATTGGTTGAAGGTGATTTTTTTACAGCTGAATAATTAATTGTAGACATTTGGATTAGCAGCAAATTATCTATGTTTATATATTCTTCAGTAACTAATCCATCAATAATGAGAAACATTTTCAGAATTAGTCATATATTTAATAATAAAACGTTTCGCCATATTTGACATCACCAGTTATACAATATAAAATTTTTAAAATTAAAACTGAAGTAAAATGAAGATATTAGTACCTACTATTGAAAAAAAGATAAATGAACAAATATTAATGTACTAGCGGCCCGTCCCGGCTTCGCCCGGGTTGTATGAAATTATGATTTAATAGCGGTCACCCATTGCTCCGCTCACGTATATTTAGTATATTGTTAATTTGTTATCCCCCCGTGAGAATCGGTTTAAGTTCCCGAGATAAGAATTTATCATTTGTTAGCTCCCCGCGAGAATCTCCTTGCGTAGCCTTCTATTAGTGAAAGAATTTTCAGTAGTTCCAGAGATAATAATTTATAATAAATACAAATGTTAACACGGACGTCGTGAGTAAATACACAATTAAATGAAAGCATAATGACTGCAAACAGTATATGAACACCTATTGTAAGAACAATGACGTAACACAACGCTGTAATCAGGAAAAATTCATTAATTCAAACCTGTCACCATAGGGATTCTAACCCTAAACTTTCCACTATCGTGACAATAGGTGCGGGGTGTTGGAGTCGATTCAGTGTTATTTTTTCTATAAATAGACTCGGGTCGAATATATTTTTCAATAAATATACATTGTTAATAATTAACTTGTTCTTATTTGTTTCTATCAATAAATTTGTTTTTTGTCTTTTTTAATTGGAGATATTTTATCGTTAGGATATTTCGTTCGGGGATATTTTATCATGGGAATATTTTGTCCGGGGATATTTTGTCTGAGATACTTTGTTCGGGGATCAAGACGCATGGAACCGTTCATATACTGTTTGCAGTCTGCGACTGCATGAGGCCGCACCAGGTGGATTTTGTCGCTGCGATTTTTCATGTGGTGGGAGATTTAAAATTTCACCACGTGACTGAATTTGACGCTCTAAATGAGCGTCAAGCGACTGCATGAGGCCGCACCTTTATTGAAAAATATTCTTAAATAAATTGCTGAAAATCCAATAATTTTTAAATTTTAAAATATCAACAGTCGTAATTCGTGTAACTATATAAATTAGGCCATGTGGTTCAATTTCTGTTGATTCTCTGGCCGGCTTTTTTTCAATAAATCGTTGTATAACTCCCAACAATTGTTGGAACGCCAGCAATATGCCACAAAGTGACCAGGAATGAACGCCACAATGCCAGCTAATCTATATAATCGGTCATTCAAACAAATTATTTTAGGAATGTCTTTAATTTTGCAACGCTCACCAGTCTGTGTCATTATATTAAAGCTGTCTCTTCTTCTAATATCTTATTCAATGTAAATTTGGTCATTAATGACTAATTCTTGTTCCATCATTTGACCACATGAACATTTTATTGTTGGTCTTTCTAAATCTATGGCTGACTGTATATTGCAGAATAAAATGATATTATGGTTTGGAGAAATCGTTTGAAATTCATATTTGTTCGGTATATATTCATTTGGTTCAATTTTTTTACACTGATTACAATGCATTGTAATAATTGCTGATGGTTGGGACCTAAATAGATGTACCCATACGTTTCTTGCTGAATCCCAGCAATCAATAGAGACAGATGTAATTGTGTTTTCGATCATAGTTGTTTTTAGAGTATTATCATACAATTTATACAATAAATTCACACGCTTTTTTTCAATTAATGCTCCGGTCCCAGATATAATCAATGATTTAATAAAATCGAACATGTCTACTGCTGAAGCGTATTTTTCAATTGTAGCAAAATAATGAAGATTGTCGATTGCTGCTGTTGCTAGGATTGAAGTAATGGAATCAAAATGACATGTGTTACGTGCAAATGTTACAAATTTTGATTTCTCTCTTGTAACCCCTTTGCATAGCCCACCGTTCACTAAAAAGAGCTATACAACGATTTATTGAAAAAAAAAAAAAACAGCCGGTAACTTTAGGTGTTGAATTTATGTTCTTACAGAACCCCCATGCCATCTCAATTGGATTATTTTGACAATGATATGGAGGCAATCTAAGAACTACATGCCCATAATTTTCAAAAATATTATCAATAACGTATTTTTTAATATAATTTTGTTCAGCCAAAAGAGGTTTTATTATAAACATAAGAAATACAATCAATATGATTAAACACCTATACCGTAACTAAATTCACTATATTAGTGAAATTAACATAAGAATATCAGACGAATTATCGCCATGATATTTATACTTGATACTCTTCTTGCTGTATGTCAATGATATGCCAGAGAACATAACTTCAGGGAAAGTTCTAATGTATGCTGACGATACTACTATCATCATCTCTGATAAGTCGCAAGACCAGCTTATGAGCAAAATTACAACTGCAATAAAGGAATTCAGTACATGGTGTGAACAAAACCATTTAATTGTTAATTTAACTAAAACCAACTATATAATATTTGATCGTGGCAACAATACTAACTTCATTAATAACATATCCTATAATGGTAATCAAATATCCAAAGTAGCCAATACTAAATTCCTAGGCATAATCATAGCTTCAGATTTAAAGTGGACAGATCAGATCAACAACGTGTGCACAACATTGCAAAAAATTTATTATTACATAAAATCTTTAAAAAACATCTTCAATAGTGATACGTTGCTCATGGTATATTATGCGTTTGCTTACAGCACGATGAAATACTGCATATCGGTTTGGGGTTACAGTTCCGAGTGCATTAGAATATTTAGGTTACAGAAAAGAATTATAAGAACTATTTACAACTTACCGTACAGAGAATCGTGTAAAGAAACATTTAAAAAATACAACATTCTTACCTACTATAGTCTATATGCATTTGAACTAATACTTTATATTAAATCAAACTTAAAAACTAATATTCAATTAAACATTGATATTCACAGTTATAATACGCGAACTTGCAACGATGTATATATAGAAAACTACCGTACTACTAAATATGCGAACAGCCCTATATGTAAAGGAAGTTACTATTTTAATAATCTGCCAGACGATCTAAAAAATATAGACAATATAGAGACCTTTAAAAAAAAATTAAAAAATCATTTGATCAATAAATGTATGTACACTTATTAATGTGTCAAGTTTTAAATGTTATGTACGATATTTTAAATGTTTAATGTTTTATTTTAATATGTTATTGTGACGATTTTATACCTGATAAGGTCTTCAAGGAATAAAGTATCTATCTATCTATAGAAGGCTATATAGGAAAAATGTAAATGCACCGCCGGGAATCGAACCCAGAACTCCCAATTTCGCGTCGGGAAAGTTTCCAGTTACTACACAGTGCCCAACAGCATACATTTAATTCTTCCTATATAGCAACGATGACCACAGATCCATTAACTGCGAGAGCTATTATTTTATAACAACATTCAAATGAATGCTGGCTTTCTCATGGTATAGGTGTTTAATCATATTGATTGTATTTCTTATGTTTATATTAAAAACCGTATATAGATTTCTCGTTATAATTTGAGGTTTTATTATGTTCCAAAGAATTTTTTTTCAGTCTTCAATATATTCTATTTACTTTTTGTTTAACCATTCCTCCATTACTGACTTGCGAGAATTTGAATTGGGTGGCTTATCAACTCGCATGGAGTGATAAGGAGCATTATCCATTATCACCACACACTTACCTTCCATAGCGTTAAGCACTGGAAGTAGTTGATCTACCACCCATTTCCTAAACATTTCGCCAGTCATGTTTTTGATAATTTTTGTGTTCAATTTTGTTGTCTAAAATCAAACTACACCCCTCCAAAAATCCCGTAGAACAACCCGCATGCAGAACTGTAAAACGCTTTCCCTCATTTTTAATTTTGTGTGGATTACCCTTTAAATCAGTAGTGTGGACCCACTGCCGCACTTGACTACCGTTTTGGTAAATCCACATCTCGTCCAAATATATAAAGTTGTTGAAAGGGTTCATAGAACTATTGCGTAATATGGCGTAATGAAATGTGTCCCTTAAGTATGCTTCAAGTATGACGCAACATAAATACCACGTATCTGATCTCGATTAAATTTATTTGACACGTTTGAAGACTAAACAAACTTAATCATTTTTAAATAAATAATGCGTTGAAAATTACTACCTAGAATGTTATGTTTATATAAACAAAAGCTTGCTGACTGACAGAATTTTGACGACGGAATTTCTTCTGAATTTGACTACGTCATCCGCACGTGTCATCCAAAATTTAGAGCAAAGGCTCCAGGGGAAAAGGGACACATATCATATAAATACGAGAAATACCTTCCACCAGGGAGACAGTAACGCACAGGACGACAGACGGACAGAGGCACGCACAACACAGAATACACGGGGACATTGGGGAACTTCGAGTCAAGACGTAGAATCAAAATACTTATATATTTTTAAAGTTGAGTTACATAAAAAGTGTTTGTGTCGTCGACCAGAGATAGAAAAAGGGGTAAGTCCAAATCACAGAAATTAAACTGAATTATTGTAACTAAAATTATAATACTATAATTTTATGTGGAACCTACTTATTTTTATTTTATATTTTTTTGTTAATAAAATATATTTTTACACTGGATTGTTAAATATCTTAACCCTTGCCTGCTAAGATCACCAGCATCACATTCAGATCAAAAAGAACTCAGGGGTACCTAATACGCCTTCGTAACACTGATAGCAGTGGTGAAATATCAATTTGGGTATCCCGGTAACAACTGGTGGCAGCGGTGGGATCTGAAAATAAGTCAAAATTGTGATTGGTGGTGTGTTGCAGCTTGGGTTTTGATTTTTACTTTGGGATTGGTGTTGCTTTGTTGTTGCTAATGTGAACAAAAGCGTTGGGCTTGTAAGGCTTTTAGTAATTAGATTCTTGAGCCGGAGAATCGGTCCATTGCTTTTGGAGTAACTAAGGGGGTGCACTATCTGCGAATGGTTGGATGAGCGTTACAAAATTGCAACGTGTAAGCCAGCTAATTTCGTTGAAAGTGTATTCAGTTTGGCACAACATTGACAATTTACAGTGTTAATATTGGGAATAACTAGCTATAAACTTAACTGCATTTTGGTTGTTGGGTGAGTTAAACTTATATGTTTAAATAATAAATTGAAACAGGGAATAAATTAAAATGACTGACAACGATAATAATCATAGCGTTCCGTCAACAAGCACTGCTAACCCTACCGTACTTACAGTCGAATATCCACGAGCAGGTTTGGGTACTTTTGCAAATTCCATAGATACATTTACGGGTCAAGAAAATGTTAAAGAATTTTTCGAAAGAATTGAGCAACGGGCAGAGTTAGATAACATTTCACATAGTCAGTTGTTAAAAGTAGTTAAATGTAAATTATCAGGAAATGCATATCGGTTTTTTAAAAGTGAATCGGCTTTAAGCGATTTATCTACTACATATGAAATATTTAAAGCATCCTTCATAAAATATTTCACACCCTTGAAAGTTCCGGGAGCCGCACAATTTAAATTATCACAAATATACCAGCGAACAGGTGAAACTGTGGGACAGTTTGTTACTAGACTAAAGCTTGCGGGTCAAGAGTCATTAAATGAAGATTTAGCCGACGCATCTGAAGAACAAAGAGCGGGTATTGTTAAGAAAAACGCCGATGTCATTTTATCACAATCTAAAATAGGCCTAAAACGCGACTTACTCAAAACAATAGGAATAGTATTAGCCATGGAGTCAAATTTAAATATCGATAAAGCGACAAGAATTGCTGAGCAGGAGGAACTTAATCAGACCATACTAAATTCAAATAGAGGGACAGTACACGCTGTTGAAAGTTATCCACGGCGCGGAACTTTTGCGACTCAAAAGCGTGGTATCCGAAATTCAATACCACCTAACCAGCCTGTAACGTCACGGGAAATTGAGTGTTATAAATGCTATCAACTGGGACACTTTGCGCGAGGTTGTCGAAATTCAATAATATGTCGACAGTGTAAAAAGCCTGGACATATAGAGAGAAATTGCCGTTTAACAATTAGGGGAGGTACTTATCCTCAAACTCAGATAAATTCGAGAGGGTATTATCAATCAAATGTAAGACAACAACGTACTAATCGAGATGATCGGGATACACCAATAAGGAACGAACAATCAAAAGGAGAAAATTCTGCTGGGGAAAAGTCAAAAATACAGGGAAATTTAAACGAGCAAGGCACCTCGAAGACAACGCCTCGCTTCGGGGGAAGACAAAGTTAAATGTTGTAACTTCAGTGATTAATACACTAACAGGGGAAGCACCATATATTTTAAGGGCACGGGTGGGGCAAAATATTTTAATTTTTATGATTGATACTGGGTCGGCGGTCTCTATTATTAAAGATTCAGCCATACAGGGAACTAAATTTCATGGGATACAAGGTCAACAGACCTTAGTTAGTGTAACGGGACACGAAATTTATAGTAAAGGGGCGACACAATCAGAAGTAGATATAAAAAAATCGAAATTTTCTTATTAATTTTATTATTTGCAGTAATTTACCGCTGCGGGTTGATGGTCTTTTGGGTCGAGATTTTTTACAAGAATATAAAGTCGTTATAGACTATAATAAGGGTATTGTAAAAATCCAGGGATTACCGGTACAATTGTTTACCGAGGAGGAATTAAATAAAGATATAAATATATCGGGAAATATTAATACAAGGGTTAATACTAATAAACGGGTTAATAATACAAGGGTTAATACTAATAAACGGGTTAATAATACAAGGGCTACTAGAAGTATTAGTAATGGGACTAAGGTTTTAAAACCTAGTTATGGGAACGATAGTAAAAGAATTAATAATAATAAACAAACACAGAGAAATATGTGTTCAACTAGGGTCGATCAAAAATTCGGGAAATTAAATGCGGTAAGTTTGCCCATAGTTTCGGATGCGAATCAGCGCGTCATGTGTAGGGATACTTCGTTGTCTTCACTGCGGCTACAGTTGAAGAACAAGAACGAGCGGGTTGATGGCAGTCTTCCTGTTACGTTACGAGAAGTTATAATTCTTACAAGACATGAGTGCGTCTGTTCTGCAAGTCTGGGAGATGTGAAACTTGGCGATACCGTAATAATTGAACCGGAGGTGATATTTGTATCGAGGGGTTATGTCGGCACGTGTTTTTTTTTCGAAATTGCACGACGACAATTTGGTGTCCGTACGTCTGATCAACGTAACAGAAACACCACTGGGAATAAATTCGAAAACTATCGGGGGTACGCCGAGGTCGTTAATAATGACCAAGACGCGAGGGTCCTAAGGGATAAAAATAAACGGGTAAAACAGGTATGTTCAATTAACATATCTCAAAATGGGTAAAATAATGGGAACAATTATGAGAAATTGTTTAAATGGGATAAACGGGAATATAATATATAAAGATTGACCATCTTAAAAAGAAAGCGGGTAAACAATAGGGAAATGCCGATGAATTGTCGCGGATAAATATTAATGCTATAAATATGGGTAAAATACTAAACAGGTATATGGGCCATTTCGGGATAGTCGGGATAGAGAATATATTCGTAAAACACCATATCACACGCGTAGTATAGAGGGGGGCCGGTAACAGCCCATGGTTGATGATACTTAGAAAAGGTATCTAACAAACATAACTGATTACGATTCAAAACTGCGTGTTGACTGTAAAGTATGTGTATAGCGAGTTGGGGTTACAAAAATTTAAAAGAGACAAGAACAGAATTTATGTTATTTTGTTAATGTGGGGATATTTATAATAAAATTGACGATGTTGCAGAGTACAGGACAAGTAGCAGTTGATGATTTCAAAAGGAGAAGAGACACTACAAAGTAAAGGGAATTTGGAAGCACCCTGTAGATAAAGTCGAGTACAGGAAGTATATTGCATAACTAACCTTTCTTAATTTTCAGCGTTATCTTTTATTTATGTGGGGCACTGAATGAGAATATTGCCACTTGAGATTTTATGTTATGTTAGAATAAACAAAACGTAGAGTAAGGATTTTTGTTTTTATAAACTTGACCTAATTAGTGATTTAACACAGAGTGCACTGTGCCAGTAGTATATTAAATAGCGACCGTAAAATTAAAATACTGTAAAGACGTTTAACTCAAAAACATCAATAAGTTTTTTTGATGGTTATGGTACAACTGTGTATGACCATGTCACTACACGCATCAGAGGTCAGAGAGGGGTTCACGAAACTTATATTCTAGAAAGGGGAGATGAACTATGTTTCTCGAGAGATGACTTCATTATACGTAGCCGTTCAGAACCAAAAATGTGAACTGGAGCGTCAAATATTGAGAAATTTATTAATTAGCAATGATTGCTCCTGAACAATTTGCTTACAATTAACTCAAGTAGATTGTAATCCTTTAACAGCTCCAATATACCAACTATATGGGGCTTGGTACCAATTGAATCCTGAGATTCTAGAAACAACCAATCCAAATACGTTGGCTTCTTCTAGAACTCACAATTGGGCATACAAAAACGCCGAGCAACTGGCTATAAGTGGAATTTACTCTTTAGAGGAACTAGCTAGATTAGCTGAACAAATTATGTTCCCTTAAGAACGACAAGCTATTACCAATACGATTGCCAGAAGCATTACGAAGATGAAAAAAAAAAAAAACTACCAATTTTCAAGGACACGTTTTGAGAGATGAAGATGAGAAAAGATCGACAACAGAGAAACCGAACTCTTATACAACCTTAGAAGTTAGAACGAGACGCTAACGCAAACCAGGGAGAGGAAGAACTACCAGCGACCTTTTTTAACAACAGCCCAAGCGGCTGAGGGACCTTGCGACAATATGGTTATACAGTTGAAATCCATACCCTCAAATGACGATAAAAAATTATGAGTGTGAAAATGAAATGGGCACTATAGTGAAAAACAAAAGTGAATTTAATAATTATTGTGTTAGAGGTAGAACAGAAAAAAATATGTCATGTAAGGGAGAATGAGACGAATGGATGAAAAGATATAATATTTACTAGTACCGAGAAAAGAGAATAATATGGGTATACAACATATTATCGTCTCACTCTTCTATCCATTATTGTTTAATTTAGGGGTTACTAATATTTGTGGCTGTATTCTTATTTCGACTATTGATTAACTAATTGCTTAATGATGACCATGAGTTATTTGAAGTTCTATTTTTTTTTACTACACAATATTGTGTACATTTTTTTTTGTTGTTATTGTCATAATAAATTTTTGTTTTATTCTATATTTTATTTTGGTTGCCTCTTAATGGTAACATTTTGAGTTGAGTATTATTAATTGAAGTGCCAATATGGTATCAAAACTTAATATTTTTTTATAATAATTGTGTTTATTTGTTTTGTAGCTTTATATAGTTTGTTGTACTGTTGAGAAAAGGGACAGAAATTGTTGGTAAAAGTATTCTGTAAAACTGTGCCTATTTTTTTTATATTAGAATTGTGGAGAATGGATTTTCTCAAAATCTTATGAGATGTTTATCATTATAGATGTTTTTACATAGAGTTTAAATATGCGACAACTGTAACGAGGAGAGTTCAAACAAGATAACATAAACATTGTATCTTAAAAAGGGAAATATACTATGCTAGTATATTTTAAGTTTGACTTGTCAGAGAAAGAAAAAATGAAGAACTTGATTTAGCTCGCCTCTATGTTTTTTTATGATTTTACTCTATTTGATGTTTGTAGCGATTATTATTGTGTTTTAATTGTTTGATTTTATTGGACTTACCTATTTGAAAATATTTGACTTAAAAAAGGTTGTTTTCTGTTATACAAACAACTTTTTCTAAGGGGGAAGGATTGTTGAAAGGGTTCATAGAACTATTGCGTAATATGGCGTAATGAAATGTGTCCCTTAAGTATGCTTCAAGTATGACGCAACATAAATACCACGTATCTGATCTCGATTAAATTTATTTGACACGTTTGAAGACTAAACAAACTTAATCATTTTTAAATAAATAATGCGTTGAAAATTACTACCTAGAATGTTATGTTTATATAAACAAAAGCTTGCTGACTGACAGAATTTTGACGACGGAATTTCTTCTGAATTTGACTACGTCATCCGCACGTGTCATCCAAAATTTAGAGCAAAGGCTCCAGGGGAAAAGGGACACATATCATATAAATACGAGAAATACCTTCCACCAGGGAGACAGTAACGCACAGGACGACAGACGGACAGAGGCACGCACAACACAGAATACACGGGGACATTGGGGAACTTCGAGTCAAGACGTAGAATCAAAATACTTATATATTTTTAAAGTTGAGTTACATAAAAAGTGTTTGTGTCGTCGACCAGAGATAGAAAAAGGGGTAAGTCCAAATCACAGAAATTAAACTGAATTATTGTAACTAAAATTATAATACTATAATTTTATGTGGAACCTACTTATTTTTATTTTTATATTTTTTTGTTAATAAAATATATTTTTACACTGGATTGTTAAATATCTTAACCCTTGCCTGCTAAGATCACCAGCATCACATTCAGATCAAAAAGAACTCAGGGGTACCTAATACGCCTTCGTAACACTGATAGCAGTGGTGAAATATCAATTTGGGTATCCCGGTAACAAAGTTAATTTTGTCACTAGAATTTTAAATTTCCAAATATTTTCCAAGAAATGAAATTTTTAATAACTGAATATGTTTAGCTGCCGAAAAAATGACTGTACTGTTTTCTTTCTTGTAAACATAACCTATCGATTTTAAAATTCTAAGAAATGTAGTTCGTCCCCCTTTGAAATCTGTAACTTCTTTGACAGAGTTAAAAAGCCAGCCATTGAAAAATGTTCTCCTTTGTTATGAAATTCATGTATCTTCGTGGCAATTTCTTTTTTTTAAAAATGGTTCTTCCAATAAATATTCTTTTTTCTATTTCTGCCCAGTTCCCACTCTGGAGTCCTTTATTTTTTCCATATTATTGCGCTGCTTTAAAATTTTATACACTTGCCCAATACTAATCTAAAAAAATAATGGTTTTATCAAAATACAGAAACAAATTTGTGTATTACTAATTTCACTGTTTTTCAAATAGAATACATGCATACAGAAAATATTTTCGCAATTTTTTTTTTGAGTTCACCCGTGCATTCACCGTTTTTTACATATTGAATTTTAAACTGCGAAAAACATTCAATAACAGCCAGTTTTAATTTTTTTGTCAATAAATTTCTGCTTTTCGGCATTTTTTAACTTCCCCTGTTTGAATGGTTTCCATAACAATTTTAAAAAACTCGGGTCGCAGTGCCAAAACCCTGCCGACAATATAGTGTATTTGCTAACACAGGCCTTGTGGCTTTAATACAAAAACTTAGTTTGTTTTTGGACAAAGTAAAAAATTTAACCCCTTAATACATCCCTTAAAATAATATTTTTTTCCTTACTTTCAATAAGATTATCAATACAACTTCTGTACCAAATGAAATACACCTTTCAGGAAGTAAATCACTATCCGCAAACTAGTGTTTTCATAACATTTGTAAGTCCGGACCTGTCGGGGCGATTTTATTAAAATTTTGGCAGCACATTTTAATCTTCACCAAAGGGTTAAATTTCAATTTTGAAACAATTCTGGGAATTTTTTCGGTATTTTTGGGCCCAAAAACATTTTTTAACCCCTAAAAACTACCCTTAAAATGGTCCGATTGGGCCCATTTTAAATAGGCTTCGTGCGGTGATGGATTCCAACGTGCCTACCAAATTTCATCAAAATCAATTAACTCTTTCGAAAGTTATAGCCCGCACATATATATATATATACATATATAAACAGACATTTCCAAAAATGGTGCCAAAGTGTTCAGGAGGCTATGAAACGTCGAGAAATTTTGGTCCGACACCTAGGTCCCGCCATCCGACCGACGCCAATAGTGTATGACGTATGTGCCATATGGCAAACACACTAATAACGAAAAGATCTATCGGAAATTTGTATTAATTAATTACCACACATACAAACTGAAAAAAACTTTTAAAAATACTTAGTGCTGCCAACAGTTACTAAAATGTAACTAAAATTTCACATAGATTTGGTTTATACACGTTTATGATATTAATGTCATGATATTGTCCATCGACTGAATTTACCACACACTGGGTGCAAATCATATACTTTAATTATATACCGCGGATTGTCCATTTACTCAATGTGTGGTGAGTGAAGTCCACAAAGAGAGCAAAAATATATCTGTGTCTCTTTTGACGAAGTTATTCCGCATTTATTGCGATGATGTCATTGGTCGGTGTACGGACGTTCCATCTGAACGAAATGTAAACAAAACGCTTAACAGGGTACCTATTGTGTAACTCATTTCTAGTGATATCACTAAAGTGAGATTGTTCACGCGAATATGCATTTTTCGCACTAGTGAAACAGAACCATTTAACGTGAATTTATTCGCCATCGAATTTGTCAGTGAAACGTGAAATATTTCACGTTTCACTGACAAATTCGATGGCGAATAAATTCACGTTAAATGGTTCTATTTCACTAGTGCGAAAAATGCATATTCGCGTGAACAATCTCACTTTAGTGATATCACTAGAAATGAGTTACGCAATAGGTACCCAGCTGTTGTCATTATAATGTAACCTAGTTTAATTTTGTTAAAAACAATTTTTTACTCATATTCCTTGAAATTCATAGTGATATAAGAAGTAAACACAGGTTTCGGGTCTTGTTGGGCATAATAATATCACTATCAACTGAAGTATTCCATGAACTGAAGTATAAACACCACTTGAAACGTAATATATAAAGACAAAGAAATATGTCAATTGTCATGGATGCCATTGACGTAAAACCTCAGTGTCCCAGTGGTCAATAGTATATACCTTCTCTCTTTTAAAAATCCTGTCTTTGTCTATGGAAGTAGCCAATCAGGAACCTGCCAGCTGGGTTCCCATAAAAAAAGACAGAAATATATACCCGCACGTATGTTGGCTTCACGATTTTTGATCTATCAGCAGTACAGATTTCTTATGTACATTGTGCAAATCATATAATTTCTTATGTACATTGTGCAAATACTTCTTGCTGCCTTGCACCGTAGATTTTATTCACTATAATATGTTCACTGCGCTAGAGGGGTTTGTTTCTTTGGAGAGCAAATTCTTATTATCGGCGATATCTATATTTCAAAATGAACACACTGTGACGTTACGTTTGTAACTGTTCAATGGCGTTCAAATTTTCTAGACACGTTATGTTCTACGGCGAAACTGACGTCATTATCCCCACTGTCTACGCAGCTGACAGTTATTTTCTTATTGTTTATTATATAAAGAATCACCATACCAAGTTTGGTGCGGTATGAAATAATTTTAAAATCTAATTTTTTTAACGACTTTGACGCCCTCTAACTAGCACCCCTCCGCTACTAGCGCAGCTGACGGTTGAATATCTCATCAGGTGGACGAGAACTAACGTTGGTATAATTATCAGCCGGTATGAAATAATTGATTCATTTGCAACGCTGCCTCTCGTCCTATTACTTAAATTTAGTTTCAAAATTTACCTAGTCATGCATTTTATCTTTGTCGCACTAGTCATTTTGTTTATGTTTTCCTTGTTGCACTGATTAATTTGCTATGTTCAAGATTGATTTCGGACAATCTGTATTAGGCTCATAGAATTAATATAGATAGAATCGGGAAGCCACCTAAAAAAGCGTGGTTGCAAAAGATGGAGATGGAGAATATAGCCGTTCTTCTATCTTCTTCTATCATACTGGTGGTATCATGGAAACGTGTGAAAAGACAAGGAAAAGAAAACTGCTACTTTCACTTATTGTTGTGCCTATGGCTCCCCTAATCTATATAATATGATATATCTATGATTGGCTAGTGCCAAAGCTGATTTTGGAGGCTAAAAAAAATTATCTATTTTACCGGCAAGGACCAGCCGGAAAATTTAGTTAAGGCATAGATCAAGTAATCATTGAGGAAGATACCTTTCCTTATGACGTAATACGTGAGCAGTTTTTGGAGAGACTATTAGGATCGCATGATCGCTCTACACTAGCGACACCCCTATTTCTCTCCATGAACTAAACTGCCAAACCATAGGTTAAGAAAAATATTAAAGCTACCATACTTCTCTGTTTCTAGGGGTTTGGCAGTTTAGTTTATGGACAGAAATAAGGGTGTCGCTAGTGAGGAGCGCAACGATCATGCGATTCCAGCGGTCAATCCATAAACTGTTTATTTAAATTTATTTCATAAATGACTGTCAATTAATATTTAAAATGTCAAAAATCTGAAAAAAGCTAAATTGTTTAAAAATTTCCAGAATTGTGTTTTTCATTATATTTTTTTGACTAAATTTTAGAAATTTCTGGTACCTATAATAATTTAAATGTTTTATAGCTGTTTTATAATATGTTGTATATTATGAAGTTTGAAGAATTAATATAATTGACATTATGTGCATTTTTTTATAAGTAAATCTTTTTGTGCGTGTGTATTATATTCGTTTCATTGTAGATACCTATTTTTATTATTAAATATAGAGTTTTATTTCAACATATTGAATAAATGATTTGTGAAACTACACAATAAAAAGAATTTATAGCTTATAAAAAAAATTACAGCAAGTCATTGTCATAAATCTTTTTTGTATGTCCATTTTTGAGCGAACCATAAGCGAACAATTCATATTACATAATAAATAACCGCAAGAATTAATTTATTTAAAATAATGAACAGCTACGAAAGTTTAATATTGTGATAATAATTCTTAATATTGTATATTGACATTTGTCACGTTTAGATACGATTTTGAAAACTTGTAGGTATAAAAATGGTTTCTGTTACAATTATTTTCATAGTTCTTTATAACTGTTTTCTAAAGCAAATTTGTCGTCAAAAAATTAGCACGGTTTCTTTATTATATTATTTAATTTTTGAACACTCAAATTAAGAATTGGTTATAAAAAAAATTATATTAGTTTTCTATTACCATGGTTAGTTTCCAATTTTTATTTTGTAAAATTTTAAACCTTAAAATATAACTAAATGTTTGTGGTACCAACTTGAGTCAAACAAATACATTTCTACGGTAAAAAAATAGACTTTATAACACCTCCTTGGACTTTATTTAATTTCTCGTTTACCATGGTTACACAACAATTAATTACGAAATAAATACAAGACCTTGAAAAAATTAAAATATATAAAAAAGCTATTTTTTTCGGCGTCCTGCATTTCAAGATCTTGGCTGTAGTGTCTATGATCTTTGCTCTGAAATTTTTAACATAATTTTGAATAACCGTGGTAACGTTTTCTTTGTTAAATCATGTTATTGAGTTGATACTGTTTTTTCTCAATTTGTGTAATATTTTGCATTTTAAAATTTCTGACAAATTACTTTCTATTAATATTTCAAACACGTCCAAATTACCTCGCAATTTTCGCATTCGGAGTAAGGAGGTTGCAGTTGCACTATATATTATATTATATTAAATGCTGAAATACTTTTTCGAATTTATTTTGAATTTCAAGAACAGTTATTATTTTTGGGGTATTTTGTCCACTTTTATATATTCTTACCTGCATAGTCTCAAATTAAGATTCTGAATGATTGTGATAAAACTCGTGAAATTTTGAAACAAGCAATATAATATTTTTTTAGAACAAATAGAAATGTTCAGTTTCAGTTTTTTTTATAAAAAACAGCATATTTTGATAATTTTTTATTTTACTGAAAATAATTCCGTACTAAAATGGTAAAAAACGGAGCCCACAAATGGTGACAAAATTCTTTTGTGCCCAATACGCGATGTCTTTTTTTTGAAAAATATTTAATTAATCTAGTCCCCTATGAACATCAAAAAATAATGTCATAAATTCAAATATAATTTCAAAGCTACTGCACATTCGCCAAGGTTAGCACCATGGAGGTTAGCACATTTGCGATTTGCACGAAAGTCACCATTGCAACAAGGAGGTTTGAAAATATTTTTAATCGGAATGAGTCATTTTTTTACCGCTGATTTTTGTGGCAGCACCGGTCGAGCCTCAACTCAAATAGAGATGCATGATTAGTAAATAAAGCTCTTGAGAGAGATGCACATAGTTAGGCTGTCGGTTCTTTATGAATTGGAGGCTCCACGTTTCAAACAACAGACATTAGATGTCTTACCCATATTACTTAGTCAATGGTTAAGGTTATAACTAAGAGAAAAACAAAAATTAAACTCGAGATAACGTAAAATTGTGAAGTGGGAGAGCTTTTTAGGAGTTAAAAGTGGTTTCTTGCGATTATTGGCGAAACTTCTCCTAGCGGAAAATGTTCTACACAAAAGTTGTAGATAATAAAAAATCCAAAACTTTTGTAGGTGCATTTTCGACGCTTGTAGGAATGGGAAACATCGATTGTTATCATTAGCTTTTGGCGTTATCGATAAATATCGATATTCAAATGTTCTGTATTCAGCAGAGAAAAAAATCGGAGTATTCAATAAAAAAAAACTCGGGTCGCAGTGCCAAAACCCTGCCGACAATATAGTGTATTTGCTGATAATTGTGGCTTTATTATGTGAACTTTAAGTTTGTTTTTGAACAAAATAAAAAATTTAACCCCTTAATACATCCCTTAAAATAATATTTTTTTTCTTAATTTCAATATTTTTATCAATGCAACCTCGGTACCAAATTAAATACACCCTTCAGAAAGTAAAGCACTTTCCGCAAACTAGTGTTTTCATAAAATTTGTAAGTCCGGTCCTGTCGGGCCGATTTTATTAAAATTTTAGCAGCACATTTTAATCGTCACTAAAAGGTTAAATTCCAATTTTGAAACGATTCTGAGAATTTTTTCGGCATTTTTGGGCCCAAAAACCTTTTTCAACCCCTAAAAACCACCCTTAAAATGGTCCGATTGGGCCCATTTTAAATAGGCTTCGTGCGGTGATGGATTTCAACGTGCCTACCGAATTTCGTCAAAATCAATTAACTCTTTCGAAAGTTATAGCCCGTACACACACACACACACACACACACATATATATACATATATAAATAGACATTTCCAAAAATGGTGCCAAAGTGTTCAGGAGGCTATGAAACGTCGAGAAATTTTGGTCCGACCCCTAGGTCCCGCCATCCGACCGACGCCAATAGTGTATGTGCCATATGGCAAATACACTAATAACTTAAATCGTATTTCCAACAATGAAATTTATTGCTAGAAACACACCGTACGTAGTGCAGTCATGCCACTCATGACTTAGCACTGCCGCCTACTCCCTGAAAGATCAAAGACTAAAAAGTGGAGGTGAACTACACGGTCACACCGCCGACCAATCAAAATCATCAATGTTGATTTTGCGGCAAAATTTTGAATTTTTAAATTTAAATAAACTTTGTAGAATCATTTTGTCGTCTATATAAACTATGGATAAACGTATTTCTTCAGTTTTTTATTACCTACCCTTAAATTTTTTAGAATTAAAATTGTAAAAAAGGATGCAAAAATATCGATAGTCATCGCCAACTTTTTTTGTCGATATTTCCCATCACTAGACGCTTGACGCTGGTGTGACGGTGTCTAGCGGCAAATACGGTCACGTGATAGAATTTCAACATTGACGCCAACTCGAAAAGATGTAGCGTCAAATTTGATAAATAAATATCAGGTTTCGCATCTTAATATTATTAATAAATGATTAGGATTTAAGTAACATTTCTTTATAAAGACCTTGACAGGTCATCAACTGGTTTCTCATTGTCAAAAACTTTTTTTTTTAATTATACTTCGAACACATTTGGGTTAAATAGCGCTATTTTTAACATAAAATTAGGGAAATAAGATGAAAATTGGATTTCAAAGTCAACATATTTTGATTTTTTTTCGATGAAATTCTTCAAAATCAGTTTCATTATTAAGACACAATATATTAATATATTCATACAGACTAATTCTTTGTCTATAGATTAAATACAGCTGTAGAACCAGTAGAACTCGAGCGTAAAAGCTAAACAATGTTTAGTTGAGTTGGCGTTCATGTTGAAATTTTATCACGTGACCGCATTTGACTAATTAACTAGGTTCTAATTACTCATAAAACTAAAAAACATAAATATATGAAAAAACAGCATACTTGTACCGCATGGCGTCATAATCAAAAACCAGTTTCGTTTGCGGCCCCACGTACAAGAAATTGAATATCTCAGTTCAATTTAAAGATATCAAAATAATTCTTTTAGGATTTTTAAAGTTATCTTTATTATAATGATGTGACAGTATCACCATTAGTATTTTCGTCAAATGGAAACTTTCTAATTGCTCTAATGTAACCATAACTTTCATTAGAACTGAGCTGACTGTCGGATTTCTTAGCATTGGGGCAGTCAAATAGGGAGTTATAATCATTATTTTTATTCTACCGAAAATTAAGAAATTATGGCTGCCAAGGGGTTGTGGCAGGATGAAGTGTAGCATCCCATGATTTTATGGAAGTACTCGAGATCGATTATTTTGGGTAAGTTCGGTTTTACGCTCAGATTGATCGGAGTGCTCTAATACGTTCGAATTTAACATTTATATGCTCTGAAAGATCTCTATCCTGCGTTCGGTTTTAAGATCTGAAGCAGATCGAGCGCGCTCGATTTGCTCTGAGGAAAACGAGCGAGCAAGCAGATTCAACCATCTTCAGAGCATTCATTTTAAAAATGAGTGGAAACACTTGTTGTGAGAATGGATAAATTTCGAAGTTTATTTATATGAGGTAATTTTTCAATAGGTAAAAACACACGAATAATATTTATTCAAAGAATAGTAATAATCAATAAGTCTATATCTCACAGAATGATTAAATAAAATATTTATTATATCTGTGGGTCGAAAAAATCAACAACCAGTACTACTATTAATTTTAAAATAAAGGAATAAAACGAAAAAAATTGTGATTCATGATTTATTATTATAACAATGTTGAATTAAATCAAAATGAGGAGCAATAAAGAATATATTTCGGCTTTAGTAATAAGAATTTAAATTATTGGCGCCATTTTATTCTGGCGTTTGGAAAAATCTGCTAAATTACGTTCGGAATTGTTTAGATGGCTCGATTTGCTCGGTTGTCACGTGACCAAAAATCTGTTCGCTCGGCTCGATCAATCGAGCGTAAAACCAAACTTACCCTTTATCGCCAATTTTATTTATGTAGTCAATGACATAAGAATCCAAAAAACATTACAAAATTAACGGAAGTGATGTAAGTATCCCAAGATCCATTAGAAAAAAAGTCTGTCCCAATGCTAACTCACACAGAAAATTTGTCTGTATATTCGATACATAGAAAATCTGATTAAAAAATTGTTAAATTGTGTTTTAAAGACCACCAACAGCTAAGGTTATTTGGGCCTAGCACCAATTCATATTTTCAATCCATTATTTTTTTTTAATAATACATTGAAAATCCAATTGACACTTTTACCAACTCTCGGGCTAGAGCCCGGGAACTGGGAACTTGTAATGAAGAACCATAGCAACGAGAAAATCTGATGGTGAGCTCTCCGACAAGAATAAAAGTTGATGTTACGTGTGTTTTAATGATCTTTATAATAATTTTCATCAGCATACTTATCAAATTACACTATTTTCTTACGCCATATTACATTTGTGTCATATATCTTATAACAAATAAAAATTCAAATTTTCCAACTGTTGAATACAGGTGTCCCACACATATGTACTTATTATTAACACTAACCAGAAATGAGCAAGCCAACAATCATGAACAATTTTTACATTTTTAAATGTGACGTCGGTAATAAGTATAATTAAATCCAATCGAAGCTTCGACCACATTCGGCAAAAAAATGGACCTTCAGCTAAACATTCGACTTTGGCCAAAATCAGGCCGAAAATTTTGCTAAAGCCGAATATTGAATTTACCAAATAATCAAGTAAACAAAGAATATAAAAAAAGAAAGAAATGAAAACAACACAAAAATAAGTAATTTCACTCGTTTTTTTAACACTATATAAGACCTTCGGCCAAAAAACTGACCATTGTTCTATATTGAATTTCTGTAATTTGTAAAATTTTGTTCATAATTTGTACATATGTAAAGAATTCCATGGGACACAGTAGAGATGATGAACTATCGATAGGCAGATACCAATTAATTACCGCACATTAAGGACTTGATTTTATTTTATTCAACAATACAATTATTATTACATAAACCAGAGATATTGTTTAGTCTAATTTACAACACACAGAAAACCTTGACTAGTGGCCAAAGACAAAGAAATTAAGACACAAAATATGTTCAATCAATAAGACCACATGAAGTAAAATAGTACATTTTTTCATTTAACATTAAAAAACTATATCAAAAACTATTGTTAGCATTAATACTCCAAAACATCAATAATAATCGATATCACTATTGATAGTTCTCCATTTTTAGGATTCGGCATATTACTTGCAAAAGTAAAAACTTAAACTTTATCTTACAACACTAAAATAGGTATGTTTTTAAATCTAAAACATTAGTCTCTTACACAAAAAAACTGTTATATACATAAAAAAAATTTTGTTCAATACATTCACTGTATGTCTAGTATCTTCCCGAGCGTCCCTCTCTACGAGGTTCAGGTCCTTTGCGTCCCCTTGATCTCGAACGTCTTTCCCTCGACCTTGAACGACGAGCACGAGCGCGAGGAGAGCGTGATCTCGATCTAGAACGGCGACCTCCTCCTCCTCCTCCACCGCCGCCGCCGCCACCTCCTCCACCTCCGCCGCCACTACCACCGCTGGCGCCTCCTCCAACGCCTCCACCACCTCTACCACCTTTGCGTCGCGAGTAAAGGTACCGCCGCAGCTCTCGGGATATAGGCTTCAAATGCATGAAGTTACAGAAGCCGGATCTGGTGCACTCGCCCATTTCATACTGACGACAGCAAGCTTCACGAAAATCTGTTACAGGCGATAGCTCAGCGTAGACTGGACGGCCTCCGAACCAACGATTGTTCAAATCGTTTACTGCTCTTTCGGCGTCTTCTTCACGTCGAAACTGAAACAGTAGACATATTTTAAATGGAAACATGAAATAATAATGTAAAACACGTGCGACGGAGATGCACATACACACAAACACGCTGATGAAAGTATGGTTTTGTCCGAAGACATGTAAGTCATACAAAACTGCGATTTCGCACGGTTTTAAACCGAGCATAGCTGAACAAATTCCCTATACTAAAACAGGTTTGGGCATAGACAGACAGTGTTTTAGTTGTATAAGACGATCCCCTAGGGGGAACATTGGAATGTAGTTGCTCTCGCAATTGCATTCCAATGTTCTTTGGGAATTGGCGTTACCAGGACCTCGAGGTCGTACCAGTCGGTTTGTGTATGCCGGCTGGCAGATTCTAATACACAAATGGATTGTTAATTGCTGTGTTGAAAACGTTAATGACCTGAGTTGTTGACGCGTCTGTAATCTACACTCTACAATGATAATAATGTATAAGACGAACACAAGACATTCCACTAATAACTCCGTAGCCTCGTACAATTTTTGGTTGAAACTTACCTTTATATAGACGTTGCCTACTAAATGGTCTCCTAGATTATCACAAACATTCATTTCTTCAATTTCACCATATTTATCTTCGCATTCAACAAATACATCTTCAAAGAAATTGTCGTAATGTTCTTGCATTTCTTCATCGGACACATTAGCCACCACTAAAAAATATTCAATAACATTAAATCAATCTCTGTCATAATATTAACTGCTTTAAAACCTTAACCCATGTTTAAGTTTTTGTATAAAAGGTAAGTACTTACAATGACTTCCATCTGCCGATTTTGCCGAATTCTGAGGATTTACATACAAATTTTGCAAAAGTACTGTTTGAGAAAATGACGGTTTATTGTGAATACGGGAGCATCTATCGCCATGTCGACATGCACCGATTTTAAAGTAAAAAGAACAATTTACTCTGAAAGAAAATAAACAAATTAGTAAAATACATTAAAGTGTTTACTTTAAAAATGTTGGAAAAGAACTTACTTGTCTTTTTCGGTACCGAAAATTGAAGCCAAATATTCTGCCATAACTGTCTAGTAAATTATAGATTCTGGTTATTTATTTCATTTACGATACATTCAAAATCGTACACAAAAAATTAACACGTAATTATTCACATCTGTCCTCTAGTCACACTTTCAGTTTCAGCGTCACTAATCAGATTCATAGAATAACACTACCCGCTAATGGCGTTTTGCCGTTCTACATGAGTACAGACTACAGCCTATATAGCCGTTTGGCCATAGATCAAGTAATCATTACTTAGTCAATGGTTTGGCGTTTATCACCCGTAGCACGAAAACTATAGAGCTAGATATAAAAGAGCTTACTTTCCTTGGAAAATACTTCAATAAATGCATAGACCAGGGGTTCCCAATCTTTTATTTACTGCGACTCCCTTTACAGGTTGTAACCAGAGAACAGATACATGGTTGTAACATTTTGCGACGCCCGTCTTAAAGAAGAAACCTGTGTGTAGCTCTAGCAGCCATTAATCAATTAAATTTCTTTATTATTCAAAGAAAACTCCGAGCAGGATGAGCTTACTTTTCTGAGCATAACTTCTCAAATCGTCGCGAGTCGCGACGCACAGTTAGGGAGCCTCTGGCATAGACTATAGGCTTATAAATAATTAATGACAAAATGTCATTTATTAAAAATGGCTGCGAAGCCAAATGTCAATTCAATAATTTCAATATCAAATTCTGAAGTTTTTAATAGGGTAAAGTGTCCTGAATCACAAATTAATAATATAATACTACTGAATATTTCCTATTTTGAGTGCTGTTTAATGTTTTAAGTTTTTGCTCATAAAATTTATGTATTATAAGTTTCCCAACAATTAGTTATAGTTCATTCCATAATAATTATAGATTTAGAAAAAATGAATAACGCCTGATGTTTTGATATTGTGATTAGTGTTGCCAGGTGTCCCGATTTGCGCGGGACGTCCCAATTTTCAGGGGTATGTGGACACGTCCCGATTCACCCTTGATCGGGACGCTGAATGTCCCGATTTCGAGTCAATCTGTAATTATAAAAGGTTCAAACTTCACACATATTGTTTTGTGACTGCGAATAGCGAGATAGACGCATCGCGCTCTCCCGTTTTTTTCTGCCACTGCGTACGATCCAAAGATTATGATGATATTATAAAGACATTATTTTCACCACTTAATAATAAAAATAAACGTTGATTTATGAACACCTTGTTTTCGTTTAGTTGTCCCGATTTCAGAACCAAAATCCCGATTTTTTTAGTCTTCTGTCCCGAAATTTGGCAAACTGGACCTGGCAACACTAATTGTGATAAAGGTTTTAAAAAGTGTGTACCGTGTAAGTTTTACTCAAATAACTAAATGAATAACTGTCATCTAATATTCAAGATGTCATAATTTCAAAACGACAATTTGTTAAAATTGTCAGAATGTGTTGTTTCATTATATTTTATTAACTAAATTTTAAAAGTTTGTGATAAAAAATTAATGTTTTATAGCTGTTTGATTTGGTTTATGAATTTTGAAAAAAATATCAAATTGACATTACAATTTTTATCAATCTTTCTTAGCGTGTGTATTTTACTTGTTTCATTGTAATTTTAAATTTAAAGTTTTATTTAAAAACATTGAATTATAAATTACGAAATTATACAATAAAAAGAAAAATAATTCATAAAAAATATAGCAAATACACATTAAATTGTTCTATTTTTGCGCCTTTTGTTCAACGAAAAATTTGCATTAGGTATTACTATTTGCGCATAATATTATAATATAAAGATACATAACTGTAAAATGTAGTTATTTATTTATTAAGAATGTTACATTTGTATATTATTATTTTAAAATATACATGATACGTGTTCACTTTTCCAAATATTTCTTTCCAATAAACGGTCATGAAGGAATGACGATTTTTGTAAAATATATTAGGACATTACAACACGAGCTGCAGTATTATTTCGTAAAAATGTATCTGAACGTTAGAACTGTTCACTGTAGCTATTTTTCTTCTTTTTTAAAGAATTTAGCATGATTAATTTCTCTTTACTTTTTGAAAACTCACGTCTAATATTTTGTTATTTAAAAATGACATTATTAGTGTATTTGCCATAATATGGCACATACACTATTGGCGTCGGTCGGATGGCGGGACCTAGGGGTCGGACCAAAATTTCTCGACGTTTCATACCCCCCTGAACAGTTTGCCACCATTTTTAAAAATGTTTATATATATATGTATGTATATACATATATATATTTATATATATATATATATTTATATATATATATATATATATATATAGTGTGTGTGTACACGATAACTCTCGACAGACTTAATCGATTGAAACGAAATTTGGTACACACATTGGAACCCATCACCGCAAGAAGCCTATTTAAAATGGGCCCGATCGGACCATTTTCAGGGTTGTATTTAGGGGTTCCAAAAAGTTTTTGGGCCCAAAAATACCGAAAAATTTGTCAGAATCGTTTCAAAATTGAAATTTAACTCTTTAGTAAAGATTAAAATGTGCTGGTAAAATTTTAATAAAATCGGCCCGACAGGACCGGACTTTCAAATTTTATGAAAACACTAGTTTGTTGATACGGATTTACTTATGGAAGGGTGTATTTAATTGCGTGTACTGATAAAATCCATGTCTAATATTGAAATTTAGAAAAATTTAATTATTTTAAGGGATGTATTAAGGGGTTAAATTTTTTATTTTGTCAAAAAACAAACTTAAGTTCACATAATAATGCCACAATGCCTGTATTAGCAAATACACTATATTGTCGGCAGGGTTTGGCACTGCGACCCGAGTTTTTTTTATTTTCCGTTTCCTTGGTTAATTTTTATTTAGTAAAACAGTGTTAAAACAGTAAACCTAGAAAATATAAATAATTTAGTCTAAAATTTTGAAATTTTTTACATGTTGCCAACTGAAAACAAACGTTATTCATTTTTTTTAAATCTACAATTTAATGGAATAGACTTTATAACAATGATTCTTGTTTGACTTCTTGCTGAATTAATTTTTTACAGTTTTTACACAAATCCGTTGATATGATTGTCAGAAAAACGGCAGTGTATGATAATTTCAATAACGATATTGAGTGGACTAAGGTCGATTTTGAAACAGCTTTGCAGTTTATAACAAACACATTCCGAAATGCGATACTTGATAGCAATTTTAAAATTGAAGACCAGATTGCAGATTTTGACACTGATAGACAACGTTGCATTCTAGACTGTTTTGAAATCCGAAAAAATGAAATTGCTTCATCAATATTAACTGACAATTTATCGAAATATGGACCGTTGATGGTTGACTATGATTGGAAGTTGAAACTTGTTATGGGTAGTGCGAAGTTGGCAAATTTTCGAGAACCACTATTGCAGTTAGACATCCACTGTATTGAAAGAAAAGAAGATAAAACAACTGACAGTCTAGTTAACTTAGAAATGAATGAAACAGAACTTAAAAAACTCATATCTGTATTAGAAAGTGTTAAATAGTATTGTTTTTTTATATTACACTGTAATAATTTTTTTACGACTGAGAAATATAATTAACATGAGTGAGTACTATGATGTATCTAATAATAATGTGTTTTTTGATCTACATAATATTAAATACACAGTGAGTCTCACGGTTGACGCCGAGGTATACATACAATCAGTGCCGGGTGGGTAGTGTAGCGGGGCGGAGACCCCTCCGTAATTATTTATTATCTTTAGAGATTCTTTAAAAGAAAACAAGTTAACAGTGTAGACAAGTAGTTTATTTATCATTTATTGTTTACACTTATTTCATTGCAAAAACTGAAGTTCGTTTTGAATTGCGACACATGAATTCGTTCATAAGTATTTCTAAGTTGAGCTTATCAACTTAATTATGGTAAGAGTGTAAGATGGCCTGCTATGGATGCATTCCACTTGGCGATCGCAACGCTTACAACGACCAAACGTAATGAACGCGGCCATAAGGCGCGAGCGTAGTGGGCGAAATGGTCGCCAAGTGGAATGCACCCTATATGATTCAGTCGAATTTGCAACATTGTCGAGCGCAAGTAATTTTTGACCCGTTGTAAAACAGAAAAGCTTCACTCGCAAAATTGAAATCGAATATAAACATCCTTTTAATTTTTCGCTCAACTTTTTAGGTGGGTAATTCTGATTACCCATCTACAGATTTTTCAGGTGGGTAATACCCACGTACCCACCTCTTTCGCTGGCCCTGCATACAATATACATATTAAATTTTAACATTGAATCCTCGTAAGAACAAACTTAGTTCCCTCGCCGTGAGACGCATTGTGTATAAAAAGACATGCCGAGTCCCTGACTGAAGCCATAAACTTGACTAAATGTTCATATCTCACAAATCGTTAGGTGAGAGCTAAAAACTTGTAATTTGGACAGTAGGCTCTTTTTATGACGTAAGCACCCACTAAGAAAGAATTTTTAGAAATTCAATCCCTAAGGGGGTCAAAAGGGAGTGTATTCATAGCCCACAAATCGTTAAGGTGAGAGGTATTGAATTCAACATACTAACTAGTAACTCTTCTTTAAAAATACGCAAACCCATATTCGAGTATTTTTTTAAAATTCAACCCCTAAGGGGGTAAAACGGGGGTGTAGAATTTTTGACTAATCAAAGCCCAGGCCAAACAGCTGAAGCTATAAACTTGAAATTTGAACGGTAGGTTCCTTTTGTGACGTAGGGGATTTTTCGAAATTAACAACTAAGGAGGTCAAAAAAGGGTGTATTGCACAGCCTAAACCACTGAAGATAGAAACATGAAATTCGGAAATTTCCTTATAAGGTGTAGAGGTGCATTGAGAAAGGGTTTTTCGGAAATAAACCCCTAAGGGACACCGATGGACTAAAAATATTTCTATAGAAAATCGTATTCCCTACGTTTATCAACTTGAAACTTGGTATAAATACTCTTCAAAACAAATAATAAAACACGTATTTTAGGGTTTTTTAAGACGACCCCTAAGGAAGGGTACAACGTGGTGTTGAAGTTTGTATGGTAAATCATAAAAAAATCTAACTATACGTGAGCAGAGCCACGGGTAAGCGTTAGTTGATAATGAATTCGTTTCATATACAGAAATGAAGATTTTTAACTGAATTTCGTTCGTAAGCGCTCAAAACAAATTGTAATATAAACACTGGGATTCAAACCTAACTTTGGTTTAACAACTTTGACGACCAATCAATTAACGATTGTAGCAACGAGTAATTAAATTTGAAATTTTAATAGTACTTATGTTTATTGTAGGAAAACAATTTTTTTTCAAACAGCTTTTAATAATAAAGTTCAAAATCAATCCTATTTGAGGTATAGAAAGGACCATTTTCTCCACATTTTCTAACCCAAACTCCTTCTTTGAAGTATCCCTCTTCCGCCCATTTATGCATTTGCTGTGTAGAGTGAGGCCCGTTTATGTCCGAAGCGTTTTGTTTCCATTTATATTCCCAGGTAACTTCCGATGACAGCGACGTCGTTTCAGTCGAAGTTTTGTCTGTACTCGTCGAACTTTGCGCTTCTTGACTTGTTGAACTGTGTGCTTTATCTGTCTTTTCTTTCTCAGCAAAATTATCCGAAAAAATATCAAACTCCGCCTCTTTAGCCATACTACACTTTTCTGCATTTTTTATTTTATTTGAAATCATTTCATGCGTTTCCTGATAAATATCCATATTGCCCGTTTGTGTTAATAAATTGTTGGCTAATTCTGTCAATTCGGTAACTTCTTTAGACGTTGTCGGTTCGATACCAGCTTTTTTAAGTTTCCATCGTTCCTGACTCGACAACTTTTTACTTGAACCACCGAGTCTTTTGAGTGATTTTGCTACACTTTCTCCAGGTTTCATATATTGCAAAATTTGTTTATAAGAAGCGATTTCGTTGAATTTTTCATCTTTTTCTGACTCACTATCACTTTCTTCACCTAAGCCCTTTAAATAATTTTTCTCTTTAATTTCTTTGTTACCTTCAGGGTTTTTTCGTATTGTATGCCAATCTATGCTGTCCAGCCAATTGTCCTGAATCAGTTTTTCTTTTTTCCAATGATAATGTCCTTCGTTGTCAAAGTGACCTTCTTCCATTTCTTCTTTCATATTGAATGCCGTCATTCTAACTTCACTTTCGAGACCAGAAGTTACCTCCTCGGCACCTTCTATGTCTTCTTCTTGCAAAATGTCGTATGCATCTTCATTATCATCTTCTTCATCCGAATCAAGTGAATGTTTTTTTCCACTAATAGTTGGTTGGGCGTTTATTTGTATTTCATCGTCAAGATAATCGTCCAGTTTACGTTTAGACATTTTGCGTTTGTTATTTAAAATTATTTCAAGGTTACCAGTAAGTAAAAATATTAAGCAGTGAAATTTACTTCACACAGACAGCAATTAATACGATATATCACAAATATTATTATGCCCGTATAAGCCCTTTAATCAACTTTAGTATTATAAAATCATTTCAACAATCAACACTAATTTCTGACAGCTAAGAGACCGAAGTTCTCCGATTCTCAAAACAGATAAATTATAAGTCTATGGATAAATTGGATTTCCGAAAAAAAAAACTTTGTATATACTCCTCTACATCTCTGCCAATGCCATCTGTAGTTTAACAAATAACAATTCAAGTGACCGATGACTTTTGACAGCCGGTTGACAATACATTTTTTTGACATATCGTTTTTCTGGAAACAATATTACATTTTTATGAAAATAAGTTAGTTTAAACTTATTATGGGAATAAAACATTACAGTAATAACGCATTCAAATATTAGATCAAAGTTCAAACTAACGTCGTTTATAACCTAACTTAAAATGTATTGTTTTCAACAATCAAAATTCTAAATAGTTAAAAATCAGAAGTTATTTGAAACATGATAGTTGGGGGTCATGGTGAAGCAAATCCAAATACTACATGGCTACGAAGTCGTGGCATGTGGCTCGCGTACACTGGCGGTATGCTTTTTCTTCACCTTATTTTACTGTGCGTTCCAATGCTAAGCATACCTCTCGCTTGGACAATAACGAACCAAATACACAATGCAGTGCACCTATATTTTTTACACTCGCTTAAAGGTGCGCCGTGGATTTCGGCAGATCAAGGAGTTAGTCGTTCACAGACACACTGGGAACAAATTGACGAGGGGGTACAATTTACGCCGACTCGAAAATTTCTCATGCTCATGCCTGTAATTTTGTAAGTGATTATGTTGTCTTACAACCGCTTGCACCTTTTTCGAAGTTTAAATCATGATTAAATATAAAATGGAAAATACTATATGAACTCAGATATTACAAACAGTTATACAAGATATTCCACGATTTTCTATTTGATTTTATTCCTGAGGGGATTTTAAAAAATGCTGCTATTACAGCATGGGTCCAGATCTCATCTGTTACATAGTTATTGCTGTAAGGGCTGACACAGACGCACAAGATTTTACTTCAAAATAATATTTGATTTTTGAAAACTAAAAATTCAAGCTTTTAGATATCCCCTAGGCGCAGGCCCCATTAAAAACCGGTTAACTTTTTTTTCTAAAGTATGATTTTTTTATAATTCAAGTGAACTATCTTTACCAAAATTAAATCAACTTCTGATTTGATGCAATCATTTTAATACTAAGAGTATGAAAAATATTTAGTAGTTTTAACTTAAATGTTAATTTAAACGTGTTTTAATTTTTTTCAGGTTCCTATTAACGTGTTTCTACACTCAGAACGATCCAACACATTTCTGTATCAATTTCTCATCATTGGTGGTTGTTCTTTTACCGAAACTGCCACAATTCCACGGAGTTCGGTTATTCGGCATAAATAAATACTAAGTTGATATGGTGTGCAAACCGTGGCCACATCGAAATCGTTTAACAACAGTGTGTTAAACCTCACAAACCTGGTTCTTTTTTTAATAGTTTTAATTGAATGAGTAAAGCTGCTACTGTTAAAAATGACATACGACAAAACAAATATCTGTAGCGGTGCATGTTTATAATATCAGCACTAGCTATTAAAACAGAAACGAAACATTCAAACACGTCTTGGATACACTTGGGTTTTTTATGCAGTTACTGTTGAGTGTAAATCACGGCCCGACAATAATTCAAAACGCCAACATTTGACTTGGTTTTTAATCTTGTACTTTAGTAATTCAATAGTTTTAAATGAACAGTTTTTCCTATTCGATTACAAAAAAAGAACGAAGTTTGATAGTGCCTCCTCCAGCAGAACTAGCAAACTATCTGCAAATAAATAGATAATTGTATCTAATATCTATGCAGTTTAATTTTCCACACAGTGAACAGCAAGCTTTACAAAGACAAATGTCAGGTGCTCTTAAAACGGTTTAGTTAGAAAAAAATTGTATATATAAAAATGGGCTATATTTTTCAAGTTTGTTTTAATTTCATAGCTTGTAATAATAAATTGTGTTATTTCTTATACAAAATATAATATGAACTATTAAAAACTTAATTAATCTTTTATTTGATAACATTATATTATTATAATTACTCTAAATGTAAATAATCGTCGAAAACAATAATTAAAATTTGAAAAGGCAGAAATTCTTTTAACGAATGTATAATAATAATGCAGGGGTGTCAAACTGGCGGCCCGTACCGTCTCCATGAAAAAAAAAACAACAAAATCAAAAAAAGATGCAAAAATTGTCGCAATAAAATTTTTAATTTTACGCAAAAACCTCAGTCGGTCGATTTCAACTGAAGAATTAAAAAGGCCTTTAGACTTAGCAAAGGCCTGCGGTTGGGTACGATCTTTCTTAAATTGATATCCCTGCTTAGAGTATAGGTGCTTATAACTTCAGTTGTCAAGCGTCTATAATTTAAATATCTATCTATAATTATTCTTGATAACAATATTAAAATTCTTCAAGAAAAATATATTTATTTTTTTGTATGTAGTAATTTCAACGTTTACTGACAATAGTTCGATCAAAATTGAACCGATTGATCTAAATTAATTATAAGTTTTGAATTTATTAAAAATGCAGGATTATGCAGAACCGGCCACAAAATTTGTGACCATGTGTAAGGTCGTTTGCGAGGCCCTTTTCAATAAGCTTTTAAAACAATGAAAAAACAAACTGAATATTTTCTATACTTTTTCAAGCTCAAGTACAAAAAAAAAGTAATTTTTTTATTAAAGTGTATATTCCAACCGTTTGCATATGATTGTGTACTCTAGAAATGTTCAACTTTTGAACGGATATCTAAAACAAAATTCGATAAGAAAAATTGCACCATTGTTCATTAGAATTCTCATATCACAAAACTTGTTTTTAAAACGCTGTAGCGCTAATGACCTCAGTTATCGAGCGTCTATAATCTGCGATCTCTCTCTTAAAACGTTTTTAATTAATTTTGTATATATAATGGGAGTTCCAGTTATGTTATTTAATCAAAAACATATTTTTTAGTTAACAGAAAAAGAAAATATGTTTTTTTCACTCTCTTGATAATATAACATCAAAAATTTTGATAGATGGTCTATTTATTATCAATAATGGGTATCTGGCATTCAATTTTTAACAATAAAGAAAAAAATTTAATTTTTGGCACATCGAAAAAATATTTTAACTGTTGTTATTTCAAATCAAGTGAAAAAACTAACATCAGTCAATAGTGCATTTCTGAATGTTGTTTAATTTCAACTAAAAAAATCTTTGGCACATCGAACTGACTAAATAATCAATAATCACTTTGTTCATAGAAATAAAAAAAAGGGAAGGGGTTTGACAAATATTGTAAGCTTAATTTTATCTCAATTTTTATGTTGTGATGTTCCTGTGATGTTATGATTAAGACATTATTGGCATTACTTAAAAATAAAAAGTTTTCATTTCAGTTACACACTTGGCACGAATATGGCAGTCTAAAAATCAAACCAAAAATGCACATGAAGTAATGTGTTATACAAGCTTTGTTCCAACCTCTCTGAAAACCGTACTATTACCGTCACGCCCATGTGCAGTGGATAGAAAGCGTTCCAACCAAATTTGTGATCGTTTGTGAACGGTTTCCAAACGGTCATTTGGGTCCATGGCCTAGACATGAAACTCTGAAACTGACATGTGCATTAAGCACTTTGTTACGATTGTCTCTGTTCAATACCAATTAGAATTCTTTTTATTAATTTGTTATTTGTTTTGTTTCTGTTTTGTCTGTTCAATACCTCTTTATTCTTCATTTGTGACTTGTTTTGTTTGTTTTGCAAAATTTTTAATTTAAATATTTATTTTGATAGGTACCTAGTTAATTAAATTTAATTATAATATATATTCTTGTAATTCTAAAAATTTCAAATAAGCAAATGTAAACGCTCAAAAACATCACGACTACAAATTAATAATTTGCATATTGTTAATTTTGAAAAAAAAATGTAGCTAGCATATTTTATCAAAAAATGTTTCTAACAGTTAAAACATTTACGTTTATTTATTTATTTTATTCTTATGACTAGCTATCAAATACGTTATCCATTTTTAAAATGTTCTTAACAACAAAAAGAAAAAGGTTATAATCTTCAGCCTAAAATTTGGAATTTACATTTGACAAATGACAATTGATATTTGATGCACAAAACGGTTACAAAAATGTTCCAATCAATGCCTACGTTTGTATCACCACAGAACTGTGCAAGGTCGATGCATGCGCACAAAACCGATACAAACAGTTTCGTTACCGTTTCAAAACGATCCGTTTATAGCAGGTTGGAACAAAGCTACAAAACCATCGAGCATACTCAAAGTACAAAATTGCATCTTTTCATGTAGACGCATGCGTCAGATCACTACTGTCAAGGTTAGGTTTAAGAAACGTTAATTTATGGTATTAGTTCAGCATCTTTTTGACCAATAGAGTCAGTTTCCACATTTAACTAAGAAAAGAAAACTTGTATCAAACAAGGGGATAATATGCCAGAGATCCATTTTAAATGTATCTGTATTATTAAATCACATCTATAGAATGTTATGTCGCCATTAAGTTAATGGGCTATGGCAATGATGTCTGATATTGCTCCCATGTGGCGACGCTAATATGGTTGGGGGTCATCCCATGACGTGACAGCTGTATACGCACGTTTTGTTGGAATTTACGCGAATTTCTATTTGTTTTTAAGCATTTAAAGCATGTACTTTAAAATATATACCACGCTTTGTCCATTTACTCAATGTGCGGTGAGTGAAGCCCACAAAGAGAGCAAAAATATATCTGTGTCTCTTTTGACAAAATAATTCCGCATTTATTCCGATGATGTCACTGGTCGATATACGGGCGTTCCATCAGAACAAAATGTTGAAATTAAAAATATCTCTCTATTTCATTCAAACAAAATGTCTTTGTTTATGACAGTAGCCAATCAGGAACCTGCCAGCTGAGCCCGCATAAAAAAAGACAATAATATATACCCGCACGTATGTTGGCTTCACGATTTTTGATCTATCAGCAGTATAGGGTAATATGTATATGATTTAAAGGCATTTTTTTTAAATGGCTGATAAATATGGTGGTTGTAAAATAGACAATAAATTATATTATAAACAAAAAGTAAGGTTATGTTTAGATTGCTTTTAAAATATCGAATTTGCTCAAACTTGACAGTACTTAGGATTTTTAAGAACAGAGTTCAGAGGCATCACATAATCTGAAGGAACAAAATGTTTATTACAAATACGACCATTTTTTGTTGGTTTATATTTATCTATTTATAGCCACAATCCACTTTTTTCATAACTGTTTATGTTTATCACTTGGAAACCTGTGTCCAGACGTTCTTGAGGAGCACAAAGGCACCATACAACATTCAGGCATTTTAATTACAATAATTAACAAACTTTCATTGAAAACTTTCGTTACTGTGTAGAAATCATTTATAGAAATAAACAGATTGACAGCTGACATGACTCCCAACCTCACTAACGCCATCTACTATGAGGTTTTCAGATTAGTCCCATGATTGTCGGTTAATGAGTAATTATCAGTTAATTTGATAACGGATAATTATCGGTTGACACGGTAAAAATCGGATAACATATTCGGGTACCCGATTTCAAAATTTAACGAGTTTTGTCATCATGTATTGTCCTTTACCGAATGGATATGTCTACATAATAACAAAGTCAATATTGTTATTTCCCTATTGCACAATCAGTATCATTGTTGCGTCCCGCCTATATTCTGAAATTTTTCGAACAAAAGTTTGGTAGCCTTAGCTATGTCGTAAGCACACGCCCGCACTAAGTGAAGATACGTTGCTGTTTGTGCTGGGTCGGGCAGAGCACTGGCTCTCTGTAGTCCTGCGCATTCTACTTGCAATCTAGCTGTACCGACTACAAGTTGTCTAATAAGTTGTCTTATTTCACCCGAATCTCCACCAATATGAGGCACGACTGCCGTCAATTCCGCAACAGCAACTCTGATCCGTTCCGAGCACGGCACTGCGCAGTCTTTGCGTTGTCCCTCCGCCTGGATGCATCCCCATAACTCTTGGATACGACGAGTCACTTGGTTCGTTCGACGGGATATCTCATCGGCAACAGATTGCGACGGCGTTGTAGTCGTCGCACGGCACTGATACAGACTCTGCGTCATTCCACCGCTGACGTCACGCTGGAAACAATTATAGTATATCAGCGTTCTCCCTGAAATTTTTTCCAACCCTGTGGTATCATGAAGTAGCTGGGTGGGGGCAGTAGGGTGCCGCGTGAATCTCAATTTTAGCTAGGTGGGTTCATTCGATTGATTCTGGAGAGAATACGCAGCAACCCGTCTCTCAAATGTTATAGTTCCCCTAAGCTGTCATTCAAGTATGTGTTCTTACAGGCATGTGCGTCTTAATTGTTTTGATAGAAGTGTGGAAGTGTTGCAAGAGAAAAATATAATTTTAGCAATGTTTAACCTACATGAGGTTCATTTTGTACATAAAAATATGCATATAAAATAGAAACATAATTTCATTTTCGTGCGGGTTGTTCATAATATGATACTTATATGGGAAAATGTGTTTCCAGAATTTTTGTGTGTTTGGCATCACTCAAAAATACTGGACCAATAAAGTTTTGTATAACATTATCAATTCATTGGTACCTAAACTTAAAGTATAGAGTACTTTTTACCTCATTATGTTTGAATTAACATAGAGCAAACCTCCATTAACGCAAGCGAAATAAATGACTAAATTTTAAATCAAACCTGATATTGCCAATCTCGTTCACGTGTTTCGTACATGCTTGCAGGACGCTGTCCACTACGAGGACGTATGTCTTGCACAGGCTCCATGTCATCCATTGTAACTTGGCCATTGCTTTGCGGTGAGCTGTTTTTACTGGTTTCCGGTTTTTGTTCCAGCAACGTCGATTCCATTAAATGTCTTGACGAACTGAGCAATGACATATCGCCTGTAGCAGAGTAAAAAAAATTAATTCGGATTTCAGATATATTATACATATTGAAATTAGATCTGATCATGTACATAATATGAAACCTGTACTGCTGATAGATAATCGTGAAGCCAACATAGGTGCAGGTATATACATATTTCTGTCTTTTTTATGGGGGCTCAGCTGGCTGATTCCTGATTGGCTTGTTACCTTGTTTTCTTGGGGTTATGCTGGGTTTTAAATAAATTTGCGAAAATTTCATAAACCATAAGTATAATTCGTTTTTTGTTTAAATAAAATCGTTATTACATAAATTTACAAACATATATAATATTTAATATTTTAGATCATATTTAGTTCCGGAAAAGTAAACATGTATTCATTGGTACGTTTCTCACTACTAATCAAAAGTACAAAAATATTGTTAGACGCATTTAGCAACGCGCCAACAGTTGATCACACAAAAACATAAATGACTCGAAGTGGACGTGTTTAATAATATTACATCAGACCGGGGTGTTTAACATGATCGCCGGTCTTGATCATATGAGCAATAGGTCAGTTCCTTCCCTACGTTGTGTTTTTTTATTAAAGATCCAAAAGCATACGGTCGTACATGGATAAGCGTACCGTTCTGTTACGTTCTTTGTGTATGTTCAGTATGTGTGTCCGGCGGTCGATTTTGCCAACGCACCCTGTATGTGTGTATTGGGCGGTCGAGGTTTCCAACGCACCCTGTATGTGTGTATTGGGCGGTCGATGTTTCCAACGCACCCTGTATGTGTGTATTGGGCGGTCGATGTTTCCAACGCACCCTGTATGTGTGTATTGGGCGGTCGATGTTTCCAACGCACCCTGTATGTGTGTATTGGGCGGTCGATGTTTCCAACGCACCCGGTATGTGTGAGAACGACAGAACGCCTTTCGCTTGTAAGCTCTAGGTGGGAACTTAATCCCGGTTCTAGTTCTTGATATAATTGAAAATGACCAGAGGGTCAACTACATGGCGTGTCACAGACTCAGTGAACGCTCATTTATTTATTAAATAAATGAACGATAAATGAATCGAGAGGCCTGCCATCCTACGGCGACCAGACCAAGCCAACTAATAATGGTTTGAAATAGAGACGCGAGCGCGTACAGCCGGAGCGTGCAGGCACTGCGTCTCGGATACAAGTAAGGCGCCTCGCCATACGATAGCGTACATTACTAAATAAAGTTCAAAGTTATTAGATTGCCGTACATAACACGTGAATATTGAAGTTATTTCTAGATATTGATAAGCTCAAATTAATATCCATTACACTCCCCCGGTCCGTTCAATGATAGGAGATTATTAGGTCATTGTTACCCTTGGGTACGTTCACCTGGTCATATAATGATCTCCTATAATTCAAAAAAAAACTCTTAACCTACAGACGGACAAAAGTACAAGTTATAATAACAACAATAAAATAAAAAAAAATAATCAGACTTACGACGGTGCTTAAATAAAACAAAAAAAAAAAAAATACGGTCATCGTCTCTTCATTAAAGCGGACAAAAAGTTCAAAATACACAAAATTCAAATAAAAAAAAATTTCTCTCAAATAATAAAAAAAATGTCGTTCACTTACACATAACACTTACACATCACATTGTTTTTACGGGCGGGGGACAAATTGTCCCATGCGGACACTCCCGTTCGCGTACCGGGTGAACCGAATAACGCGTCCATCGGGCATTCGGGTCTTCCTGCGGCAACGCTTTGTCCGTCCGGGGTTCCAGACGGGAAGCGTCGGCACTGTAGGCGTAGGCGGCGGTGGTGTCGGCGTCTTGGGGGTCAGCGGCGTCGTCGATGAGGTCCTTGCAGGCGATGTCTGGATCGGTGCAGGCGGTTTAAGTAAAGCCTCTGGAGTTGGCGGTGGAAGGACCCTTTTCCGGCATTTCGGCGGGGAAAGGGTCAGGCCTGTTAACCTCCATGGCAACAACTCTATTGGCGAGCGGTCAGTGGAGCCTGGCGGCGGCGTCCACGGAATCCGCCCCTGCGGTGTAATAGGTGTCCTTGGCTGGTTCGGCGATCTATCTGGCGGCGTGTCAGGTATCGGTGATAACATGGCCGGTATGGGTGAAAATCTCGGTGTGCGCTCAGGCGTACACAAATATTCGTCGTCGAATGATGGCACGTCGTCGATATCTAAGAAATCCATTTTGCGACTAATTTAGTCATCTCGATCGCCAGCCTTTTTATAGTGAATGTTGCGTAAGTATTTTGACATTGCATTATGCAATGATTTTAGAAATTCAACTGTAACTAATTATCGTTCAGTTCGTGGCTTGATTGAACGTTTTCAGGTCGTTCACATGCCATATTCCTATTGTTTTACCATTATCTTTCTCCAGTTCGTAAATTATAGGCGAAATTTTATTCTTAATTCTGAACGGTCCCTCATAACGGGGGGATAATTTCGCGGCGTATCCCTGGGCAGCATCGGACAGCGTATAATTTCTTTTCAGGACCCAATCTCCCACATCGTATTCATGTTTTCGCCGGCGTAAATTATAACGAGTGGCGCTATCGCGATGTGCGATTAACAATCGTTCTTTTACATCCGCGAAAAGATGCGTTAATTCCGGTACATAGTCCCTCGTGGTGTCCTTTGCGAGATGTCGGTGTTCACTGGCGTGAATCTTCAGTTCGCGTCCATAGTTCAAATAGGCAGGGGTGTAGCCGGTAACATCGCTTCGTGCGGTTCGTAGCGCAAAACCAAGTTCGGAGATGTTTGCATCCCACGCATTGTGTTTTTCAGCAACATATGAGCGGAGCATAGTATTTATGGTCAGATTGGCGCGTTCTGTCGGGTTTGCCTGTGAATGTCGCCGGGCGTTTAACAATGCTTTTACCCCATATCGTTTTAGTAGATCGCGTACATTTTTTCCAGTGAACTCGGCTCCGTTGTCGGAAATCAGATATTCTGGGATGCCGTGCATCATAAATACAGAATCGTTTAGATGTTGCGCGACTAATTTTGACGTTGCAGCGCGTAGCGGAAATAACAGAACAAATTTCGTATGCGTATCCTGAACAACTAGTAAATATTTGTGGCCCTTTTTCGATCGAGGAAAGGGGCCCATTAGGTCGGCACTAATCGTTCTCCAGGGTACATCTGCGGTCCGGTCGTGTCCCATATGTCCTTGGGGCGCTTTATTTTCGGGCTTCGATTGCTGACAGACACGACACTCATGTACATATCGTGCTATGTCAATGATCATTTTGGGCCAATAATAAAAATGCTTTATTCGGTCGAATGTTTTATTTATGCCCAAATGCCCGGCGGTCGGCTCATCGTGAAACTGTTTAAGTATCTCTGATCGTAGGTCGGATGGTACAACCAATTTCCATTCGTACGCGGGGTTCGGGAAATGGTTTCGGTCGGTAATGTGTTTATAAATTTTGGAGTCTTGGACTTTCCATCGTGGATAATCATTTGGGTCGATCTGGATCTTGGTAATCATTTTGTTATACCAGTGGTCGTGTGACTGTATTGGAAAATTTATGGCGTCGAGAGGAACGACGTCACTTTGCGGCTCGTATAACGCTCTAGACAACGCATCAGGTCCGTCGTGTTCTTTACCTTTCCGGTACTGTACGTCATAGTCGAACTGTTGGAGTCGGAGGGCCCAGCGGGTTAAACGTCCGTATGGGTCCTTGATGTGGTCTAGTTTATGGATCCATTGCAGACATTTATGGTCCGTTATTACTGTGAATTTGCTCCCTTCTAGATAGGCGCGAAAGTGTTCAATAGCCCATAATATGGCTAGACTTTCACGTTCTGTACTAGAGAATTTCTGTTCAGCTTGGCTTAGACTTCGACTAGCGTAGGCGATAACTTTTTCGCCTGCGTCGGTCTCTTGTGAAAGGATGGCACCGATTCCGTAGGCCGAAGCGTCGGTCTGCACTCGAAATGGGAGCGTAAACTCCGGACAAGCGAGTACTGGAGCTTCTACTAACGCTCGCTTAAGATCTTGGAAGGCAGCTTCCGTTTCGTCGGTCCAAAGCCATTTCTGCTTTTTCTTAGTCAATTTCGTTAACGGGGCGGTTCTAGACGCAAAATTTGGCACAAAACGTCTATACCAACTTGCCATCCCCAAAAATCGTCGTATACCGGTCACGTTCTTTGGTCGGGGGTAATTAACTATTGCTTCGGTCTTGCGGGGGTCGACACGTAAACCTCGTACATCCACAATGTGTCCCAGATATTTTAGTTCGGGCCGGCAGAATTCACATTTGTTTTGGTTAACTGTGATTCCAGCGGTCTTTAAACGTTCGAAAATTGTGTTTAAAATTTTCAAATGTTGGTCGAAAGTTTGTGTAACAATTATTATGTCATCCAGATAACAAAAAACGTACGGTTCTAAATCACTTCCTAGTACACGATCTATAAATCGTTGCCAGGTGGCCGGAGCATTATGTAATCCAAAGGGCATCCTTGTGAATTGGAATAATCCACGACCGGGCACAGTAAAGGCTGTCATGGGCTGTGACTCTGGAGAAACCGGAATTTGCCAGTATGCCGATTTTATATCAATGGATGACAAATACCTAGCGTCTCGTAAACGGTCTAAAATAACAGATGTGTAGGGAAGTGGATAACTATCTTTCTCTGTTACCGCATTGAGTTTACGGTAGTCGACGCAGAAGCGTTTAGTTCCGTCCGGTTTTGGGATCAAAATTACAGGGGAAGCCCAAGGTGAATGGCTTGGAATGACAACTCCTAAACTTAGCATTTTATCCAATTCTTCGTCCAATTGTTTTTGAATAAACGGCGAGACGGGGTAGTATCGTTGTTTAATAGGCGGGCCGGTCGTGCGTATCTCGTGTGATACTAGGGGTGTACAACCTAGTCGTTCTCCCATGATGTCAAAGTTTCGCTGTACCAACTGGTCTAACTTGGTTTTTTGAAATGTCGTTAAGTTTTCTCTGGGCGTGATGGCCGTGATGGTTGCTACGTGTTCTATAGTTGTTGAAAAAGTCCATGTTCCCCTACTGAAGTCGGGTACTATTTGCATGGTGGTCCAAAAATCGATGCCAAGCACTAGGTCGTGCTGTAATTCGGGCACTACTAATACCGTAATGAGGCGCGTTCGGTCGAATACAGTCATTAGTACATTCATTTCTTGTGTGACGGGATACGTTGTCCCATCAGCGGTCTGGATTGTATAGTTATGTGCAGGTTGAGTCCGGAATCCTAGTTCAGTGAGCAGCGATCTCCCTCTCGGTCCAACCATCGTTCTGCTAGCTCCTGAATCTAACAATCCGGGAAAGTTGCTTCCACCAATATTAACATAAAGGTAAGGTCGGGCGTCTCCTGGCATTTTTGTAATTAAATTTTGGGCGGCTCTCGGTGCAAATTTCGCTAAGGTCGGTTTAGTGGTCTTCAGGCGACGTTCGCGACCCGTTAACGTGCCTGTTGGTCGTTTCCCGGTGTTTGGCGACAGCGGGGACAATTCTGTGTTGTAGTTCCGTGCAATCCGCATGTATTACAGAACTGGTGTCTAGGCGGGGCTGGACAATTCCGGTAGGCGTGTCCTGGTTGGCGACAATTCCAGCATTTGTACTGAAATGGTGCATTTTGAGTTTTTACAACCTCTATTTGGTGAGCTGGGCTATTCCGCGATGTTTGAATCATCCGTACATTATTGTTAGTCGTGTTTGGTATACTGGGCACTTTAGACAGGTCTGGCTCTAATAGTTGACTAGGCGAGCCTGTTTGACGGTGTGCGCGTAGTCGGCCTCGCTCTAATCGTGCCACTAAAGTTTCTAACTCTTCGATTGTTCTAGGTTCTATCAGGCTGATTTGTTCCTGATAGGCCGGTAAACAATTGAGTTCAATAGTTTGGAGTTGTTCACAATAGGCCGGCGGACGCTCCATACGTTTATATAGACATGACATTTTTGCAACATAAACGGAAAACGGTTCTGTAGGTCCTTGCTTTCGTTTATCGATTTCGGCTCGTAGTAGGTGATCGTAGTCCGGGTCTTGAAAAGCTTTGCGTAATATTCGCACGAGCTCCTCCCACGTGCGTAATCTATCGCGAGCATGTCGGTAAACTTGCAGCGCTGAGCCTCCAAACAATCCCGAAGCTGATTGTAAGAGATCAGCTGTATTTACATTGTTGTCTCGGCGGCGGTCTTCTACGTCTTCCAAAAATGTTTCTAAACTATTGTGGTCGTCGCCAGTAAATTTAATTCCCCATTTATAAATTGGAATTGCTTTATATGAACGAGCGGGGGTCGTGAGGTCTAGATTTAATGCGCGTAAACGGGCAGCAAAATCATTTGGCTGTTCGAGATTGATGTTATTTTGGTCGATCTCTTGTTCGGGTTGAGTTTGTTCAGGTGGCGTTGGTGAAGATTCGTTGGGTTCAGCCTCTTGGAGGGTAGATTGTCTCGGGATATCGGGGCGAATAACAGACTGATCTAAATCTTCTTGAAATCGAACTATTTGTTCTAAAATTTGCAATCGTCGGTTGTAATATTCTTCTGCAGTTATAAGGTTTAGACGGTTACCGATGTGCCAAATTTTTGTTTTAATCTTTTTCAGACTTCCAACGTTCAGCTCGGTTTTTAGTAAATCTTGAATTTCACGAATTTTCTCTTCGCAGACGCTAAGTTCGTTTTCGCATTCTTCATTAGTTAATGATCGACTTAGATTGGCACCGGTCTGGCCTATTTTTAATAAATGACGTAATTTTTTACGTAAATCGTTTACTGTGATCTCGGGGTCAATTCGGATCCCTCGGGCGTTCACTTCCCATATTAGCTCATCTCGAGCAAGTCTGTCGATATCCATTTCGTAACCCTTACACCTTATGGTTTATTAGTGCGAATAGGTCTATTTATATCTATTGTAGGTCGTTTGGTCACTGGTATAATTTGTTAATATCCTGGTCACGGCACCATTTGTTATCTTGTTTTCTTGGGGTTATGCTGGGTTTTAAATAAATTTGCGAAAATTTCATAAACCATAAGTATAATTCGTTTTTTGTTTAAATAAAATCGTTATTACATAAATTTACAAACATATATAATATTTAATATTTTAGATCATATTTAGTTCCGGAAAAGTAAACATGTATTCATTGGTACGTTTCTCACTACTAATCAAAAGTACAAAAATATTGTTAGACGCATTTAGCAACGCGCCAACAGTTGATCACACAAAAACATAAATGACTCGAAGTGGACGTGTTTAATAATATTACATCAGACCGGGGTGTTTAACATGATCGCCGGTCTTGATCATATGAGCAATAGGTCAGTTCCTTCCCTACGTTGTGTTTTTTTATTAAAGATCCAAAAGCATACGGTCGTACATGGATAAGCGTACCGTTCTGTTACGTTCTTTGTGTATGTTCAGTATGTGTGTCCGGCGGTCGATTTTGCCAACGCACCCTGTATGTGTGTATTGGGCGGTCGAGGTTTCCAACGCACCCTGTATGTGTGTATTGGGCGGTCGATGTTTCCAACGCACCCTGTATGTGTGTATTGGGCGGTCGATGTTTCCAACGCACCCTGTATGTGTGTATTGGGCGGTCGATGTTTCCAACGCACCCTGTATGTGTGTATTGGGCGGTCGATGTTTCCAACGCACCCGGTATGTGTGAGAACGACAGAACGCCTTTCGCTTGTAAGCTCTAGGTGGGAACTTAATCCCGGTTCTAGTTCTTGATATAATTGAAAATGACCAGAGGGTCAACTACATGGCGTGTCACAGACTCAGTGAACGCTCATTTATTTATTAAATAAATGAACGATAAATGAATCGAGAGGCCTGCCATCCTACGGCGACCAGACCAAGCCAACTAATAATGGTTTGAAATAGAGACGCGAGCGCGTACAGCCGGAGCGTGCAGGCACTGCGTCTCGGATACAAGTAAGGCGCCTCGCCATACGATAGCGTACATTACTAAATAAAGTTCAAAGTTATTAGATTGCCGTACATAACACGTGAATATTGAAGTTATTTCTAGATATTGATAAGCTCAAATTAATATCCATTACAGGCTACTGTCATAGATAAAGACATTTTTTCCGAACGAAATAGAGAGATATTTTTAATTTCAACATTTTGTTCAGATGGACTGCCCGTACATCGACTAATGACATCATCGGAATAAATGCGGAATTACTTCGTCAAAAGAGACGCAGATATATTTTTGCTCTCTTTGTTGGCTTCACTCACCGCACATTGAGTAAATGACAAAGCTTGGTATATATTTTATAAGTATATGGATCTGATAGATACAAAGCTTGTTTATCTTTCTGAAAAGCAGATGCTTCAGGAGGTAAGAGATATAAAAAAGAAATTAGCTCAAAGCAAAAAAAAAATTATATCCGCGATTGTTGACAAAAATGGAGTATCAAATATGTGAGCGTAATGGATTAAAAAAACAGAACTCATTTTGGAGCAGTGTCATATTTTTTTATCCAATGAGATAAGCATTTAATTTTGTATCATCCAATCAGATTTTGCCAGAAAGAGAAAGAACTGCGAAACTAAGCACTGTCTCTTTCTACACTAGGAAGCATTTTTCCAACAATCAGCAAAAATCGATCCTGCACTATGAACTTACCTATTGAATTGAATCCCGATGAGGAAGTGATCTCACAAGGTCGGCCATTGAGTTTTGTGCGCAGGTCACAGTTTTCAAGACTCAGTCTTTCCAATAACGTGCGCAGAGTTCCTACTTCAGCACGGAGTTCGGCAACCATACTGTCTGACCGGCGTAGTTTCTCGGCTAATTTCTCGACAGTTTGTTGATCCGAAACATGATTGTTCGAAAATGTTGTGGGCTGAGAAACCCGCTGACACTCATCCGGTTTCTAGTAAGCAAAACAAAACGAAATTTGTATATCAGGATCACTTTCGCTGTTTTTTGCCTAAATCGTTTTTTAAATAGATATAGAACTTGAATGATAAATTTCCCATATTATTAATTTTCGTGATTTTTATTCACATACATACATATTTTGATATTTTATTACAGCACCGGATCATTTCTGGGAACTATTTTGTACCAGTATTCAAATTTCACAGAATCATTCTTAAAAATCATTATAACCGTTTTGAAGTGTATTTATTATATATTAAATACTAGCCGTTACCCGTGGCTTCGCCCACGTATTTTACGATTACAATTTATTATCCCCCCCGCGAAAAATTCTCCTCCTGCGAAGCGAAGCCGGGCTGGTAGTGTTTACTCGCTCGAATTTTATAATACATAACTCACTCGCTTCGCTCGTTCGCTCGGATTTTATTAATACATTACCCACTCGCTTCGCTCGCTCGCTTGAATATTATTAATATATTACTTACTCGTTTCGCTCGTTCGCTCGAATTTTGTTAATACCTATTTTACTCACTCGCTTCGCTCGTTCGGTCGAATTTTATTGATACATTACTAACTCGCTTCGCTCGTTCGCTCGAATCTTAATAATACATTACATTTGTTATCACCCCGCAAGAATCTCCCCCCCCCCTAAATTTGTTATCTTCCAGCGTGAATCTTCCCCCTAATTTGTTATCCCCCCGCTAGAATCTTCCCCCCTAATTTGTTATCCCCCGCGTGAATCTTTCCCCTAATTTGTTATCCCCCGCGAGAATTATTAATACATTATTTCTTATTGCTCACCTATGTTATATAAGAAACTCCTGTGTAAAATTTCATGCTTCTAACTTCAGAAATGACAAACTTACATACAAACTTTCATCCCCTATTTAGCCCCCTTAGGGGACGAATTTTCAAAAATCCTTTCTTTTTGCTCACCTACGTAATATAAGGAACTCCTATGCAAAATGTCATGCTTCTAACTTCAAAAATGACGAATTTCCATGCAAACTTTCATCCCCTTTTTAGCCCCCTTAGGGGATGAATTTTCAAAAAAAAATTTCTTAGTGCTCACCTACGTTATATAAGAAACTTCTGTGCAAGATTTCATGGTTCTAACTTCAAAAATGACGAATTTCCATACAAACGTTCATCCCTTATTTAACCCCCTTGGGGGTTGAATTTCGAAAAATCCTTTCTTATTGGTCACCTACGTAATATAAGGAACTCCTGTGCAAAATGTCATGCTTCTAACTTCAAAAATGACGAACTTCCATGTAAACTTTCATCCCCTTTTTAGCCCCCTTAGGGGTTGAATTTTCAAAAAAAAATTTCTTAGTGCTCACCTACGTTATATAAGAAACTTCTGTGCAAAATTTCAAGCTTCTAACTTCAAAAATTACGAATTTCCATACAAACTTTCATCCCCTATTTAACCCGCTTAGGGGTTGAATTTCAAAAAATCCTTTCTTAGTGGGTGCCTACGTCACAAAGGGAATCTACTGTCCAAATTTCCAGTTTATATCTTCAGCGGTTTGACCTGGGCGTTGTCTGTCAGTCAGTAACGGAACTGTTTTATATATATAGATTACTCACTCGCTTCGCCCGTTCGCTCGAATATTAATAATACATTACATTTGTTATCCCCCCCTAATTTGTTATCTCCCCGCTAGAAGCTTCCCCCTAATTTGTTATCCCCCGCGTGAATCTTCCCCCTAATTTGTTATTCCCCGCGAGAATCTCCACCCCTGCGTAGCTTTCTATTAGTGAAAGATTTTTTAAAATCGGTTTAGTAGTTCCAAAGATAAAACAAAAACAAATCTATCCCACGGAAACCGTAAATTTTTCCGGGATAAAAAGTAGCCTATAACATTATCTGACCCCTAAACTACCACTATGCAAAAGATCATGTCGATCCCTTGCTGTGAAAAACAAAAACAAAACTATCCCACGAGAACCGTACATTTTTCCGGGATAAAAAGTAGCCTATGTGCTATTCCAGACTATAATCTATTTCTGTGCCAAATTTCATCCAGATCCGTTCAACCGTTCTGGCGTGATTGAGTAACAAACATCCATACATCCATCCAAACTTTCACATTTATAATATTAGTTAGATTAGATTACGACAGAAAATGACTAAAGACTCACTTTTAAGGGAGCGAGAGCAGCGTAATCGTCATCGGAAGCCACTGAATCATACAAAGGTTCGTCATCAGAAATCTGTGATATATGCTTGTTGGTCTCCACGTTACGTGAATTGCGTTCTGCAAACAAATATAGAAAAAAAAATAAAATATTGTACGCTAAATAATACCTTGCTATAAGACTTTCCACAATAGCGGTCTTTTGGTTTTATAGCTGTTCGATTTACGGCCCAAAAAATTTAAATATACGACCAAGAAAAAGGCAAAACAACAAACGGGATCAATTTTTTAAACCAAGTCTTTCCACAACAGCGGTCGGTGATGATGACAGCATAGTGTCATTCCGTTCTTAATTTAGATTTTTATATTCCTCTGATTAGGTAGTTTTCCTTTACTGTGTTTATCATGCAAAATGATAGCATGTGTGCATTGGCCCTAAAAGGACATGAGTGAAGACAATTAGATAGATAGATAGAGTTATATTTGCATTGCTCTCAGGAGATACAAATCGTCAATGTACAAAAATAATGTATATTACAACAAATCTGACATAGCGTATGGGGTGAGTTCTACTAAATATTTACTTAGTTGCTTTTTAAATTTATCGGTGCTTACTGCACAAGTCAATTTTTTAGGAAGTCTGTAAAAATTTTTATAGCCAATGTACACAGTGCTCTTTTCAAAAAATGCGGTATTGTGTTTCATGCTCTTAACATATGTTCTTATATTGTAACTATGTGTCCGATTTGCGTCATTTATATTAAAATACTAGCGGTACCCGTCCGGCTTCGCCCGGGTGCTAAGAAAGCCCGGGTGCAATACACTACTCACTCGCTTCGCTCGTTCGCTTGAATATTATAAATACACTACTCACTCGCTTCGCTCGTTCGCTTGAATATTATAATTACATTACTCGATTGCTTCGCTCGATCGCTTTCTCACTCGCTTCGATTGAATATTATAATTATGAACAAATTTGATTACCATAAAAAAAGTTATAGTGAGTCAACCTTAAAAGATAGACATATGCTGTCGCAGACATTTTTTTAAAACTTTTAAAGGGGAACAATTCCGTCATACATGATTTTTGCGTAACTTTAACCGTTTACATAGCGGAAGCTCTCAAAAGGAATAATTTTCCCCGTTTTTGCTCCGCTCCTATTGGTCGTAACGTGATGTTATATAGCCTATAGCCTTCTTCAATAAATAGGCTATCTAACAAAAAAAAAATTTTCAAATCGGACTGGTAGTTCCTGAGATTAGCGCGTTCAACCAAACAAACAAACAAACTCTTTAGCTTTATAATATTAGTATAGATTTGTTTTTGTGCATGCAACACAGCAGTTCATAAGCATAAACTCCATAATACGTCAACAGTTTTCTTTCTTAAAATATATTTTTACATGATTCAAAATATTTTAAATCATAAATCACTCTTAAAACCCTTTTTTGGAGTACAAATATTCTATCTATGTCAGTAAACCCTCCCCAAATAAGAATACAATATTTCATCTCGATTTTGAAATGGTCAATATTACTATAATTTTAGAGATGTACGCGCAATATTGTCATTAACAATCTAAGAAAATTTCAACAATTTCATGTTAACGCGACTTTATGACACAACAATTAGATTATATTTTTGAATTGAATCAATTTTTTTTTAAATTGGTAAATATTTCTTGCCGTGTGAAAAGCGAGCAGACAACTGCCTCCTGCGGCCATCCACTAGAACGTCCAACACAACTGCATTGAATTCTTTATCTTCCAGTCGAGCCAATTTTTGTCTGGCTTGATTACGTGTTGTGCTGTACTCCGGACACACAGGTAGAAACGGAACACCTCCTCGACAGCTCAACGCTCCCGGGGTCTTCACCCAAACTAAAGTTGCAAACAATATGAAATATTTATAAAAGAAACTGTTTCAATTTCTTATTGCGTAATTTTACAATAATTTTATATTTATCTACATTTGTGTTATAAATATAATCAGGGCCAACCTTAGGCCAATTTAGCCCTGAGATAGCAAATATATCCATAGAGAGGAAGCAATTTTAAAGAGATGAAACAAAATTTTAAGTTTTGTTAGTAAAGTGAATATCAGTAGGATTGATGTAATTTAAAATTCAGGGGGGGCTGCTAAAATTGTCCAAACTGGACTCAACATTTGCTAAGACCGGCCCTGAACATGTGAGCTGTGTACAAAGAATAGCAATAATGACAAAAACCTAGTGAATATTTTTATCACCAGAGGCATGTAATTCGTTTGACCCATTACACTTGTAAATTATTGAAATGTAATTATTAGCGTTCATTTGTTTAGCCAATAAACGTTGTGGACTAATGAAATTTATTCACGATGTATATTTTAAATTTAAATTATCTCGTAAAAAACACGACATCTTCTAAGGATCTCACCATGTCGAATTTTTTATTTGGATATAAAATATATGCTGGTAAAGTCCGCTAGTCGTGTCACTTTAAACATTCGTGTAGGAAGGTGCCTAAAGATGTGAGATCGGTGCTGCCTCTTTCTATTGCAGCGAAAAATGGACATCTATTGCATTGTTTAATTTTGTACTTGAAACATATTATGTGATCATTTTGTACATTTAAATTACTACAAAAGATTCAAGAAACACAAATTTTTGAAAAAAAAAACAAGAAATTGATACCGACATTTGGATAAGTCAGTCTGTCTAACTTCACTATCATTAAAGAAAACTTATAAAAAAATGTACAAATGAGATAGTGACTAGTGACTACTACGATTTTCTAAAAATTCACCTGGAATAAAAGCATGCACCAAACAAGCAAATCAAAATTAACTCTGTGCTGCAGTTCAGTTCACGAGAAAATGTAGGTTTATAAATGCTTCTTTTTTTAGTTAAAGATATGAGTGGTATGGCAAGTATATATATTTATGTGACTGATGAAAAATAGCAACATTTCGCCCCCTTAATATCCATTATTTCCCGTGTATTATACTGCAGTGTGCTGTACATCAAGATCATATTCACATATTCAAAACACTAAAGCGTTTTCCATTTCATTTACAGATATGAATCTATAGACCTTTTCATGACTAGTTATGCGCAAGCGCCGTCGCTATGGTTATGATCGCGACTTTCAGAGGGTAAGTTCGGTTTTACTCTCAGATTGATCGGAGTGCTCTAACACGTTCGAATTTAACATTTATATGCTCTGAAAGATCTCTATCCTGCGTTCGGTTTTAAGATCTGGAGCAGATCGAGCGCGCTCGATTTGCTCCGAGGAAAGCGAGCGAGCAAGCAGATTTAACCAACTTCAGAGCATTCATTTTAAAAATGAGCGGAAACCCTTGTTGTGAGAATGGATAAATTTCGAAGTTTATTTATATGAAGTAATTTTTCAATAGGTAAAAATACACGAATAATATTTATTCAAAGAATAGTAATAACCAATAAGTGTATATCGCACAGAATGATTAATTAAAACATTTATTATATCTATGGGTCGAAAAAATCAACAACCAGTACTACTATTAATTTTAAAATAAAGGAATAAAACGAAAAAAATTGTGATTCATGATTTATTATTATAACAATGTTGAATTAAATCAAAATGAGGAGCAATAAAGAATATATTTCGACTTTAGTAATAAGAATTTAAATTATTGGCGCCATTTTATTCTGACGTTTGGAAAAATCTGCTAGATTACGTTCGGAATTGTTTAGATGACTCGATTTGCTCGGTTGTCACGTGACCAAAAATCTGTTCGCTCGGCTCGATCAATCGAGCGTAAAACCGAACTTACCCAGAAGTTTCGTACACTTTTTGACGCAATGACAAGGCGAGAAACGTGTTTCAATATTAATTTAGATGAGAATGTTACTGACGGTGCTAAATTAGTGCACAAAACAGTGGAAGAACATATTTGTACTAAATTGGGATGGTGGTTGAAGTCCTATGGCCGGAAAACTGGTAGAAGTAAACGAAAATTAGTTGAAAGGTTAGAATCATGTCATAAATTGTTTATCGTAAAAAATTTATCTTCAAAAGTACTCAAATATTTTTCTAGGGTGTTGTACCACTTCTTTAAATAATATTTCTTATTTAGGGTAAGTTCGGTTTTACGCTCAGATTGATCGGAGTGCTCTAATACGTTCGAATTTAACATTTATATGCTCTGAAAGATCTCTATCCTGCGTTCGGTTTTAAGATCTGGAGCAGATCGAGCGCGCTCGATTTGCTCCGAGGAAAGCAAGCGAGCAAGCAGATTTAACCAACTTCAGAGCATTCATTTTAAAAATGAGCGGAAACCCTTGTTGTGAGAATGGATAAATTTCGAAGTTTATTTATATGAGGTAATTTTTCAATAGGTAAAAATACACGAATAATATTTATTCAAAGAATAGTAATAACCAATAAGTCTATCGCACAGAATGATTAAATAAAATATTTATTATATCTATGGGTCGAAAAAACCAACAACCGGTAGTACTATTAATTTTAAAATAAAGGAATAAAAACGAAAAAAATTGTGAATCATGATTTATTATTATAACAATGTTGAATTAAATTAAAATGAGGAGCAATAAAGAATGTATTTCGGTTTTAGTAATAAGAATTTAACTTGCTGGGGCCATTTTATTCTGACGTTCGGAAAAATCTGCTAGATTACGTTCGGAATAGTTTAGATGGCTCGATTTGCTCGCTTGTCACGTGACCAAAAATCTGTTCGCTCGGCTCGATCAATCGAGCGTAAAACCGAACTTACCCTTAATTACTATTTACTTTTTTCAAAATGAATCACTTGCCATCTGTTAATATGACAACTGACAAGTCTCTGAAACACATGGCGGAATTGGGCACATGCGCAGAAAAAATAAAAATTGATAATGAAAATTAAAAAGGTCTATAGATAGCCAATGGTACCAAAGTGGGGGAAGAACATTAGAACGTCCATCTTGTATTGACATTTTCCGGCACATGCCCGTGACTCTTGCTGAGGCATGCGCATATGCCCGCGTTGTCATGTGGGTTAAAAATAATTCCTCGGCGCCATGTAAAAAAATGATCGTTTGGACATGCATTTCAGATAGCCGCGACGCGAACACATCTACGGCGCACGCTCGAAATTTATTACAATAAGATGTCGGACGTTCAATTCTAAGTAGACTACGCTGTCGGCTATGCATATATTAATATGCGTGTGTGACTTTTTACACCGAGTACAACCTGTGCTGTGGTCACGTTTCCAACTCAACGTCAAATTCTGCTCTGCTCTGAGTGTGTATTGTGATTAAATAATGATGATTTTTAACCTCAGAAAAAAATTGCAGAAAGTAATGTCACAGATTTGGAACTAATATAATGCACATAATTATCAGAAAGAAATTAATAAAAACAAATTACAAATTTTACATTAAGAATGACAACTGGGTTCTGGAGAAAAAAAAAAAATTTTTTGTGTTTTTCATTGTTCCTATGCAGAATTGCTCCGTTTAAAATTCTGTGTTTTAGTACACGCTGAAAATATTTACATGGAAAACGCTATAAAATTTTAATGCCAGAATGCAACTTTATCTTGCTCGTGATTTATTAATTATTATCGTTTGTCATTTTATTATTTTCATGATTTTGTTGTTCAGCACAAATTTATTCTGTAAAAAACAAGTGAAGGTGCCTCTTTTAAAAACAAAAATAAATCTAATTTATGTATTTAATTTACTTGAGTAAAATATCTTATCCTTACAGATTTAATAAAAATTAAACTTTTAAAAAGAGTGACTTTCACGCTTGAATATAACTTTGAAAGAGTTGTTTTTCACTTTTTTTACAGAGTAATTTCACTGAAAGATGAATGTAATTATGAATGAGCTCACCGATTACGTTAGACCTCAGTCCCTTTGTGAATGAAAGTGAAAAAACAAATATGAAGCGTTAAATCAACTCGACACATTACACAATTCCAACATGTCTGTCGCAATAAATCACAATTATTTCAATTATAAAGCTACATTTTTGTAATTAACTAAAGTTATTTTTTTTTAAATTATTAGTACAATTTAAACTGATCCAATAATAAAATAATCGTGATTTTATATACTGAAACTGACATATGGATAATAAACTTCAGATGACGAAAAAAAAAATACTCACTCGTTTCGATTTCTCGTCTGTCTACTTCATCATAAATGTCTTTCGCGAACTCTTCAAATAAACGGTTTGACAGCTGAAAAAACACAATTTTTTTTTAATTAAAAAAAACTGCTAAATCAGCAAATAAATAACATAATCGACGTTGTGCAATACGTGGAATTAAAATTAAACAAAAAGCACGGCGCGAATTATTTTCGCACTTGCTAATTTGATTCTGCTGAATGACTACCACATGACAGCTGACGGGTGCAGTCTTCGACCATACACTATGAACTGCTCAAGTCGTATCTTGTCTAATAGAAACACGCGTAACCAACATATCAGTACAAGTCGGTCAAACAGACGATAATGCGCATGCATTGAAACTGTTACTATGTTTTAATATTGTAAAGAAATGTAAACAAATGGCAATAAAAAAACCTAATTCCTTGCTTTGCCTTCTGAAAATAACTACTAGTAAATACAGTTACAAGTTAATTAACTATTAACTCCAATCTCAAGTTGCAGTTTGAACTTTTGAAGTAAAATGTATACCCAGCCTTATATAATTTGTCATCTTTTACTCTACGCACTAATCAGGGTTGAACCGGTGTGTATTAGTATGTTGGTTATAGTGGCGTAGCTATTGCATAGCAAGGGTTAGCAATGCGGAAGGGCTCTCGAGTGCGAGGGGCCCTGGGCCATGCACGGATAAACCAAGAATAAAATACTAATATAGAACACTATCCAAGCAATATTATTTTGCATAAAAAATATTTACACAAAAACAAACTAATTCTACTAACTCGCTGGTAAAATCATTTATTGGCCTTGTCATGACGGATAGAGGAATTTCTGTGTTCATTTATTTTATTTATTTATTGTAAATTATAGACGCGTCTAGGGTTTATACAAAAACCGACTTTTTGAAAAACCGGTTTTCGAATTCCAGACTTCCAAAAAACCGGTTTTAGCCGGTTTTCGAATTTTTGTCAAAAAAAATAGAATAGGGAAAAATATTTTATTTAATTTATATAAAATAACAAAAAACGAAATCAATATCAAAGTCAAAATATAAAAAAAAATTAAGGATTACACATTACTTATCTAAAAATGAAAGTTATTAAATAAATATTTTTGAAGTGAAGAACTGTTTAATTAAAAACAGAAAAGTGGTGATCCTGATGATAATGAAAGAAGACAGCTTTGAGATGGCTTAAGGATCCAAAAATAATAAGCAAATACTGTTAATATTGCATTTATTAAGCTGACGTTTCGAGAATTATATTCTCATCCTCAGAGCTCTGTTAAAAAATTATAAAATTGTGTTAGGAAAAAATTTAAAAAATAATATATAACAAATATTAATTAACTTACCAAATGCCGTCAAACATGACAGTAAAATTGTCCAAAAAACTTTTTAAAAAAACATACTAACATTTTATTTGGTTTTTATTGAAGTGTAAAAAAATTTGTTTTATTGATTTGATTTTGTACACAGAAATACTCAAAACTTTATGTTTTATAGAATTTGATTTTATTTTTTATTGTAGAACTGTTTTATATTTACGTGCTATAAGCTAGAAACTACTAACTACTATTTATACTTATATTTATAACTACTAACACAATTTATAAAATGTTTTTCTCAAAAATTAAAACTAAAACAAAAAAAATTTCAAAATTCAAACTTAATCTACAAAATTGATTGCAAAAACTGTAATGCTATATATGTGGGACAGACATCTCAGTATTTACTCATGCGTTTGAAACAACATAATGTGGGCGTCAAAAACCAAATAAAATCTAATTTACATTCTCAACTTTGTTTTTGCACTTCTTTAGTACAGCATAGCGTCGCCAACAATCACGAATTTGATTTTGAAAATACCTCCATTATGGCTCTAGAAAGTAATTATCAAAAACGCCTTTTCCTTGAAATGGTTTACATATATAAAACAAAAAATTGTATAAACAAACGCACAGATATTGATAACCTGTCACATATATATAGTAAATTGCTCAATGAAATAAAAATTGTCCAAACTTGAATAAACATACTACATTTTTGCAATAACAACTTAAAAATCAAAAATTATTTCACTTAGTTTCTAGCTTATAGCACGTAAATATAAAACAGTTAATCTGGCAAATAAAAAAAAAATTAAAAAAATTTTCTACAATAAAAAATAAAATCAAATTCTATAAAACATAAAGTTTTGAGTATTTCTGTGTACAAAATCAAATCAATAAAACAAATTTTTTTACACTTCAATAAAAACCAAATAAAATGTTAGTATGTTTTTTTAAAAAGTTTTTTGGACAATTTTACTGTCATGTTTGACGGCATTTGGTAAGTTAATTAATATTTGTTATATATTATTTTTTAAATTTTTTCCTAACACAATTTTATAATTTTTTAACAGAGCTCTGAGGATGAGAATATAATTCTCGAAACGTCAGCTTAATAAATGCAATATTAACAGTATTTGCTTATTATTTTTGGATCCTTAAGCCATCTCAAAGCTGTCTTCTTTCAATATTTTTGAAGTTTATTTTACAATTTTATTATTTTAACTATTGATATTAATGTAATTTAAAGAAATCTACACATTTTTTAGGAATTTTGAAAAAACACGCAGATGCGTGTTTTTTTAAAATTCCTAAAAAATGTGTAGATTTCTTTAAATTACATTAATATCAATAGTTAAAATAATAAAATTAATCTAATTTCGAAGCTTGATAAAGACATAATTTATGTCGAAACGTTGCGAAAGAAAACATGGATTATTTTAACACCCTGTGTTTTATTTAAAATCCCATTAGACAGAAGCCAGAACTTTTTATTTTACATTAATTTTTTAGAAAAGAAATTTATACAGTAAAATTAAAGTGCACAATGCACAAGCACTGGCCAACGCAACTCGCAACAATGAAAAAATGTGTCTGCTGCCCGTTGCATAGAATGAGAATAGCAGATCAAATAAGTTAAAAATTATTTTTTACATAATAATTTGAATTCTTTTAAACCGGTTCTCTTAATTTAAAAACCGGTTTTCAAATGCGACAAATTTATTTTAAAAACCGATTTTTTAAAACCGGGTTTGAAAAACCGTCAAACCCTAGACGCGTCGACATTAAAATAATAACAACACATTTAAAACTACATGACATCACAAAACATCCAGGGCTTGAGAATAGCCGAGAGTGTAGCGGCGCTGTTGTTTACATGGCGTTGCTATGGTTCCTCTATTACAAGTTCCCGAGTTCTAGCCCGAGAGCTGGTAAAAGTGTCTATTGGATTTTCAATTTATTATTTAAAAAAAAAAAAAATAATGAATTGAAAATATGAATTGGTGCTAGGCCCAAATAACCTTAGCTGTTGGTGGTCTTTAAAATACAATTACAATTACAAAACATCCATGAGCGGAGACGGGATTCGAACCCACGACAGTCTGATCCAGAGGTCGCGACGCTAACCACTGGACCACACTGTCCTCAATTTCTGTGTTCGGCTTTCATTCCGAGAGAAAAGAAAACCTCGTCAAAAAGTTCAGCTCGTGGGTATTCCTCGCATTGTATTTTTATTTCCGTTATTGACAGAAGTTGACTTATTTAATACAAGTTATTAAAATTTACTTTTTTTTGTATTTTTATCAACAAGGGGAGGGTCCTCCCGCTATGCTTGCGTAAGGGCCCGATATTTCTAGCTATGCCACTGTCAAGGATGCAGTTAAATCAATTTGAAATAGGGTACATTACAGTGGACAATGATCAATACAAAACTTTGTTATAATGAAAGTTTATACTCTAAAATATTTATTAGAATTTTTATTTTTATTAATTAAGTTTCGTAAACATATTTAAATCAATAAATAAAATCATGATTTTTAATCTATTTGTCACGTGACTTAAAACACCGCGTGACGTCAGTTCATGTAAAATATTAATGTATCCATAGTAACGGAGCTTAGATTGCTTGCATCATGTTTACATAAAAAAAAATTGTGTTTTAAAGACTACCAACATCTAAGGTTATTTGAGCCTAGTACCAATTCATATTTTCAATTCACATGTTTACATAGGTACAAAACGGTATTTTTCAACATTCTGTTTCTGGGTCTTTAAATAATATTTGTAGCTAATATAAACGCACTTTCATAAAATTATGACGTCATATTTGCCTAGAGCAAAAACGAATTTTAGCGGGCGGGGCTAACATAAATATTTCAAAAATTATTTTTGAGCTTATTTGAAATCAGAATAAAGTGATTTAGGTGTCATTTTGTTCAGAATTTTCTGCTCTATTAATATAACACAAAAAAAAATTTTAGTCATCTACCCTATTATAACGTTTATACCACAAATCAAGTACAAAAGTAATCATCACAAAATGGGCAGGTTTAAAGGCTCTAGAGTTACATACGCATTGAGCAATGTGCTGAATGGACAAGACAATAAAACAACCTAACACTATAGTTATGAGCGCTAAAATAATTTAATGCTGTGTTGTTGTTGAACTTATTTGAAATATTTCAACAGTCATGGCGTTACGCTTGAATAAAATATGATCTGAGGGGGGAGGAGTGACCCTGAAAGGACTGATTGCCTTCTATGGGGGTTCCGGACTGTTCGGAGACATACCTCAACAATAAGAAACAATGAAGTGCTGCGCAAGCGCCTCAGACTCTAACCCTTGGAAGCTAAGTATTTGGGTATCAAGAGATTCAGCAAGTTCATCACGAATAGACTGAGTGCCTTCTCACAAGGGCCCAGAACTGTCCGGGATCTGCTTATATGTCGGAGAGGCACAATGAGCCCTCGTAGACCTGCAGCGGAGATAAAAAAAATTCCTGGCCCCAAATGTATCCATCTACCATCAATATGACGCTTTGTTCAGTACACACAGAACTCTTTGAGCCTACCAATTGTATAATAATTAATTTACCGCTTGCAAAGCAGGTCTTCCTGCAGGTGCAGCTATTACATCAGCATCTTTTATGTCGGGGACAAGCAGATGCTGTCCAGCTCGGTGATCAGGTCTGCGGCCACAAAGAAAAATACTCAAACGATCTGTAAGTTCAAAGTTCGCTTCGGATAATCGTTCTGCCAATTGTGTATAGCCAGCTTGATTCGCGACTTCCGCTGCGGTCTTGCTTGATCGATCAGGGATGCGAGGATCGGCGCCGTACACCAATAACAATTCTGCTTGAGAAATCTGATTTGATTTCGCAGCAACGTGTAAAGGTGTCGAGCCTTTTTCCTAAAAAAAAATATAAAAACCAATATATTTTTTTCTTATTAAACGGTAGTACATGGATTACGGAACATAGAGAAAATGCAATGGGATTTTTTTAAAATGGTTAACCATGTGAAATGTTTGTCTTTGCTTAGATTCAACAGGTAAATGCAGATTTATTTCAATATTTTATTAAAGTAATAAACTAATTATGAACGCTTATTAAATATTTCACCTGCAATGATTAAAAAATACAAAACAATAAATGTGTACACACGGAATTTTACAATAGGCTGAATTTACTGTGTTGTATTATTTATTGTAGTTGGTATTTTTTTATATATATATTTTCAATTATAGGTTATTAAATTCTGATTTCAGCAATGTCATTAATTTAACATTTAAGAGTGTGGCCTCATGCAGCCGCTCGACGCTCGTTTTCAGCGACAAATTAGGTCACGTGGTACTATTTTAAATTTCCAGCCAATTAAAAAAATGCAGCGACAAGTCGCAGGGTCAAACAGCAGCGTCAACATGGCTGCTCTATTTCTAACCTCCTTTAGTATCAATAACCAAAGTTAATTAAATTATGAAAAAACTCCTAAAATACAAGTGAAGTAAAATAAAATATATTAATAAAGAATATTTTCTTTTTGGAAAATTTTTGATACAGTGCCTATTTACAAAACGTGATGTCTATTGTAAATAAATATCTCTCCTTTCCTGGCGACAAAGCTCAACTGGTTCAGCTTGGTCGCTACATTTTTTAAGTGGCGGGAAATTTAAAATAGCACTACGTGACCCTAATATGTCGCTGTAAACAAGCGTCGAGCGACTGCATGAGGTTGCACCTTTACACAGACAGTTCCCGAGATATTCTTTGACAAAATATGTTAAAGTGAACATATTCGAAATAGCTGCGGATCTGTCAGCAGTTTATTTGGAACAAATAAATAACGGGTGCATGGACTGCCAAATAAATAAAACATAATTTCAAAAAGACAAAATCATATTGACAGCTAATCTCCAATTTTTGTATTCACTTTTAACAATTAATATCTCCGGAAACTGTCCCTGCAAATGTCAAATAATGGCATAAGTATTGCTGAAATCAGAATTTGATAATCCATCCAAATCTGCAAAAAAATTGGGGGGTGCCGTTAAAGAGGCGATGATGTCATTGCGGAAAGGGGTTGGGCTAAAAATAAGACTATACAAAAAGATGCGCGTTAAAAAAATGAAATTGAAAGTGTCCGGGAATTTTGACCGCAGATGATTTGGGATTTTTTTATATGGATTGTTTCAGACTAAATTTACAAACTGTATAGAAATAGCTTACATTGTGAAAATAGTTGGGATCTGCTCCTTGAGCAAGTAACCTAATACTGGTGTGTAAGTTAGATGATCTGGCACTTGCGTGCAACTGTTGACCTAGCTCTTCCCTCGATCCATCAGGAGCAATGACCCATGCAAGACGGCCATGCTTTGCACGTATAAACTCTGCTTTTGTGGGGCTAAAATAGAATGTTACATAGAATTACTAAAAAACTAAAACATTTTCTTTTGTTTCTCGAAATCGACTACTAGAACTTCAGAGTATCTAATAGATAATATGTAAACTTACTGAAGAGGATCCTTTGGTTGAGGCTTTTTAAAACTAGGTTTTGCACTATCGGAAAGGGTATGCTCCCATATTGAATTAACACCGCTACTATTCAACGACAGCACCATCTGTTAGAAATAAAGCTAATTTAAAATACAGTTTATAACGAGCCTGTTCAAAATTATTTCAATTATTTCATTAAAGGCGGTATTCACTTATGCTTCAGCGTTCACTGCTGCGTCACATTTCACAGAGTTCTCAATATGTCTTTTAACATAATGATTCCCATTTACGCTACGAGATGCGGTAATTCATTGAGCGGTGTGAATGGAAATAACTATGTTAAAAACACGTAAACTGTCAAAAGCGCCGTTTTAATGCTTTATGAGGTCAGAGGTGCAGCGCGCCGAGGTACAGCGAAGCAATAAATGGATGCCACGAAGCGAGTGAAATACCCGTTTGGTCTTTATCTTATGTAGTAATATCAACAAATCTCAAGATGTCTTTCTATACAAATAGATTTTATTAGTGTTTTGCATAATTATTCAAGTTGAAATAAAATGAATTAACTTCTGTCAGAAATACTTACAGCCAATTGCGTCGAGATCCATTGTGATCTATGTAATGATTTTATTTGTGAAACATGACGTCCCAAATTACGGTGGACGCTACAGCATTCAAGGCACAACAAAATTGCACGATTCGCGGACACCCATGTTGGATCTGTAACAAAACAATTATATATCATAATTGTTTTTTCAGAAATCAATATCAATTACGTAAAGGGTTTACTCGTTTATCATAATGTTATTCTTGATTTTGCTTCTACGTAAATACAGTATTTTTTTAATTTCTAATTTAACAGTAACTAAAAGTTGACATGTCTACTGTCTAGGTTAGATATTCTATCACTGACACTTCTATTATGAAATAGCTTTTTTTATTAATTCTTGCAATTTTAATTCCCATTAACTTCAACGAGAAAGGAGTTTGCGTTTTTGTTACTCACCTGGGGCTCCGCAATCTCCGCAAACATCTGAACTTGGTCGCGATTTTACTCGCGACATTGGTGACATAATTAATATTTCTTTAATGCGATATACACTTTCATAAGTTATACCTAAACGAAAGCAAATAATAAACACAAAACTGAATAACAAGACGCATTAAAATCACAATTGTTAGCTTTTTTTGAATACAACAGAATCCCACACTTATAATATAATCACAAATGACTGTCAAATTCCATAGGCGTCGCTTGAATCCAGGGTTGTTCCTGAGAGATATTTTTATTTTTTGTACTGAAATCAGTGATACCAATGTATTTGGTAAATTGTCCTGACGCGGAAAATTCAATTTTTAAAAACATATAAAAATGTAATATATAAATTACAACACAACGCTGTATTAAATTCCAATCTAAAATGAAACGCAAACAATTATCAGATTTTTTTATTAAGATGCAATTTTTTATATAGTCTTTTACAATAATTAATATTGCTGCACATTTTGTTATGTGTAAATGATTGCGAACTTTAGTTTTATTTAATGACTAGCGGTCCCGTCCGGCTTCGCCCGGCTGTTAAGAATTTATGATTTTTTATCCTCCCCGCGAGAACTCCTCCTGCAAAGCAAAGTCATGCTGGTGGTATTTATATTAGTAGGATTCCGCCTATACGCTAAATATTAATACATTACGCACTAGCTTCGCTCGAATTTTATTAATGCATTACTCGAGCTAACCCAGGCCGACCAATTATTATTATAGTCTATGATAGCAAAGTACCTATCATCCACTGAAATTTTTTTTAAACCGAGTCAGTAGTTTCTGAGATCACTTTTCTCACTCGGCCGAAGCAGGACAGGTCAATTTTATGATTCAGAAACCTTCCCCGGTGTATGCACAACAACTCCCCAAAGTTTCATCGCATTCGGATGAATGGTATAGGAACGTATAGATGACGAATACAAAAACAAACATTAAATATTTTTAACCGACTTCAAAAAAGGAGGAGGTTCTCAATTTGATGAGCATTTTTTATGTATGTATGTACATCGAATGTATGTACATCGAATTATGTATGTACATAATATGTATGTACATCGAATATTGATTACTCAGGAATTGCCCACGGACTATTGCAAAGGCCCACGGACTATTATAAAGGCCCACGAACTATTATATTATACTACTAGCGGCCCGTCCCGGCTTCGCCCGGGCGATATGAAATTATGATTTAATAGCGGTCACCCATTGCTTAACTCACGTATATTGTTAAATTGTTATCCCCCCGAAAGAATCTCTCCCCCTGCGTAGCTTTCTATTACTGAAAGAATTTTTAGAATTGGTTTAGTAGTTCCAGAGATACTAAAACCGTACTCGTAAGTCGTAACCGTTAGAAATTTACAGTAGCGTCATTCGTCATTAGTTTACGAAATTATAGACGCGAAAAAAAAATACGTCGTAAATCTGCAAAGCACTGAAATTTGCTATAAATGTACTGTAAAAGTAGTGGTTGTACTGATTTCAGTACATTTGTACTGACAGGAACAACACTACTTGAATCACTGATCTCTATACTAACATTACTAACTGGATAGCTTACTTTGGAAAAATTCATAAACATGGATGATGGAATCACCATGAAACCCTAACAAATATTTATTGATATGATAGTTAACGCCACGCAATGTTGGTCTGAGAACTAAAATGAACTTGAGTTCGCGTTCGTCAAGTGAAAGCTAGAGGTAGTGAAAGAAACATACATACTGATAATTTATTAGGTAATTTAACTTTGATCCAACATTTTGCCTTTGCTCGTTACATGCTTAATTCTTTAAAAATTCGATTGTGATAATAAAATCGCGATCCAGAAATTTGAGGCTATATTTGTTAACGAAGTAAAATTTTGCATTTTGTATTGTCTACTACCTAAGTTACATTAATTGAAATTAAAGAGCATAATAATATTATTATATGAGGTTTGTTTATTTTGTAATTTATAGTACCTATATAAAAGGTTTCAAAATATTAAAAAAATGTAAACAACTCGATCTGTAGCAGTATTTTTATTTCACTTACTGTACAAATAATGTTGTGCTGTTTAAAAAAAAGACTTAATTATAAAGCCGAAAGAACAATTTAAATCACAAAAATAGAAATGTTTACATTATATTAATTATTCGATAACATTGCAGATATTTTAAATTAAATGATCAAGACTTTAGTATGAATTTTTATTAAAATAACATAGAAAATTATACGGAAATTTATTAACACATTACACAATATCTGTACCTTAAATTTCTTTGCAAAATTAAAGCATAAATTCAGTAAAAATCTTGAAAATCATGCGCGTAAAAGAAATGAGAATCTTAGAAGTAGTTATTTAAGAATTATCGTACAGGTAACCTTAACTATATTATATTTCTGGTTTGTGAGTTGAAATTCTGAAAATGTTAAAACTGTCATTTATTAGCTAGCAAATTATTCAACTAATATTTTAATCTATATAACAGTTTTTCTGGAATAGTAGATTGTATATCTAGTTGCGTAATGAGGCACATTACTGATGAGTTGTGACAATATGTTAAAACGAGTGATGAGTTTTAAGTCACACGAGTCATATCATCACGCACGAGATATATATGGTATTTTTTACCATATCCACTATAAAATAACTGCTTTTCAGTTCATTTTCGAAATTTATTGACAGATCATTTGTGTCGCCAACTTCACTCCTATAGTAGGCAGAGACACGCACAGGAGTATGTAACAGCGGGATGAACAGGCAAATAAACATAAATCAGTATGGAAATGGCTTGCTTTCCCAAACCAGTGTGGGAAAGATACATTTCCGCACACCGGTCTGTCAAAAGTCACTTTACATGCATGCATGTAAAGCAGCTATTTTTATAGTGGGTATGGCAAACAATTATTTACGGTACAGATATTTAAAGTGCGTCATAGACCACGGGCACACAAGCGCAAACTGCACTTGTTTAGTTAACATAATGCGCAGTATTTCGTTTTGTGGATAATTAAATGCAAAAATATCTATAAAGTTGTTTCAAGCAAGATAAAGAAAATTATGTTTCAAGTTTAACTAGCATTTTGACAAAGAATGAAAAGAAAAATACTACAAAAAGAGAAAATATGTTTTTTTTTAAAAAGCTTTCACAAAAATCACAAGACTAGAGAATAAACATATTAATCATTTCGAACAATAATTTAATAATCAGTTAACTGATTCAAGTAATTTGTGCAAAAAATATTATTTTTCTGAAATAAATATAAAATATATAAGTACAGAGTCAGCTTTGAGCCTTTAATTCTTTTAAATCTAAAAAAAAGTTAAGAATAATTTATTTTTTTCTTGCATCATAGGTTTGAAAGTTTTGTGTAATGTTTTATATAAAATGAAAAATAAAAAAATTACTGATTGATGCATAAAAAATAGTGCTGATTATTTTACCATCTACATGGCTCCAAAATACACGATGTGAAATAAAGTTACAAGATATTTTATGAACAAACGGTTCCAATTTTATCTACTGCCATGATTTATTTTAACATTTTTATGTACTTGAAAAAGTCTAAATATATAGACGAAACGTCGTACATTTAATTGAATAAATCCAATATTTTGTCCACTATCCTGCGATTTTTCTTAATTTTATTATAATCACGATGGACACGATTTCTAACATATATTTTAACATCGTTGCATATTTTGCTAGACTGTGCTTTGATCAGTAATTTTTATACCTCCATTGACATAACAACAAAAATTTTTGAATACACGTACAAATTATTCCAACTTTTTTGAGCGATAATCTCCTGTGACTGATTTCAGTAAGTTGAATTGTGTTTATTTTTAAAATAAATTTGATATAGTATTTTTTTAATTTTCACATATACACTAACAACGGATAATTTTAACAGGTCTAAAGGCCAATTTGTCAATTTGAGATTAGTTTGGGGTAGGTAAATAGTTGATTACAATCTGGATTAATTTGTGTCTCATCTTTTTTTAATTAATGCTGTTGAGAACATTGAGTAGGTATATAAAAAACTGATTTTCAATTAGCCATTATCCTGAGAGTAGTTCCTTCAATTATCCACGACAGGTAACACTTGTGGTAGGTACAAACATTATTTATTCCCCATTAGTGTCGTGTCATTTTAGTGGTATAATTTAATTAATTTAATGATAATAATAATTTAACAATTAAGTTATACCACTAAAATAACACGACACTATGGGGAATAAATAATGTTTGTACCTACCACAAGTGCTGCCTCTCGTGGATAATTGAACGAACTACTCTCAGTAAAATGGTTCATTCTGAATTAAAAAAATAATGTTCTGGTTCAGGCTCAGCGAGATTCTAAACTTAATTTTGATTACTATTTATTGATGGACAAGATATTAATCTCAAATCGATAAATGACCATACGTCATCAGATAAGAAATTCTTATCTTTTGTTTTGTAGTAATATATTTTACAAAAACAAATTCTATGATTTTTAAGCTTTGTGTCTCTTTGAAAGAGTTAAGTACATAAATAACTAGGGTGAGGACACCGGCTCCAGATCACACCTTTGATCGAATAGATTATTACATAACAAATTATATCAGATGCCCCATCCAGCCTCGTCCGAGTGGCAATTATAATTAATACATTACTCACTTTATAATACTGCCCGCGACTTATTATTATTGGGTACTTACGATATTATATTTCACACCACTTTTGACATAAGCTTGATTTCAATCCAACTTGAAATCTATCCAATTTGCACCCAGGCGACGCCGGGGCGGGCAGCTAGTATGACCTAAGCCTTCCTCAAGAAATAAGCCATCGAATGGTCGGGTAGAGCTAACTTACCCTACCATAAAACGGGAAGGGAACGAAGTAATAAGCTGAAAATAAACAAATTTTGCCAAGCACCATAAACTGTGTAAATTTCATGACGCCGGGGCTCACCGTTAGAGAGTTTTTGTGTGACGGACAGATACGAGTATTCTGTTAACTATAAAATATATAAAAGTAGTAGACTACAGGTAAATGGCCAGGAGACGGTGCCTTTGCCCTATTTGTTTCTATAAAACGACTAAAAAAATTCAGTACAAACAATAATAATTTAAAAGTATAAAAAAGCTAGGTACTTATTTACAAAAAAAATGTATATATTTAATATAATAATTGTAAATGACTATATGGTATGTTAAAAAAACAAAAAAAAAAACAAAACATAAGCGTAACTAGAGTGCTATGCACTACATCAAAAGTCTTAAGGCGGAAGTGTAATCAACTACATTGAGACACCAGTTCTTGTTTTGTTTCATACTTTTTATAAATGTTTTATATTTGTATATCTTATACATAAATAGAAGTTAATTTTTGGTTTTGTCACTAAATATTAGAGTCTGACCGAATAATCGGCTTCAGCCAAAAATAGTACCTTCGGCAAAATAATCGACTTCAGCCAAAAACAGGCTTCATTTAAGCCAAAGGTCCGTTTAATGCCTTATCTACGCGCAGCCAAGATGTCTGTCTCTTTCCGGCACAAAAAATAAAATCAGTAATCATATTGTTCAAAATAAACACTTGATTTTAAACTGAAAGTGCACTCTTCTTATTTATTTTTTTGCTTTATACAGTTCCTGCAGCTTCAGTCGAAGGTGAAAAAAAACCGAACAAAAAATCACCTTAGGTCAGACTCTACTTAATACAGTTGATTCTATCGTTTTGGACACGTTTCCTTAGAAAACTTTTATTAATAAATACGCCCCACGAAACATAAAAATTACATATCCTATATTGAATTTTTATGAAATGATAGAATCAACTGTAACAGAATATTTGAAGAAAAATACACTGGGAGAAATTAATTTTAAGTAAATGGTGGCAATGTTCATATAAAAATATTAGAGGATCATTATTTTGTTTTATCTACTCTCAAAACAAATAGGTTGAATAACGATACTACTGCTGATTCATTTTAAGCTTATGGTACACGTCAAGAAACTGGTGAATTGTTAAACTTATTTCTTTGAACTTACAGATAAGATTAAAATTAACAGTAACTAAACAATGCTTTGTTAATTAACAACAGGCATCGACAGTATAGCATAATTTAATATTTCTTTAAAATCGACATCTCTGATAAGGAAAACTATTAGGAGCCGTTGATTTCGACAATTTTTTTTCTTTGTGAAACGATTTAAAAAATACATACTACACCCTTCGATCCCATTATCTTCTGAAATATTAAATTTTGAAAAATGTATGTCATTCATACTGTTGTTTATGGTGCATGCCAAGCAACCACATTAATTGTCATGCTACTTCGATGTATTGCCAGTCAATGGTATGTTTAGGTATGTGTATATTGAAAATGAATGGCTTGCATTTTCAAAATTTAATATCTCAAAAGGTAAAAGGAGGCTGGATATGAATCCAGTTCCATTATCTGACAATTTTTCCAGAACTACATCCGGCACAAAATTTGTGCCGGAACCGGATCTGGTTCCGATATTCGGATTTTTTAAAGAAGAACATCCTTTCCATCTCTAATTTATAAACGAATTTAATAACTAATAAGAATGAAGGTCAGATCTAGATCTGATTTCAGCCTATTCGGCCATTTTGCTGGAAGGATTCCGTTATCAGGTTTTTTGAAAGGAGAACTTTTAGAACAAATCGTTTCACCCAAAAACAATCAATCAAAATCAGTAACCCTTTAGCTCTGTTCTCCCCTTGTTAGTTGCCGAAGAAATTCTTTGACTTTGCAGCTGATGCATTTTCCGTACCAATGAACTGTGTTTTTTATTTTGTTCACCAGTATCGATATTTCTTAATACAATCGTTTCCGAGATCTACAACATATACCTGTCGTTGGTCTTTGGCTACTGCCATACCGCTTGGCCGTTTTAGTTTCGATTCATATGAATCTATCGTGGCCAGTGAGGTGGAGCTCCCGCTATTCAGAGCCAATATTTGAATATAGTTGCGGCCCTTTTCGCACCGACTAGCTAGAATCCTACCTTCCGAGTCAATTGTAACTCCTCCGTATCTACCTTTGCCTAAAATAGTAAACAATAATTTTTAAGGAAATCACCTAGCGACTATATACCTTTTTTTCGGATATGAAATTTGAATGATCACAAGGTATTAACACCTTGACTGCCGATACAAATTTCGAAAAAATGACCATGGGACCAAATATACTTTTAAATAATTAATCGCTTCTAAAATATTTTTGTAGGTAATTATGGTTTTGAAAAATAAAATATATTTTTTGAGATTTTCGGTTACCGGTCCCATGGAACCTCACGGCGTTAATACATACTCATTGAAACCTAACGCCGGCTCGGTCCATTGTCGGACTAGACACGGCGGCCCGCTTATTTGATCTTTCAGAAAAATCGAAAAACATGATAAGCAAAATGTTCAGTAAGGCCGCCTCGGTCCACTGCTGGCGATAAAATGTCGATACAATGGACCAATGGCTCACGAAAAATATTTAAATACATCTATCCCATGGGACCGACAAGGCGCCGATATGACAGTCAAGGTGTTAAGCATGGCGTTAGAGCCGTAAAATCTAACCGAGTACCTACTTTGAAACGAATTTAACCTAGAAAATAGATAAAAACAGACATACCAACAAAATCATGCTCTTTTGGAGCAGTAAAACAATAATACTGTACTTTTTCTTAATTTTGCACATAACTATTTGTAACTAGACCACCAAACTGTCAGAGTTATTTGGACCCAATACAGGCAATACTAGTCCCTACTTTTTAACAAATCATTATTTTTAACAATAAACCGAAAAACCAATTTGTACTTTTAGTGGTTCTTAGCAGAGAACCAGGGAGTCAAGGGTTTATAATAGATGAATCGTATTAACACCATAATATAAAAAATGGCGTTTCGATTTTTATGGAATTTTAATTAATAAAAATTAATAATGACTTTTTTTTCAGTGCCACGGAATATTTTTATTGCAAGTGTTGCATTGTGATGAAATCTTTGTAAGGCACTTACCTTTGCCTTCTGAACAAATCTGTTCGGTGAAGTCTCCTTTTGCAGTAAACACTTGAATTCGAGAATCTGCAACTACTATTTCGCCTGCAGGACCGACTGTTACAGACGATATTAAGTTAAAACTGCCTTTTTTTCCCACCTAGATGTAAAAAATGTAAAATAATCGTCTAAGTCACACAGTAATCACTAGTATTATTATTAAATATTGAAAATAATTGATGTTTCATTTAATGTTTCACAGATAGCGCAACTAAACTATAATATTCTCGCGATCTGTAAAACGTTGTCTCAACTATTCCATGTATAATGTATATTCAGTCGAAGCTGATTTTCACGGATTAATAGTTGAAAATAAAAAGTTGAAAATAAAAAAGTCATAGTAAACCGGCTGATTTTGATATTGATAGTTGATCTCGTAGAACTAATCAGTAAACCGACCGTCAGCTGCTCAAGTAGCGGTGGGTTTGGGTGTGAGGCTGCGAAAATGGTAAAAAAAAAATTTTAAGTAATAGCACGCCGGCTGAAACTTGTTTTTATAAATAGTTGACATCATTGTGAGTTGAAAAATAATCGTCAGCTGCATCGTGGAAGGGGGATTGTGCGTCAGCTGGTCGCATGAACTTGTAAAAAAACACGTAAAATATTGCGCATTTCACTCTTTTGCACTGACAGAAGCTGAGACAATTTCGTTACCTAGGATTATGATTATATCGCTATCATAATCCTAGAAACACGAAATTGTCCCAGCAGCTGATGATTATTTTCAACTCACAATGATGTCAACTATTTATAAAAACAAGTTTCAGCCGGCGTATTATTACTTAAAAAATTTTTTTTACCACTTTCGCAGCCTCTCACACCCACACCCACCGCGGGTGCGCCAGCTGACGCTTAGTTTACTTATTAGTCATATCAGATTTATCGAAAAAGATAACAATCGATCAGCGTAAAAACACTACCTAAAATGCAACGCAAACTCCCGAACTATAAAGACAACTGCTTTTTGATCTGTAGGCGTACAACGTTTTGTTTACATACAGACTGTCCGAAATCAAATCTGAACATAGCAAATTAATGAGTGCAACAAGGAAGATTTAAACACAATGAGTAGCGCGACAAAGATAGAATACAATCATGGCTTGGTAAATTTTCAAACTAAATTTAAGTAAACATTAAAGTATTCATGGAAATAACTAAAACATAAATTGTAATGGAAAATAAGACCTCTTTGTTGCACTTATGCATTAATATGTTCAGATTTGCTTTTGAATTGTGTTTTAAAGACCACCAACAGCTAAGGTTATTTGGGCCTAGCACCAATTCATATTTTCAATTCATTATTATTATTTTTTTTTTATATAAATTGAAAATCCAATTGACACTTTTACCAGCTCTCGGCCTAGAACCCGGGAACTGGGGACTTGTAATAGAGGAACCATAGCAACGCCATGTAAACAACAGCATCGCTACACTCTCGGCTATTCTCAAGCCCCAGATTTGTTTTTGGACAATCTGTATATCTATGCGCCAGTTATATCATACAAACGGAATTTGTATCATGAAGTGAAATATTTTATTTTCTATCAAAATATATGTTCTTCGATTTGAATATGTTTTTGTATGATTTTCGAAAGATTTCCTTTCATTAAGTTGTTACTTATTAGGTCAGCGCTTCTAGCCCTTCCCCTCCTGCGCCTTACTATTTTCAACATGATAAGCTCCCACTTTTGCACACCGTAATGAGACTGTGATATGTTATATCTTAAAGTATGTCGTTTGAATTAAGAAGAAATAAAGAGAAGATGCTCCCCATTAAGTCAGCGTCAAATAGCCCGTTGACTTCAAAAGTCCACTGTAATTGTTTACTAATTGTGCCCCCCCCGCGTTGTACTCAGAACGCTTTGAAATTTCATGTCCAGCTTCGAGAAGACACACTGAATGACGATAGAGTAGAAATTCTGCTTCACACGAGATTTAGTAACTAAAAGTCTTACCTGAAAAAGAAATTTTCCTTCTGAATCGAATACAAAAATTGTACCGACGCTATTGTCGGCAACCAGTATATGGCCATAACTCTTGTCCACTGCGACATCTATCGGTTCTTGAAATTCGTTGTGTGAAAAACTGCGGATGGTTTCTCCATCCACAGTCATCTCCGTAACGGTTTTTGACCGCCAGTTAACTATGACTAGACCTGATCGTGACATTGCTATTCCTGTACAACTCCTTCCGTACAAACCTTCGTTCTCTAAATGTTTCACAAACTCTAACTCTGGATTCAGAACCTGAAAAATGAGTTTAAGAATACAAAACTGAACATTTAAAAACAAACAGAGCGGCTACAAAAATCTAGAGAGAAAATCCTCGATTTTTCTAGGTTTATCAAAGTTTAAAAAATATCAAATTAAATGTATCATCTCTCGATGGAACTTGCAGGTGGAGTATCTATCATAAAACACCATTAATAAAAATTGATACGTGACGTAAAATGATATGGAAAACAATAAAATTAAGCAAAATCGCAGGATAGTGGACAATATAATTTGATTTATTAAATTAAATGTACGACGTTTCGTCTATAGATTTAGACTTTTTCAAGTACATACATAAAAATAACAATATTTATAAATATTGTTATTTTTATGTATGTACTTGAAAAAGTCTAAATCTATAGACGAAACGTCGTACATTTAATTTAATAAATCAAATTATATTGTCCACTATCCTGCGATTTTGCTTAATTTTATTATAATCACGATGGACACGATTTCTAATATAGATATGGAAAACAACAGATTGCTGGTCCGTCTAAGCAATTTCGGCCGAAAGGATGTTTTAATAGACCTATCCAGTTAGCGCAAGCGAGAGAGATAAATATAATGCAGTTCGTGTTGAAGGAGACAGTGAACAGGTGCGTGTTTCGTTCTGCGCAGTGTTGTGTCAGTGGCGAAAAGCTAGATGGAGTAACACCAAAATTTGAGCACTGTGGTACACAGCAAGTATGAACCATAATAATAAATATCTGAACACAAAACAATATCACTAACAATAATAATTTATCAACGGACGTATTGTGACAGCTCACATCTATGCGCGCGCATCATAGTGTCTGTGACATATTCTAAGCAACTTGCCCGGATAGGTGTATTACGTTAATTATTCGTTACATTTTTTCTGACATTTCTCTAATATTTTTTTGACGTAAATGAAGCATTTATATAGCGTTACCATGGAAAAGTCAATTATAAACCTCCATGTTCATGGTTTAAAATTATCTATTAATTTATATTAGAAATCGTGTCCATCGTGATTATAATAAAATTAAGGAAAATCGCAGGATAGTGGACAAATATTTGATTTATTAAATTAAATGTACGACGTTTCGTTTATATATTTAAACTTTTTCAAGTACTTGAAAAAGTTTAAATATATAAACGAAACGTCGTACATTTAATTTAATAAATCAAATATTTGTCCACTATCCTGCGATTTTCCTTAATTTTATTATTATCTATTAATCTGTTAACAAATTAACTGATAATTTTAAAACCCTGGATATGGCGATTTATGATAGACGTTTTCATGGTTTTCATATCCAGGGTTTTAAACCCTAGACATTTCCATGGTAATGCCATATAAATGCCATAGATAAAAGTATAAATGCTTCCTTTACGTCAAAAAAATATTAGAGACATGTCAGAAAAATGTAACAAATAATTAGCATAATTTAACATTTTTTCAGCTAAAATTGCTTACGAAAACCAGCAATTTCCGTACCATTTTACGTCACATCAATTTTTGGTAATGTTTTTTGAGGGTAAAATTTTGTTTCAGACTCTCGTCCTATTTATGCACTGACATCTGAGACCCTTGAAGTTTAGTTCTAAGCCCAAAGTTTTATGAATCGAGAAGTAGCCTACCTTAATTCTTGAATTTCCCGTATCAACAACATAGATTAGCCCATCAGAGTCATCAACAGCCAGAGCTACGGGTTGCAAAAATTCGTCTTTACCAGAGCCCCGATTGCCATACACTCGTATTGGATTATTGTGCTCCGTCACATCAAAAAACAGTGGACAGTCTTTGATGGGCCGTTCCAGAACTGATATTTTTAGTACGTATCGTCCCGGTTTGTTCGGTCTGAAGCTAATATCATACGTTCCATCATCATGATCTGTGATTTCAATCATTAATGATTGTCCTGGCGTAAGAGGAGCCAAATCCGTTCCTACAGGGAAAGTTTCTGCACTAACAGGATCGCCCCCAGACGAACGGGGAGCTCCGTGGTAATCAACTGTAGTTACCTATGCATTAATCAAATTAACAATTTTTTTACGCCAGCATTTGCTATAGGGCTATCTGGGCCTAGTGTCCATTTACATTTCCAATTTATCATTTTTTAAATAAAAACGCCTCAAGAGCGAGTTATGAAATTTGAAAAATCGCTGATATAATTTCGGAAGATACTGGATTTAAATCTCGGCGGGGGCAGATGTGGCATAGAGCTTTTATAACGTCTCTCGTTAAGAAACGGTAATTCCCGTATTAATCATCTTGTAGAGAGAGAGATTGTAGATTACAGATGCTCGACAGTTGAGGTCATCGGTCAATGGTTTCTCTAATAATTGTAGATAAATATCGAGATTGTTCCTTACAAAAGGACAAGATTGATTATAATTATTATGCAAAACGTCTATGTTCACAAAGCTGCCTATAATTCCCCCGCTTTCATCACGTATTATCTATTAACTAATTTGAAATTTAAGTAAGTATGCAGAAAATAACGGAACATGGCCAACTGAAGATAGTAATGCTGCGAGTGGCATCTGTTCACAATGTCGAGAAACAGGCATTAAACGCATTAATAATTTACTAACCTTGATAACTGCTTCTAATCCTGCAACACATTGTCCGTTGTCTTCACTAAAACACGCCGTGCACAAACTAGGAAATGTTGTACTGGTACGAACTTTTCCGAGAACTGACAGAGCATCCTCTATCGCGTTGAGACTGTCATTGTGCGTGAAGTCACACGTTAGGAACGCGTTCTCTCTGGGTTCTCCGAGCGTCGATGCTGCATCTAGCTTCTCCGATAAGCTGCTAATACGCTGCGTTATATTTCGAACTTCAACTTGATACTGTAAGCCTTCACATTCTCTTTCCACCTTTAAAATTAAATATTTATGATTATCATCAATCAATGGATTTATAATAAACTAGCTTTCCGGCCCTGTTTCGCTCGCGTAAATTTTAGTTTGGCAGTGAAATAATCAAGGGCAACAAATCTCTCATAATACATCACTTTACTGTAATTCTTACTAATTTTCCGGCCTGGCTTTGGCTGAGTAGATATTGATTTGGCAACGCAATAAACAAGAGCGACAAATTTCTCATATTGTTCATTATAAACCAAAGTAGTACCTTTGACTTTTCAGCTTCGATAAGCGAATGCTGTTCTCGAAGCACCTTGCGTTTTTCCTCACAAGCAGCCGTCACAGTGGCAACCATTTCTTGACGTCGTTTCTCCAAAGAAGTTCCAATCTGTTGAAACGTTCCGTTTACTTGTTCAATACATTTGTTAGCGGCTGTGTCAAGTCTTTCAAGTTCACGATCGACACCTTCTTGAGCTTGTGTCAACTAAAATAATAATAATAATAAGTTGTATTGTTTTGTGTTCAGAGTTTTTTTAATTCATTATTTTTAGTTTGTTGTGACGCAAAAACGAATATCTTTTGTCTTAGTATTTTTTGGTAGAAAATGTTATCTACGCTCTTTTTGAGAAATCTGGACAGAAAAATAAAACTACTGATTTTTTGAAAGAAACACGAATTTGGAAATATGTATGTGTTGTATGGGTTTATGGCACAACATTATCCACCGAATCCTATTTTAATGTCATCTGTTAAGTCAATGTGAAGTAAATGATCAAAAGATATTTCTCTTGAGGGAACTTATGGACTGAAAAAATTAAAAAAATATACCTTAGATATACACTCATTGGCCTTGTACAACAATATTTCAGACATACGTTTGATCGCAATGCTGAAAGGTATGATCGTATGTTCGTGTGCTGACGATGTTTGTCCCTGGTCAGTCGTACCATGCGAACCGCCCGTGCAAAGAGCACAAAACACGGTATCGCAGGTTTCGCAGAAAAGCAATTCTTGACTCTGATGAACGGAGCATTTGGGTACGACCTCTCTTCGTTGTCGGGACATCAAATCGAGAAGTTGATTGACCAGAAACGATGGCGGTAGTGCGGCGACACCCCCGCGCGGTATCGTGATTAACTCCCGACATATGGGACAGCGAAATGTACCTGTATCTCGTGTTTGCGATGCTGCGATTCGGGTTAAACAATGAAGACAAACGGTGTGCGAGCACTGTAGTAGTTTGGGAGTGTGTTCACCCCCATCGTAAGTACATAAACATGTGCCGCACGTTAAGAAGCTCTCGTTAAAGTCTTCGTAATTAATGGAGACGGTCTCTACTAGCGTAGAGCTCATACTCACCATCCTCTCTCCCAAACGTGTTCTGAAATTTAAATTGTCTAATGTTAAACCCGCGGTATAGCTGAAAATATCGCACCCTTCCGTAATATATGTCATAGGTCCCCTACAAAGGATCACCTCCGTAAAATTCTTACATTTCATAAATCATATGACATAATAGAAGTACAGTACAGTAGTGTCTCGACTCTCAGTTACTGCTGTCTCTTTTCAAATAGTTACGCAATATGAAGTAGTGGGTGACCATTGGAAGGCTAATAATAAAATAAATTGTATACTCACACAAATGAGCAGCAATTCATTAGGCTTTAAAATAAAGCCATGTGCATGAAACAGCTGTTCATTTTCAACAAGTCTTTTTTTCCCTGTTGAATAACTGCCTCTAAAAATACAATATAATAGGCATTTTATTTCTTATCAAATTCATAACTTTTAAAACATATTGTAATAAATTAATAGATTTTAATGACAACTCAAAACAGAACGAAGTATTTTTCTCAATAATTTTAACCATGATTTGTAATAATATGTGAATTTCCAATTTTAGAAATTCAAAAAAAAATATAGATAAAAGAAAAGTACATTAATTTCGAACCTAGAGACATCTCGCAAGTAAACCGTAAAACACATGAATAGACAGTTTTGTTTATGTTATTAAAAAAATCCATATAAAAAAATCAATTTGCTGTGAAGAGCACATTATTTTGTCAAACAAAACTGCTGACGTTCAAGAAATTATCGTCATAGTAAATCTATTTTAAAATTTGTAAACAATATCAGTACAAAACGTTTACATACCATTCATTTTTCAAGAAAAGTACAAAAACAACAATTTAAATATTTTACACCATCGAACATTGCAATTTAACGAAACTATTCAATATAAGTAAGAGAATATTTTAAAACGATTAAAATAATTTTATAAAATCTAATCGGACAATGAACTCTACGTAAACAATGCCCGCTGCAAATTCTGTCTATTCGACCACCATTGTGTTTGACCTTTGAAGTTTATGGGAATTTATTTTAATATTTACCGAAACTTTCATTTTACATTAAACGCTTAATTAAAAGAAAACAAAAATTTACACTTTGTCACTGAAATTTCGAAAAATGACAAAACGTTCACAATTATTTTGTAGATTCCACGATCGTGGTCAATATCGAACAGCTGATTTTTGTGTTTGCCTTTGGAATAACATCGTTTGTTAAATTTACTACACAATTTACTACAGTGCATAAGTGAAAACAAAACTCATTTTAAAATTTATTTATTGAATTGTTAATTCACAATTAAAAATTTAATGTGTTTAAATTTTTAAAGAACAAAATTAGGTACATTTTTTCGATAAATTTAGTTGACACACTCCCTCGCTTTCAACTTGTCAAGTTGTCACAGTGTCCGCTCCAAGTCCAGTCTGGTACTCCGGTTTCTGTCATGGCAGTAGAATACGTAATAGAACACGTCATAACGAATAAAATAATTTGGACAGAGCTGGTCAGTTAATTGCACAATTTTTAGAATTGCATGCAGACTATGAATAATTGGTAAATATCTTTTCGCTTTTTATATTTTCATTTTGATAATTGATAAACATGGTTATTGATGAAAACTACTTCATGACAGATGTCAAAACGAAGACGTGGAAATGTCATAACAAAAAAAATAATATAAACATAAACTAAAATAATTATTAACTTGCTTATAATATAAGAAACAAATGAATACAACAGACGTACATCATGGATTGGTCCTTACTTGTATCCTTAACTCCCTCAGGGCCCAGGGATAATATTGGAATGTAATTTGCATTCCAATGTTTTGTGGGAATTAGCGCTCCCAGGGACGCAATATCGTACCAGTCGGTTTGTGTATGCCGGCTGGCGGATTCTAATACACAAATGGATTATTTGTTATGTTGCAAACGCTAATGACTAATGACCCGAGTTGTGGACGCGTCTATAATCTACAATAAATAAAATAAATGTATTATTACCTAAAATATGATTTTTGTTCTTTTTTTTCAGGTGCTGAAAAAACAAAAATCAGCTTTCAATGGTGAAATAGTATAGATTATTAAAAAAAAATAGTTATAAAACTGGCTCATCCAACTATGCGACGCGCGCATGGAAGCGTGGCTTATCAGCCACTGCGACAAAATGACGATGCAATAGAAGCAGAAAACGATCGAATGACTGAAGAATTGCAGAGCAAGATTCATACATTAAAGTCGTTGTCAATAGATATTGGAGATGAAATGCGCAATCAAAATAAAACATTACGTGACATAGACGATGATATGGATCGTACCGGTGGATTTTTAAACAATACAATGAATCGAGTGCTCCGATTATCACGTGGATCACATAATTATTATATATTGTATCTTTTCCTTTTTTCTATAGTCGTGTTTTTTGTTCTATATGTAGTAATTAAATTTAGGTCTTAATAATTGTTTTATTAATTATATTTTCATAAAGAATGCTGATTTTTATTTTAACGTGTGAGAATATAAAATCTTTGATAACTTACCTTACAATTTGGATGAAATTTGCTATTTTTATAAACACAAAACTAAAGTATTCGCAATGTGGAATAAAAGGTTGTTGAAACCAGGGCCGTTCCTGTTCCTGTTATGTGATAATATGAAACTCTGTCACCATTTCGTAATAGGTACTGGCTAACTTAAGGCCGCCGTACATTTTATTTTTTTTCATTCGTTCGAATCGTCGTGATTCGGACCGTCGGTAATCATCGCCGGAACGTTCTTCGAACACATTGCTCAGATAAAGTTCATTTTGATCGTCAGTTTTATTATGAGACGGGTACATTTGTTAGCAGTGGTAGCTGCTGTTCTCAGTACAAAAACGAGACATAAACGTTCAGTTTGGGCAAAAAAGTGGTTATTACAAAGAAGGCAGTTTTCCCATATAAATTTACTGACTGAACTTAAGCTCTTGAATCAGGAGATTGGTACAATTATTTACGCACCATAAACTGAATAAATCCAGTCCGCTACTGACAAGAAACCGCCGACTTGAATCGGAACTCGAATACACTAGCGATTCGGACCGACGAACCAATACTCAACAGACATTTTAACCAAAGATCCGAATAGTCGGTACTTTACCATACATTGCAGTTTTGGACCGCGGTGAGTCGAACGGATGAAAAAGAACGAAATGCATGTCTGCCTTAGCGATCGGAATTTTTTAAATGTCTATTAGAATATATTATTTTTGAGATTTTTGACACTGATTTATTCCACATAATACATATAAAAATTACGTTTATGAAATTTTTCTTTCACATTGAATTTTTATTATATTTGTTATTTCTTCTCGGCGCCCTTGTGCGCCGCCCCCCTTGCACGCCCGGAACGTAAAGACCCTAACTGAAACCATTCTTACTTTTATTTTAAAAATCAATGTTATGCAACTCGGACATTAAATAACAATCGTTTTTTACATAAGCTCAAGGGCTCATTCAGATACGGCGGAATCCGCGCGTTTTGGACCGCGGAAAAATATGCTGTTAAGCGTGCGGATATGCAGGAGAGGGACAAGGTTACATACACCTCATTTCAAAAATGTGTTTGTATTTGTTCACATGTTCAAAACGCGCAGCCTCTGCAAAGCAATTAAAAGCTATCACGGCATGGCATAGTAATAGGACCGCACGGTTCTTTTCCGGCGTTTTTTTTTTTTCTTTAAAGGTATATCCAATTTATATGTCCACTTATATAGAGCATATGCACATATACAAGAGAATATCACTTGGGGGTTGGCTCTACCATATAAGGTATCTGGCCAGTATCATTAAATATCAAAGCTGGGTCTAAACGACGTCACAAAATATCCATGAGCAGAGGCGGGATTCGAACCCGCGACAGTCGGATCCAGAGGCCACAACGCTAACCACTGGACCACGGCTGTCCCCGGTGGTTAAGTGATGGCAGCCGCATGGATTGACGATCCGCATGGGCATGTATGAACAAATATGCTTACACTAATGTAAATAAACTCCACGCGGTTGAACGCGCGAATTCCACCGTGTCTGAACTAGCCCTAAAACACTCAAAATAAACGAAATAAAATCATATTTTATAATCACTTTGAAATCAAGTTTATAAATTCATCAATATTTGAACGAATTTTTTATAAATTACGTAGCAAAATATCCATTTTTTTATTTTTGAGGAAATTGACGATCAAGGAAAAACAGTAGGTAATAATAAAGGCAACTTTTAACACATTTCGTTTTTTATTATTGACAAAAAAATATTGTCTGAGAATACAATTAAAATCGTCTACAATTTTAACATAAACATAAAACTCTATCAACTATTTTATTTACAAAAATACTGTCAAATCATCCCTGTGACCGGCACCAGTCCCAGACTAGGACCCAAATAATATTCAAAGATTCTGAATAACTTTTTTTAAACCGAAATTTGTCGTTTTCTTCCAATTTATTTTCTATACTGATACGGCTGCTACATATTCAATGATAGGCAAGTTTCTGCTGTTACCAATACCACTGTGCCAATCATAGAGATATCATAAATAGAGTAGAGCTACGGGCACAACTGTATGTGACAGTGCCACCTTGGAGAAGAGATATTAGAGTTGTCTTTTCCTTCTTACTATACAGGGTGTATCACAGAAAACCGAACATAGGGAAAACTCCATTGTGCAAATTAGTTAGGATCAACGATTACTTTGGCCACATATGAGAATGGGTACCATGGTAACGCTGACTAACCATTATTTAATAACAATAATAGCTAATAATGAATAATTAGAAAAATCAGTTAAAATAAATTCTTCAATATTAAATGAATTTATTTTTATTAATGAAACAATTTTTTATTAAGAAAATATTTTTTTAACTAATAATTAAACAAAACAAACAGTTAAAATAAAAAATTAAAGCAAATGTTCAAATAAACCTCCATTTTGAATTAAGCAGTGGCTTAATCGGTTACAAAAACTTTGTCTCACTTTATCTAACATTACAGGAGTCATATTGAAACATACTTCAACGATTTTGTCTTATGAACAGCAATATGCATTTGTTACTGTATACGTACACCATGGTAACGACCTCTGAATAGAGGGCAAAGCAATCTCTGATCTTAACTAATTTGTACTGTGTACTTTTCCCTATGTTCGGTTTTCTGTGATACACCCTGTAGATACCACCAAAGCGTTTGAAAAAGATAGAACAACACCTCTATTCTTTCTATCTCTATCTTTTGCATCGACACTTTTTTGGGTGTTTTCTCTACTCTATTTGTGATAATATCTCTATGATGCAAACACCTACGTATTTATTAAGTATTATTTGAGGTTAGGTGTTAAAACAATACAACTGTAATACCTTTTTTGCAAACAGAATTAACCCAGCATAAGCTTATCCCGAATTAAAATTTAAACAGCTATTTTTAGACAAACACCCTTGTCATAATTAATCATATTATTTTTTTATATTTAGAGATATTGTAGCTACTCATTGAAGGATTTTTTGACTATACAATATCAATTATCATACTCTGTAACATATTATAGTTTAAAAAATTCTTGCTAGATTCTCAAAACACATATAGATGCTGAGTTATTTAGTAATAAGTTATCTCTCTGAGCCAAATAACTAGACAATTCAGCATTTCTGAATATTCATTTATTTTCATTCATTACCAAATTGTTAAAGAATATTTAACGATCTAAACGACAAATTTGTAAAAAAGAAATCTATCTATGTTCATTAGGATGTCCGGGATTGGAGACGGACCTCACTCTTGACCATAGTCTCGATTATTTAAAGCTCTGAGCCTTTTTATAGTATTTAATACTATTTACTCGAGGACAGTAACAATTTTTTAAAAATTTCAAAGTCATTGAAAACAGAAACAAACATGAACTTCTTTTTTAAGGTAACTTTCAATGCGACATTGTTTTTATATATAATCGGTAGGAATGAAAGCCTGCGAAGAACACCATTCACTTTTGATAAGTTATTTCGAGTTTAGAATGTTTCTAACTACTGAATATTTAAAGTTCTGCCATCAATGACATCCAGAATGCTTTTATAATATTTCTGTAATGTGCATTTCAACTAAACTATAACAATTTCATCAGTTTCCTTTTTTTTACCTAACACTTCTTTTAAAATTTTTTGGCAAAAGATCTCACTGTCACATTTTGATTTTGCTGTAGCTCAATATTTATATTCCATAAATTCATGTAATAAAATCTTAATCGAATGATACGAAACAAATATCACAAACGATTCACAAGAATCGAATAAAACGGCATTTAAGGCATTTAAAAAAGAAAAAAAAAAAACTAATCGTGTCCCATGGAAACTGTAGATTACAGTTTGGTCATCACATTTCATTTCGAAAGACATGCACATCTTTTAATCTGATATGTCAGCACCTGTTGATTGCACGAGCCCGGCCTCTACAAATGGCGACTGCAAAGAAAGGCCAAACAAATAACAGCGAAATTCAATCATAGTTGTCAGCGCTCTGATAAAATCTCCAGTAATAGTCTCTTGAGACTATCGAGTCCCGTTAAAAATCCACAATCCGGTCCATGATGAACTGTCTGCATTGTACTACAGCTGCTGCTTGCCTTTCCTGCGAATGTTGTGTGCGCAAAGTCAATCATCCTGACGTCTACTTGTGGATCCGCTCCGCTCAGTTTTAGCCTTTGTCTACGTCCCCCCAAACCAGTACCAAATTCTTTTATTCTTGGACGTTTAGAGCTCGGCAAATGAGACACCGACAAATCCGTTACTCTATCCTCCACTTTGCGGTCTTCGAATCTAAGTCTGTCGACTGATAATTCGAAATCAGACGTATCGGCTGTCGTCGCGTTTATTTGACACGAATACTCGTCGCTGCTGCTATTGCTGTACATTGTCCAACTGTCTTCGGAGACTGCCGGACCCGCTACCGGCACAGTAGGGGTCGATGGAACGGCATCAAGAAATACTGTTTCCTCCGATATTGGATAAAAACCTACGTGGTCGGCTTTTACCTCGCGAACTGTGTCGGTATAGCCCCGACGGCAAGAATCTTGGCTGATCTCATCATTGGATGTCGACAAACCAAAATCAGTTGACGAATTACTTATATCTGCATCATAACAAACTCTGTTGTCGTCTGAGGCTCTTGTCAAGTTTTTGTCTACGACCTTGTCACAAGGTCGAATTGGAACCTCTTGACCTTCATATACGATTAGTAGTGAACTGAAATAAAAATATTCTGATAGTTTGGAAAAACGTGAGAACAGAATATATTTCACTTAAACCAACTTTTATTTACCATGAATAAAATCTGTAACTAGATTGTTTTTCAATAGCTTTGCGTAATTGTTCAAGTTTTCCCACGACTTTTCTGATCGCAGAAACCCGCAATCCATACCCATTGTGAAAGAAACGGTATAGCGCTCCTTTGAAACCTTCTTCGTTAAGTTCTCTGCCCCAGTATTTGTCCCTTTTTATATAGTGGTCACAGTCAGCTTGGTACACCTAGACATAAAATTTTTTTGTCAAATATTAAGTTTATAAATTATTTGGTGAATTTTATTTCAACAATTCCAGTAAAAATGATCCAGCAGATTTTAAAACTTTCCATCATGTTGTAATGCATTCAAGTCGTTTCAAAAATACATTTTAGATTTTAAGCATTAATAAAAAAAGCTTCTTCCTGATCAAATTTTCGTTTATATTATATTATACATTTTAGATGCACGTAAAATGATTGCAAGATCTATTTCAACGTTATAACATAAATATAATTTAAAAATGTTTTTGTTTTATTTTAAATCGTAAATCAAGATAAAACACCAGCATAGAGCGGAATATTTTTGAGAAAAATTTGGAAATATAGTTTAATTTTATTTATAAAAACAATAGGTACTGCTGCTTAAGATGACAAAATGTATTTACTCATCAGGCCTGAACTGGCCACAATTTTGTTACTGGGCATCATCTTTGATTGGCCCCAATCCAATTTTTTTACAACAATAAATACAAAAAAATAACAGTTCATACTTATAGCGTTTATTATTCTTTTGGCGACCCATTGGTTCCGTAAGGCCTACTGAACATTTGTCCAACTGCCCCTCAACCCAGCCCGGGTTCAATACGTTGTTTGATAGTCGGGGATAAAAACTGAATTTTCAAAACCTTTTTTCGACATACCTGCATACCACAGAGTCGTACACCGAGAGAAGCAGACGTGCTGGCAGCGCATTTTGCCATTTGCTTGCTCTTCTTTTCAGCCGACGCATCGTCTCCATGCTGCCTTGTACCCATCTTCAAATCGAGGATGCAGGGACTCGCATAACGAGATGTGATGTTCTCGAGCATCAGAAAGTACTGCTTGTTTGTGTTGTCGGATTGGGCGATGCTACGGAGCACATCGTGCGCATTTCCGTTCTTGTGCACCTTCATTCTGTAACAGAGCGATGTGACTATTAGTATTGATGATAGACGAGTAAGCAGACGGAGCAGTCGGTAACGAATCATACCGCAGCGACGCGCAACACGCACGACTCAGACAGATCGCGCCCGCGGGAGTTGTCATAGCGCGTCCCGTCAAACAATACATAGAGATAGAACCGACCTACAAAACAACCTAAAAAAATTCCAACAAACGACTCGTTAAAGTATTCTAGGGGGTTCACAATCAATCGGCAATTTCATCGACACAGAGAGAGCACACATCGACATTTTTATAATAATTACACAGGCAGATAAGCGTTTCATCCAGTTGTTGATACCCACTGAAATAGAGTAATGCTGGAATGTGCATTGACGCGTTGCTAGCGAGCCGAGACAGACAAATTTAAGTGTGCCACCTATCTTTGTCGTACAGTATATAAAGACTGTAGTGGAACAAGGACAGATGATCCTTTTAACTATGTCTGTCTTTACCCGCTTTCCACACACAGAGTGGTCTAGGCAGTGCACATTCCAGCATTACTGTATTTCAGTGTTGATACCCAACAAAAAACAAAAGAAAAAACAAAACAAATACACATAAGTGACATGCAGTTTTCTACTTCGAAACTGATAAATGATTAAGAAATGTGAATGAAATGAAACAGGATATGATTTCTTAATTTGAAAAGCAACAAAAAATAAACAATAAATTGCTAAATTCCAATAATACCAATACTTCTGAGAAAGAATGTTTGGCATTCGTGTCAAGTTATTTAAGGAAATCTTTTAATCTTGAACGAAATCAAATTCTCTACTATTAAAAAAAAATGTTTTAACTAGGTACCTACTTATTCTGAATAATTGTGAATCAGTTTTTATTAATTCTTACAATGTTTCTAGTTCTTCGTTTTTCCTCATGTTCAAATTTCAAACGAATTCGTTTTTTGTTTATGTAATTTGCTAAAAAAAATTCTTGATTTTTTTTATCTCGATTTAACTCGAAAACAAAAGAACATATTTGTTTGAAATATGACCATGAATAATACAAAATATGGTAGCAGTGCAGAACAAAATAATATTGTTGAGAAAAAGTAGAAACAATAAAACAAATGCTATATATTCATGAAGTTGTGACATTTGTATGATCATTAAAAGAGATAAAAATGCATCATTTAAGTATGTTAATTGCCAATAACATTTTCTACAATAATTTATTGGACCACTTCCAAAAATGTAACTGATGATCATTATTAGATTTAAAATTAAACAATTAACATTGATAATTTGTTAGTACCTATTAAATTGACAATATAAATTTAAAAAATGAAAAAAAAGTAACATTGCGACCAGTAAATTCGAAAGTTTATTTCATCTCGATTAAAAAAATTCTAAGACGCTTCACGAATATTGGGAGGCAAGATATGTCAACAAAATTTCTAATTTACGATTCAATAAAAAGTCGGGTTACAAGAATTATTCAGAATAATCTAGAAAAAATAATTATGTTATATGCTTGTTAATTGATAAGAAATTTGCACAAACAATTAAACACAAATAAGTATCTTTCCCAGATTTATCAATATTAATGATAGGAGTACCAACTGAACATATCTATCATCATGATCAATCAAAACGTATATTTATTATTATTCATCAACTAGTGCCTAATTAATTATAGAACCATTGGTAGTACGACCAGTTAAACGTTAACTTTTTTAATTTAAACCTCGAAACACCTGCAACATATCAAATTTAAAAAAAATCATTGTGCGGTCCGTTATATACCTAGTAATTTTAACATCTTCATAAACTTTACTGAAATGTCCCTCGGGACTCATCATAAGTTTCAATGGGTGTTCACTGTTCAGTAATTTGTAAGTGAAGTATGTGAGAGGAAACTGCATTTAGATTGTTTCATTAAAAAAACTGATTAATAATAATAATTTCAATGACGTAACTGAATGTGAGAGGGAGGGGGGGTAAATTATGCTTCTAAATAATACAAATTAATTATGGATTATACATGTATTACATATTACATTAGCTCGTTTAATAATATAGGATATATGAAATACTATTCTTAATTTCTTGTTCTGTCAAACACAGCAACTTAATTAACCAGAAAAAGTCCAACTGAGTTTCAAACGTATTACGTACCTATTTAAAAAATAACTATCACCTCTCCCCTCTCTATAAAACGTCCCTGAACAATTGAGCGTTGAGCTGATTAGAAGACACTCAACTTACGACTAGGACACTGATTAATTTTATTCAATTGTTAGTAAAGATGTTATCAGATGATTTATATTATTTATTGTCAGTACCTACGTCGATATTACTTTAAGAACAATTAGTATTGAAGGATTAGAATTAAAATAACAGTCTGACAATAAATATTGATCATATGAGGGCTCCTTTAGATTGGTGTTTCGAGGATTAAATAAAATTTTAATTAAAGGTCAAAAGAAGGACATGTGGATGTTAAAATTGATTGAAGTGTTCAAATCATTTAAGTATCTGCATCGCGAGTACTATGCGAAAGAGAAAGATGTATGCAGCTCTCCAATGTCATATCAGAACATAACCGATTATGGAACCCCGTTAACAGTAGTAGAGCAGTACGTATGAGAGTGGTAAACAAAGAGCAAATATATATTTATGTAGAAATAATAAAACGCAAACACATACTTGAGCACGTCATCTCTCTTCCTCTTGGAAGCGCCAACTCTTGTTTTGGATGTGGTGGAAGACTCGTCCCTGAAACTTGGACTGTAGCGTTTGTCCAGCTTTGTGCCCTGAGTGCTGGTGGCTTGCATGACACCTGAGAACCAATAAATAGAAACGGGACGCACCCGGGTCAGTCGACCTCTAAAAATCCACAAACCTACGAGTTGAAAACGACGACAGCAGGAAATGAAAAATCAAAAATGACTTCCATACTCACCTTTATATTTGGGAACAAACAACTGAATATCTCTTGGAATGTTCTGATAGAAATCAAGTTCTCGAAAGTTGAGCGGTTTACAGATTGTGCTCTGGTTCAACAGTAAGAGACGGGTATGACCGCCAACTTGATTTGTAAGTGGATGAAGCGATACTTCGTCATCATCTGTATCGTCGGTGGTTTCGTCGACTGGTGGAGGCCGTACAGTTCTTTGTTGAAGCCTTTGGGTAATGTGCGGCGGCGCAACAATTGAACATGGTTGTTGTTGTTGTTGCTGTTGTGCGAACACAACCGTGCGATCAGCATACTGAGGATGTAGAGTATTGTTCCGGCTCCGATCAGCAGAATCTCCCATGCCCCAGTCTGCCAGCAAGTACACCATCCCTGTGTGTCTGAAACAATTTGGAAATTTTATAATTTCGTTGATTAATAATATTGCTATATTTTGCTGTTAGAAGCCGATGAATCTGCAGTCAGTAATCATTGCAGCTATTCAAAGGTTCTCACCTAACAGAAATCTCATAAAAAAGTCAGCAAACAAAAAACTGTTTTTTATAATGGTGTCCTGTATAAGAACATAAAAAACAATATCCCGTTGATGTTTAATTTACAACTGGAATTTTGTTGAAAGAGTGCAAAATTGTCAAGTACAGAAAACAGGCTAGTATTTTCACCTGTCATTTAATAGTCTCTGCGGGTAAATTGATCCCAAACAGAAAACTAATACATAGTAACATAATTAACTGACTTGATCAGTTAAATATGGGCATGGATTGGCATGGATTCGCGACTTCAGAACATCAATCTGAAGAGCAGGTATCAAATTTTATTAAATCGGTACAGTCGTTTTCTAGTGACGTTAGTATCTACCATGATAGATATTATAGAGAATATTCTCTCTATTATGGTATAATGGTACTGGCATCACTCGAAAACGAATGTATCGATTTGATGGTCAGTGCAAACAGATACACAAAAAAAAGCGTTCTTCCATATTATATAAAACACCCGAAAGAGTGTTTGTTATGGTTTGGTGTTTTGTGGTAATTATAACATTTCGTATCTTTACACCAAAGGTTCCACCACTTTTTATTAATAATTCACGTTAGTAGTATGATTGTATTTTGTAAGTGATTATTATTGGCAAAACTTTGTTACAATAGTCAATAATTTCCAAAAGTAAAAAACTGGAATTTTAGAACAAGCGATGCAAGTGACGTTGTTTGGCTCAAAATATTAAAAATTCATAGTCCGTCATTGATAGTGATAAGCGTCAGCCGCCGAGGCGGAACCTTCCTTGTTGACTATCGAAAACAAATAAACAGAACAGCGTCAAGGCAGTTGGCGCGGTCCGCTCCGAGTTCATGATTCAAAGATTCATAATATTATTGTTTGCAAGTGCTATAATTTTTTATAGAGCAATTTGTTTATACGGCTGAACTTCTGAAATAAAGAAGGTGTTTGGATGAGCAGCGAATAAACCAGTTATGATTATTCCCTACATTTTTAGAAAGAAAAAATAATTTTACAACCTATGTCACAGTCGGGAGCCGAACCCGATCCTTTCTACTTTCGCGGCAGAATGTGCAACCTTACACTATCGTGACACGTTTGAAAATCGTGTCACGGTAGTGTAATACGAAACATTAGTCCGGCTATCGGAGTATAGACGGATCAGCATGCATACTTTCTGGGCACAATAGTCGTATCGCGAAATGGGTTGATTTGTTTTTGGTTGTGACTTGTGGTCACATACATTTCCTCTTCTGGCTTTTCATGGGAGAATTATCAGTGTACAATTTAAAGAGACGATCACTTAACAGTGGCCACGTAGATAAAGATAACTGTACATTAGAGTTTATACTATTTATTTAATTATTATGTAACAGTATAACATTATAGTTAATAGTTGTAATTGGTTGACTGGCGGGACAATTAATTGACACCTTGTGGTTTCCGCGTGTTGATGCAAGGCTTGTAGAGTTGAGTGAAAAAACGAAGCATCGATGCATATGCACAATGAAAATAAACTGCATTAACTACACTTGTATCATAATCATTTTACTATTTATTGTATTTGACGCTCTACACGGTGACCTTCAAATTATCGTCACGGTTAATTTATAAGGACATGGCGTTTAACTCGAAAAATCAAACCAAAATTAATTATAATGTGGCGGTGCCCACAATGTGGTTCCACGTGCGGGTGCGACTAGCACTCGTCCATTTTTTTTATCAATCTTTTGTTGATAAAAAATATACTATTTATCAACAATAGATGCTTCCTTGTTGCGCTCATTAATTTTCTTTATAATATGTTGCAGGGACGTACCAATATTATAATCACAAAAAAATGGTAAATGTATTTTGAAAATAATAAAATTTTGAGGTCAGCGCCAATTTAGTAAAATATGAAGTCGGTTAAAAAGTAGATTTAGTTACTATATTATACTTTTTAACCGACTTCATATTTAATTAAATTGGCGCAGACCTCAAAATTTTATTATTTTCCTCTTTTTAGTGGCTTTTTTGAAGTTTTTTTTTTGTTAGAAAGTTTTTTATTTTTTACTTTTTAGTGGTTTTACAATACGTAGTTTGCACGTTATTAACCGACTTCTGTCTTGATATTTGACCTTTACCTTAACGGTGTTACATATCCCGTTACTAATTTTTTTTATAAATCAGTCGAACTACTGAACCGTTTTAAGTAAAATTTATATGGAACCAATCCGAAGATATGGCCTATTAAATAAAACAACAATCATCAAAATCGGTTCACAAATGCAGAAGAAATCGCGTAACATATATATAAAAAAAAATACAGTCGAACTAAGAATCTCCTCCTTTTTTTGAAGTCGGTAAAAAATGTGTTATTTTTTGTCTACAGGTATTTTGAAAACACCCTAAATATTTAAGCAGAAAAAGATAATTTTATTTTTCAACACCGATACGGAACCAACCAGTTCTTTAATTCATTATCTTTAAACAATATACAGGGTGAGTTCGACCACCCGTATCAGTCGTTTTTTTCGAAAACGGTTAGTCGTAGAGAGTTGTGTCAAAAATTTGCATTATAAAAGCCCTAATAAAGAATCGAATGGTGATAATTTTTTTTTCCGGGAAGGTCAGCTTCCCTATTAGTTTGCTCCAGAATGTCCAGAACTCTGGAATTATAAATGTAACGATAGGTCGAAAGTGGTATTGTTGAAAAGATCTTTAAAAAATAAGCAAGTTTTGTAGGAAAATTTTTTTTATTACTGCCACCCCTGTAAATTTCTATAAGTATAAATATAAATTATTATATGTTCAAAACTCCGGAATTTTAGAAGGCACGATAGGTTGAAAGTGGTGCTGTTGAAAAGCTCATTAAAAAATAGGCAAGTTTTGTAGGAAAAATTATTTAATTACTGCCACCCCTGTTAAGTAACAAACGTTTGAAATTATTAAATCAAAATTTCATAATAACGATCGAAGTCGGCATTAAAAATCTAGCAACCTTAGACATTGTCACAAGTGTTCAAACTGTCTTCCATTTACTCTTTAATACATATTACTGAGCTCTTCTGATTATACTATGAGTGTACTTCTTCAGTATTTAATGATCGATAGATAGGTAACTAGATTTTAAATGCGGACTTTTAAAAAGTTCGTTATTATGATTTATGACATTTTAATTTAGTATTTTCAAACAAATATTACTTAACAGGGATGGCAGTAATAAAAAAAATTTTCCTACAAAACTTGCTTATTTTTTAAAGATCTTTTCAACAATACCACTTTCGACCTATCGTTACATTTATAATTCCGGAGTTCTGGACATTCTGGAGCAAACTAATAGGGAAGCCGACCTTCCCGGAAAAAAAAATTATCACCATTCGATTCTTTATTAGGGCTTTTATAATACAAATTTTTGACACAACTCTCTACGACTAACCGTTTTCGAAAAAAACGACTGATACGGGTGGTCGAACTCACCCTGTATATGAAAATCGTAGGTGCATACTCGGTAAATTATGAAACAAAAGACAGTAAGACTAGTTAATTAACATGAAGTTTATTTTGTTGAAATCCGTACCGGTCCGGCATACCAGTACCTGCGCAGTGAGTTGACGCTTGGGAATAAAAATATTCGGTTGTCTCCAACGGCTTGTGAATTTTTGTCTATCTGTCTGCACTGGCATCACTTGAGAACTATAGGGTTGAACCAATTTCAAATTTAGTACTGTCCACTGCTACTCGAACTTAAAAGGTTTAGGGTAGTTTTTGTCAGATTACGATTGTTAAGATAAGGTTTTTGTCAGGACCAACATTATGAGATCGAAGTCATTGACTGTAGTACCTACTACCTATTTCAGTTAGCGGCGACAAGACGTCTGGGATAATTTAACTTATATACCGTCTGCTAGATAGCATCATGTAAGATAAGGTTTTTGTCAGGACCGACATCAATGCGAGCGAAGCCGTGAGTACCTACTATAGGGATTTCCGTGAATGTCCCGGAATTCGTTGGTTTGTCCCGTGTCCCGAAATGTTAGTCTTCTATCCCGGAAATGCATAAGTTCAACGAATTCGTGCTCGTGATCGCAAGAAACGACACTAAGTTACATGCTAAGTAGTACTTATTTATTTAGCACTATCTGCAATTTCTGTACATATTATATATTTGTTTACTTGTATTTAATTGTATTTTTCGGACTTACCCTTTGTCGGTAAAGTAGGGTTGCCACCTCTGGAGAGACTTTGACCCGGAGATTTTTACTGACCGGGGGGGGGGGGGGGGGGTGGCTTCAGAAGAGAGAAACTTTGGTGCGGTTGAAAACGTGAGAAATTCAAATTCAAGTAACAACTTAACAATAATGAATAACAGGGATTTATCACATTTCGTTTATTTATTACAAAACATTTTCAGAATTTTATAGAATAAAAATTAAAATTATTAGCAAAAAAAAACAATTTTATCATAAAAAAAAGAATCATACTATTTAGACCCCTTTTTTTCCAAGTATACTTTTCATTACCAAGAGCCTTCCTCAAAAGTTGGATTTGATCTGGTTTACTTAAGAATTCTAGACCACTTTTATCTCTTTCTTCCTGATAAGTTAAAAAAAGACAAGTGTGCTCTCTTTTGTAATATATGAAAAATGAAATATCATATTATGTATAATGAAAAAGTAAGAATTCTCCGCCGGCTCAACTGACCCGGAGAAATTGACGTAAAACACGGAGACCCGGAGTTCGCCCCCGAAAACCGGAGTCTCCGAGTCAAACCCGGAGAGGTGGCAACCCTACGGTAAAGACAAATTGGGAACAATAAAATGAACTATTAAAGATTCACACAATATTAAGCGTGATTTACACACTCAGAAGCGAGTCCCATATCTCACCGTGTATTGGTGTGTGATAAATGAATAAAATTAGACAAGTCTAATGATAATAAACAATAGTAAAATAATAAAACATTTTTTTTACTCACTTCCCCCCTGAAATACATTGCCTTCGCTTTAGAAATGTCCCGAAAATCTTGGTTTTTGCTCTGGCAATCCTAACCTACTACCTAGTACCTAAAGGTTAGTAGTTTTAACTTAAAAATTACTTCACGGCTTAATATACAACGTAGAAGCAGAGCATATTATTATGCACAAAGAACATTGTATAAAAATAGTCTTCTACCGGAGGCCTACCCGAAACCGCGCTTGTTTGACAGACTGACAATGAGAGTACGCCTTCGATTGAGCAATTTTATGTCGATGGATATTATTAGCTCGAAGGTGGAGTCTAGAAACACTGAAGGGTGAAAGACCGGACTTCAAAAAATGATTAAACAAGCATTCTTATACAAAATACAGACAGATGTTCGAATTGCGCCTAAGCGCGAGGTTATTTACCTCATCCTTGTATTTTAAGTAAAAATCACAGTCTTGACAAACAAAATATTAATAAATAACAATGTTACAATAAAGAAACAAAAAAAGAAAATAACAAAATAATCTACTATGTCGATGTTTTAGTTTCCAAAAAGTAAAAACTGGCAAAGCGACAAAACTGTCACATTTTGCATTTCAGAAGTTTAGAGATAAAATGTGACCTATTTTTTATCTTCCAAAAATTTACGCATTTATTTGAAATAGCTCGTTCACATGTTGTCGTTCCACGAAATAAAGTTGGCGCCTTTGCAAATTTAGCAACGGATAAATGGCATTAGTCATACCTACTCAATAATCTTAAAACGTTTGAAAATGAAAAATTTTATTTATGTGTAAGTACACAAACATTTTATGATTTAATATTCGAATTCTTGGCAAATGTATCCCATATAAAGTATATCTGACATTAATTAAATAATATTTTATTCGAAGCATTTGTAAATTGATTGTTACCGAAAGGCAAAATCGCTTATACCGAATTTTTATTTTAGTATTTTTTCTGTTTTCTGATAATTTTATTACGTCTATTTCGTGCAACATTTGTGTAAGAACGGTTCATCAATACTTTATATACTATAATATAAAAATAAGATTTCTATTGTTAGTCAATCAGGGCTAAACTATTGAACTGATTTGAAAAATTCTTGCACTCTTTTAAGCCTACTTCTTCCCGACTTGCATAGGTTATAATTAGGGAATGCAAGCTCGCGAGATTTTGAGTAAGTCGAGATCTCGAGAGATTAGGAAAGTCAGTCTCGCGACAATTTCGAGATCTCGCGAGATAAACAATTATGTTACTTATTTCCTTAAAAAATAGAAAAACAATGGAAAAAATTTAAAAAAATGTTAAGGCAGATCCCGCCCCGCTCGCCGTGACCCGCCCGTGACACCTGCCCGCAGGTACATTCGCATCGAAGCTCAGTTCGCGCGCAACCGCGCTCCGAAAAACACGCGAAATATGTTGCAGTACAATCTCGATAATCTCGGAGATCTCGTACGATTCTCGTCCGAGAGTAATCACGTAAAAAATATCTGAGATCTCGCGAGAGCGAGTTTGCATTCCCTAGTTATAATATAGTACATATTATTTATTTACGTTACGACATAAAAAACTTTTTAACAAAAAAAAAAACCTCCTTCAAAAAGGCACCAAAAAGAGGAAAATAATGAAATTTTGAGGTCTGTGTCAATTAAAATATGAAGTTGGTTAAAAAGAAGATATTAATCACTATACTATACTTTTTAACCGACTTCATATTTTAATTGGCACAAATGGTGCTCTGACTTTTGTCAATGTAGTGAAAAATTGAAAACTGCATCATTATAAATAACTGGATATTTAAATCATCACAAATCTTATTTTAGCGAAAATATGACCTAAGCGGGTTTTCCTTATGACCATTACGTTTTAATAACTTTCAAAATGATCATAAACATTGTTATTTATTAACAAAAGCGATTTATTTAAGTATTGTATAAATATAGCATATTCATGCCCTTGGGCAAAGATTCAAAAGAAACGGTACTCGAGGATGGCGGAAATGATTATCCGGACAAACGACCTGCGTCTGAAAATGTTAATAAATTTCTAAAGAGCGATCTACCATTTATACATATTTATATATTGTATAAAAAACATTATATAAAACACGAAAGTACATCATTATAACAATATCTCAACTTTTCAACGTGTATTTTTTTTTAAATTTTGATCTGTGAAGGAAATTAACAAAATAATAATAAACAAATAACGGGACCACTGTCTGCAATTTCGTTTTCTCGCGGCTTTTTAGGGTTCCGTACCTCAGAATGAAAAAACGGAACCCTTATAGGATCACTTTGTGGTCCGTCCGTCAAGATCATTTTTTTCAGGAACGGCTAGATGTATCAAGTTAAAATTAATACCAAATACTTAGGTGTACAACTCCATAAGCCTGTAAAAAATTCAAGCTTCTAGCTCAATGTAATAAAAAGATTTTTTTAAAAATTCACGTCCTTTTTCATGCTGAATGAATGAATGAATTGTAAAATATAGACGCTCGACAACAGAGGTCATTAGTCTGATTTTTTTTTAGTCATCAAAACCTATAGGGTATTTTCCGTTGACCTATAAGAATCTTGAAATTTGGCACGAAGAGAGGTCTCATAGCAAGTAAAGGAAAAAATCTGAAAAACATTAATTTCTAATTGTGGAAATATCAAATATTCAGCTTATATATAAGCAAACAAATTTTGATTAGATTTAAAAAGAACTTGCATATCTTACGATAGCTGTTTGCAGTTTTTGCGGTCATTGAGTCAAAGGCAAATATAATGTAACGAAATCCTAGATGCTACGCCACTGTTTTCAACAGAACATTCGAGAGTGCAGCGATTGACTGTTTGTTGTAACAATGTGTATTGTTTAGGCGTGGCAGATACGAGAATATTCCAGAATGCGCGACGAGCGTGGATGGGTCGGACTGGGCCGCTATATAAGTACAGCAGTCAACAACAACAGGGACAGCGACCAACGGACGTGTACAGCCGAAATAAATATTGTGCTAACAAGTGTTTTCACTTTGTTTGAGAGATACTGTTCGTGTATATCAGTGTTGTATATTGAAATTGACTTTTCATTGTTAATAAAGTTATTGTATATTGTTGTATATATTTTTAATTATTGAAATAAATAATTTTATTCCGCCAAATTCAAAACAGTTTTATTACAATAATATGGCTGATGGTACGAACACTCGGCGCGCGAGCTTTATTCGCACTTGACCGGTTTTTTAGGGTACCTATTCTGTTTGGTACCTAAGTAGGAGAACGTGTTTCCAGAATTTTAGTCTGTTTGCATCACTCGAGAATGTCAAAATCGATTTTGATGAAACTGCACTACCAACTGGTACACAAAATTAAAATATAGGACACTTTTTAGTTTTTATTTAACTTGCTACGGTCAAGTTAAGAAAAGGGTCTCGCCATTAACGTATACAAAGAAGCTGGTAAAGATTACTTGGTATCTACTTCTCTACAATTTCATTTCTTTATTAATAATCGTTCCAGCGTATACGTTGTTATCATCGTTGTTTACTGTTTCCGGTTTTTTATCGCATTTTAAAAGTACAGCCATAATTGCTTGATTCTCATCGCTTGCGGGATCCCCGACTAACTGGTTTCATTTTTGCTCACTTTTCATCCCCATTTTTTACATACAGAAACGGCACGGGCATTGGTGGCGGAACGACTAGGGTGGGAGGCTATGGACACACGATCACTTATGAAAACTTATTTTGTAAAGAGTATTAAACATGATAGTTTAAAATTTGAGACGGGGGGTTGCCGCTATTTTGGGGGAAATCCCCCCATTCCGCCGACATAAGCACGGGCCGTTGGGGGACACAAGCAGCCCGTTGGGTTGTCAGTTTGACTTTGAGACTCCTGGTCTAGACTAGATGTGTCCAATTGTTCTTCAAAAATTTAATATTTGCTTCGATTCCTAATACCAAGAAGAACAAGGGAAACATTTACGCTATTGTTTATTGTTTCGAAGTCCAATCTGAAAATAAAAACACTTTTCAGATAAAGGACAGCCTGTAAATTGATGTTCTATACATGTCGTGTGAGTGTCGTCATGTCGTAGGATTGCGGGCGTAAGCTATTTTACAACATACATATGTCAGCAACTTAAGTAAAAGCGTCAAATGCCGGCAGCGACGTCGGCGTCGTTGCGAGTGCACATTATAAATAAAAACGACGTCCTGGCACGCGGCACACCACGAGCCTCTCTCCCACGAGATCCCACACTGTCGCCAACCATTCAATAAGATTACAACACATTCAAGAACAATAAACAGAATACATATTAATAAATAGACACAACAAGCAAACGACAAAATGACAACACTGCATAAAAACTGTGTCAAGAAACAGTAAACCAACGACGTCTTCGAATCTTTAATACAAAATTGTAATTCGTTTGTTCGTTACGTAAAAACGACTGGACCGATTATTGTGAAACTTGCAACACATCTCAAAATTGATTAAATTTAGAACTTTAGGCTACGTGCTATATTGGATGCTTTTCATTTACCCGTTTCCCAGCGACTCTTGTTGATGCCAAATGGAACGACGCGGTAAATTACTTATGATTTTTTGCAAAATAGGTAAAATGCAGATAATTTGATTATCTAAATTTTTGAGCCGCGACTTTGAATTATCGCAATTCACAATTAGCCCCTGACACAGCTCTTCTTCTCAGCAGTTTCCGTGAGTCAATTTTTGTCGCCGAGAGTCTGCGACAGCTGATATGAAATGGAAATCAAGTTCGCTTGTTTCACTAAATGGAAAGCACCCATTATATTAGTAATTCAACAGGCGGTGGGAATTTTGGATTTGGGGAATGCCGGTCCAAAACCGCTTATGTCGAATTTTTTTCCAACTTTAAAAACTGTTCAAAAACTATTATAAAAAAAATCAACGAATTCAGGAATTGTTGACAGTTTTTATGGTTTTGGAACAAACATTGTTTGTTATTCGATTCAATGACGCATGTGTACATTAATTTTTTTGTACTTTTGTAGAATGTAGAGTAGGTACAGAATAGAGTTGTCCTGCAAATAATGTTTTTAATTTTAATTTTTGATTCAGTAACGAAAATATTTGACACGTGTTTTTTGTTTCGTCGAAATAAATAAATACTCTCTTTGGAATGCTTTTTTAGTACTCAATAGCTCAGCACCATGGATAAATATTATGTAGAGTGGTGCGCCAAATAACGCTTGATGACGTCACAAGGATTTGCATTCTCCGGCAATTAACATTGGTTTTTTAAATACATGAAGTGAAACTTAGGATATTATAATGATTTTTGAAGTTACCTCTTTGTGGATTGGAATGACCTCGACTCAAAATTTAATTAAACTCTGACAGGGACAAAACGGCTATATAACGATTTGGATGAAATTTACTGATTTGAAAAGGGGTTTTGGGGGGGGGGGGGGGCAAAAAATCGATCTAGCTAGGTCTCAACCAAGAAAAAATTCGTTTTCTTTAGAGATTTTATAATTTAAAAAATCATTTTTTGACGTTTCAAAATAGTGAAATATTCTATAGTATAATATGTTAAGCCATGGATTTCAAAAATGTAAATGTATAAGTATAACTTCGACCGTGCGTTTATGTGAGTGAGACACATACCCTTTTTTTATTGATGTGAAACATTTTATGTCGGGCAGTGAACAGCCGCGTGAGGGGAAATATGCAACGAAATTTATGGTTCACTCCTTCGCTGCTGTTCTCCCCACCACTGCGGCACTCTCTCTCTCTCTCTCGGCTTCCGCGCGCTCGGCCACGGGAAGAGAGAGAGAGAGTATACATACGAGCGTACTGTAAAGCAAAAGTATATGTATACACGTTTAGGTATGTATTATAGAAACTTCGCTGGGTATTTAGTTGCGTTTCTGGCTCAGGCGTGCACTGTAACACACGCGGTGTTACAGTGCAGTATATAGGATTACGTCAGCATAACAGTTAGTTGCTGCTTTTGAAAAAATATATACTACCATAGAGAATACCACCGACTTCAATAACGTTTTCTTTGATGTTTCATATCTGTCGGGGGTCCCGAGACCCACACCCTTTTTTATATTATTTAATGTGTTGATATAAGACGGCATTTAATACAAAATCCTTCAATCTCATGGGCAGAACGACCCAATTTTGTACACAAAAAGTTCACGATGGCATAATATGTTTAAAGTTAAATAGTTCAGGCATGTGCGTGCGTTCGAACTTTCGCACTAGAAATGATATTTTTTGTGGAAACGCTGTACTTATACTAATAACTTAACTTAATGAAAAATATCATGATAAATTGAAAATCCCAAAAAATAATATACAGTATGTCCCGCCGTATCATACGGTGGGACACACTATATGTAGTACCTATATATATTTATTGCACGACTTCTACTAGTAATAATAAAAATTTTGGAGCATACAAGTAATTCAAGAATTACAAGGCGCGATATTCATGTAGGTATTGTGTGTAAACGGTTTTATAAAACTCGTCAATATCTATTTTCAAAAAGATCGGATAATTTTTACACAAAAAGTACATATTGCCGCCGTTTTGAAATCTGACGTCATTTTATTTTTTTGTGTCCTATGAAACTCTCAAATACCGATTTTCAAAAGAATCGGATAATTTTTACAAAAAAGTACATGTGGCCGCCATTTTTAAATCTGACGTAATTTTATTATTTTGTGTTCTATGAAACTCTCAAATATCAATTTTCGAAAGGATCGGATAATTTTTACAAAAATGTACATACGGCCGCCAATTTGAAATCTTACGTCATTTTATTTTTTTGCGTCTGAAACTCTCAAATATCAATTTTGAAAAGGATCGTATAATTTTTAGAAAGGAGTACAATATATTTCCGCCATTTTGAAATCTGACGTCATTTTATTTTTTTGTGTCCTATGAAACTCTCAAATATCAATTTTCAAAAGGATCGGATAATTTTTACAAAAAAGTACATATGGCCGCCATTTTGAAATCTGACGCCATTTTATTTTTTTGTGTCCTATGAGACTCTCAATATCAATTTTCAAAAGGATCGGATAATTTTTACAAAAAAGTACATACGGCCGCCATTTTGAAATCTTACGTCATTTTATTTTTTTGCGTCTGAAACTCTCAAATATCAATTTTGAAAAGGATCGTATAATTTTTAGAAAGGAGTACAATATATTTCCGCCATTTTGAAATCTGACGTCATTTTATGTTTTTGTGTTCTATAAAACCCTCAAATATCAATTTTGAAAAGGATCGGATAATTTTTACAAAAATGTACATACATATATTTCCGCCATTTTGAAATCTGACATCATTTTATTTTTTTGTGTCCTATGAAACTCTCAAATATCAATTTTCAAAAGGATCGGATAATTTTTACAAAACAGTTCATATGGCCGCCATTTTGAAAAATCTGACGCCATTTTATTTTTTGGTGTCCTATGAAACTCTCAAATATCAATTTTCAAAAGGATCGGATAATTTTTACAAAACAGTTCATATGGCCGCCATTTTGAAAAATCTGATGTCATTTTATTTTTTTGTGTTCTATAAAACTCTCAAATATTAATTTTCAAAAGAATCGGATAGTTTTTACAAAAAAGTAGATATGGCCGCCATTTTGAAATCTGACGCCATTTTTTTTTTGTGTCGTATAAAACTCTCAAATATTAATTTTCAAAAGGATCGAATAATTTTTACAAAAGTGACGTTACACTACTTCGTGACGTGACGTTTCACTTTTTATTATTTTTAGGTCCCCATCTGAAACGTGCGTTAAGAAGCATAGCTTCAAATAAAAATAGGTAAAAAAACTTTTAAGTTAAACGGTTTTATAAATGTTTTAAAAAGAAAAAAAATAATATTTAATTTAGGTTCATAAGAATAAAAGCGTTGGTCGTACACTCTATGATAATTTATTACAGTCACGACCCACGCTTTTATACTTATGAACCTAAATTAAATTTTATTTTTTTCTTTTTAGTACATTTATAAAACCGTTTAACTTAAAAGTTTTTTATCTATTTTTATTTTTAATTTTTTAGTGTGCTTTATTTCCTTAGTCTGATTTTATAACATTTATCCGATCCACTGAAACGTTACCGGAGAAAGACCTTTTGCCTGTGAAAATTCAAAAGTACGATTTGCACCCGGACGAAAGCCGGACCGGTCAGCTAGTTACCATAAATTGTATTGTCACCGGAGCTACACATGTGTGCAAAATTTCAACTCAATCGGATCACGGGAAGTGGGTGAAAATTCAAAAGTACGATTTACACCCGGACGAAAGCCGGGCCGGTCAGCTAGTTACCATAAATTGTATTGTCACCGGAGCTACACATGTGTGCAAAATTTCAACTCAATCGGATCACGGGAAGTGGGTGAAAATTCAAAAGTACGATTTACACCCGGACGAAAGCCGGGCCGGTCAGCTAGTTACCATAAATTGTATTGTCACCGGAGCCACACATGTGTGCAAAATTTCAACTCAATCGGATCATAGGAAGTGGGTGAAAATTCAAAAGTACGATTTGCACCCGGACGAAAGCCGGACCGGTCAGCTAGTTATCATAATATTGTATTGTCACCGGAGCTACACATGTGTGCAAAATTTCAACTCAATCGGATCACGGGAAGTGGGTGAAAGTTCAAAAGTACTATTTACGCCCGGACGAACCGGGCCGGTCAGTTAGTTACCATAATATTGTTTTGTCACCGGAGCTACACATGTGTGCAAAATTTCAACTCAGTCGGTCGCAAGATTTGTAACAAATATACGGGATCAAGCTAAATAAAACCACCGTTTAAAAAACAATGCATCACCTACTTATTTTTGCGTGATGCCAGAACATACGTTTTTATTTGAGAATCAGTTCGGTTGCTTTTGCGTGATGCCAGAATATTTTAATACTCGCAGTCGCATAAGAAGTTATTTACTTGAATAAAAATCATGTAAATCGGATCAGTGGTTCTCGAGTTATAAGCGTACAAAGGGACATACAGACAGAGAATGTCAAATTGTTCGGGAAGGTATGAACGTCGAGAAATTTTGGTCCGATCCCTAGTAGGTCGAGAGGCAGGCGTAAATTTATATAGCTCATTTGTGACAGGATGAAATTTTCAGGGAAGGTAGAATCTAGTATGACAAAGAATAAGTGCTAGGGTTGCCTCGTCAAATCCTGGTGCGAAGGCCGGGAGGAGCTCACTTCCGGTGCAAAATACACATATTTCATTAGCTCATAATTATCTTTCGTCATTATATGACAGCATACAATTGACGCCATATTGTAGATCTCGAAGAGCTGTATTGAAATACATAGGGTTGCCTAAGGAAATTTTGGGTAACACATTGAAAACTTATAAATTATATTTGTTTTTTTGACATTTTTAAAGCTGTCAAATAACATTATGTATATATGTATACTTATATATTGTAACCGTTCTGAAATGAGTTATCGGCCTTGTGTTTGGCAAACATTCATACGTATGTCTAGTTATTTATAACTTTATGTTTTCAACGCATTTGGTTTCTAACTCATATTCGTATAATTACGCAGGAATTGCCTGAATCTAGTATTGACGATTTTCCCAAGAATTTATGTATTTTAGGGTAGCAATTTCTTATTTTTATTTTTCAACGTAATTCAACGTGCACCTCTTATATAAATTAGTATAAATTACTTACTTGAAGGTCGTAGTAACCTGTAATAAAAGTTTTAAAAAGGTGGTTTGGAGTTTGTTTCGAAAAGAGAAAAAAGGTTGATTTTTGTTTGTGATTTTAAATTTGGTTTGACACTAAAAACTAATTGAAGCATTTGACTTTACTGAACCTCGATTAATATTTTTTCTTGAAATTCAACTTAATCAGACGCAGGTATAAAGTAAACTAAGCGAATATAAAACCAAAACAAGCCGTGAGGTGGGTCGTTTATTAGGACTAAAGTGCGACCCTTGAGGTCCACACGACGAACTTCCCAGTTTGATAAATATTTAATAATAATAATTAAATTAGATATTACACAGAAAAGTAATCATTTTAATCATTAAAACATCAATAATTAAAAAAAAAAAAAAAAAAAAACGGCTGAACCGATTTTTATAAAATTTATGTCGGATCAAAATGACGTTAACACGCCTCGATTGACACCCTTACGAAGTCGATATAATTTTTTATTCGCGAGATATTGTGTAAAATCTACTTTTTTGGAGGTTATTTGGTTAAGAAAAAAGAACGGCTGAACCGATTTTAAAAAAATTCCTTTCAGATCATATTTACGTTAATACGCGTCGATTGGCACCCCAACGTAGTCGATATCATTTTTCGTTCTCGAGATTTCGTCTTAGAAAGAAATTGACACATACATACGTACGTACGTACGTACGTACGTACGTACGTACATACGTACACACACACACACACACACACACACACACACACAGACATCTTTCTAAAAGTAGTGTAAAAATAGTGTAGTGACCTTGAAACATAAAAATTTTTTTTCCTTTTTGATTTCGATTTTCGGACCCATTACAATAACTTCCAATGGGAAGTTAATAACTATAATGAAAAAATGGAAAATAATAATAATTTACTATAATAAAAGAAAAAAACGATTGATTTGTGAGTCAGAATTGTCAATCTTTATTATGGCAACTTTTCAGCAACTATTTTGTTGCCTTCTTCAAGCCTAAAATTACATTATTAAAATTATGTAATTTTAGGCCTGAAGAAGGCAAACATTGCCAATTATTGACAATTCTGATTCACAAATCAACCGGTTTTTTAATTTTATTATATTACATACGTGAGTGATCGACATGAGTTTCAATATAGTTTACTATACATTAAACTATTCAAAAATGTTCCGAACAAAGGCAATAACATTTTATGAATTATTATTAAATTACTTATTCTAAGCATACTTATATTAACGTGCTATTAAAATATTTATTTTTTTTTTTTTACAATAATATGTAACATTTTTAAACAAAACGTAGTTTAAGGTAGTTGCTTTGAAAAAAAGTCAAGAAAATCATGAAATAAAAATTATATATATTTTTTTTAATAAAGGTATCTCTTTATGCTAGTTAAATTAGAAAATAATGCGAGATATTTTTTGTTGAAAATTGAATTTTTAACATTTTTAATATAGGTAAGGTGCTAAAAAATATCACATTAATAATTTTTCAATAAGAAAAAAAACAATACATAATAATCTATCTGTTTTTTTAATAAAAAAAAAAAAAAAAAAACGATGCATGACACATTACCGCTGATAATGTTAGTAAAAAAACTATAATTATTGACCACGTAGTTTCAAAATGCAATAACAAATGACATTTGGCGACGTTCCATTCAAACGACTTTACACCCGTACCTAAAGATGTTTCACATCAAAAATTTAAATTTTTGCATATACTGATACTACTTTACAAAATGTATAACTTTTCTTTTCCGTGATACAGGATTTAACTATTATATTTTATCCAATTTTGAGCAGTTATTAACAATTTATAATTTTCGAAATGTCATTTTCTAAAAAACTATGGTTACCATGCTGGACTAAGGGCCACTTTGTAATTTTGACCTGTTTGAATTTATACATATATACATATACATATAAAAATTGACATTTTGCACCGGAAGTGGCTTATCCCGGCCGTCGCACCAGGATTTGACTAGGCAACCCTAGCGCTTTTTCTTTGTCATAATAAATACTACCTTCCCTGAAAATTTCATCCTGTCACAAATGAGCTTCATATATTAACGCCCGCCTCTTGGTCTATAGGTCTCGCCATCCGATCGACGTCAATAATTAGTTACACGTTATTTTAACTCAGTAGGCCAGGGTTTTTAAACTTAAATTCAAACATCAGCAGTCAAAAAATTGAATAACTATATTGAAATAATGCAATATAAGACAGAGCATACGCTATCTTCCAATATCCATATCACACTGTGCAACAGACAAGGACAACCGAAACAAGTTCGCGATTTATTAGATAAAGTCGCATTTATTTAGCTTAATAATCATATAAATCTGTATAAAAAACTGTTTTGACACAATATTATACATGAAATCTATCTAAAATTTTCTGCTCTTTCATTTAAGACAGGTTTCGAATCGATCTGACTTAAATTGAGCAAACTATAAGCAAAAAACACCGTTTTTTCTAATTTGCTCCCCTCTGGGGCCAAAATTCAAAAATCGGGCGACGTTAGGATCAAATAGACCCCGAGAGGAATCGAACAAAAAAAAGTTTTTTAAAATCGGTTAATCCGTTTGGGCTGTACGACTGATACAAAAAATCCGTTACAGATTCACAGACAAAGCGAGTGTATATAGGCGCTTCTAGCTTCGCTAAGATCGCGCCTAAAAAGGATTAAGGGGATTTAAACGTATTAGTTAATACACACTATATTAAAAAATGACACCACAGTTAAATGAATAAATCAGATATGGACAACATATAATATTCTAGAGTGTGACATTACATTGCTTTACGGATACAGAGAGCTGATGTAAATTAACCGTGAAATTTTCCACCACGCGGTGAGTCATGTCACGCCGTGACCTCATGAACATGCACTGCAGAAATCGTTTATAATTATTCACAAGCGAAAATTAGAATCACAATTTTGAGAACAGATGTAGATATTCGTTCGGCTTTTAAAATATGTGTATATCTAATCAAATGAATTCAAATCAGAATTACCTATTAAGATCTATTTATCTATATACTATACTATTATATAAAATTCTTTGTAATGTATGTATGTTCCAAATGATTTAACTTAAAATCTATTTGACGGATTTTGATGTTTTTAAATTTTTATTGATTTTCTACTACTAACAAAACGTGAAATTCCTTTGTATTTTAGCGTATAGCGGAATCCTACTAATATTATAAACACCACCAACCCGACTTTGCTTCGCAGGGGGGAAATTTCTCGCGGGGGGATAATAAATCATAAATCCAAATAAACGTGGACGAAGCCACGGGTAGCGGCTAGTATAAATATATTATAGGTATAAGGTATTAACTATTAGGTAAATATCTATATGTTTATATAAAAGTTTTAGGAATGTCTTGTCACTATCGTCAGGTTGATTTTTGATATAGTTCTGGAATACTGTTAAAGCTTGGGGATGTTATAGAGGGATCATGAGCTGATTCACAAAAAACAAACAACCTGGAACTCCACCCTAATGAAATGAAAAAGGAAGAAATCTATACAAAAGGCGAATGATGTGTGTCTGTCCTGTTGATAATGTGTACTTCTCGACGATGTTAAAAGCTGAAATGGAGGGGGGGGGGTATTAAAGAGAGACCTCAGAACTGATCTGAGAAGGTCAGAAAAAAGAGAAATTTATTTAAAAACCCTAACGGCATTTGTATGTATGTCCAGTTGATTTTGTATAGCTTCTGACGAAAATTTAGGAGTGTTATCAAGGGGTTCCAAAACTGATTCACAAAAATTATTTTTCTGATAAAAGTTACTTCAATGTAGCTTATTCTTCATCCAAATCATTTCGTAAGTGCAAATCAAAAGTGATACGGTAGAGTCCCGATACCTCACACTCTATTCGAGATAAATAAGTACATAGTATCACGAGACTTGTTGAGTGACTGAATATGTAGGTAATTATTACGAAATAAAAAAACTATGAAGAAATTAATCTATTTCTCTAATAAATAGAATATAAGCAATCATGGGTGGTTCTGAGCTAACATTTTGGGGAGAGTAGTACCGTAGTACAGAAAAACTATAGTAAGTTAACAAAATCTCTAATAACGAAGATCCCCATGTTGAGAATGAGTTTGTGAACACACTGTACATAGATACTAATTCGAAAATATAGTGAAAGTGGCGGGGATTTCAATAGTTCCAAAAAGACACATTACCCCATCTCCCCGTAAAACCACCCTTGTGTTCAATACAAGGATTTGTATAACGGTTATACCGAATAATAATAATACTACCAAGATTTTAAATTGTGTGGTTATTTGGGCCTAGCACCAATTCATTATTTTTTTTTTAAAATAAACTGAAAATCCAATTGACACTTTTACCAGCTCTCGGGCCAGAACCCGGGAACTTGTAATAGAGGAACCATAGCAACACCATGTAAACAACAGCACTGCTAAACGCTTGGCTATTCTCAAGTCCAAGATTTTAAATTAGACATCAATTTGCATCAATCTTTTCCGTATTATTCGATATTTTCATTTATTCGAACACAATATGTCGATCCTGTAAAGTTAGATAATCGGGACGGCTGTACTGTATGTATAACTCCCAGTTAAATGCGCAGTAATATTTATAGAGGTAGGTACTTATTTGTCCATGCTAATCTCAGAAACGACTGAACTGATTTTGAATTTTCTTTCAATATTTAAAAGCCTAGTTCTTTCCGAGTGACAGGCTATTATTATTCGCTAAGTACGTAAAAAAAGAGGGATGCGCGATTTAAGAGAAAAATGTAAAGCAGATCGGGGATCTCGTACGCGATCTCTGAGCTAAATTCATTGATCTCTATACTTACTAGCTGGATGATGATCTCGTACTCAGCGCCAAACAATATCGGGCCAGTAACTAAAATATAGGTACCTTATTATACGGAGATCAGTGCTTATTGCGCTTGTAGTATTCACTTTAGTTATCGGCCCGATATTGTGTGGCGCTGAATACCACATCAATTTGTTCCATGTTTTAAAAAAAAATTTTCATATGCATCAGCTATTCAGTTAGTAAGTATAGACATCAGTGGCTAAATTGGTGTATCTATGCTGGCTAAACTGCAATAGATATAGTAATGTGAGGCGCATGAGATTCGTCGCTTTTGTTTATTTCGCTGCCAAACCAAAACCTACCCGGATAAATCTGGGCCGGAGAGCTTGTTTATAATTTATTCGATTATTAAGTGAAATTACGGTATGTTAACAATGTTCTCTTTTTATTACGATGTGTAGACAGTATATACTTAGTGCAAATACCAATGCAACGACAATTTCCGGATAAAACTGACACAAACTGAGACGTTATTAAGTTGATTTAAAGCGTCGGTCATATTTATCGAAGATCACTAAATACAACATGTGCAGAAAAAAATATTACGATGAATTTAAATAATAGTTGATCTACATTTCAGTCAAATACAGTCGAATCTTTTATAGCATATGTGTCCATGTACCGCACCTCCCAAAATTCGCTCCTTCTCCTGTATTACAGTTTTTTTTTTGTAGAACGTATTTGTGGTTTAAAAAATATTTTACGATATTTTTTTAGTAAAACTTCTTAGGCGGCACTGCCTCGATGATTTGAGGGGTAAAATGATGCCTCGATGAATCGAAAATTGGTGACAAAAATTGTGTGACGCGAATTACCATAGCAACCTTAAATAAATCAACAATTAATGTAGTCATGCGGTCCATTTTAATCCACTCACTTTATATTATTCATCCATAAGAAATTTTAAATCGGTTGTGTGCCGCGACAGGTGTATTTTTTTTTCTTATAAAAAGATCATAGTGTAAAAGCCGGCCTAAGTTTATAACTATTGTCAAATATGAAGGATTTCCTTTTTTTATTATTAACAATGAAATGTGCTAGTATTATCAATAATACTTAACTCTTCAAACTAATCCAATAAAGGCGACCTCAGTAATTTTAACGGCCTCAATAAAAATAGAAACGACATATCTGCCAAAGCTAACGTACTTAAGTTTCCTTCAACTAGTTTTTCCGTAACAGCTGCGACAAACGCGGATACACTAAAACCACTAACTTCATAATATCCGGTGTGAAGAGTGCATTTTACATAATTCCGTATGCTATCTCATGATGGCACGAAAAAAATGCTATATTACCATTATGGATTTTTCAGTGTTCACATTTTTATTTCAGTTTTTAAAAATATTATATCTTTTACAATTATTTATTATAAAAACTGGAAACAACAATTTTTAAGTTATTAACTTATTTATAATGGTCCGGACCCATGGTGATTATAACGGGAACTATCTTAACGGGTATAGAGTGACAGAGACATAATAAACGGAAATACAGATACAAATTCTGGAATCGCTATTTTCCGTTTATACGTACGGAATATCGCGAAAAATTCGCAATAAAACAAAATTACAGACAGAGGTCCTGTTACAATTTTATTGATTTGATATTATAGTAGGTAATATTTTTTATTAGTCAACGTCAGACATTCGGGGACACAAAACCCGTTATCAAAAAGAAAAAATACTTACAATATTATATGTTACTGATATACATATACATTATACAGTAAAACCTCGATTATATAAACGTTTGTTTACACATGGGCATAATATTATCTGGACACAAATAATTTGGAAAATTAAAAATTTTTGTCAGGAGTATTTTTAATTTTTTCCACTGCTATTTTTATATTAGATACTCATGAGTCATGGGTAGGCCTTTATTACCTATTTTTTGTCCCTACAGCTACCATACGGTTGATAAATTAGTTTTTCAATTAATAATAATTGATTACAAAAAAACTACTGTTTATTGCAACTAGTTTCTCTAGACTGGTCTCTAATCTCTACGGGCACCCAATGGGAAGTTACCAAGCCTCTTTTTAATATTTTTTACTAAGCCGTTACTCGCGGATTCGTTTGCGTTTTGGTCTGTTTTGATAAAATCTCAAATTAACCAGACCACAGCGATGACATCTCGTAGACGACCTTTCAATATCTAAACATTAAATTACCCTTGACATCATCTACCAGCCACCGTGAGCCACTAACTGAAGTATTATAATATTATTATTTCAGAGGGATAATTTTCCCGCAACTTCGCTTGCGTTATTGCCAGTTTTGATAGAAAATTTAGGTTAACCTCAATTCAGTTGGATACAAAGTAGTCTATACCTATACCTACTTTAGTTTAGGTGCCAGTAGATAGCAAGTATACCAAGCTTCATCAAAATCGGTATAGCCTTTCTCAAATGATGCTACAATTTACAAATAAATAGACAGACAAAAATGTGTTCCCATTTAGGTGTCATATAACATATAAGCTCGCAAATTTTATTTATATGCATTTTTGTGTTGGCTCTGGCTGGGATGAAAAAGTGAAAGGTGAAATCTTTTCACTTGACAAGCTCGTCTAATTTATTGGTCAAAGCTTTTCTCCTATCAAAACAAAAATAAATAAAAATGCAGCCAAAAATTATTCAATCTGGCTTCGCGGTACGACTCGCATATCTTGAAAAATTTAAGATTCTCGGACTCTATTCCTTATTGTATAACTGTCGATTGTATTCAGAAAATATATTGGGTCCTTGGTACTCTCAAGAGATGTGTCAACTGTTAACATTCAGATTCGAATATGATAACATCTGGATATAACCTCACTTTTTTTACAGCTGACCAAGGAGCTTTAATACAGCGGACAGTGAGGCTTTGCATCACTTCCACGACACAACAATTCCGTGGCATTTCATCGCGTCACCGTGTAAAGATGTTTACACATCAAAAATCTAAGGTTAAATTGAAAAATAAACAATTTTATCAAACAGTCTTTAAATTTTATTTTCTGTTTTAACAAATAAACTGGGTAAGTTCAAGAATAAAACAACTGAAAATCAAAAATAATTAAATAAACGTAATAAGATAACTAGTTTGAGATTTAATGTTTTTTCTCCGTATTTTAAATAATAATTACTTATTTTAAAACATTCAAGAATATTAAATCAACTAACGGCCTTTGCATAGCCTTCACGAATATCAACAAATCAACTGTAACGTTACTGAATGAAACAAAATCAAATAAAAAACAAATGAACCGATTGTTGATTACCTATTGTTTTTGTCAAGATTGTGCAGAAATAGAATCAGAGCGATTGTTTTTTTTTTTTACAAAAATATTTACGCATTTCACTTACGTTTCACTGATACTAACAAAATAACAATTTATTTTTTAAATTAATTTTAAAATTGAACATAGGCTATTGTTGCCACACTGCCGCAGAGCCATTAAAACAACATTAATTAAAAATTTAATCAAGCTGCTATATGAGCAAACTTTAGATTCGCTTGAAAATTGCAGAACGTGTTTTCTTTTCAGCCATTGGTTAGAAAAAACAATTAATTGAAACGCCAATAAGCAAAACAAAAGAAAATCGCAAACAGTAGGTAAACGCTATTGACACTATTATTTTTTGAAAACTGTTTTATAAGTTAGGAAAAGCAATTTAACAAGCGACAGATTCATGAGCGAAACAAAAGAAAATCGGAAACAGCTGAGACTATGTATACTTGTAGAGGTTTTTATTTAAAAAAAATGTTAGATTATGCAAGACTAGCAAACGATAAATTAAGTGTTATATTAACTCGTTATGAGGGTCGGATCTTGACCCATTTTTTTCCCTCATGGATTTCCTGTTCGCAACAGAAACAAGGGAATCGCGACGTTATATTCTGTATTTCGCTTCGGTGTGCAAAATGGGTCAACAGTATTGGGATAGGTCACTGTCATAGATAAACACTCGTAAATATTATGTATGTACTAGTTATGTACAGACTGTTTTTTACTTCCCACCTCTACTATGGTAGGGAAGTAATGGATTCAGTCCGAAAACAATATTTCGAGATTTTAACAGATTTTCACGTTTTGAGACCCTAGCAATCGTTTAAGATCATTTTCTGACTGATGTCTGTATGTGTGTGTGTGTGTATGTGTGTGTGTGTATGTGGTCAATTTTTCGCCTTCGATATCTTAAGAACGGAACAACATACGGGCATGCCGATTGTTCTATTGTGTTTATCAGCCTTTAACTTAGATCTGATTAGATTTTGAGTCAAATCGGTTCAGTGGATCCTGAGATATTCAAAAAAACGTCCTCAATGTCACGTATTAACATAGGTAAAAAAAAATATAAATGAATTCTAGATGTTATAATATGAAAAAAATGTAAATATTTTTTTTCTCTAAAATGTATAGTTTTCGAGAAAAAAAATATTTTACTAAAAAAAATAAAAATTGTACGTAAATCAAGGTAACCATGATTTTTGCTATATTAAGCTAGCCATCAATAGATCACCAAACAAAAAAGAGGGCCATGCTTTTTTCAAAGAATAAAAATTAAATTGTGTTTTAAAGACCACCAACAGCTAAGGTTATTTGGGCCTAGTCAAAGAATAAAAAAAAAGAGTGTTTATTTTTTGCAAATATTTACTAGGTGGGAAGTATAGGACTGGTCATCAGTCGAATTTTTTTATATACAACACGGTGAAACTCTTTTTGTGAATATTGACTCAACAAATTATTTTAGAGCAAAATAATAACAGAAATCCTAGTTATTCAAAACTAAAAATTGCATCTCAAAATGTATTATAATTGTGTTCCTAAATTCAAAAAATCTAGATATCATTTTGCATTCGCATCGTTTAATTTTCTCAATACATAGATAACATATTTCAAATTTAATTTATTTTAAAACCACCACTCTTCTATATATTCTTGTTTATTTAGGCCTAGTACCAATTCATGTTTTTAATATATTAGGTACCATGTAATCCTAACGATCTAATATAAAAAGAAAGTTTCTCCATAATATGTAATGTATGTTTGTTTATAACTAGAAAACCACAAAACAAAGTAGAATGATTTTTTACGTTCTATATTATACAGCAATAATAATAATAATACCTAATAATAATAATTCTAAAGAACATAATAGCGTCAGATTAACGATATAAAATTACTACTTATGCGAAAAAGTCATGTAGATTATAAAAACAATTTTGAATTAAATAATGCTCAGGGACACTTTAAAGTCCCTAAAGGATACAATATTATTTATAAAGCATGGTAATCCGTTGTAGATTTTAATAGCCATACAGACAGGGCCACGCTGATAAGCCACTAATGATGCCTTGGGTAAAAGTAAGTTATGTTTCTTTCTCGTTAAGCAACCATGGTCAGCAGACTCAAAATTGGAAAGATGACTCCTAACATAAGTAGCCATAGTGAATATATTATATAGCGACGACAGAGTTAAAATATTATGAGCTATATGAAGCTATCTTCACATGAGTGATTTAAAAGTTAGTTGAACATGATACGAATAGCTTTTTTTCCCTGGAAAAGGTTTTTATTAAACTATGGATTATCGATCTGAATGGGATCAGGAGGTAAAGACTCTCTGATGAAAAGAACGAGTACCATGTCCATACATATCTAAAATTGATACTTTTATCTGTTTTTATAATATTATTACAACCAGTGACAACTACAAGAAGTCAGGCCCCAAGTTGAACCATAAAAAGGGGCCCTCGATTTAAAATTTTTTAATCACAATCGTCTCTAACCGTAAAAAAATTAGTTCGCAAAAATTACTGTCTTAAATATGTGTTTATAGGTTCAGATGTTTGAATAAAAATTAATTACGCATAAATATTCATAATTCTAGGTAATTCTGGAAAATACAAAAAAGATTACATATGATTATATTTGTAAGTTTTCAAAAAATATTTCGAGGACCCCAAACTTTGCGAGACCCCGTGCATCGAGCATTGCAGCCACTGAGCACAAGCTGGAAACAAGATTTGTAGCAGACTAAACAACAGTCATTTTATTTTAACAAAGATTCTAACGGTCCATTTTCAGTTACTTTTTGTTGAACCTTTCAAAATAGGATGCATTAAGCATTTGAAACAATTCTTAATTCTAAAAGGGAAACCGATATTTACAAAAAAAAAAAAAATTTCGGGGTTAAAAAACAGCCGGTCTGTGTGGTGGGCGGTGGTTAGTCATCAGTAGCGCCTTGAAGGGAAAAGCAACAATAAAATACTACCACAAAGACTGGGACGATGCGTTATTTTAACTACTGATCTCTAATTAATGGATAGTGGATAGACGACTAGTTACTATACAAATACAAAAGCACAACGCCACTACACGGCGTGTGGAATGACACGCCTGGCGTGAGGAGTGACACGCCGATCGCGATTACACGGCGTGTGGAATGACGAGTTTCGCGCCGCTTGGTGTAGTCCGCGCCGCGTATGGTGGTTCAAATCAAAATGGCCAGGCGTCGAGAACGGATGCCCATTAGTGTTTCTTTTTTAAATCACCGATTGTGCAATTAATACTCCAGTTGCGTTGGATACGCATCCAGGCATCATGTACAGCATTTCTATTTTTGTGTCCCTCATGCCTGGGGTTCCAGATTATTGGTTCTTGTTCGTATAAGGTTAAAAATTCAGATATTACCTCGGTTGACCACGACATGTTGACACTTGCAAAGCTAAATGACTACTGAATTTAAAAAAATACGATGGTAGTTCTCGCGCCAGGCGCGTCCCTCCACACACCGTGTGACTGCTCAGCCGAGTCTCTCCACTCCGCGCGCGGCGTGTTTCCTTTGAACTGTGCGAATTTTACCGCCAGTCCATGGGACTCGGCTCGGCGCGTGAAGTTCGTCGCGTCGACCCCTTACACGGCGTGTGGAGTGTCACTTCACACGCCGTGTAATGGCACCTTTTTGAAACGGCAAGACTTTAGACAAGACCATGGTCGTACTCATATAAACAGGTCTACTATCACTGTAATATGGTTAGCATTGGTGGGGATAGGTCGCTTATTGAAGTCTAAATTTTAGTTCATGATAGCGGCGCTGCAATCAGGAAAACAAATAATTTTATTGAAAAGAAGTAAAAGATCAAAGAAAAAGCGTAAACTGCAAAGAGAATGCGTAAACAAATTTAAAAGTTGTTAATTTCCTTTTAGGACATGTTTTTATCTGTCTTAAACTAGCCCTTCTGATCGCAGCGCCACTATCATGATTCATTAACTAAAATTTTGACTTCAATAAGGGTTACCAAGACTCCGTAGTGTATACCAGAGAGAACGTATATATATACGTTCTCTCTGGTGTATACTGTCTAGACCTGTCTATACGACCGTGGACAAAACATACTGATGAGAGATAGGGAATCTTTACGTGACAATTTTTTAGACTTAGCGAAAAATTTGAGTTATCGCTAACGCACACTACGGTATCTACACTGAAAATATTTTGAATAATTAGTGTTAGGTATTTATATTACTACAGTCTGCATAGTATATATATACGGTTTGAAAATTAATGTCATACCAAACTGTCAGCTAAAAAGTCACCCATAAAATATCCGGATATGGCACTGAATAGGTTGGATTTATACATATACAATGGCCGCCATCCCCTAATTAGAGATCAGTGGTTTTAAGTTTTAACTAACGATATCACATGTTTTCATTTAAGTACGACTTAAGACGTCAAAGTTGCCTTCTAAAAATACGCGGTATGCATAAATTTAGACCAGTGGCTTTTTATTAATATCATGTTTTTAAAGAGAAAAACATATTTTTCTTTCACAAGGGTGTTGATATACACGTATAAATAGCATTAATGAATGAATCAACATATTAACGCGCAACAACTGTGTCAGGGGCGGTGTCTCGACATATTCGTGACAATGATTTAATTTAAATAATTGCAACAAGATGGCGTTTAAATTTAGAGAAATTGCATGTAAACGACCGTAGACGAATTGCATTATGCATAGGTTTTCCATAATCCATTCCCGAAATCCCTATTAATTGATTTCATAAACGTACTTCCAGATTGAGATTACATATAACACCGAGAACATCGCGGGATCGGGATTTGTTATAAATACTATCGGTATTTGAAGCTTTATAATTTAAACTCTTTTCCTATTTCCAAAAAATAACTTTTGTTGTGTTCCTATTTTAATAACTAATCATATTTTGCTCAATAAATACTGGACAGTCAAAAAAACGGCCATTTTCATTATAAGTACATATACCACTTTCATAGAAAATCCCGAGATCGGGACCGTTATCTTTAATCTCGAAAATATCGGGATTAAAACATTGATACCCGAATTGAACCAATGGTCTCTGATAAAGATTTTTAAAGTGGACTATGTTTGAATTTTAAATTGGACTATGTTTGGATTTTAAATTATTTTTCGTCATACTTATTGAATTTTTCAGATACACTAACTGCGAGAGCTATTATTTTATTTTACATATCATGGCGATATTGTCGTCTGATATTCTTCTGTTAATTTCACTAATAGTGAATTTAGTTACGGTACAGGAATCTAATCATATTGATTGTTAATCTCATTTGGTAGTAAAAATACCCTATGTATTTCTCACAACCTACAGGTAATTTGATTTTTCTTGAAGATTTTCTTATACTATCCTATAGAATGTTTTTATACACGCAAAATGAAAATACAAAAAATGTACTTACTTCAAGAAAAATAATTAAAATATTTATTACAAGATGGCAGGCACGATCAATAACAAGATAGGTATACAATGTAAAATGTTGGTAATTTAATTTTGAAATTTAATTTTGAAATCTATTCTGCCGAACGTCTATAATTTACAATATTTATGTTAAAACTTAAAACGTATACTTATTTCAAACTGTTTCAGAAAAAAAACCGACTCTGTATTTGCTTAGAAAGGATTGTATGCCAATAAAATAAACGGTCCTACTTAACTTATTCTATAATAACATATTATAGGAGGCAGTAAATACATCGTTAAATCTTTTAAATCTGTTATTTTCAATCGATCTTAACGATATGTAATACTTATATTTAATACACAGAATTTTTATAATGCTTATATGTGCATTAGTATATGAAACACCCATTTGGTATGACGTAACATAATGCTGCAACATGGGAAAAATTCATTTTTCAAACCTATGTCACCGTAGGGATTCTAACCCTAAACTTTCCACTGTCGCGGCGGACTGAGTTAACAATTACTCGCACAATGACACATTTTCGAACGACTAACCACACTACACTGACCGAAAATTGATCACCGAAATGATGAAATACTGAAATTATGATTTTATAATTAACGCAATCAAAGAGAAAAGCAGATTTCTTTACATATCTACTAGTATTAAAATCTGCTCTTACCAGGGAGCTAGTGCTCATTTGAAAAAATAATTAGAAAAGTTTATTCGTATCGATTCAAAAACAAATGACGGAATCATCTTCACCGGTTTTGAAAACCCTCAAATAATAGCATTTTCGAAATTTTTAATATCACTCAGATATACCGATTTAGGGTAAACTGACTGCGCAGTTTATAAAAATAACGGGATTGTGTTTATCAGTGTTAGCCTTAAGGTAGGTAAATATGGGGACTTTTTGGGGTCACAGATTTTCGAATTTTTCACATCATTCTCGAGTTCCCAGGAAATTTCATGCCGAATTTCTATCTCCTATTTCACCGGGAAGTACGAAAAAACGTCTGAAAGGAAAAACAGACAGACTTGGCAGGGACATTATATTAGATAAGGAAAAATCAAAATCGTCATTACATTCCGGAAAAACCCCAACAGTTAAATTAAAATTGTAAACCGTTTACTAGACATGATTTATAAAAACTATTCTATGATTTATTAACAATCAAAATTGAATTATTTTTTTTATAATATAATAGCTTCATTCAAACGTCACTAAAAACCTGTTACAAAGCTGTATACATGATATCTCTATGGCTGTATGACGCAAATATAATGTTATATGAACTGAAACAATATCAAATTTATTTTTCCTCTACAATATTCGTACATTCTCTATGAATTTTACGTAATTGCAGCTTGTTTGTCATCAAATTTAAAGATTATCAACAAAGAATGCATTAACTGATAACATTTCGTTGAACAATTTTTAATAAGCTTATCGAATGATAATATGGCAATTTTGCAAAGTAATAAAAAACATCTATTATCCAATATAAAACGCCCTCCTCGATGTTATGCTCAATGCTGCGCATTTTGAACATACATACGACAGTATAGTATGTACTGCCGCTTTATGAGAAATCGTACGACGACTACCAAAACAATGACTATTAAGACTGATTCACACTATAGAAGTCAAGTCACGGTCTGATCAAATACGCCATGTTCACATTATACCGCGGTCACAGTGCATTCAGTCTACGGTCAGCAGTCAGAAGTGAATCACAAAATTTCTAAAAATTATACAAATTACAATACTTCCCAATATCAGTGTTAAAACAAATAAATATAATTATTCAATATATAATGTAATGTAGGTAATGTTTTCAATTTTGTAAATCCGGCCGATTTTACTGAAATTTTAGGGGAACGATAGTATGAATCGGCCTTTACAATGTCTAAAATCCATATTATAGGTACCCGGCACCCGCTTCTTGTATATACCTACTCGAGAGTAAAAATGAAGTGACGTAAAATACTTAAATAGAAAATATTATCTTTGTATATTACGTGAGAAAATGAATAAGTATAATATTTATTGTATCATTTATTAGGATTACCTAGAAACACCTTAGAATTTAACTTGAAAAGAATAAAATAACTTATTTTATTCAACACATGCACGCTTTCAGTGTTTTTTTGTGTCTATAAAGCGGATCTTAAATGGTCCTTTGGCTTATGACATCAAGATCTATTATGAAACGCTTTTCGATGCTATAATGAAAAACAATTGAAAAACCCGTTACATAATGAACCATTATATAACTCTTTTCGATGATTCAATGAAATATGGTTACTATTTTATGGTAATGAAGTAAATAAATATTACGGACAAAGTAGACTTACTAGCGTTACCAGAAATCAGTGGTGTGTAAAAGTGCAGAAGTGCGGATTAATGGCTGGTACAGTGAGTGGTAATGATACAATGCATTTAATGTCCATTTCATAATATTATTACTGACGCCACTTGCATTATTACTACCTTCCCATTTACCACTTTTCCAGTCAATTTTTAAATTTGTCAAAATATATTTAACTCAGCAGTTTGGAGTGCGAGTGAAGGAATTATAGGAAAATTAGGATAACGGTATAAAGGCATGAGAGTTGGACATGTTATCGGGCATAACCTTGTATTGGGGATCATCTTGGTATGTATTTATTTAGAATTTTTGAGGAAAACCTCAACAAAATCGCTGGTATAGGAATTATCGTGTCTTGATGGAAGACAACAGGTTTAGATTATAGACGCCCGACAACCAAGTAGTGTAATGACATTAGGAAACAATTCCCATGTCACATTTGCGTTCGCTGAATTCGAATCAGGTACATTTCGAACGTGAGGGCAGCGACTTTTCAACAATATACTGTAAACCATTGCAAAACACATGCTTGAAACAATATTATATAAAGATTAGATACTAATTTTCCGTAAGTAGCTTTCTTTGAGATAAACCCTTTTTGCAAAGTGTAAACATTAATTTCGACATCAAACAGATAAATATTTAACAAAAACACACATCAAATATTGTGATGTTTTTTTTATTTAAATTCTTTATGATGATTAATTAATTATTAACAAAAATATTCCATAACTTTCTTACGATCTATTTTTTACTTCCCACCTCTACTATGGTAGGGAAGTAATGGATTTAGTCCGAAAAAAATATTTCGAGATTTTAACAGATCTTCACGTTTTGAGACCATAGCAATCGTTTAAGATCATTTTCTGACTGATGTCTGTATGTATGTGTGTGTGTGTGTGTATGTGGTCAATTTTTCGCCTTCGATATCGTAAAAACGGAACAACATACGGCCATGCCGATTGTTCTATTGTGTTTATCAGCCCTTAGCTTAGATCTGATTAGATTTTGAGTCAAATCGGTTCAGTGGATCCTGAGATATTAAAAAAAACGTTCTCAATGCCACATATTAACATAGGTAAAAAAAATATAAATGAATTCTGGATGTTATAATATGAAAAAAATGTAAATATTTTTTTTCTCTAAAATGTAGTTTTCGAGAAAAAAAATATTTTAATAAAAAAAATAAAAATTGTACGTAAATCAAGGTAACCATGATTTTTGCTATATTAAGTTAGCCATCAAGATCACTAAACAAAAAATTCGACTGATGACCAGTCCTATACTTCCCACCTAGTAAATATTTGCAAAAAATAAACACTCTTTTTTTTATTCTTTGACTAGGCCCAAATAACCTTAGCTGTTGGTGGTCTTTAAAACACAATTTAATTTTTATTCTTTGAAAAAAGCATGGCCCTCTTTTTTGTTTGGTGATCTATTGATGGCTAGCTTAATATAGCAAAAATCATGGTTACCTTGATTTACGTACAATTTTTATTTTTTTTAGTAAAATATTTTTTTTCTCGAAAACTATACATTTTAGAGAAAAAAAATATTTACATTTTTTTCATATTATAACATCTAGAATTCATTTATATTTTTTTTTACCTATGTTAATACGTGACATTGAGGACGTTTTTTTGAATATCTCAGGATCCACTGAACCGATTTGACTCAAAATCTAATCAGATCTAAGTTAAAGGCTGATAAACACAATAGAACAATCGGCATGCCCGTATGTTGTTCCGTTCTTAAGATATCGAAGGCGAAAAATTGACCACATACACACACACATACACACATACACACATACACACACACATACAGACATCAGTCAGAAAATGATCTTAAACGATTGCTAGGGTCTCAAAACGTGAAAATCTGTTAAAATCTCGAAATATTGTTTTCGGACTGAATCCATTACTTCCCTACCATAGTAGAGGTGGGAAGTAAAAATTCGACTGATGACCAGTCCTATACTTCCCACCTAGTAAATATTTGCAAAAAATAAACACTCTTTTTTTTATTCTTTGACTAGGCCCAAATAACCTTAGCTGTTGGTGGTCTTTAAAACACAATTTAATTTTTATTCTTTGAAAAAAGCATGGCCCTCTTTTTTGTTTGGTGATCTACTGATGGCTAGCTTAATATAGCAAAAATCATGGTTACCTTGATTTACGTACAATTTTCATTTTTTAGTAAAATATTTTTTTTCTCGAAAACTATACATTTTAGAGAAAAAAAATATCTACATTTTTTTCATATTATAACATCTAGAATTCATTTATATATTTTTTTACTTATGTTAATACGTGACATTGAGAACGTTTTTTTGAATATCTCAGGATCCACTGAACCGATTTGACTCAAAATCTAATCAGATCTAAGTTAAAGACTGATAAACACAATAGAACAATCGGCATGCCCGTATGTTGTTCCGTTCTTGAGATATCGAAGGCGAAAAATTGACCACACACATACACACACACATACAGACATCAGTCAGAAAATGATCTTAAACGATTGCTAGGGTCTCAAAACGTGAAGATTTGTTAAAATCTCGAAATATTTTTTTCGGACTAAATCCATTACTTCCCTACCATAGTAGAGGTGGGAAGTAAAAAGAGGGCCATGCTTTTTTTCAAAGAATAAAAAAAAGTGTTTATTTTTTGCAAATATTTACTATATAGGTGGGAAGTATAGGACTGGTCATCAGTCGAATTTTTACTTCCCACCTCTACTATGGTAGGGAAGTAATGGATTCAGTCCGAAAACAATATTTCGAGATTTTAACAGATTTTCACGTTTTGAGACCCTAGCAATCGTTTAAGATCATTTTCTGACTGATGTCAGTGTGTGTATGTGTGTGTGTGTGTATGTGTGTGTGTATGTGGTCAATTTTTCGCCTTCGATATCTTAAGAACGGAACAACATACGAGCATGCCGATTGTTCTATTGTGTTTATCAGCCTTTAACTTAGATCTGATTAGATTTTGAGTCAAATCGGTTCAGTGGATCCTGAGATATTCAAAAAAACGTCCTCAATGTCACGTATTAACATAGGTAAAAAAAAATATAAATGAAATATAGATGTTATAATATGAAAAAAATGTAAATATTTTTTTTCTCTAAAATGTATAGTTTTCGAGAAAAAAAATATTTTACTAAAAAAAATAAAAATTGTACGCAAATCAAGGTAACCATGATTTTTGCTATATTAAGTTAGCCATCAGTAGATCACCAAACAAAAAAGAGGGCCATGCTTTTTTCAAAGAATAAAAATTAAATTGTGTTTTACAGACCACCAACAGCTAAGGTTATTTGGGCCTAGTCAAAGAATAAAAAAAAAAGAGTGTTTATTTTTTGCAAATATTTACTAGGTGGGAAGTATAGGACTGGTCATCAGTCGAATTTTTTTTTGTAAATTGTGCGCCTACACTATTATTTATTTACTGTATTTACTTTGCTCGCGTTTATGTCGGCTTTGACAGAAACCTTATCTTACAAGTACTCGATCGTAACGATATCATCTTGCATAATATAAAATATAAATATCTATGAAGTGTTAAATTACTCCACAATCTACAGACTGTTCAAATAGGTTAGCTATATATTATTTTATTTCAGTTAAATTATCCCTGACATCTAGCCGCTACCAACTAAATATTATATTATCATTATTATTATTTTAGTCGATAATTTTCCCGCAGCTTCGATCGCGATAATGTCGGTTTCGACAGGAATTTTGTCTTAACCCGAGCGTAGTCGGATAAAAAGTATCCTATACTTTAGTCAATGGGTAGCAGTAGATAGTGTTCTAACTTTTAAATTCGTCTAACCGTTCTTAGGTGATGCTGGTACCAGCAAACAGACAGATAAAAATTCTGGTAACACGTTTTCCCGTTTATGTGCTATCCAAAAAGCCTCGATAAACTCGCAAGAAAGCGAAATTACAGACATTGTTAAGTAGATAGTATATTATGTATTACCAAAAATGTCACCCTTCACTCCTTCTGCTAACGTTTTTATAGGGGTAAACTATTCCTAAACCTCTCTTTTGTGAAGTCACTTAGACCCCTCCACAATTTTTCAAAAATCCCTTTGTTAATTAACTCGTCTTTAATTCCTCCATTTTTCCTAATGCGCCTAGACTAAATGTGACGTTTAAAAAGGTATACGTAACTATAAATAAAAATTAAAATCAAATAAGCACAAACGACGACTTCGAACTTCATTACTGTTTACTCTTTTAATGCCATTTCTTTTCCAGATAGCATTTTCTGATACGAAAATATTGTTTACTATTTGTCTGATAGTATTTTCTGAATCACTTATTATCATATTTTGTATCAGTTATCATATACCTGATAATTCATATCATCCGATGATACAAAAACATAAAAATAGAATTTCTATTATCAGATTCTAAAATTAATTCTATTTTTGTATAATTTTTGAAAATGAATTTCATCCTGCGAGTTTTTTTACGTGACTACAAAAGGAGAGATATGTTTCAAGTGTCTGTATATTTGAATGAATATTTACGTATGCGACAATGTTTACGTGTTACCTTCTAGAGCCTAAACGGCGACCGATTTTGATAAATGAGGTGTTGAAAGATTTGTTTCAATCGCACGAAACACATTGAATATAGATACGAACTTTTTAAAAAAATAAAACAGCGGACTTAGATTTCGAGATACAAATTTAAAACTATTTAAAGAATAAAAATACAATTAAAAAAGTTACTAAATAAATTTACAAAAATGACTACTGTTAAAATAAAAGAACAAACAAGATCTATATACAGGGTGAGTTCGACCACCCGTATCAGTCGTTTTTTTCGAAAACGGTTAGTCGTAGAGAGTTGTGTCAAAAATTTGTATTATAAAAGCCCTAATAAAGAATCGAATGGTGATAATTTTTTTTTCCGGGAAGGTCAGCTTCCCTATTAGTTTGTTCCAGAATGTCCAGAACTCCGGAATTATAAATGTAACGATAGGTCGAAAGTGGTATTGTTGAAAAGATCTTTAAAAAATTAGCAAGTTTTGTACGGATTTTTTTTTTATTACTGCCACCCCTGTTAAGTAGTATTTGTTTGAAATTACTAAATTAAAATGTCTAACGAACTTTTTAAAAGTCCGCATTTAAAATCTAGTTACCTATCTATCGATCATTAAACACTGAAGAAGTACACTCATAGTATAACCAGAAGAGCTCAGTAGTATGTATTAAAGAGTAAATGGAAGAGAGTTTGAACACTTGTGACAATGTTTAAGGTTGCTAGATTTTTAATGCCGACTTCGATCGTTATTATGAAATTTTGATTTAATAATTTCAAACGATTGTTCTTTAACAGGGGTGGCAGTAATTAAATAATTTTTCCTACAAAACTTACCTATTTTTTAAAGAGCTTTTCAACAGCACCACTTTCAACCTATCGTGCTTTCTAAAATTCCGGAGTTTTAAACATATAATAATTTATATTTATACTTATAGAAATTTACAGGGGTAGCAGTAATAAAAAAATTTTTCCTACAAAACTTGCTTATTTTTTAAAGATCTTTTCAACAATACCACTTTCGACCTATCGTTACATTTATAATTCCGGAGTTCTGGACATTCTGGAACAAACTAATAGGGAAGCTGACCTTCCCGGAAAAAAAAATTATCACCATTCGATTCTTTATTAGGGCTTTTATAATACAAATTTTTGACACAACTCTCTACGACTAACCGTTTTCGAAAAAAACGACTGATACGGGTGGTCGAACTCACCCTGTATATACAGCTTATGTGGATCTTGTATCAGAATAATATTTTCATTTCTAATATGTACCAAATCACAGAAGAATCTCAATAATCCGGGGTGTCGCCAGATAACTGGAAAAAGTCAGGAGAATATGCCGGATTAAGCATGTGTTGGACTTGGACGGATTACGGACGCTACAGTACCGTAAACGCCGAATGATAGAGTAGCTATAATGCAGTCAGGATGCTGGAGAAAAGCACCGGATTTCGGATTACTATAAATGATCAGAAATTAAATTTGGCAAAATATTAAAAATTAAATTTTAGCAAAAAAAATATTTATAAACCTGGTTAGAACTTCGCGCTTGTAACCAATATCGAAAAAACTCAAAATCGAGGAAAACAGTGTTAAAAGCCTCGAAATAACATATTATTAGGTATTAATGAACATTCTGAAAATTGCAAGTGTCTAGTGCTGTTACATAAAATAAAATATTTAAAGATCTTTTAATCAAAAAGTCTATAAAACGACTTGAGAATTAACTTGTTATTAAAATGTTAAACATGTTTTTATTGTGCAAATTGATATTTAAGTTTAATTAAAATAGAAAACATGTTTTGAGCAAAAAAATAAATGAACTTAACAAAAAACAAATTGTCTTTTTTTTAAAACAATCGTGTTTTTACATCCCTGTTTGTTTATAAATAAGTGTCACTCTTCAGTTGTTTTGGTTGACACATAGAAACAGGTGATGCCCGTGACTTTATTCAACTGTTCCCACTCCATACTTGCCGCACCCCAGCTCAAGTATTTTTTCTCTTCTAATCTTATTTACTAAATACTGTATACTTAATAATACATATTTGTATACTTTAATTATCATCGTCAAACACGCTTTGAATACAATACAAATTACAAACTAAACATCGTATTGTTAACTGAAAACGTAAAAAACGTTAAAATAAATAAACGACCATACACTCTGCTGTCGTTAAGGAGAGATTGTGTTACAAAAATGAAAATTTATTTATATTCTATTTTAAGCGTATCATATTTTGTAGTCGTTGTGAACTGTGTATCTGCGCGCGTTTATAGAAAAAGTCCCACTAATTTTGATCGTATTATCATTGTAAAGGCAGCTGTGAGAAATGTCCGATCGCAACAAGAGATAACGACATGCTCAAAATCACCAATTAAATAGAATTGAATATGTAACGCGGCGGGCTTGGTTTTCATGCTAATGTAATATGGAACATCGCTATCGAACACTCTGTATAAACATTTACTTATACTTATGTATTTATTTCTGTTATCGACTAAATTGCTTTGTAAGCCTTATGTAAGCTCTATATTAATAAAACTTCATAAAAGTGAAATTAATATCTACTCCAAAGTTATGTAGGATGTATCAGCATTGATTTTGCCATAAACTTGCGTCATCAACTCACGCTATCAGGAAAAGAAGCTTTTCGACCTATAAGGAGTAGATAATTTAAATATTTGAACGGCGAACATTCGCTTAAAAATCGGCCAAGTATACCAAGTCCGTTTGTACACAAAGAGGGTTCTGCACTTAATATAAAACCTAGCTAGATTGGACGAAAATTCCTCAAGCTTATTGCTGGTTACACAGTATGTAAACTGCAGGTTGTATAGGTGTAGGAGGACATTTAGCATTGGGAAAAAATGATTGGATCAGAATTCGCGTATTTATATAGGGTTGCTATGGTAATTTCAGAAACACTAAAATTACCATAGCAACTCTATATAAATACGTTAATTCTGAGTCATGGCTCATTCCGATCCAATCATTTTTTCCCAATGATCCTATGTACACCTTACCTGTTTACGTATACTGTATAAATAGTAAAAGCGGAGCTGATAGTGACTTAAGGTGGCGGTTCGCGCCGCGACAGAGACAGGAGACCGAGACCGGAGACAGAGACGGGAGCAGTGGCGGCTCGTGGGGTAGTGCCACAGTGCCATGACACTACCCCTAATTTTTCAATTTTCTCTAAAAATATTTTTTGTTAATATTTTTATTAATATATTTTTTTTAATCAATTTATAAAATTATCGATCGGTCCGGACAGCAGAGTTCAGCATAAATCGCACAAATTTCCTAAAACATTTTCACCACGCGATCAGTAACACGTATCCTGTGCCATTTAATAATAGGCACAGTGTAAACAAAGCATACCTTACGGTCCTTATATGTGAGCAAGAGAGATAGAACTATGACTCATGATTTCTCTATGCTGTAATGCTAAATCTAAATGAAATGTATGCCAGGCACATTATTGGCGATATTCTGTTTGATCATTGTTGGAATTTACAACACATTGTTGTTTTGGTTAAATGTTATTTTCTATGTTTTATAGGTACTTCTTTTCTATTTTGACCTTCGTTTTGGCACCACCTGTCTAAACAGGCACGAGCCGCCTCTGGACGGGAGACCGGAGACAGAGACGGGAGACCGGAGACAGAGACGGGAGACCGAGACAAATGTCTCCGTCTCCTGTGGTCTACTGTGCACCGAGACCAAGACGCAAGACTGAGACATGACCTAGGTTCAATCAGTATTGTCGAATCGTTGGAGTAACTCGTGTCTAAGACGATGACTTGCTATTATATTATTATTATAAAACGAAATGAAGAATAGCTATCAACAAATTATATACAACTAGAAGCCAAGAAGGACCGTTTTCACTTTTGATAAAGAATTATTTATTATCCTTCAAATTTTCATCTCTGTATGAGTCAAGTTGAGAATTAAATAGCGCAGGATGTTGTCTAATCATTTCAATCAATTTATCAGCGTCTTCATCAGAAAACGACGTCATTTTTCACAATTCTTCACGTGTGTCTCGAGCGAGACACGCGACACCACTTGTCCGGGGCGGAGACCGTCTCGCGGTCTTCTGTCTTGCGTCGCGGTCTCCTGTCTCGGTCTCGCTCGCGAACTGACACACATACGAAAGCCTAAAGTCAAGTAACGATCTCGGTCTCCGGTCTCTGTCGCGGCGCGAACCGCCACCTTTATTAACATTTGAGTAGATATCTGAGACGCTTATCTCAGAAATCACTGGACCGATTTAAATGAAACTTATTTGTCGTTATTGTGTATAGTGAGACTTCGTTTTTTGCTTCTTGTTCAATACTTAGTAGAATGAAAATAGTAAAACACTAAATTTATTATTATATTTATTATTTGTCGTTAGTTGTGACTGCGAAGACTACATATCCACCAAATTTCATGTTTGAATAGTTTTCAAATGCGACCGAGAGACACCAAAATTGTCCATTTTGCGTGCCCCCGTCGCCATTGCTAAAAAGGTCGATTATTAACGGCTATATATGCGAATATGGGCGTCAATCTTTAATCCCAAAATTAATCCAAAATAAGATTTTGTTATCATAAATATAGGTCTGCAAAGTTTTAAATAGGTCTTTCGAAAAAAAATAACAGCTTAGTCACTTTTACCACAACTTTTTTTTTATTAGTGAATGTGCATTTCAAGAACTAAGCTCCCATCTTCAGCACATACTCAGTTTAGTATGTGCTGAAGATGGGAGCTTAGCTCTTGAAATGTACATTCACAAATTAAAAAAAAGTTGTGGTAGAAGTAACTAAACTGTTATTTTTTATTGTTAAACAAACACAGTGCTCTTAATTATTTCTAGGTCTTTCGACATCATATTTTCACATGGTCGCTTCACTCATAAAAAATGGTACAAAAACATGCATTTATTTATGAAACGGCCGTGATCAATGATCACTGATAAAAGATGATTCGAAGAAATAAGATGTACAAATTGCGTTGAATTTTTTAATCAATATATATATTCACAGACAAGTAAAAAAAAATATCATATTAATATAATAAATTTAATCGCATTTCAAAAACGTGACGGTCAAAGATAACACAAACAGGATGAAATGTTTGTCATTGGTCGGTTGTCGACGTCATTTCATACCTCGCTGTAATCAATCGCGACAGTCAATATAAATGTCTGTTATATTGTTTTCTGTGTTATATCATAACGCGCTGCAATGCGCTTGTATGTTTTCTCCAATGAAATATTATTAACTGACATTACAAATTAAACAATCTCATCAGGTGAAAGGCAAAGAAGAAAATATTATTAGTCTTCGCGACATTAATGAAAACACAAACTGACTTCCAATACACCTACTGCATTAATACTTAATAGTACAATAATAATAATATTATATGTGATAGCGGTAGTCCGGCTACGCCCGGGTATAAAATTATGATTTGATAGCGGATACCTGTGGCTCCAACTCACGTATATTTGGATTTTTTATGCCTTCCCATATAAACTTCAACACCCCGTTGCACCCCTTCTTAGGGGTTGTCTTAATAAATTCTAAAATACGTGTTATTATTTGTTTTGAAGAGTATTTATACCAAGTTTCAAGTTGATACTGCACGCAAGGAATACGATTTTCTATACAAACATTTTCACCCTATTACACTTCCTTAGGAGTTGATTTCCGGAAAATTCTCTCTCAGCGCACTTCTACACCCTGTGAGAAACATTACTTCCAAATTTCATGTTTCTATCTTTAGTGGTTTATTCTGTGCACTATATCTCCTTTTAACCCTCTTATAGGGGTTGAATTTCGAAAAATCTCTTCTTAGCGGGTGCTTACGTCACAAAAGGAACCCACTGTCCAAATTTAAAGTTTATGGCTTCAGCGATTTGGCTTGGGCGTTGATTAATAAAAAAATTCTACACCCCCGTTTTACACCCTTAGGGGTTGAATTTGAAAAAATGCTCAAATATGGGTTGTCTTATTTTAAAGAAAAGTTACTATGTTAAATTTAAAGTTTATAGCATCTGCGGTTTGGCCTGGGCGTTGATTAGGTAGGTACTTAAAAAGTTATACGCAAATTTCAAAATTGCGATAAATCAATAACATTTTTTTAATATATAACTTGAGAAATTGAGTACTTACAGCACACATTTGATAAACTCGGGTAAACGGTTGAAATAACAATCTTATTATTTGCTTGTATCAATTTTAAAATAGGTGATGTATTATTATTAATGATACTGTATTTATTTATTTATTTTATTACAGGGAGTTAGTTTACACTTTTTACCTTACATACTAAACAATAAACATGATAACATAAAGTAATTACATTACATTTTCTTTTTTTTAATTTTAAATTTAATGATCACTAAATTTAGTAAGTACTGTTATATCTATGTGACTTATGGCCGGTTTATCGTACATTTTAATCACGATGTTTTTTTAATCACAAGGTTAAATTTAGATTGCTACGTGTTCATTGGTTGCTGCGTTTCGTTACCATAGCAACCCGTCATTCAACAGTGTGATTAAAAATATCGTGATTAAAATGTACGATAAACCGACCATTGGCCTGTATATGAATGAGGTTTCGCCTAAAATGTAGATAAGACTTTATATATTGTATAGAAACAAGCCAACAATCCAAATCGGAATAAAAGGAATTGATAAGATTAATGTTATATACCGTATACGACAGCCTGTAGTCTGTACAAGTGTACACACAGCACCTAGACAAGCTGGACTGTCGTAATTAACATGATATTATTTATGGCAAGACAAAAACTCTAGATATAATAATAACGGACCTATAAAAAACACGGCAGATAAAGTAAGTACCGCTAGTTGCTACCTATCTGAAGCACACTTTGATCCCCCTCCCAAAAAAAAAAAATAAATTCAAATTGGGAAAATTCCCAATTTTACACTACAAATATCAAAAAATTAAAAAAAATTGAGCTCCAAAAATTTGTTAGCCAATAGTAATTACAGCTTTGCTGAAAGGTTGGGAAATGAGAATCTAAATGTAGAGTAACTAGGGCATGCAAATATTCGGATGTTTCAGCTATTCGAATATTCGCTCAAATTTTAGCCAATATTCGAATATATTCGAATAATTGGTAAAAATAATAAAAACACTGGAACTTCAATAAATGACTTTTAATTTTTTAAAATCAACACGCCTACTGCACGTCCATAAATCCAATCAATATTTTAACAACAAAAGCAGCTTACTTCTAATTAAAAAGAGATCAAATAATCATTTTTACTTTACTTAGTTACGTAAAAATTCAGATCAAATCAACTAAATATTAGAGCGCACATAGCTTCCGAGAATTATAGATCAAATGAACATATTTAAGTAATCAAAAAAATTCAAAATTCTTTCTTTCTGTTTTTCCTATTCAAATAAAAATATTAAATGAGCATCTAAGACACATTTTTATTAATTAGTACCACAAAAGTATGGGATATTGCTCCCCTATAAAAAAATACTTCACAAATAAATAATACGTCTATTAGCACGTGCGAAGAGCAAATCAAGCAATTAAGTACACGTACGTAACGTAACGTAAGTAAATAGTTATATCAAATAAACATGCAATAATTAACAAAAAAAAACTTTCCTCGCCCCGTTTCGATTCCCCTCCCACGCCCTAGCGCGAACTTAGAGCTAGTGTAGCGTTTGTAAGATGTTTTAGCGCCGCCGTAAACCGTTTTTAAACAATTTTAATTCTTAACAAATAATTCGAATATATTCGAATAATAGGAATTACTATTCGAATAATAAATGCAGCCGAATATTCGCTATATTCGAATATTCGAATTGCATGCCCTAAGAGTAACTACGATCGTTCATTTCCTTCTGATGTAATGCGAAGATGCTAATTGAGTACCGTCGTTATCGGTTGGGTAAATCTAGGATAATATGTAAATATAAACACAATCTTCATGTTCATTAACGTGTTTCACAATGTCGTTCATTGGTTTATGCTTTACTGTGTAACGTCGTATTACCATTATCAGCTGGAGTCAGATTTCGTCATGTCACTTGCCAGTTATACTGTTTGAAATATACCTGAATTATTGTAATCTCAAATTTTATGTGAGATTACATTTCCTTATTTTCTTCAACCTAATCGTTATCAAGCATGTACGTTAAACTGTATCTTATCCAAGAAAGAATGGCAGAAACGTTAATTTCAATTAAGGCGGGACTTTTATCAAAATGCATTTAATGAATACGACTTCTGTTAACCTACATGCACTCCTATGTTACGCTGGTAATGCTTTGAAAAATAGTGGAAAGTACCTCAGATTTCAGAATCAATAATATTAAAATGTTTTAAGAAAAAACATGTAAAGTTGAATAAAAAAATCTTAGGTAGGTACGTATATACCTATAGGTATCTAAAATCACGTAAAAACGAAGTGCAATTCTATCCAATTTTCTCTGATACTGATATTTAAAAATATATTATATATTATTGATTGAGCTATATACTTTCCACTATATTCTTCAAACCTTTATCTGCGTCCTGGAGCAAACAGAATTCAAATTCAGTACAGATTCTGAATAAAAATTAAAAACGAAAATAAAACAAGGTGTTTTGACTATGGCGCCACCTTCAATAAATCCCATCGTATACGTTCAAGAATTGAGACCTAGCTGCAGCAATGCACTTGTTCTTTTTTGCCATACCCACTACAAAATAGCTACTTTCGATGTATGCATAACGGTCTTTAATGGTCATCAGGCAGATGTGCGGAAAGTGTTTACTTACCGCACTAGGGCGGTAAGTAAACGGTTGCCATAGCAACTTCTGTTTATTCGCTCTATACGCCTGCCATTACTTACCCAGGAACTTCACGGCATACTGTAGAAGTAAAGATGGCGACGTAAATGAACTGTCAAAATTTTTTGAAAATGAAGTATTTTGTAGTGGGTATGGCAAAAAATACCATATATATCTCGTGCGTAATGGTATTACGACTCGTGTGACTAAAAATTCGTTATCGCTCGTTTCTACATTACTGTCTTCACTCGTAAAGTCGTAATATAGTCCATTACACATCTAGATATAAAATCTACTATTTTAGCATTGTAGAACAACAACAAAGAAAAACGATTATTTACGCACAACCAAATAGATAGTTGCGCATAAAATCTGTGCGCAACTGTGAGTAGTGCGTAACGCAGTGGCGTGCGTGTCTGCAATATATGGGGGCATAAAAAGTAATAAAGCTGTGTTGCATACCTTTAAACACACGCGCAGAATGTCCGATTTCGATGTAATCAGCTGTTGTAAATATGTGCTGTTCTCCACAGCGTTGTGCGAGACGAAAGATTGTATTGGAGATAGCGACGTTGCCAGCTTAATGCCACCTCTCTATAGGTTACGTTCTCGTGTGAATAGAATGCGATAGATTGTCCCTGCACAGGTGCCGCTGCCAACGCATACACTCACCGTCTAATGTAGTTCTCAGCTGGAAATGGATCGATGACAAAACAAACGCAACTCACTAACACATACTCACTATAGGAAACTCTGTAGTTTTATCGGTGTAAATCACTTTCAACTGACACTAATTTACGAGCACAAAGAAACACACCCTGAGCCAACAATATCACTATTCTAAAACAACAATAGTGACGACAATTGAAAGTCTTGTTTCACTATGTTTGTGCACTTCCCTGCTGTAAAATCTTCTGGAATCGATATTAAAATAGCTCCAACAAAATACAACTAAACATAAAATAAAATTTTAAATGTAATGTTTTGATTTCACTAGTCTTTCGACCGATCAGGTCTGCTTGTCTGTTATTTTCAATATTTAAAAATGCAATAAAAATATTTGACACATTAATAATAATGTTAAATGGGGAAATATTTTTAAGTCTTGCATGACACATACATCGTTTTACTTCGATTGGCTACGCAAAACTGAACGAATGAACGATTCAACGAGTTTAACTGGCGTAATGGTATTGAAGTGTAGTCTTAAAACAACCGACGGTCTGCGCATGCGTCAATGCTGTCGTTTCGCATCCTTGTACGGGGATCGCAAGCTCTCATGGAATTTTAGGAATATTCATATTCTCTAATTACGCGTACAACATTCTTCATGATTACTGATACACAATTAAAAATTAATAACACCTCTCAGTTTCGCTGGACGTTGATTTGAATCATTTAATTTTGATAAATATAGAAATCAGATCTTGTCATTTGTTTATACGGATGGCTAGTGACATCATACAGCTAAAACTCAAACTTACATAAATTCAAATTACGCCTTACTAGGATCAGAACCAACTGATCACCAATCACCATAGACATAGAAAACTGGATAGCGCACGATCTACGATCTAAAAGTGATCAACAAGAGAGAGATGCGGAGTGTGACGGCCAGTTTGTATCTCTTTTCTATATAGTGCTGCTATATAGAAGCTGACCGTCACCATAGAATAGGACATCATAGATAGAGGAGGGAAGCCACTCAAAAAAGTGTAGGTGCAAAAGATAGAGAATAGAAGTGCACTTCTATCTTTTTCTATCACAAATACATAACCATGGTTACAGATGTAAATTAACAATACCTACTATAAATTTTTTAATTCACAAATACCTCAGAAGACAAGAAATAAGAGATACTATTCGTTTTCTATCTCTTTTTTCCAACCTGACATTGTCACCTAGTCTTGTGCCTATGACTACCCTACTCTACCTATGTCGAGCGTCTATAATCCACAATTTATTCATTCATACTCTATCTATGATATCTCTATGGCCGTCACACTCTATTTCTCTTCAATTTTTGATGGTCACTTTTAAATGCATTTAATATAATACAGTACATTCGTATAACGCTGTCTAGTTTTCTATATCTATGTTGATGACCAAATATGCAGGTTATCTGAAGCTAATCCGATTAATTCTTGAATATTATTCACTATGCATGAGAAATCTGTTGCGTTTACAGAGAACATATACCTACATATTTAATTTAAAAATAATAAAGATGTAAAAACTGAGACTTAAAATCCATTTCCTTACATCTGTTACTACACCAATACAATAAATTAATAAGCAATGAGTAAATAGGCTTCATAACATGTTATTTGATGTTAATATCTCAATTACATCTGAATGTGAATCTATATTGATCTTTTAAGTAATCGAATACACTAGTCTCTGATATAACATCGGAATACTTCGTCTATTTTCCGATAGGAGATATTATGTAGTGAAACAATGCGTGACGCGTCCATAGTACTACGTTATCAGATTAAACATTTTTAAGCACATTTCCAACCACTGATAAAATCTCTTTTATTTATTTATTTAACATTTTTAAACACTTTTAACACAAACAATAAACAAAATCTTTTACTTAAATGTCAGTCAAAAGACACTGTAAAGATATGGCACCCAGACGTTCCAACTTTAACTGCACCAAACGATGTCGCACAATACAGCAAACTGCTTTATTATAACTTATTTGTTGAGTCGAGAGGAAGGTATAGAATGTTTTTATTTCTACCCTTGCACTTACGGTATTCGAATCGTCGGTTTCTGTGGTGGTATTTTCTAAGTCTTCGTTTCTTCTACCTGCAAATCGCAACAAAGTATTCACATCCCTTTCATATTTTTTAAAGGCTGCAAATTACATAATTATTTAATACACTTTATCAACATTATTTTTTGATTTTAAGCAGGTATAATTTCTTATATTAATACAGGATGTTTCCTAAAATAAACGCCTCAAGCTAACTCCGTTATTTATTGTACACAATCCAAATCGGATTAAAAGACAATATTTCAATATATCATATTGATAACATTTGTTGTACGACACCCTATACGCATAGCACCTAGGTCCTAGACAAACTGGATTGTCATAATTAAGATAACATTATTTATGACAAGAGAAAAAATTCTAGATATAATAACGGATCTATAAAAAACACGGCCGATAAAGAAGTATCGCAAGTTGCAAGCTAGTCTTCAGTAATAATATTTATAGGTACCTAACTATCGACTTTAAATAGTTTCTTATAAATTTTACATGTGTCATAAGCGTCTGTTTGTATGTTTTTCTAAGAAAAACCCAATTAATCAAATGTTATGATACATATACGTTTATCATCCTCCAGACATGCTGAGCTCAATAGTTCAATATATTCATCCATTTCAATATTGTAAAATATAACATACTCTCCTGTCATCTCTGTGACATTAAAATGTGCGGGAAAATAGCTAACGACCGCGTCGACCCAGACTTCACGCCTCATGTATGACGTTTTTGTCACGGCCAAAGCGACCACGGTCGTTATATGGAACAACACAGCAGTTAATGAGAGCGTTGCAGGCGCCAAATGGAACGCACCCTATGTAATGTCGAAAACATTTTATTAATTTTTTCGGACGAATATTGCACCAAAGTCAACATATTACACATTATTGTTTCATTTAGTTTTTTGTTTATTGAAACTGGACAATAAATAACGGAGTTATAGCTTGATGCTTTTTTTAGGAAACACCCTGTATAACACAAACTGTTCGAAACTGTGACTACTAAGGTAATTGTGTTGTGATAGTCCGACATGAAAGTATGTTTCTCGTCACAAGTACTAAAGTTAATAAATTTTAACACTTCACAAAAGGGAGTCCTGTTATTTTATTTGACTGCCCACTGCAGAGGGGAAATTCCACCGCACAAAAGGCCCATTGTGCAACCCCAAATTAACTAAAAGTTCAGTGTCTTCACAGATCGATGATACCATTCAAGGTATGCCTGTTTAAATCGTTTGGTCCTATCATTACAAATATTTTTGGAGACGTTTAATTTTTATACAACAATCTAAGAAAAGTTGGAAGACTTATTGAATTATACTGTTTTTACCCGTAAAGGAATGAACTTGACGATTTGGAAAATGTGCTGTAACGGTAGTCATGGCCGTCTCAATCGATAAACTAAATCTGCCATCTTTATTCGCTGTCACAATCAGATGCTGACTCATTGACTTCATTCTTTCGAGTATGTTCTTCAAAGCTTTTAAATTTGGTAAATCGATTACAATCTAAAAGTTAAATATTTTGTATCAAAACTAGCATGTATTGCTATCCACAAGTTACTCTTGATACTAGCCTATTTGCTTAAAATGATTGACTTGACTTCATTTTATTGTTTTGAATCCACTCATAACTAGAAAACGGACAATTAAATTTTTCTTTAAATGGGTGTGTAGAAAATTTAGTGCCCCTGGCGCCATCTTAGAATTTCCAAAAACAAATATATCTTTGGGTAAGTTTGGTTTTGTGCTCAAATCGATCTGAGTGCTCTAATGCGTTCTAATTTAACATTTATATGCTCACAAAGATCTTTATCCTGCGTTTGGATTTAAAATCTAAAGATCGAGAACGCTCTATGAGCTCCGAGGAAAGCGAGCGAACAGGCAGATTTAACCATCTTCAGAGCATTCATTTTAAAAATGAGCGGAAACACGTGTTGTAAGAATGGATAAATTTTGAAATTTATTTGTGAGGTAATTTTTCAATAAATAAAAATACACATATAATATTTATTCAAAGAATAGTAATAACCAAGAAGTCTAGGTATATTGCACAGAATGATTAAATAAAATATTTATTATATCGATGGGTTGAAAAAATCAAATAACAATGTTGAATTAAATCAAAAATGAGGAACAATAAAGAATATATGTCAGCTTTAGAAATAATAATTTAATTTACTGGCGCCATTTGATTCTGTTTGGAAAACGCTGCTAAATTATGTTCGGAATTATTTAGATGGCTCGAATTGCTTGTTTGTCACATGACCAAAAATCTACTCGCTCGGCTTGATCAATCGAATGCAAAACTAGTGATGGGCGATTACGAGATATTTTAGTCGATTGTCTCGATTGTTCAAACATCTCGATGACTCTCGATGGTTTTCACTTGGACTCGATTGTTGTTGTTTCATATTTGACCGAGACTAAGTTGCATAGTACTGAATCGTACAGACGACGTACACTGTCGAGAGCCACATAATATATAATCGTTCATCACTCAACAACTGTGGTCGAGTCAATAGATGGTCGATTGTGCAGTAATCGAATGCTGACCGACTGAACAGTGTGAACAGTGAATCAACGATGAACGAGTAGCGTAAACGTCAGACTTCATTCGACCAGCATATAACCTTGAATCGCGATTATATGTATTCTCATTCGCTGGCAAATAATCGACTTGAGCAATCGAACATTTCGATTGTAAAATCAAACTCCGAGTCGATTGTGGACTCGATTGTTATTATGAACGATTGCGATTGTTTCGATTGTAACAACATCTCGTATTCGCCCAACGCTATGCAAAACCAAACTTACACATAATTTGTCATTCTTTTATTCTGCGCACCAATCTGGACTGAACCAATACGTATTGATACGTTGGCTGAGCTTGAACAGCTAGCATACTTACGTCATAACTAAGCTGTTGAGGCATTGCATAATCGTTCCACAAATTTCTAGGTATGACATCTACAGGAATATCGTGTATGCACTGTTGTGTCGAAACTAATCCCGATGAGGGCTGCAAGTATAACACAGTAATAATTGTATTTACGTTACGCAAATATTGCAGCTTAAAGATACTCCTAATCCTTTTAACTAAATATATGTCTTTAATATCGCGCCTTAATAAATCTATCTGTACAAAGATTGTAACCATTAACAATTTGAAATTTAAAAATTGGTTGGGAGAGCTGCAGATTATAGAAACAGCTGAGGTCATCAGCGTTTACTGTAGATTATAGAGATAAATAATGGTTAAAGGCACAAACTAGTCATCAAGGCAGGGCCGTAGCTAGGGGGGGCATTAAGGGGCAATGCCCTACCTTAAAACATCCAGTGCCCTACTTTAAGGAATTATAAACAAGCCGCAAAGACTGTCACGACAGAATGACAGACTTGATCTATCTGGCATTTGGAAAAACAAGATTAAATTCGTTGGACTAAATGAAGTTCTTCGGAAATTTGATAACATGGCAAGTTCTGTTTTTTTTTTTTTTTTTTGAAAAAATTCTCATTTACCGTTTTCTTGCTTTTGTAATTTGATATCACCAGATGAGGTGGGCAATCCAATTAAAAAATTGTAGTCTTTTGCTTCAGCCCTACTTTAAACTTTCAGTGCCCTATCTTGAATTCAGCTCTAGCTATGGCCCTGCATCAAGGTATGGATGTTTACAAAATACAGTATTGTTCTATTTAGTCGATGTTTCATAATAGTAGGAGAGCTAAGACTCTATGCAACCTTGAACTTTTTCCTGCTGGGATGAAACTTGGCACGATTGAAGTACGGTTTTCTGCCCAGTTTTGCCTATAGGCAATTCGAATGCGTATTTTTTGTTGATTTGGAACGAGAATGGAACCTAGAGTAGTGGCATACTATAAGTCAGTTTTTCCCCTCTTGCACTTTACTGCTTTTGACTGTCTACTCTTGCGCACCTAAATTCATCCTCTCTAGTGTACATGATGGAATTGAAATGAGAATGGAGCCTTCTCTCCTACAGCTCCATAGTGGTGTTAACAAGAACACTGTATATTGTAAGGCATTGTTAAACTAATTATTGTTACCGAGATGCTATTGACGGAAGTTGTCAAGCGGTTATATTTATTTATTGTAAATTATAGACGCGTCGACAACTTAGGTTATTAGCGTCTCAAGCGGTTATAATCTACAATCTAATCATCTAATTATTGTTATATTGCATACCAATTCCATTTCTACAGATAAACAAGGTGCTTGTTTATTCATTAGTTTTAATTTTAATAGTCTAGCTGCATTACGGGAACCGCTTAAACATCGGTACAGCATCGCTGAAAAACAAAAAAATAACACTACACATTAGTTAAATTAAGGGGAAAAAATGTATCAACCTTTCTGATGATGAAAAGCTGAATAAATAAAAAAAGTAGAATTTACCAGGCATGAATTCTATAAATATTTCGTTGTATTCGCTTGATACACCTTCCATACGATATTCAGAAAAATAGTAATCTCGAGGTAGTTCACACCAAAGTGTAGGCCTATTTGATTCATCTGATGCGATACAACATACTTTTTCTGGCATTATTCTAAAAATGCAGTGCTTGGAAAAATTTGAAAGTATATTTGCAACGTCTGAAAATTCAAGAAGTAATAATTTATTATTTAATTTTTTATTAACAAAATTTGCAAAAAATCCCTCTTACTTTGAAAATCCTTCATTGCAAAATTCTCTGCCATAACACCGCGAAACTTCATTTTGTTTAATTTAATTTACCTAAATATTTCTTTATCGTTGACGAATATTTTCAAAATTCAAACGAAGTTTGACAGCACACGATGTTCATAAACTTATGTGTACTGGATAAATGATAAGGGACAAATGGTATCATCAACTGTTTATGAAAATATTTCATAAATAATATAGCAATAAATTTAATAAAACTATTGCGAAGAGAAAATTAAATAAAAAAATAATCTTTTTTCTATTATATGTCCATTGTGGACATGGTGGAAATAGTCCTGGTTACCAACGGTGACGTCATCAATGTCAAACCCATTTGCTTTCGTAGCTGTCATCTTGTCTGTCAAAAACCGCAGTTTTAAAATTAAAACTGAAAAACAATCTATATATACTTAAGAAATACATAATGGCAGATCCTAAATATGCTGATTTACCTGGTATTGTAAGTACTGACGTTTATTTTTGAGTGAAATTTAATCAAGTCGTATTAATATACTACTGTGTTCTGTACAATTACAGGCCTACGATCAACCCGATGTGTACGAAACCAGCGATTTGGCCGAAGCAGATCAAGCAGTGGAATTTTACGAGGAAGAAAACGATAGCATTGAACGATTACATCTCAGTGCCACAGATTCTTACAATAAGTTCAAAGGAAAGTATCTCAACGCTCAAGATATTGATTTCTCTGACAAAGTGGGCAGGAAACTTCGAACGGGTTATGATGCAAGGTAAAAACGTTTTTTATTTATACTACAAAGCTTCTCTTACCAGTAATAAGCGACTGTGACGGTATCGCGATGCTGCGTCTTTTCGATGTCTCTACACATTTGTAAAACTGAACTTCTAAAGGTATAGAGACGTGATATTCGTAGTCATTTGATTGCTAACAAATTGCTCTCGTTTGGATATCGGCGATGTAGCGTCGAAGTCGCGTATTACTGGTAGGAGAGCAGCCTAAGAATAATTTTATTTGTATATCATGTTATGACATCACTTTGTATAATAAATAGGTCAGGAAATTGGGAGCTAATTGCGGATGGTTCCAAAGAGACACCGATTCAGAAGTATCAGCGCCTGCAGTGTGAACTGAAGGAATTAATTGAAGAAGTTAATCAGTTAAAGGAAGCAGCAGGTAACGACCAAAATGTTCCAAAATTGCTTGATATAGTATCTAATGCAGAAGAGGCCAGGAGACAGTTGTTTCAAAGCGACTTAGAGCAAACATTCGGCAAAGAAATAGTCGAAAAGGTAGCTGATCCACAGGGAGTGCAATTTAAGTAAGTATATTTCAAATCGAGGATTTTAAAATCAAAATCATTCCGATGTTAGAAACTGATTATCCTTAAATATAATCAGAAAGCTGGTTGGACTGTTTATCCTTTTACAACAAATGTGTCTAACAAGTTTCCAGATCCAGATAGCTAGTATATTTTTACAATTTGAAATCAAATGTTGCTAAATTTCCAGACAAAGTGCTCGAGAAGTATACTAAAAACCAAGGTTATTAGAGTATAGGTTGCCTCGTTCCATCTGACCAATCAGCGTAAGCGCGGGAATGACGTCAACTAGAATTTAATTTAAATCAAGTACAAAAATTGTTGAAGATTATGCTTATTTATATTAGGTGCTTCGTGCAGATTTTTTCTTAAAATTGGCAGGAGACAATAAATAGAAGAATAGATGTTAAAAAATAGGATAATTTTTATTTTTATTACAAAATTTAGGTTTTAATATCTATAATATAAACAAACAAAAAATTAAATAATCCTCAAGAAATGGCAGATCTTGTTAATTACCTATTTTTTTAAATTTAAGAAACGAATAGAATTAACTAACGAATTGATAAATTAATTATTTTATCTTTTATATTCACAAAATATTAAAAATAACCACAAAACACCATAACACTTAACAGCTATCGCAAAATTGACAACTTATCATATTTTTTTCACTAACAGAAGAATCATGTTTCTATTAGGTATTGAAAAAACATATCACACTACCATGGTTACTGTGATTTTTATTTCCAAAAATTAGCAGCGTCCATGGTCTGATCTTTTCTATTGAAGTGAGCAAGCATGGTATATTCTGAGTGACGTCATCCCCCCACTACTATCTATCGGAATGAGGCAACCTATACTCTACTAACCTTGACTAAAAACCAAATCTATTTGAAATCACCAGATCCTGGTTACTTTGTTAACTGTTTTATTGTAACAATTACAACAAAACAGTAACCAAAGAAACCTGATCTGGTGTTTTCAAAATATAGATTTGGTTTTTAGTATGACATTTGATTTTATCAAATAACTTTTTTAACAGAGCTTGCAAATCATGCTGCCGATTTGTTTTTGTAAGTTAAGCTTATTTATAATAGAAATCGTGTCCATCGTGATTATAATAAAATTAAGCAAAATCGCAGGATAGTGGACAAAATAATTTGATTTATTAAATTAAATGTACGACGTTTCGTCTATAGATTTAGACTTTTTCAAGTACAATCATAAAAATAACAATATTTATGAAAATTAATATTAATTACTAACCATAGCAATTAACATAAGATAGGGTACATAAGACAAAAACATGGTAACATGATAACAAATTATGTTGACTATAAATTTTAACAATCAATAATAATAATAATACAAAAATTAGTATAATTTCATAATACTTCATAATTTCATTTAATTTAATAAATCAAATTATTTTGTCCACTATCCTGCGATTTTGCTTAATTTTAGTTAAGCTTATGTTGGAGTTATCGTATAATTTAACACGCTGTTTTGTTAATTTCGCTGTTATTTCTATAGTTACTTCGTATGTTTTATGTGTTATTTGGTGTAAAAATTTAACCGCGATTAACAAAACAGCGTGTTAAATGTACGATAAACCCATAGACATGGAGGGTGGACAGAGCATTCTCTATCCTACTAAGGCTTACTATTGGCACAAAAATGAGAGAAAGAGATAGCGATTATATACCACTATCATTATCTCTTTCTAGAATTGTGATTGGTTCTTCGTGTCCATGTCTATATTTTATACTTTTTATGTTGCCACTTTACTTGAAAATTGAATATTCATATTCATAGCAACCATACCTACATGTTAGCGCAAAAAACCAATCACAATTCTAGAAAGAGAGAATGATAGTCGTCTACAATAGCTATCTCTTTCTCTCGTTTCTGAGCCAAAATTATAGGGGAGCGCTCTGTCCACCCTCCATGTCTATGGATAAATCCGACATAAGACACTGTAAATTTCGTTGATTTTATAGAACTCAGCAGAGTATGAAAAGTCAAAAAATATAGATAGAATTGGTAAAAATATTAATTAAATTTCTTATACCTAATGGTTATCTACAAAAAAAATCTTTAACTGTGTAACTACAATTTTTGAAATGTTTGGTGCTTTTTATGTTATCATTTAAAATTTAAATGGTTGTACAGTTGGCAGCTATTTTAAAAATTGAACACGTATTTTCCATGTACCATGTTCATATTAGGATATTTAAATGTCAGGCAACACTAAAATAAATTAACTTTTAGAAAACTGCTATCTCTTTTGGATCAGTACAAAAAGGGCACATCGGACACAAGTGGAAAAAGTAGTGATACTTCGGCGGGTGAAGCAGATAAGCTGACGTACATCTTGAAACTGAATCAAGAGCGTAGTTCAGCAGAACAGATTTCACGCATAGCAAAGCTAGAACAACGGCTGCACCGAATAGAAACGGGACTGGGAACGCCGTCAAACAATCTGGAACGTGTTGCTGGCACTATCAGCACGGAAGCAGGTCTCTTGGGTGTAGCGCAAGAGCTTGGGGCTAGGGCAGGTGCATTAGATTCAGCTCAACTTGATCATATCGAAGGCAGACTTACCGCACTTACACAAAAGCTGAACGAAATTGGACAGCAGAAACAAGCTGCTGTCAGCGATCCTTCAAGTGATAGCAAGGTGCTTAAAAATTTATTAAATAATTATACAGTTATCCCTAGATTAGCGCTAGTATTTTTCTTGGAAACTGAGTGCCAAGTGAAACGGCGTTAAGCTATATCATAAATCAGATTTTTTGGCTACTGCTCAATCCCCTTTACAAGTTGAGTTTGAATTTACAAGTTAATTAACTTGTAACTACCCTTAGATACTTTCGGAGGTCAGATCAAGAAATTAAGGTTCTTTTGGTTATTATTTATTTGCAGTTTAAGGTGTGTTTTGGTAAACTCTGAACTCCCAAAGCATATGTCGGCATTACAGAACTCTTCGGACATAACTGCGTGTTTGTTTGTCAAATTCTCTTGAGCTCTTCGAACTGATTGAACTTGGTTTTAACAGTTCCAGGCTCATAGAACTGTTAGAAGCCTAGAATTGTCAGAACCAGGTTCAAACAGTCTGAAGAATCCAAGAATTTAATCAACAAACACGCAGAATTTTGTACTGCTGACAAATGCTTTGGGAGTTCAATACCAGTTCAAAACCTACCAACTTAATACATAGTATAAGTTTCAAAGCATGCGCAGTATTGTTTATTGGATTGACTTGTACTGGTATGTTGGTAACGTGTGTTTATATTAGACGAAGTATGACTTAAACAGTTCATAGATTATGGTTGAAACTTAATTATGTATTGATAATATCAAATTAAAAAAACCATGCAATTTTTCTATTGAATAATAACTTAAAAAATCTTTAATTTGATTTTAGATTTCGGAATTATATGATTTAGTAAAGAATTCAGAGAAATACATAGACCTCCTGCCACAGACGATTGACAGGCTCATTACTCTAGAGGCATTACATACAAGTGCTGCTGCATTTAAAGGAGATCTGAAGCAAATGTCAAGCATACAAGAATTTATACGCGATTCTAACAAAGAAAATAAGGAGTTATTGGAAGGTGTACGGAAAAGTTTAGAAAGTAATAAAGAAACTATAAAAAAAAATATAACAAGCCTAAACGCTAGAATCGATGCTTTGAAGAAATAACTGAATGAAGATTTATTTATTTTATGAATGATGCTTATTAATTTTTGCTTAAAACAATTTCGATTTATTTATTTATGTATACTTTGTGGTTGAAATCATATTCGATTCAAGATTCTATCGTAATATTCATTTTGTGGGGGGGGCACACTTTAGTTGCAATAGGATCTAAAGGGACACAGCAAACGAAACATGTGTACATAGATCGCGACTTACGAAGAGGCTGCTATATTATATAAAAAAAACTTGTATCGATACATCAATTCAACCACTGCTTGGTTTTGAATTTTTTTAAATAAAGGAAGTGTATTGTAAAATTGGTTGTTTAAATATCATTTAAATAATTTATTATCACAATATGAACAAATGCCATTAAAACTTATTTGTAATATAAATAGTAACATTTTGTAGTCTTCCTACTTATTGTTACTGAAACAATCCCTTATATTTAAAGTATAATCACAGAACATAAATGTAAAAACTTTACGTATAGTAAAATTGGCTAAAACCACATTCTTTACACCTTGACTCATCGTCAACACACAAAATAATGTGTCACTTCAAGTTGAAAACAAAATGGTTGAATGGAATACATTTTCTATAAAAACAAAAGCTTATTGACAAACAAAAGTAAACAAAAGCACTACTGTTTCATAAGGCGCTGTTTTGAGTATACAAACTTTTTTAAGTCTTAAATTTTTTTATTTACCTGATTTTTTTACTTTTAATAATTTATTTTAAAAAGTAAACAATTTACTAATTTTATATAATATTTAATTGAAAATAAATTTCTGAATAGAACACTAAATTTTTTTTATCTAAGAAGCCATTAAATTTTAAGTAAAAGTTGTGGACCATATTAAATTCAAGGAAAAATATTTGGCATTTTATAAATATGAGCATTGTTTCCAAATATTAAAATTAATTTTCTAATATCAGTGCTTAAAAGCATGAAATATAAAAAATTCATTTTTTTATCAGAAACATAACGTAAATATAGAAATTATTACTAATACAGGTGGCCATTTTTTCTCCAGAACAAATTTCTCTGACTTTTCCCGGTTTTCTAGGTGATTTTTCGGTTTTTTCCATGACTTTACGTACGCAATAAATATACAGAAATAAACAATTATGTTTACGTTTCAAAGAAACTTTCAACAAACAACTATGCGAAGATTTTGTATGGCGCCAGGTACCAAAGTTAAGTTGGTCGACAAAATTTCTTCAATGTACTCATAGGTACGGAACTCTTGGTGCGCGACTCCGACTCACACTTGACCTTTTTTTTTTTACAAAAATCTCTGATTTCCACCCAAATTTCGTGACATTTTCCTAACTTTCTCTGAATAGTAAAATTCCCTGACTTCCAGGTTTTTCAGAAAATGGCCACCCTGTAATAACGTTTTTCATTGGTAATCACTCAATGCGCACTGTAACAGGGTCGGTGCCAGTGCGAGTTTTGTCTTCCCAATGAAACGCAACGGTCTTTGTCAGTTGCAAGAGTCATCTAACCTTTTTGGCGCGCTATTTGAACGATGAAACAATTCCTAATTTAAAAAAGAAATAAGAACGTCTCTAAAAAGGGTAAAATAATATTTCCTTTCTTTTTACAATCACACATTAAATTAGAAAGTAGGCGAAATCATTTCTTTATTATAGTCATAGTGGTTTATTTACGCCGACTTATAATTGCATGTAGGGTAGGAAAAGTGGTAGTAAAATGAAAGAAAAATCATTTTGCCTTTATTTTAAACATTCATTTAATTCATCCATTAATTTTTAATTATTTTTTTCCCACTGTTTATTATTTAATTTAATTCCAAATAATGCGTCTGGGCTAAGGTTCTTTCTCATATTATAATCCTGATATTGAAAAAATCCATATTGCACTAGACCCGCACCGTCTCGTGGACGATGTGGATTTTTTGCACTTTAATGCAAAAGTGCAAGAACTCGATTTACCAATAAAACACGACGCACGACCACAGTGCTCACTGACTCTCCCAATGAAACACGTTGGCCGCATTGAGTGCGCACTAGTTCTACCAATGAAAAACGCTATTATAAAAAGGTAATATTTTTTATGTTGGCACCAAAGAAATCTCTACTTAACAATAACCCGATTTACTAAAAACATTCATGAGTGTAAACATGGCGAACAAAAACAAATTTCAATTTGTCTTAATTATTCTAACAGCTGAATTAAAAAAAATATTACGATTAATGTGCAACTAGGTGATGCTATAAAAACGTATTAGTTCAAAAAATTTCTTCCATTTAATTTTTACCATTGACTTTATCTTACCAAGAAACGTTTTTTAGGAACAGTTCCAATTCCAATTTTTTAATCAAAACTTACTAGCGTTTGTAAACAGTGAAACACCTAGATTTATCTTCTTTTTCTCGAAAAAGTTATATTTTCCTGCATTTATTGTTTCGTGTTATACTCTCGTATTTCATCTTTTGTTATCATTTAGAAAACATTAATTCCATAATTTTCTATATAATGAACTCTCATTTATAAATAACTTGATGCCCGTTCGGTTTCGCCCGGGTAGCAGTTTATATTTAATTAATACGTTACTCGCTTCCCGCAAGTTTATAATTTGTTAATTTATATGTTACTCACTCCCTTCGTTTGAATTTATAATTACCTGCCCGCGACGCATTATTATTGGGTATATTATATTTCACACTGCTTTTGGCATAAACTTAATTTCAGTCCGACTTGAAATCAATCAGATTTTCACCTGGGTGAAGTGGGCCGGGCAGCTAGTGTAAACAACCTTCCTCAAGAAATAAGCTATCAAATGGTAAAAACAGCATTAAAATCTATTCACTATAGCGGATTCAATCCGATTTTCATTCGGGCGAAGCTGGGTTGGACAGTTATTATAAGCCTAAACCTTCCCCAAGAAATAAGCTAGTGAATGGTAAAAACCGCATTCAAATTTGTCCAGTAGTTCTTGAGATTAGCAGGTACAAACAGACAGACAGACACCTACTGAGACTTCCTTTTATACTATGAGCTGATGATAGTCTAAGTTTGGGACTTACTTATCCATAAAAAATTAAACAGTGTTCTCCCCTTGAATTATCAAATAGATGTATCGCCTGGCTAAAATTTAGGCGATTCGCGCGGTAATATTCCCTGAAGTGTTCCACTATCTTTACGCGGCTGGCAAAATTTTCTGGGGAGAACACTGAATGAAAAACGCTACCAATATTGACAATTAATATCAATCGTTCAAGGATTTTAGAACTTACCGATTCTGCTCAAGAACCAGTCAACACCACTTCTAGAAACAACCCCTTCGTTAGTAATTTTTGATAATTAACAGGTAAAATAGTAGTGTCGAATAACGTAACAGAACTCAAGTGACACATTTCGTAGCAACTGCTACTTATGAACAAGTATAACAGAGATAAGCTCCGTAAGTGCGTTCACTCAATACCGAAAGTGTTAGTCTCCTCGACAGCGAGCAACAGTTTTTCATAGAGTACCTCAAGCGTCGGATAAGGTGGGAGATCTAGTCTGTTGAAGCATGTGTGCGCCCTTGGCAAACTGTTAGGTTTGCCCCATTTTTCTATACAGAATTTACGCGGTCCTGTCGAGCCTCTTAACGCAGAAAATCCCTCGTAAGGAATGCTTGACGTACCTGTCACAAACTGTAACAGGCGCAATCTCTGTTCGTTCGTAAATCTGCAAAATAAAATTAAACGTTTTTCAAGATTTTATATTGACGTGTTAACTTTAACTTGATAAAAAAAAAACTATATAGGTATAGATACTAAAGGAATACATAATAAATAGGGAGTCCTATTCCTTGCATGGGTTTTTGTAATTTATTAAGTGTTTTCTCTAATTGTAATTTTTTGCTTAAAATGTATTGTATCCCGGATGGGCTCAGCAATAAATGATTATTCTATTATATTCTACAGTAAATTCACTCTATAAATTTCTTCGAGCATAAAGTCGACTTTAGAATAATATTGTTTTCTTAATTTGTTTTCAATTATTAATTTAAATTGGCATTATAAAGAAAATGTATGTTTCACAGTTGATAGCATTTTTTTTGAGTTCGAATGAAGTGGATTTTTTTCAGCTTAAAGGCTTTGGTTTTTTTTTCCGACTTTCAATCGAACCTAAAGTCAAAAGAACTGTATAAAGCAAACAGAAAATTAGAGAAAAAGTGAGTTCAAGATAGTGTGTTTTTTTAACAATTCACATTTTATTTTATCTGCCAAAAAGAAGTAAAGATATTTTTTGTGACGAGTACTTCAAAATAACATGCAGCAATATTTTTTATGTTAGCCACGCCTACGCAATAGGCATTAAATGGACCATCGCTCTCGGCGGAATTTTCGGTTTGTTTTTGATCCAAAGTCAATTATTTTGACATAGATGTAATTTTTGGCCAAAGTTGAATATTCCGTCAGACTCTTTTTTTTTCAATAAAACAAGCACATTGTAAAAATGTCTTTGCAGCTTTTGAATTTTGTTATTACTTTTAATTGGAAATAACAGCAATTTATTATGAACAGCTGCCTACACAGAAAAAACTCGTGACCTTTCTAGAGAAATGTCACATTTTTTTATTTCAAGTTTCTCAAGAATTATGCATAACATAAAAAAAAATAATGAACTGACCTTCCAATCGCTTGCCAGAACCAATGAACAACAGGATGACTATCATGGTATCCGCCTCGATACTCAGTATTTGTACGCCAATCGCTCAAGTCTATCTCGGCTGTCCCAGCTATCACAAGCTCCAATTCGCGTGCATCAAACACACTAACGAGCCGTGGGTCAACTACTTCATAAAAACCTCGGACGAGTGATTCCGTTTGTTCTGCTACTCCGCGCTCCAATCTCCAGCGCACCATCCGCTCCAAATATTCCTAAAAATAATTTACGGTGTCAAATATTATGTAAGTGCACAGTGTTTTAAGTTCAATGGAGATGGGCACATGACAAACATAACACATGGCAGCAGATATATATCTTTGGTTTTCATAGAAAAACGCGCGATAAATCAAGCATTTTCTCTTCTGATAGCATGCAACCACTTCTTCCGGATCTTTTGGTAATACAAAACATCTATGATTTGAATAATGGTAAACACAACACATCGGCATATTCATTGATTTATTATTAGTGTATTTGCCATATGGCACATACACTATTGGCGTCGGTCGGATGGCGGGACCTAGGGGTCGGACCAAAATTTCTCGACGTTTCATAGCCTCCTGAACACTTTGGCACCATTTTTTGAAATGTCTATATATATATATATATATATGTACGGGCAATAACTTTCGAAAGAGTTAATTGATTTTGACGAAATTTCGTAGGCATGTTGAAATCCATCACCGCGCGAAGCCTATTTAAAATGGGCCTAATCGGACCATTTTAAGGGTGGTTTTCAGGGGTTGAAAACTGTTTTTGGGCCCAAAAATGCCGAAAAAATTCTCAGAATCGTTTCAAAATTGAAATTTAACCCTTTAGTAATGATTAAAATGTGCTGCTAAAATTTTAATAAAATCGGCCCAACAAGACTGGACTAACAAATTTTATGAAAACACTAGTTTGTGGATAGTGCTTTACTTACTGAAGGGTGTATTTATTTTGGTACCGAGGTTGCATTGATAAAAATATTGAAATTAAGAAAAAAAATATTATTTTAAGGGATGTATTAAGAGGTTAAATTTTTTATTTTGTTCAAAAACAAACTTAAGTTCACATAATAAAGCCACAATGCCAGTATTATCAAATACACTATATTGTCGGCAGGGTTTTTGGCACTGCGACCCGAGTTTTTTTTAAATAAACTTATTCTGTACACACTTCTATGAAGATGAACTGCCCACAGACCAAGGTGGTTATATAGTTGGCGCCCCTAGCGGTCAAGTTTAACAGTGCCCATTCTCATTAACTAAGTTGTAATACAGAGACATCTGATGGAAATTATATGAAACTACAGCGTCATTATAGCGAAAATTCTCTCATAAAAAGTATGTAATAGGTGCATTTGTTTACCTTTTTGTTTTTTTCAGTAACAGGTAAATTACGACCGCCTGGTTTGAGTTCTCTTTCCAGTACTTGACCAAACATTTCTTCAGTAACAGAAAATGTTAAGTCAAGATCTTGAGCGGCCGATCCCAAATCGTGTTCTTTAATCCAGAGTAGCGACTGATGAAATTCACTATCGAGACTTTCGAGATCTGACAAATCGACAGGTAAACGAAGCAACGCTTTGTAGAATGGTCGAGTGAAGAATACGTCAAGTAAAAATTGATTGACAAGTGCAATACCAAGGACACGACCACTAAATCTAAACCTATAAATAACAATAATATGGTTTATTTGTTGTGTTGATATATTTAATGCGAATTATGTAAAATAATTTTGTACAACTTAACCGTTTACAGTTGGGCGAAATTATAAATCAGTTTGTTAATGGAACAAGAAATTGCTAAAAATAAAGGGAAAAGTTATGACCATTTTAATAGCAACTGCTTCAAACTTTTATTGTTTGAGGTTATAAGTTCCCGTAAGTTCACTCTATTTGGTTTCAAATAGAACTTGACACTGGCTGTGTTCGTTGGTCAGCTTAGTCTCTTCTTTTTGAAGATTTCCATCAAAATGATGAGATCGGACGCGTACGGTCGCTAAAAATAGACTGGGCGCGTGCGCGCCATCATTTTGATGGAAATCTTAAAAAAGAAGAGATCAACAAACCCAGTTACTGTAACCAATTTTCCGGACCATCTACCGAGAAATATTACGCTATGGGGTCACTGATTTGACAATAAACTAACCTCAAAATCTAAAGTGATAAAAAGATCAGTATAATATATTGCAAGAAACAATAGAAATATGATAGTAATATACAATAGTTGTTTATCGGTTTTTAAATTTTATTTTAAGAACTATAGGCTGTGTGCAAGGGGGCGGAGTTATAACAAGATCGATGCGAGCGCTCGTTGTGTGTAAACTCAGAACTCTAATTTTCCGTAATTGTCAATGAGCATTGTTGCTTAAAAAGTCAAGTAAGTAAAACCATAATTTTACTAACTTATTTGGAAATTATTACTATAAATCTGATAAATTTGACACTTTTAAACCCGCTCCGCAAATTTCAGGTGCCATGGTTTGAGGTTATGCTGTCGGCTGTCAATATAAATCATGTCTGATATAAATTAATTATAGTTATTTTTTATTATACGTCAAAATTGAAGAAGAAAAAAACTTAAATGAAATAATTTTCATGTATCTTTTATGCTATGCTATTTATACAATTTGCACGCAGCTAAATTACATGATATTCGTTTATTAAAGAATTTCGCGGTTTAAAACAACAAAAAAAAAATGAGTTCAATCGTGCACTATTACCCGCTAGCGGCGCTAGTAGGCTTTGTGCACAATAAAATTTGTGAATCTATTTAAATTTACTGCAATTTGTATACAAGATATGTGATTAAGAAAAATCAAGATTATGTTAACATACTAAGTTACTAACCAATCATGGTGATTGTCGACAAATGCAGACATAGGGGATACTTGTACAGTATATGTATCATTAGCAGAGTATTCGAATAAGCCGTAGTACGGATTGAACAGTTCCCGAGACAGTAAGAAGAAAAATTCTCTCGATGGCCCGCCATAGTCGAGTCCTTCTTCTTGGTCCCACGTCACAGCTAGCTTACCCTTCTGTAATTCTTTCTTATTAGTCGCCATTATGCGTCTAAATGCGTCTTCCAACAACCTATCTCGCCGAACATGTAACCTAAAAAGTAAAAACACATAAATAAAAATTACACAAAGTCCTCAGAAAATACCGGAACTGAAACCCTTGAAAAACGTGGAATCGGAACCGTAAGAATAAGTAGAGCTGAAACTGGAACACCAAAAATAGATGGTGGAATCAAACACTTTTGAAAAAAGTTCCAGTTTCTGGTTCTCGGTAATTTCGCATTGAATTAAAAACTGTGTAATTTTAAATAGTATTACAATAACTTACTTGAGTTTACCAGGTCCCTGACCATATCCTTTTGATTCCAATTTCCTATAAAAGTTCCTGAGTTTGGCTTCAAAGTCTCTTCTGTACGGTGCTGGAGCACGATGTCTACTTAAGCCGGGTGAAGCAACTGGCGAAATTTGTGGTGAGCTACGGGGACTACCGCAACCCATATCTAATGAAATGGCCATAGCTGGTACATAAGACATTATTTCTTGTTCGAATAAACTATAAAAAAAGAAAGTTATTAATTTATGTACTCTTATAGCTTGCATCAACATCGATTAACAAGGGAAATAGAATTTAATCACAGATATCTGTTCATTTAAACTTAAATTTAATTTGCATGTCCTGAAATTTCAAAAAAGATAAAATACTCGTATTTTTCTATTTGAATTAGATTTTGTATTTTTATTTAAGAGAAAACATTTGTGAAATCTGTAAAACTGAAGTACAGTTTAAAACGAAGATTTTTGAGTCGTCGTTAGGCCCGCGTTACTCTCATTGATACCTCGAAACTGACATAGTAAATGCCAAAACTTCTGATATTCTTCTGGTACACATGATTTAAATTATTTTAAAGTACTAAAATTCGATTTTTCAATTTTTTGTCACGTAATATTCAAGTTTAACTTCAAATGTATAATGTGGGGTAACCTTATTGTCAATATAGTCCAGTTTTAATTACTGTTTTTTCCCAAGTAACATAAAGTAAAAGTACTATAGTTGTACCTGAGCAAAATAGTGAGCTGGACATCGTGACTAAGCCTATCAAGGGCAGCTGTCCCCTCCACCCTGACAGCATTGATCTTGTCTTTCAATGCCTGACTCGTTCCAACGGCCGGTTGCCTTTCTCGTAAGATGTCCAAGATGTTAGGCTGCCTGAGAAACGCCACCACTTTGTCGTTATAAGCTACAGGTACGTCCTGTCCGCTGGCAGTACTTTGCTGGGCACAGCCTCCCGCAGGAGGTCGGGGTGGCGGCACAGGCGCCTGATGTACATACGGTGAACGCTAATCAAAATTACTTGCATGTAACTTACAGAAAAATCTGTTTAATAATCTTTAGTGTTCTTTAGGAAAGAATAAAATGAGGATCTGAATATATACATCTATTTTTAGAGATATTAATTAGATATAGATTATTTGTCACAGAAAGATCGAAAAAGAAAATTGTGCAATGAATATTAACTCACTTGTAGATCAATATCAGCAGCTAAGAATCTTCTGTTGACAAACGGAAGCGCGTGAGCTGGAGGAAAGTGTAACGGATCTACCGGAACTCGAGGATCCATAAATGTTGTGTGCTTGGTTCCATGGTCAATAAAGAATTGCTGTGTAAACATAAAATGAAGACCTATTAATTTGGAGATGTTAATAACGAACAAGCAATTTTTTTCTGTTCAAATTTTAAATGATATAAAAATGGATATTATTCAAAATTACAATCGAATTTGGAACAAACCGGTCAACTGTTAGTGCAACTCGCACACCAAGGGTTCCGTACAACTAACAAAGGAATAAATTAAATTACATTTCATTAAATGCGCGGACTGGCTATATTTTTTGAGGGACGCTAACATTTGTAGTGGCTCGAGGGAGAGACTTGAGTAATTTTTTTGTTGGGATTGGGAAATGGGAGGATCCGAGACGCTCCAGCGCCCCTTGCTAGTCCGCGCCTGCATAGCTGTTTATGACTAAATAAATTTTTTTCGCAAATTTTTCTGAATCTTTTTAAATATGCTATTTAAAATTATGACAATAATATTTTTGTATTCCTCATGATACACAAAATTAAAAAAAAAAAATGTTTTTTCGAGTACTTAATTTGCCTCTCTTTAATTCTTATATGACTATTTCAAACTGTTAACTATAGTCGGGCGCCGCTTAACAGATGGAGCGATCACGTGAAAAGCACATGAATAGCGTGGCCTTCGCATATAGTTTCGTTTCCGAACGTTCAAGCAACCAATCAGGTACTTTGCACGCGGTGATCAAGCAGTGATCATGCGTTTTCATTGCTTCATCTGTTAAGCGGCCCGACTATAGTGCAAAATATGTGAGTTAATAAGATGTACATATTACTACGCCACAGTTCAAGTTTCTACATCACATGGTTTCTGAGAAAATCAGTTGTGACAGATGAACAGACAATCGGACACGTGAGAGAACTTACAAGGGTTCAGTTTTTCCTTTTGTGGTACGGAACCCTAAAAATGAAACTAAAGTGGCAACTTAAAAAAAAATCTCATAGTACTCAAAATCGCAGACTTGTAAAACGTCTACATTATAAACGTTTACTTCTACTTTTAATTTTCATTTCAAGTTTACCTTTCCATTTCGATCAAATTTCGTTTCCCAGCCTCTCGGCAAATCTCTTTGTTTGTCAGAAAATACATTAACAAGAGCGACTAAATCTCGATTGTGCTGATATCTTTCGAACGTTGTGTTGTCACGACGAATTTTCGATATCATATGCTTCAATGAACTATTCCGGTTATAAAGTTGAAGGGCTTCCTACAGCACAAAATAATTATACTAAAGTAAAATTTGACAAGACTTAAAATTAATGTAGGTATATGCCAACATAACGTGTTTGATAAAGATGGATTTTCGCGTGAACCGTTAATATTTTCCATCTTTCTGATTGAAAATCTTACGTATTTCGTTTTAATTTAGTAAAAAACACGATTAAAGGTTACATTTCAAGGATCTCAGTCTATTAGTTTCTCCAAGCAACGCTCTCAGATTGAGTTTTTTTTTTAAATTTAAATGAAACCTCTACATTGACTAATTAAATGGCGTTAAAATTAATGAGCATATTTTTCTTCACACAAACAACAGTACATTTTGCAACAAAGGCGGAAAGTTGGCGATTGCGAACGAGTGTGTCGTTTGCCTGCTAGAGCGCAACAAGGGCGGCAATCACATGTGTCTCAATCGTCAATTCCGCCCAAGTTACACACAGTACCTTTTGTAATAATTAGATTGAAAACATAAAAAAAAACACTGTAAATGGATATTGATAGGCGAACTGTCAGATATAGTTTACAATCATCGAGTAGGATGGCACCACTTTCGCTTACTTTCGACCCGAAAAGAATTTCGCAAGGGATGAAAACACTTTACTTTTATTTTTCGTCACAGACATGCTAAAGCCAACTTTCGCCCCCGAAAATTAGTACGTAATGATGCACTTTCCAATGCACGTACAATGCATCTATAATCATATTACAAAAACATATTTTCAAAATTAGTTGTGTCCTTTTTGAGAAAACTGTAAATTCTGAAAAAAAAATTAATTTGGAAAATATTTCTACGTTGGTGTACAGAAAAGTATTCTCTATGCCCTACAAAGTCTTAATACATTTTAATGGCATTTTTTTTTATTTGAAAGCGAAAAAGACTATGCAACTTGGCTTCTGTGGCCATTTAATAAGCCAATGTGGAGAAAACGTTAGATTTATGCCACAATTATCAAATTGCCATCTCTTGAGGAAACTTAAGACTCTTGAGGTTTATTTTTAAACATTAAATGAGTACTAAAATATAAATTACCTGATTCATGTGCAGCAATGTAAAGAAATCAGGCCTGCACAAAAACTTGGCTCCGGGTTGAAGCTCTCTATCCGCAGGTCTAGGAACACAAGATGTTGATGGCCTTGGTTCATCAGCGCACTCGGCCAAACGTCGGGACGTAATTGTTCTTCTGATGCTTTGATATCTGTTCAAAAATTCAAAATTAATGATCAATAAAAGGTAATTGGCACAATTATTTTTGGCTCTCCATAATTAAAATATAGTATCTATGGTATCTATTACGTTTATTTTTTAGTTAAGCATGGTGGAAATATTAATATTTCCATCGTGGTTCACAAGTCTCAGGTACTCAGAAAAAAATCTGAATAAATTTTAATGACACCAAAACACTTGTTTGAACTAAATAATGTCATTAGCGTACTATTTCACGTTCGACTAATGCTAGACAATTTGAAAAATGTGGTTCCATTTGGTGTCTTGCGCAGTGCGTATTTTTATGTTTTCAGTCAAATGTGGACGTTATGTTGAAAATTATTATCACTAAATTCACTTGAACATTAGAAAATTATACTATTTCTAGATGGACGATCGAATGCTAATGTTTCGTAATTTACAACTAACCGTCTATCAAGCTGCTGTCTTTGCAAGTCGTCAACAATAGGTCTTCTGGTTGATGAACCTGTAGGTCTCTGCCAAGTTGTAGTACGATTTGCATGGTCAATATAAAAAATACGACCATGGCTATCCATTCGCGCTTCCCAGCCTGACAAACAAAAAACATAACAGCATTAAAAAAACACTGGCCGTAGTACCAAACATATCTTCCTTTGAATAATTATAAATAACTTTTGAGAAATAATAGAGAAACTTACACGGAGGTAAAGGCTCATCAAGTTCAGTATCTGCAACGACTTGAAATCTTTGCGGCATTGAAGGCAGTCTTGTTGTTGCAACGCGTTTTAACGGCAAAAGAATCCCTGTATTGTCTGCCTCATCAATACCATCTGCTCTCGGAGTACTTAATACTCCACTAGGACCGGCTTCTTCTAATCTTGGTTCTTGTAAATTTACCGTCATACTTACATCAACATCGACTGGAGCGACTGTTTGAACTGGACTTTTCGAACTGCTGGCTGTACTGCTCCATCCATCCAGAGTGTCCAATGTCCTGATATCAGCGCATTTTATTTCTGATGATACAGCATTGCTTTGTTCAGATTTTAAATTTGGTGGTCGCATTGGATCGAGTTTGACTCCTCGTAATCGTCTAGCGTGATGTGTAGGTGTCGGTGGACAAACAAGCGTCGTATTACAATCATTATCATCAAGTTTACTAGACGACGGAACTGATGTAAAATCGCTGGTTTTTAAACTCTGTACTCTTTTTATGTGAGCAGGAAATGGTTTTGGTGATGCGGAATTAGACTTGGTACGGTTCAATGTTCTAGCCACGTGAATTGGAGTTCCCATCTTAGTGTCAGCCTCACTGAATGATTTCAACTGAAGAGCTTCTGCTGAATCCAATGACTCTATCGATCCTTTCTCAACATCTGAGTTTGTGTTTTCTAATAACCAGTTGGTCTTTTTAGGATGAAACGTTTTGCTCTTATGCACAGGTGTTCCTGGAACATTAGGATTTAGAGTTATTACTTTGTGAACGGGCGTTCCGATGTCCGCCGTTTCAACTATTGTAGCGATTTCTTTTTTTACATATTGCGGATCGGGCGACGAGAAATTAACTTTCCTGCTATCTGCGTCTTTGTAAAAAGATGCTTCCGTTTCACCGGCAATTAAACCATTTTGTTCACAATAAGGAGTATCCATCTTGTTTTGGAACAAATCTAATGATACTGTAGCGCTTGCGCACTGGTCATTTGTTTCTTGTAACAACTTGCACTTAGCTTTAGACATTACCGGCAAAATATAATTATCAATGATCACTGATTTCGGCTGTGTTTTGTTTATTTTCGATAAATCGCCGTTTTTATTTTCAGAGAAAAAAACTGAATCGTTTCTCTTGCTCAGTTGTTCATCGATATCGATCAATTCAAATCCGAACGTATCTTCTGGTTTCTGGCCAACATTATTTCCCGATCTTCGATTATCAAAAGTAACAGAAGGTGAAACGGGAAATGCGTGACAACGTTCTAGCGGTCGGTGAACCGTTCTCGGTGGTAAAGGCGGTGCAATATCATCGATTTCATCACCATCGGAACTATCAGATTTAGCCGAGTTCGCCATCCAAATTGGATAGTATTCATTACTGGATTTTAACCAAGTTTTTTTCTTCGTACCGCCAACCATATCTTTTTCCGATCTTGACTTTGGACGAACTCCAGTCATCGCACTAATGTTACTCTTAACATTTTCCTTAACGTCCGTTTCTTTAGTTTTTTGTTTAACTCCATTCAGATGACAAATTTGATCGCAGCTACTCGAACCAGTCTTATTAACGAGCCTACTTAAGGCGCGATGCGTGTTTACATTCGTATCTTCATCAACACCTTTACTGCTACTCACAGATCCATTTACCTCATTACAAATATCTGTACTACTAATATCACTAGCGTTATTACCATTTGTGCTAACTCCCGATGAGCAACCCAACTGGTCTTCTTCGTCAAGTCGACTAAACTCCGGGTTACCATTATCTTTCTCGACAAGCTGATGTTTCGGAATTTTACATTTTAAAAACTGGCACTTCGCTTCATCACATTTAATATCCTCGCAGCTTACAGGTACATCGTCTGTTGTCAAATCCGCAACATTTTCTATTTCCTCTGAGTTAGCATTATTTTCGTAAAGGACAATTGAAGAGCATTCGTCTGACACGCTCATGTTTTTGGCATAATCTGTGATTGGACCAACATTGCTGGACGGATTATTTGTCGGATCTTGAACCACAGTCATTTCTGGTTCTTCGCTGTCGACCAAAGTCGATTCAGCAGAATTTGTATTTCCCGAACCATTTTCTTTGGTCATTATAGTTTTAATACAAAATTAGTTACGCGATATTAATATGACAATAAATCTTTTTCCTTCCTGTTTCGGAAACCCAGTTTCGATGATACGAGCTCAGTTTTAAACGCAACATGTTGAAAGAGATGAGAATTGTCAACACGAAAAAAATACATATATTATTCGCAAGTAAACAATTTCACTCAACATATGAAAAATGCACATATATCAAACAGTTCCTGCATAAATTAATATGAATATAATCATTATTTAATTTCTAATTTAAAAAATACTAAGTTTATTTGACAGCTACGGTTATGACGTATGTTTTCATTTTTCTGCAGTATATTAAGGTTTGTTCCTTATGGCTTATAATTCATTGCGTTTTCATCCTTCTAGGTCAACGACGTCTATAAATAGATTGCTCTGCGCGAAGCAGCTTCCGTTAAAAAGAAAATTCCGAAATCAGAGGAAATGTTCTGTCTTCGTCACGCTCATTAGATCCTACAAAGTACAAAGTGTGCCGTGCAAATTTAAAAAAAAAACAGAAGCACTGTCTGCGTCGCAACTTGAAAAAGTCTAAATATATATATAGACGAAACGTCGTACATTTAATTAAATAAATCCAATATTTTGTCCACTATCCTGCAAGGTTAGTAGAGTATAGGTTGCCTCATTCCGATAGATAGTAGTGGGGGGATGACGTCACTCAGAATATACTATCTATTATCTATGGAATATAACCATGCTTGCTCACTTCAATAGAAAAGATCAGACGATGGACGCTGCTAATTTTTGGAAATAAAAATCACAGTAACCATGGTAGTGTGATATGTTTTTTTTAATACCTAATAGAAACATGATTCTTCTGTTAGTGAAAAAAATATGATAAGTTGTCAATTTTGCGATAGCTGTTAAGTGTTATGGTGTTTTGTGGTTATTTTTAATATTTTGTGAATATAAAAGATAAAATAATTAATTTATCAATTTGTTAGTTAATTTTATTCGTTTCTTAAATTTAAAAAATAGGTAATTAACAAGATCTGCCATTTCTTGAGCATTATTTAATTTTTTGTTTGTTTATATTATAGATATTAAAACCTAAATTTTGTAATAAAAATAAAAATTATCCTATTTTTTAACATCTATTCTTCTATTTATTGTCTTCTGTCAATTTTAAGAAAAAATCTGCACGAAGCACCTAATATAAATAAGCATAATCTTCAACAAATTTTGTACTTAATTTAAACTAAATTCTAGCTGACGTCATTCGCGCGCTTACGCTGATTGGTCAGATGGAATGAGGCAACCTGTACTCTAATAACCTTGACTATCCTGCGATTTTTCTTAATTTTACTTGAATATAACCATAGCGATCAGATAATTATAGCCTAAGAAGAGAGATAGACGCTTTCTTCTTAATCATGCCTTCTCTATTCGCAGGACTAGCACTCCATGTTTATAACTCGATGTTCTAGGTTGTACCCATAAAGGTTTGTTTGGTATCCTTATGCTAGAACTGTCAGCAAACAACCCGTTAAACTAGTGGGCGATACGAGATGTTTTTACAATCGAAATTATCGATTGTTCAAGTCGATTATTTGCCAAATAGATTAAAGCAATAGCAGCGATTGTAAATACATATAATCGCGATTCAAGGCTATATGCTAGTCGATTGACGTTCACGCGACTCGTTGGTTGTTTACTTTTCACACTATTCAGTCGGTACTCACTACTTTGTGATCTCTTCACTATTGAGTTCGTATTACACGATTACTGCACAATCGACCATCGACTCGACCATAGTTGTTGAGTGATGAACGATTGTATATTATGTGGCTCTCGACAGTGTACGATTCAGTACTATGCGACTCGGTCTCGGTGAACTATGAAACAACAACAATCGAGTCCAAGTGATAATCATCGAGATGTTTGAACAATCGAGACAATCGACTAAAACATCTCGTAAGCGCGCATCACTACGTTAAACCCAGCGACGTCTGTTAAACTAGCAAAACTAGTTAAACGTCAATCTTTTTTTCAGTTGCAAAAAGCGTTGTCAAAAAATTTGATTTGACAATGACCTTAGATTGTGTCACACATATTTCTCCATAAGAAATGCATTGTAGAATTTTAAATCGATCCTGCTCGAAAAATAATTGATCAATAACGATATTTTTTTAAACTGTGTAGGTATACATGTATTTAACATAGTTTTTTGTATAATTTCCACCTGGAAACATTAATTTTTTATGCATTTTGATCAAAATTTAGCTTGAAAAGAGATCTGTTTTTATCTACGAGTAAATCAATCATTTGTTTTTGTGTGAGCACTATTTCTAATGTTCTAGAATCTAGATGACAGGGAGTGTCACGACATTAGACTGCTCTTGCATGTACAAAAACTGTAATTATATTATCGCAATCTGAGATCACTGTCAATTCAAATTTTTTGACCACGCTTTGTGCAACCGAGCATTAGGCAAGGAAAATCTAAGGTCCCAGTTTTCCGAATTTCTACCAGCATACCGTAAAAATGTTCGGAAGTCTTCTATCTCAGTTTTTACAAACCTATTTCTTCAGTTAGAGTTTATCAAATTTGGTCATAACGGATTTATTAGGTACCAAATTTGTACATGAAATGCATATAACAGGCATTCTCAGTATACTGTGATTGCAATTGACATTATTTGTTGTTTAGGTACAATAATTAAAAAAACAAAGAGGAATATTATAATAATTATTAAGAAACTTGTGTATTTTGTGTGCTTTCTCCAAACATACTGACTTAAAAAAATTAAACATTTTTTGAAAAATATACCAGTTGTAAATTCCTTGCAATTTCAAAATTCAATTAAAATTAAATCGAATGATCCAAAACACTGCTAAAGAGAAAAAAATCGGCTAATTCATTTGTGTGGAGCAAGCTGTAAGGGTTCAAAAAAAAAAACTGTGTTTTTGCTACTAATACAAAACAATGTGTAACTGTTACGTAGTAATTTATTTTGGTATGTAAAGAAAAAATTCAATAATTATTTATTTATACATTTAACGTCTTTTATATCAATAAAACTTGGCTAAACAAAACATTTTGTCAATAAAATTCAATGAAAAATACAACATACAAACAATAAAAAAAAAGAACGTGCATCAATATCCGCGCAAAAGGAGCTTCAATTAAAGCTATTCATTTTTATTATTAATAAATAATGACTTTATTTAAATTACTTGTTAATATCAGATTATGACTAGAAACTTGTTACCACCAAAGGTGATAGTTATATTGTTATTTTTTGACCTATGAACCACCTTATATTACATGCGATCGACAAACCTAAATTAATATAATATGCTTTACTGAACTGGCCTTTGACCTCAAGGTCAACTGATCTATAATATAATATTATTACCTACATTATTAATGCCAATTCAGTAATTTAAACTGCAATTTTGAATTAATTCGTAGACAAATAAGCTGAAATTTATTTTTCCTTTTCGCTTCACATTGGAAATGATCATTGCCAAGTAACATTCTGTATCATAAATAACCATCTGAAGCCAGAAAGTCTGACATTCATTCCGATTAACATATTGATTTTGTCTCTTAATTTTTTTTGTATTTCGCTTGCTCCAACTACAAATTCAAAGAAATCAAATTTATACCTTCAATAGGTAATCTCAAATAAATATCAAAAACAAGTATGGCAATATTACCAATAAAAAAAAAGACTGAACAGTTAAAAAAGTTCAGTCAATAAAAGCGTATTGTACACAGTACACTTAAGGAAACAAAGCTGCTTTTTTAAGGTCACACTTAACAAAAATAATCCCGATAAGCGATTCTTCAGTTAAAGATTTGAATGTTACTTTGCAACACGTAATGGAATAAAACAAATGAAACACAATCTGGCCAAACATTCCACTCTTTCATTTCTCAACACGTAAAATAAAGGTTTTTTTGAGGCAAATCTATTTGGCAGTCAAATCCGGCCAGTAATTAATGTAATACCGATGTGTGGTGCCTTCGAACAACCGATCTAACCAATTGGGTAATCCCTCTAGCAACGTTCCTTGTAGAAGAGGTCCGTCCTCTTCATCTGAACTATCTCCACTCAATGAACTTTCCGATTCAAAACCAATGAAAGCACCAGCCTCTGGATCGCTTGAACGACTGATTTTCTTTGTCATTTTATCCATTCTCTGCAAACAAAACAAAAAATAGCATCTGCACTAGTAGTATTTAGCTCTTAATAACATTTTTAAAAACTAAACCAGCGATTTCAAAACTGGGAAGCACGCCTCCCTGGGGAGGCGCTAAAAGTTTATTTAAAATGTAATTTTCATAACATAACAACTCTTGAAAAATAAAAATTAATAGAATTGTCATGCGATTAAAACAAAAATTTAAGAATAAAAGCTTAGTTCATTTTTGGTTGAATTTAAATGAAGAGTACCTATCATACTTTGTCAAACAAAGCGATGCAAATATTACTACAATTTGCTACGTCATATTTATGTGAAAGGATTTTCTGTATTAGCTGCAATGAAATCAAAATATCGAGCCCGTTCAGTGATAGAAAAAGAGCTACTAGTCCAGGCACAAAAAAGTACCCCATTGAACACCTCAAATTTAAAAGGTGAAAATGGTTGGAAAACATATTTTTTTAAAGGGAGGCGCAATAAGAAAAAGTTTGGAAACCAAATTAACCTATGAGTGGCGCACTGTACAGAGACTTACAAATGTTTGACAGATAATAATTTGCGGTTATGTGTTAATAGTCTAGAGTCCAGCGTTTCTGAAATTTTTTGATCACGAACCCCTTTTGATTTTAGAATTTTGTTGTGGACCCCCAGCCACTCGTTACATTTAGTGGAGTGTGAGTAGGAAAAAATCTCGAAAAATGCAAATATTTTGCACTGGAACGAGACTACCTCCCCCCCGTTCTCGAGTATTCTGAGTACGGTGGTGGTGTTAGAATTTCTCTTTGGAGTTGCACAGCCCCCCAATTGGCTGAAAACCGCCCCCAAAAGGTATCAAACGCTTTTATTACTATTTCTACAAGCCAAACCTAGCTTATCTCCCGTTTTCGAAGATGCTGAAAAGACAGTGGTGGTGGTTGGAATCCCCCTCGCACCTCGCCAACTTCCCAAACCTCCAAAAACACCCTCCATAGTTCGCGAACCCCCGAGGAGTCTTTCGAGGACCCCCAAGGGACCCCAGTTTGAGAAACGCTGGACTAGACTCTAGAGTATTCTAGATTGTTTTTACTTACCTTAGAGCCTTTAGAAGACTCAGGATGTTTTGCATGGAACATACAGAAATATTTGCGATGTCCATTGAGTGCCAACACAGTACCGACACAATTACGTGGATTGATATTCAACTCCCGAGGTTCTGGTAGACTCAACTGCAAAAGCTCTTTGTACCAGTCAATACCGCGCTCCAAAAGCATGTGCGCAAACATCAATGTTTTGTTTCTACACAAAACAAAAACATTACATTGTTTTTCTCAGTTTAATGGCCTTAAAATAAATTTTTATGTTACTTTACAAAGTAGGTATGTATTATTAAAAATTGATTATTATATAAGAAAATGCAAATGCAAAATAATTAATGAGTGTTTTTCTTTCAAATATATTTACTCAGTAACTATAGAGTCTAATGCTGGGCTGCAGAAAGCATTGTCAAAAAATCTGATTTGACAATGGCCTTAGGTTGTGATCATATTATATTTATAGTTTTTATACATGCAGGAACAGTTTAATATCGTTGTAAAACTCTCTGTCATGTAGCACATTAGATTGTACCCACACAAAAACAAATGCTTGATCTGCATAGAAAAAGATGGCTTTTCAAGCAAAATTTTGATCAAAATGCGTATAAAAATGTTGCTTTGAAGTGGAAATGAAATTGTACAAAAAACTATGTCGAATAGATGTACCTACTACCTATACAGTTTAAAAAAAATATCTTTTCAATTGATTAATTCCTTTTCGAGCAGGATCGATTTAAAATTCTACAATGCTTTTCTTATGGAGAAATATGTGTGGTCACAATTCAAGATGTCAAATTAGATTTTCTGACAATGCTTTCTGCAACCGAGTATCAAGATTTTAGTAAGGGTAAGTTCGGTTTTACGCTCAGATTGATCGGAGTGCTCTAATACGTTCGAATTTAACATTTATATGCTCTGAAAGATCTCTATCCTGCGTTCGGTTTTAAGATCTGGAGCAGATCGAGCGCGCTCGATTTGCTCCGAGGAAAGCGAGCGAGCAAGCAGATTCAACCATCTTCAGAGCATTCATTTTAAAAATGAGCGGAAACCCTTGTTGTGAGAATGGATAAATTTCGAAATTTATTTATATGAGGTAATTTTTCAATAGGTAAAAACACACGAATAATATTTATTCAAAGAATAGTAATAACCAATAAGTCTATATCGCACAGAATGATTAAATAAAATATTTATTATATCTATGGGTCGAAAAAATCAACAACCAGTACTACTATTAATTTTAAAATAAAGGAATAAAACGAAAACAATTGTGATTTATGATTTATTATTATAACAATGTTGAATTAAATCAAAATGAGGAGCAATAAAGAATATATTTCGGCTTTAGTAATAAGAATTTAAATTATTGGCGCCATTTTATTCTGACGTTTGGAAAAATCTGCTAGATTACGTTCGGAATTGTTTAGATGGCTCGATTTGCTCAGTTATCACGTGACCAAAAATCTATTCGCTCGGCTCGATCAATCGAGCGTAAAACCGAACTTACCCTAATTTAATGAGCTGTGCGCATTACAATATGAATGATTTGATGCTAGTGTCTCTAGCAGTAAAAACTTTCACAAAATTTGAAAACATGGCTACTTGGAATTCCCTAAAAATTTTACCAAACCAAATTTCGATAATGGCTACTTGGAGTTACCTAAAAATTTTACCATACCAAATTTCGATAATACAACTTACAGACAAGAAACGTAGAATTAAATTATAAACACAATACATTAAAGAAAAATATGTACATACTTGCGATACGCCCAAACAATTCGATGAAATTCGGGCAACAATTGAGTGCGCGATTGAGCATCCACAAGTAAAACAATGGTTCGACAGCCCGGTTTGAGCAGTCTCACCAATCCATTGTACTTTTCGGCTCTGAAATCGTGTAATCTCAGTTCTGGCTGGTAGCTGTTCGCCGTACTAGAACCTGCCGTTGAACTGCGAGCATGGGGCGACCCCTCGTTATTATTGTTGCCATTGCATTCATCTTCATTGTCGAATTGTCGTCTTTTAATGCTTTCTTCTTCCATTCGTCTGAAAGTAGATACAGACTTGAAAAGTTAATGATCATACATTAAAGTAGATTCTGGTTAACTGAGTTATTGGTAAAATCGGAACAGCCGTTTATTCGGGGAAAGTTTTATACAGAAAATATTCCGAATTTGCTTCGTTCATGCTATGCCGTTTAATCGGAGCAAATGGAAATTTACATTTGGATTATATTATAACGTCATTTCTTTCAGGAATATAATGAAGACAGTCCTATGTCTACACTATAGATACCTGTATTGATTTTATTCATTTGCAGCCTATCAAGATAACACAGCAGAGTGAATTCAATAGACTCCTCCAAAAGCATAAACTGTTAAGAATTACATGCGCATAGAATTCATCCACAATACTTAATTCTGTTAGGTAGTTTGGAATTTAGATAGCAGTTGTACTATTAATCGTTTTTTTACTTCCCACCTCTACTATGGTAGGGAAGTAATGGATTCAGTCCGAAAACAATATTTCGAGATTTTAACAGATTTTCACGTTTTGAGACCCTAGCAATCGTTTAAGATCATTTTCTGACTGATGTCTGTATGTGTGTGTGTGTGTGTGTATGTGGTCAATTTTTCGCCTTCGATATCTTAAGAACGGAACAACATACGGACATGCTGATTGTTTATCAGCCTTTAACTTAGATCTGATTAGATTTTGAGTCAAATCGGTTCAGTGGATCCTGAGATATTCAAAAAAACGTCCTCAATGTCACGTATTAACATAGGTAAAAAAAAATATAAATGAATTCTAGATGTTATAATACGAAAAAAATGTAAATATTTTTTTTCTCTAAAATGTAGTTTTCGAGAAAAAAAATATTTTACTAAAAAAAATAAAAATTGTACGTAAATCAAGGTAACCATGATTTTTGCTATATTAAGTTAGCCATCAGTAGATCACCAAACAAAAAAGAGGGCCATGCTTTTTTCAAAGAATAAAAATTAAATTGTGTTTTAAAGACCACCAACAGCTAATGTTATTTGGGCCTAGTCCAAGAATAAAAAAAAGAGTTTATTTTTTGCAAATATTTACTAGGTGGGAAGTATAGGACTGGTCATCAGTCGAATTTTTTTTTTGAGAAAACTTGCTTGCATCATCAGCCGATCAAGACTAACGTCGGAAGCTATAAGTTAGAACTAGGTTTCGTTTGGGTGGTCGGTACAAGAGTTCACCACGAATTCGTAAATTGGAGCTTGAGTTGCCACATAGTTTTTCTTAAATTCTTCAAAATATACTAAATAAAAAATACTTACACAACATGTGCTAAGAAATAACCAATTCCAATAACGCATAGGATAGTGACCACCACTGAAACAACAGGCAGAATATGCTCTTTTCCAAGACTGTCAATAAAGGCTTCAACACCATTGAAACCTTTTGTGAATAGACGATACCATACACCCTGAGCGTGTTCATCCAACAAATCCTAGAAAAAATAAAAATGGTTAATCAAAGACTGAAAATCGTATAAAACGCTGTTATAAACAAAAGATTTGAAGAATTTAAATTTACATTGACAACGGTTTCATAACTGAGCGCTTCATTGGTCCGTAACAGCCTATGTATTCTGTCTTCGAGTCGCCTCATTGTATGATTATAATTTGTACTAATATCTCCGCTGCTGCCCACATTCCACTGACCGTCGGCCCATTCATATTTGATGTGGGCGCTGTCTCTCCTCCATATAATGACAACGCGCAATAATGGCTCGTCAGGATCCCCTCTGCTTCGCCTTAGTGCTTCGACGAATTCAGCCTGTTTCTCAAGATACAGATATGTAAAGCGTACCTGCAAAATATTAATTCGTGTATTTATTTTCAATCTATCAACATAACATAATATTCTAATGCATGTAGAGTTAAACTAGAATATTGAGATGACAAACAGAAAAAAACCTACATTATCGCATTTCTGTACTTAAAATAAATGTTTTTAAATGCGTGTCAGTTAGCATTTAATGGCAGATGTTTATTTGACAATTGAGATTTTAGTTGAATTTACGTTATTTTTGCATACAAACACAAAAAAATTGAAGGGATGCCCATTTGAAATTATTAAAGTAATACTCCTAAAAACATCTGTCGAACCAAACAAAATCAAACTTTGACAGCCGGTTTTGGTGGATAATCACGAAATTAATTGCAGCAAAGCGGGAGTCATGAGGTCACAAGGTTCTTGTTCTGAATTAATACAGACTTCAGAATTTTTTCTTGTGCAAAAACAAAATGGTATAATAAAATAAAAAATACGACTATTTTTTTTTATTTCGATATCTGCAATAAAATATGCGGTATGACCTCATTATATTTAATTTTAAATGTTGCACTAAACGTTTATTTTTGTTCTGGCAGCGTCATTGTAAAAAGATTCGTTTAATTTAACTGCAGTTTAACACCATTCATCGTCTATAAAAAATATTCAAATTAAATTTTTTTATTACTTTGTCAAGTGACCAAGGAGCACCTCTTGCATATGTTCGAAAAGCTTGTCTTGCAGCATTATGTTCTTCTCCTGCGGCAGAAACAAGCACAGCACATAGACGTTTACGTGGCCGTGACCATTCACTAGGACAAACTGCTTCGAGCATTCCCTGTGACGAGAGGCGCGGAAGTGCCAAATACTGATTAGTTGACACGACATTGTGCAACGTCGAAACTGGAATTTCTTTCATAGCAACGCTGGCGCGCGGTTTCGAAGGATCTTCGTCTACTATTATGAGACTGTCCAAATTGGTGGCAACTCCGTAACGGTTCACAACATCTTTACTGTCTTCTGAATTTGACTGAACGAAACTGAAACCATAAATAAATAAAACAAAAATTCTTACACAGAATAATATACAGGGTGTCACACGACTTTATGCCAGAATGTCACGATTTTATTCTTGGGGTAATTTTAAGTTTAAAATGCTAATCAACGTGGATCCAGCTCTCATTTAATACAAATGAAAACTAAATCTCACATTTTTATGTAACATCGTGAGATAATCTGTATATACTATCTAAATCTAAAAAGACATGAATGGTGTTTTCTATAGTTACCCGAAAGCCACTCTGTCTCTATAATGAAAAGCGATGAGTAAGTAACGCAACCGAATCGTTTCTCTAGGTTCAAAGATAAGACCTCGCACCCTGTTGTCTCCCCATCCAGATAGGAAAGCATCTACATTATCATTGTTGATCCGTGGCACCAGTTTGTAAGGCAGCTTGGTTCTGATATAATCTAAATAATACAAAAATGTAAAACAATCATAAGAAAAATATAAATATTTTAAATGTTAGAAACCTCCAATATTTTTATTTATACACGCGTTAACTTTTTAAAAGGGTTAAAAAGATTAAAAATATATCAACTGAATCACTCGAAGTGGAAAACCTAATTTGTGCATACATGCTGCGCAAGCAATCGCCATGTTCTTAGCAGGCACAGTTGCCAGTTCTGACTCAAACCTGTTGTATCAGTTGTGTGGCAAAACTAGGGTCGGGGTTAGCTTAATATTTTAACCTCATTGTTCCATTTATAGTGCTCTAAAGCAGCGGTTCCTAATCTGTGGTCCGCGGACCCCTGGGGGTCCGCGAGCATATGTTTGGTGGTCCGCGGTCCCATACGCATCTATCTTACTTAGAGCATTAACAAAAATAAAAAACTCGGGTCGCAGTGCCAAAACCCTGCCGACAATATAGTGTATTTGCTAATACTGGCATTGTGGCTTTATTATGTGAACTTAAGTTTGTTTTTGAACAAAATAAAAAATTTAACCCCTTAATACATCCCTTAAAATAATATTTTTTTTCTTAATTTCAATATTTTTATCAATGCAACCTCGGTACCAAATTAAATACACCCTTCCGTATGTAAAGCACTATCCGCAAACTAGTGTTTTCATAAAATTTGTAAGTCCGGTCCTGTCGGACCGATTTTATTAAAATTTTGGCAGCACATTTTAATCGTTACTAAAAGGTTAAATTTCAATTTTGAAACGATTCTGAGAATTTTTTCGGCATTTTCGGGCTCAAAAACATTTTTCAACTCCTAAAAACCACCCTTAAAATGGTCCGATTGGGCCCATTTTAAATAGGCTTCGTGCGGTGATGGATTTCAACGTGCCTACCAAATTTCGTCAAAATCAATTAACTCTTTCAAAAGTTATTGCCTGCACACACACACACACACACACACACACACACACACACTATATATATATATATATATATATATATAAATATATACATATATAAATAGACATTTCCAAAAATGGTGCCAAAATGTTCAGGAGACTATGAAACGTCGAGAAATTTTGGTCCGACCCCTAGGTCCCACCATCCGACCGACGCCAATAGTGTATGTGCCATATGGCAAATACACTAATAAATTACCTACGCCAAACATCTCGTAATTATTAAGCTTGTTTTTTGTTTTTTAATTTAATGAAGGAATACTAAAATATAATATTGTCCGAAAATTGCACCTTTTTTTCACTCAGGGGTCCTTGGCATTATGCTTGATTTCCTTGGGGGTCCGCGGCTGAAAAAGATTAGGAACCGCTGCTCTAAAGTTACATATCCAGTACTGATTGAGTATAGGGATGGAGGTCAGATCGGGATCTGGCTTACAAATCCGCTCATTTTGCCAGATTCGGATATGGTTTCGGTTTCCCGCTTTTTGAAAGAAGGAACGCTTCTCCCTTCCTAATTGAATGCATGAAAGGTTCAACTATCTCATATTAATATGATACGTACCAGCAAGTTTTTGAACACTGAAAACAGTGTCTTTGTAGACATACGTGACTCCATCTACTAGTAGTACCACGCACGGCAGTGAGTGGATACTGAGACGGCGTGCAAGACTGGCTTCGTGCGAAGCATGTACAGTTACAACTTCAATCCCGAGAGGTGTTAGTTGGTCGACGACTCGACGCATTACAGGAGCAACTTGCATACATGACCAACACCAGTCCGTGTAAAATACGAGTAAGTGAAGGGTTCGCGCACTCTTGCCAATCAAGGTCAGGTCATAATGTCTGAAATAGTCATGTAAATAACATCATTTATTTATTTGTATTTGAGTTTAGTACGGCTGGAAATTTTTTTACAATGATAAGAGTTATTGAATACTGGATAGCAGCCAATTATAGAATTATTTTTAATTTATGCTCCATTAGAAATGACATTGCGACTTTTTGTGACGTAGTCACTTTAATTCACTGAAATTAATATAAAAGCAACAGCCACTTTCAGTAGAACGATATATAGCCTATTCCCCAGGGCCGGATTAACCATGTCGGGGCCCCTAGGCAATGCAATTCTTGGGGCCCCTTTTCAGTCGTTTGAAGATGATAGCTTTTCAAGTTGATGAATGGATGTAACTTCCAAAGGTCTGATCAACTAAATTTATTAGTTCTACTACTCGATACTAGATGGTTCTGTTCTGTAAGTATGAAGTATTTCATCAACTGACAGCATGCGTCGAAAAAAAGCAATAATATCATTGAGGATACAAATTTTCCAATTAAATTTTCACTCTATGAAACATTTTCAATTTCTTTTGTGCGCGCACGGGGCCCCTAGCCGATGCGGGGCCTCTAGGCAGTTGCCTACTCTGCCTAATGGTTAATCCGGCCCTGCTATTCCCTGATCTATAACAAACACTACAGTGAAAGTTTGATTAAAATCGGTTCAGAACAAACAAACGACAGACGAAAATTCTGGAAATGGCTAATTCGGTCTAGATCAGTGCTGGGCAGTGCTAAAAACTTAGTTCTCGCAATAATTCTATAATACAATGCTTAAAGCATTTTGTAAAACAGATTGATTCTTAGAGCACTTGCACAAAGACTTGGTACTTAATAAGCACTTAAGCATTATGAACTGCTTAAGCACTTTAAATGCTTAATAAGAATTGAAAGGTACTCATGTTCCGTGTACATGGGACAGCACCCTGACAAGCTGAAACTTGCAGAGACAGAGTGCACTGCGCGGTGTGCCTGTAGAGATATTTGATCTAGGGATGTGCGATTTAGATCGATTATGCAGAAGATCGATCTTTTGAGAGCGTCTATAATTTACAGTTCATTCATTCATTCGATCTTTTGAATTGATCTTTATAAATAAAAAACTTTTTATAACTCCGTTATGTTTTTTAATGTTATTGACATACAATTTCTTTTTTGACTTTTTTTTGTAATGTCACGATTCACGAACCATGTAATAATTTTATAATAATTTTTTTACTGTTAGGTATTTCGGCACTTCAGTTTTCCTGTATGTTTTGAACTTTGAACTTTTGTAGGTACTGTAATGTTTGAAGTTAAGAAGTTACTTTAAAATGCTTAATGCTAAGTGCTTAAATTTTAGGGTTCTGTACATCCGATGAAAAAACGGAACCCTTACAGGATCACTCCCGTGTCTGTCTGTCACAGCTTATTTTCTCCGAATCTACTGGACGAAAAAAGTTGACATTTGGTACATATACCGTGTGTGACTTAGAAAAGGTAACATAGGGAAATTAACATTGAGAACACTTACAATTTTGTAGTCGGCTATGGGCCATAAGACCTAATGTAAATATGTAGTTGACGCTTTGTTTTTTATTTATTTAGTACGTTCCGGGTTACTCTTAATAGTATAGAGCTAGGTAACCCAATCACGGATGTATAGCGTAAATAAACGAATTCTGATTTTGGGCGGTTAACTTTGGGGGGGGCAAATTAGAAATTTAAAAAATAAAATTGTTTTCAAGTGCATCATGTGACGGATGAAATGAAAGGGTTCGTTATGAGAAACACAAAAATATTTTTTTTATAATTTTAAAATGCATAGTTTAAAAGATATTAAAGAAAATATACGAAAATCGAGCATTCCCTCCCCCCTTATCTCCGACACTACTGAGCCTAAAATTTTGAAAAAAATAGGGAATATAGGGTCTCACTCATAGTTTACAGGAAAACTTAAACGAAAATCTTAAGTCTTTAAATTCCCACGGGAAACAGAATAGTACGGAACCCTCTCCAGGCGAGTCCGACTCGCACGTGACCGATTTTTTTAAGCACTTCAGTAAGTGGTTGATGCTGTTAAGCATTTTTGAAAATGAAAGTGCTCAATTCTCGGTGCTTTAAGCACTTAGGTTGGGTGCTTTGCCCAGATCTGGTCTAGATATCCTATAAACTGCACATCTAAGTCGAAATTTCGTTAAAAACTAAGTAGCTTACCTCGTGGTTATAGATAATTTATGAAAGAACGTAATATCTTGGTCTTTAAAACTAAATCCGCTGCCAGAAAAGAACTCATCGAACGGATCAGCGTCAAAACGGCCATATTGTGAATAATCATAACGCGACTTCTCTAAGTCCTCGGTGATTCCACGATTATCATATAGCTGCCGTCTCTCCGGATCAGATAACAGTTCATATGCTTGTTTTATTTCCACAAACTTGTTTTCTGCGTCCGGATGTTTTGACTTGTCTGGGTGCCTGAATCATACAAAGAATCAACAAAATTGATCCTCAAACATAAGTAAAATAAATTCTCAATTAAAGAAAAACTTGTGCAACAATAGATCAGAGGCCAAAATTGGTTATTATCTTTTCTATGTGTCATGGGTCATACACGCAGCGGCATCCCCGCGAGCTCAGCTACTTAACTTTCAAGCAATAAACGACAATTATCGATCACATGCTTCGAGTGACTTTTCTGTTGCACGAGCGTCGCGAATGACGAATCGAATCGATACGTATTCGTCAATGTACATTTTAAATCTAAATAAACTAGTGAGCTCGCGATATTTTAAATTTACGTTGGGTGAATGAATTTCGTGCAATGCAACTCGTTATTCGCGACGCCGCTCATTTAGTAAGAAGCTACCTCGACTCTCGAGGCTAGTGGTCGACACTCGACAGGACTGTCTTTTTTTTCATTGCGGCAAAAATAGACTTTGTGACTTACTAGACTAGAAAGTCGTTTTGAATTGCTATACTATACTAAAAATTCGACGGGACTGCCTTTTGACCATAGAAATAAAACATAACCTAACACATATCAATAGATAATTAGCTGGCCTTATAAAAATACAAATACCATTCTTTAGCGAGTTGTTTGTATGCTCGTCTAATATCCTGCAGAGTAGCACTTCTGTCCACTTTTAATATTTTATATGGGTCACCTAGTGAGGCAATGACGTTCAAAATGCACCCCAAAATGATGAGTGTGCACACATATAGCGAGGGGCACAGCGACCATCGCATTGTCACGACTAAAGCACTAGGCTAAACCGCACATCAACAATAACATTAACAAGTAAAACTGTAATCATTGTCTTTTTGCTTTTCCTGACACACAAATCGTTCCTTATGTTCTATTTTCCCCAAATTCAGTAATCATTTGATAACGCAATGTCCCTAAAACTGGGCTATGACTAACACTTAAAAATTAATATAAATCAATAATTTGACACATTTCATTTTCACATTCTTATCTACAATTTTATTTTGCTTAAAACAGTGCTAATTTTAAAATGAAATGTTTAAACCTAAAGGATTACATTCGCTTCTGGGATGTGTTTGTTTAGAACGTATCGTTTACTAAAAATAAAACTGCGGCAAAAATAGCAGATACATAATTCAAGGAAACAGTTCTTTCATGATCGAGGTTTTTTTTATTGATTATTTGAATTTTGAGTGTGTTTCACAAAACACGCGTGTTTAATAAAAATTAGGAATGCGTATACGTCTATTCTTTTCGACAGTTTCATTTACAATATTGAAATTTATGTACAAAACAAAGTTAAATGATTTAAATTAAAATTTATTGGCATGCCCATTACAGCCTTGATACTCATTCTACAGTCGTTAAGGAGTATAGAACAAATCAGCGAATTGCGAAAACTGAAAATTGCCAAGGGCAAGAAGATCATCAAAAATTTCAAAAAGAACTGTTGAAAAAGGTCTTATCTATTATTGCATCAATTGAATTTTCAATTTACAATAATATTATTTATGGACTATAGTCTTTATCTGTTGCTTGGTCAACGTTAATGATGCATTAATGTCGATTTTGACAAATTTTTAGCTTTCGAGTTTCAGTCAATAATATTATGGTCGAAAGCTTTTAAAAGCTATTGTTGTGAGTTGTGACCATAGACATAGAAATCTAGGCACGCTCTACAAGTAAGTGGGTTGGATGCTGTCAAAGAGGGGCGGTGAGGAAGCAAGTGTGCCCACATTCTATTGGTCGCTTCAGTTGCGCAAGCGCTGTACCAGCAATTGAGCATGCGCAAAGACGCGGCCAATAGAACGTGGGCACATGCATAGTATGGACATGTCTAAGACAGGCATGCAATACTTATTCACTTTTAGCTCAGTCATCCAAAGCGTGTTTAGCATTATAATATTATGATTATACGGGATTTTGCTCCTTTAAAGAACCAGCAAAAACATTGATATGGGTCTAAACATTGGACAAATTTTCGCATAAAAACTTACTGTCTATTTACACGAATTAAAACTGAAGAATTTTGACCAAACGTTTGACTTTAGAGGTATTATCAGTGATAGCCGTATTCCTTATTACAATTAAGCAGTTTAAATTTTAAATTGACCAAAGTGAAGCCAGTCCCCATTGTAAGTCAGCCCTCATTGGCTCATTTTATATGTGAGAAGAAGAAGAGAATTCATCTCGTGTTTTGCCGCCATGTTTTGTCGGCCCTGTGTACTTTTACTAATTGTTAAATATTTTGTCAGAATCGATTTCGAATCGATTCTTTATTTATACGATTCTTTCTAACTAGCCCTGTGACGTGATGACGTCAAACCTGGTTTCAATTTTGTAAGCAGTTGTATACGGTGTCGGTATGCATCCTTTATAGATTCTACCTCAGTCCTCAGTGGTCTTATTTGACTGACCTACGTAATTTTATAAATATTAATGTATGTTAATGCTCGATCTCACATAACTTAAAAATTTAGTTTACTCACAATTATTCACAAAACCATTTAAACCATCATTTTGTTCGAAGTGCTGACATCTACATTCGCTTTTAATTGCGAATAATTCAGGCATTTTTGTTCTATGTCGATAATACAGATATTTATTACTTAGAGAGCTAATCAGTAATCACACATGTGACATGTGGTACAAAATACAAATGCTGTCAAATCGTTGAAAAAAATAAACAGTATCATATTTTAGTGAAATAATTCAAAATGATAACCACAAGCACGTTTTTACGAAAAAATAAGCGCGGTTCCGTATCAAAGGTAAGTAAACGGATTTGTTTTATATTTAAAATATAACCTCAATTACTGCTCAATAATTAATTATCATTAATGTAATATAAAAACGTTGACAGATTCGAACTGAACATTACTTAAGAGATGATATTTGGTGTGGCTCAGAAGCATGTAACAATTGTGAACAAGATAGCAACTGTATACTTTCGAGTAAACCTAATAAGAAAAGTTCAACATTTCCTGAACAGCATTATCTGTTGCTGGATACAAATATTATACTCGATCAGGTATTTACTATTTATATATCTGTTTATCTATTCAATAATCGTATAACAGTTGGGAAAATTTTGTATATTCGCGAAATACTTGTTTTTAGATCGATTTGTTAGAAGACCCTTCCATCTGCAATGTGATCATTTTGCGTACTGTTTTACGAGAAATAAATCATCGAAGTGCTCCAGTATACAAAAGACTTATAGATATTATTGGAAACAAAGGTCGCAAGTTTCACGTATTCGCAAATGAATTTCATATGTAAGTTGAAAATTAGTTTTGTGCAGTTAAATATTATGGTTTCGGTAGTTTTGATGTTCTATTCTATCAGTGGTATTTTCTGTCGAGCCATCGAAGTAAGTGGAGTTCGTTTTATCAGATAGTAAATTACCGAATAATTGGGCCGAATACATTTTGCCAGATAATCCGGTAACCAGAGACAAACAGTACACTGTACATTGCTACAAATAAAATTTAAAACTAAATACTAATAATATAAAGAGATGAAGTGTGTTTATTTGTTTTTTATATATGCTGAACTCAGAAACCACTGAACTGATTTGAGAAATTATTTTACTGTTTAAAAGCCTGCTTCTTTCCGAGTAACATAGGCAGTATATTATTATGCTATGACAAAAGCGGGATGAACAGTGACGGTGAGCGAAAGTGTAAAGAGGCAAGTCGGGGATTCCATACGCGGCGATCTCTGAGCTAAATTTGTGTGCGCTGGCTAAATGTGTTGCTGTTGATTATTTCATTGCCAAATCAAAATATACCCCGGAAAGCTAGTTTAAAATATATATCTACTTTTTATGTGATCAAAATGGGATGCCAATTTGTGTGGCATGTGGGTCATCATTATTTGGTAAAAGTGGTGCCAGAAGCAGAGCATAAGTCTACGAAATTTCATTATTAAAATTCCTTAGCTTAGACTTTTGGTCGGTTTCTTAAATTTTTGAAAAACTGTTTTTAAGTTTTTCTTTAATCAAAAAATCTTCGGTCTGAGATATGGTGTGTGAATTGTGCCGCACTGCTGATATGAATTTTTTTTTAATGTTTTTTCAGTGAAACGTATGCAGCACGCGATCCAAATGAAAGTCCAAATGACTACAATGATAGGCTTATAAGAATGGCCACGGCTTGGTATAACAAACATCTATCAGGCATTACAACTGTGTTGCTTACTGATGATTTTAACAACCTGAAGTCAGCTCAGGATAATAATATTCCCAGCTCTTCTGGTAAGACTAGCAATAATGTCTTTTTTTCGGGCAAATTTACAATTGAACTCCGCATAAGTTATAATTTATCTCACTCCTGTCAATATTTAACAAAGGGTGTGTTTCTTGATATAGTTCTGAACTGGTTCTATCAATTGTAAAGTGTTTGTTGCCACTACAGAATTCTTTGAGCTTTTAGAACTACGTGTTGGTCAAATTCTCGAATTTTTCGGACTGTTTTAACTTGTTTGCAGGTCTAGAGTCAGTACTCTCAGGACTGACTATCCCCTCCACAAGTAAATGCGTATTTTAAACATTATACTCTGAGAAAATTCTCTCAAACTAACAGTTTTGATTTGGTTTTAATAGTCTAGAGTCCAAATTGTCTAATTCTAAATTATGAAGAGTTCTAGAACCCTTCTAGGATTTTACCAACAAACACACCTATTGTCATAAAAAATTGAACCTGGGCGGTTGAAGAAGTCTGAGCCTGAGATTAAAAATATAACCAGCTTAGGACTTAGACAAATTTTGAAAAGTTTGAAATTTTGTTTTTAATCATAATTTCGATTTACAAGTAGTTATGAAATGAAAAATGACAAATTTTTTAGCGATCATTAAAAATTTTCCTGTTGAAATGCTGTCAAAATTACCAACAGTCACGGATTTTTCTTAGTTTAGGCAAAATGGAACGGAGGGGGACGGCTTTTGATTGGTGTCCCAAGGGTGGCACCCAGTGTAAATCCGGCCCAGTGGCGGCCCGTCTTTAAGTGCGCTCGTGCACCGCACTGCCAGTTGAAATGCAACGCAACGCAAAATTAAAAAAATAAATAAATTTATGAATTTACTTATTGATAAACGATGACACATCATACGCCTACACAGAATCAAATATTATAATCGGTTAATCATGTTTCACTGAACAAATCTGCTTATCTGTTGTATTTCACCCAAGGCAGAGCGTTTCTATTAGCGCACGAAACAGCTAGCATTGTCCCAATGTTAAATTAGACAAGGATAGTAAAACCGTGAGACAGCTATATTTACGTAGTTTAATATAGACGAACTTCGCGCGCCGATCCAATACAGCCGAAAGACACCGAAACAACTTCGGCTAAGTTCATTACAGTTTTTATATTATTATCCACTTCACACTTGCCTATTAGTCACATCCGTAGACCGTAAAGTAAACAGTTCAGTATAATATTTAATTTTTCAATGAAAATTCCGGTTTTTTAAATTAAATTCTGTTTTGTAATTTGTAAAAAAATGTTTCGTGGTGAATTATGGTTATCGGCATTAAAATAATCAAGCTATAATAATATAATGATTATGATTTAATTCATATTTGATTTTCTTCAACAATAAACTTGAAATTTCAACAATTAATTTTATAAAAATAATAATTAATTCACGCGTTCTTTTAAAAAAGAATTGTATGGTGCATCATGGTTGTGTGGATGTGATACACTTATTAGTTTTTTTTCTGTTTTCCGTGTGAAGCTAACTCAACTCAAAAAGGCGTTAATGATTCGACGCATCTGAAATGGTAAAAAACAGTTCATCTTAAACTCATTTGCAAAATTTACATAATATTATAGGTATACAGATTGTCCGAAAGACTAATCTGAACAAAAAAAATTAATTAGAGTAAAAAAGAGATGTAGATAATTAATGAGCGCAACAAAGAGGTCATATTTTTGAGTTAGGTATTTTGCGCACTACCACACTTTTTGACCACCGGCCGCCACTGATCCGGCCCTGAGTATAACTTATGAGGAGCACATCGATCTTGTAAACATTACACATGAGGTTTGACTGTAATGCAAAAAATTATCGTTCTCTCTGTTTTAGTTGGAAAATATATCGAATCGTTGAAATTAAATCAGAATTTACAAGAGCTGTTGAGTAAACGCAAAGTAATGAGTGCTGGAAAAGGCGAAGACCTGTTTCCAAAACATTTAACGCCTGTTCAAATTCACACTGCAATTAAATATGGAGAAGTTCATCAGGGTACATTCTACGTTTCCAGACACAATTTTTTGGAAGGAACTGTGACGGTGGATGGATTTGACAAACAAATTTTAGTTCAAGGTATCTTTAGCTGTATCTTTGTATGACAAATTATAACCGGAGTAGCAGACTTGTAATTTCGTTTTCTGGCGGGGTGTTCGAGTATAATGTATCATAGCTAACTGCGAGAACGTGTTTATAGGATTTTTGTCAGTCTATTTGTATAAAAATAATGAAATTTAACTAATTGTGAATATCCAAACTTAAATTATAAGGTATTTTTTTCCTGGCTATGCTTGAGTTAAGATAAAATACTCATAAATATTCAAAACCAACATTGATACCGTTTTTATTGGATTTGTAATTTATTTTTTTAATGTTTTACGACACTATAAAGGTTTTTTGAGTGTTGCGTGAATTTTGACAGAAACCTTATTATAATTCGATCATAGCCTATATTATGTTCTTTAATTCTGTGTACTGATAGATAGCGTAACTAGTTACATCAAAATCGGTTCAGCTATTCTCGAATGGTTTGGTACAAACGGACAGACAGACAAAAATTCTGGGATCGTGTTTTACTATCTAGGTGTCACTAAAAATCCCCAAAAATCTCGAAAAACGTGCAAGAAAACGAATTTATAAACAGAGGGTGTATAATATCAGTATTGATACAGCATTATACGAGAAACGATTGTATTGTAATGCATTTTATAGGACGGTCGGGTTTGAATAGAGCTATAGACGGAGATCACGTCGCTGTAAGAATATTACCGGAACCAGAATGGACAGCTCCTAGCGATATAGTGTTACAAGATGAAGTTGACCCGGACAAAGAAGACACCGTAATTGAGAAACAAGAAGAACTGCTGATTTCGGAGTTGAAAGAAGAAAAAAAGAAGAAAGAACGATTACCGACAGGTCAAATCATCGGAATAATCAAAAGAAAATGGAGACAGTACTGTGGTATTTTACAACCGAGCACAATACCGGGAGCAACGCGACATCTATTTGTACCGGCGGAAAAAAGAATTCCAAAAGTCAGGATCGAAACCAGACAAAGTCAGACACTTTCTACACAGAAAATTGTTGTTGCGATTGATTCGTGGCCAAGAAATTCCAGATATCCATTTGTGAGTCGATTTTATTTTTTCTGGATTTTTTTTTATATTCTAAATTCTGTCTTATTTCATTTTTTCTTTTTTTTGTAGATATTTCTGACTTCTGAGATTGAATGTGCTCTGGGTTAAAAAAAATCAGTTTAAAAATAACTATATGTATATTTTTACAGGGTCACTTTGTTCGAGCGCTTGGACAAATCGGAGACAAAGAAACAGAGAACGAGGTTCTGTTGTTAGAACACGATGTTCCGCATAGTCAGTTCTCAAAACAAGTGCTGAGCTTCTTGCCTACACTACCTTGGATCATCACGGAAGAGGTTTGCATATAATGAGATTAAAAAAAAAAAAAACTTTAAGTACTAACCTATGTATTGTTGATGAACCTATTAATCCAGGGTACAGCGCTCCTTAAAGTGATTACTAACAGACTGAATGTTCGTAAGTGGCTTCGTTTTGACGAGTCTCCCAATTTTTCTGTCTGCGAAAATTCTCGGTAGAGGTATGCAAAGTTCTACGCAGACGCTAAACATGTTGATCTGGCGATTTTTTAAATTTTATACCTAACATTTTGTTTTTCAGTTAAATTGTCAGATAATTTATAATAAAAACAGGGATCTGCGCTTGTCCTACAAAAGCGTTGGGTTGGACCGACGAGTCCTCCGCTCCCAATATGGAAATATAACGAAGTCTGAAATTTTATTACTAACGGCAAAGTGGCTGCTAGTATTTGCCTCTTTTTAAGAACGCTACTGATAAAATTGCTGTCCATCTCTTGTCTTTTTACTTTTAGGTTCCGTAAAGGAATACGGTGATAGATTCTGATTGTATTACCTTCAAAATATAAAGAAAAGTAGTTTTCCGCATGGCGGCTGTGCGTGTGTGTCACTATTTTTGCCTGGAATTTCCTTTCGTTCACAATAACTTCTGCAAAAAATAACCGATTTGAATGATTTTCTATTATCGGGGCGCTAGTGTTAATATAAATATGATGTAGCTATTCAGCAGAAACGACCAACTGTTATATTAACGCTAAAATAACTAACACATCATCATTGAGCCTGCTCTTATATTTAAGATTAAGAAATATAGCAGTGTATTTTTCTTTGCTTGTAGGATGTGGAGAAACGCGTGGACTTGCGTCACTTAAATATTTGTTCGGTTGATCCACCCGGATGTACAGATATAGACGATGCCCTCCACTGTCGACCGTTAGACAATGGGCATTACGAAGTAGGCGTACACATTGCCGATGTATCGCATTTTATTAGACCGGGCACAGCCCTCGATGATGAAGCTGCCAATAGGGGAACCACTGTCTATTTAGTCGATAAACGCATAGGTAAGCAAATGACTTCTGTTGTCGAGCGTCTATAATCCACAATTCTATAGAAGCACAAGGTTTTTAAAGATCTATGAAGTTAATATAGAAGCAGAGGCCAGAGACTCTAACTTGATCCTTCATTTTTATAATACTAATTTGGGACCTATATTATTGTTATTAGTTGTGACAATGTGTGTGCAACCAAATAAATAGCTTTAAAATATGAATACATTTTAAAAGAACGTGATGACAAACAGCCAATAGGACAGTTGTTGGTTTCGTTTATACAGTGCGTATGTTTAGTGTGGAACAATCCATATAAAAAAGTCCCAGATAATCTGCGGCCAAAATTCTCGGACAGGTCAAACTTATTTTTTCAACGCGCATCTTTTTCGATAGTCGTCTTTTTTACCCCCGCCTCTTTCCGGAATGACGACATCGCCTTTTTTTAATGGCCCCCCCAATTTTTTTGCAGATTTGGATAGATTATCGAATTCTGATTTCAGCAATATGCCATTATTTGACATTTGCACAGTTCCCGGATACTTATTGTTAAAAGTGAACAAAAATTCGAAATAGCTGCCAGGTAGGTGTGGCTAATGTCGTAAAAATTCGATTTTGAAAGGGTTGGTTGGAAACGCCAGGGTGGGGGCTGCTAACCCGTATTTTTAGTGTAAGATTATGCCACTCATCTCGTTATACCGATGGGTTTCACGCGGTCGTCTTCGGGACTAGAAGTGATTTAGATGTAATTTTGTTCAGAATTTAGTGCTCTATTAACATAGCAGAAGAAAAAATTACATATTATACTTTCCTCGTTTCCTTAAACTTTTGGCTATTTGTAAGCCTTAAAAAAAAATATATCAATATTGGTAAAGCATTTTACAATGAAAATAATCTTATTTCAGACATGGTGCCCGATTTACTTAGTTCAAATTTGTGCTCTTTACGTGGTGATGAAGAAAGGTTCGCTTTTTCGTGTATTTGGGAACTGACCGATAAAGCAAAAATTGTCACTACTAAGTTTCACAAAAGTATAATCAGATCAAAGAAAGCTATGACATATGAGGAAGCTCAACTCAGGATAGACGATCAGAGTCAACACAATGAGTTGACGGAGTCGCTCCGAAATTTAAATAAACTGGCGAAAGTGCTCAAACGGAAAAGACTCGAAAACGGGTAAATAGAAACATATACTTTGTTATTTGTATATACTAGTAGTTTAAGATTTAACAAAATTTAAAAGGGTTTAATTTATAAGAAATAACGTCATTTCCGCGAATCGAGTTCGAATTCTCTGCTTTCGCGGCAGGTACATTAGCCAGTTATGCTACTGTAACGACAATCGGCTATTCAATTGTTTTCTATATTATGACTAGCAAATGACATTTCATCAAATGTGAGCTCTTTCAATTAATGAAACAGATGATTTATTTTATAAATACGACTAGGTACAGTAGAACCCCTATTATCCGAAATAAAACCCCATTTCTGATAATCTGGAAATTAAATTTTCACTGTAAAGTTGCAAAAAAATTATAACATTTATCCAAAAACTCGATGAATTATAACTAAGCTACTATAATATTCATTTACAAGAACTATACCTGTGTATTAAGTTATTAATTACTACTTTGAAAATATTCTGATATCTTTGTTTGAAATATATACGATTTGTATTGGCTTTTCTCTTAATATCCGCTAATGAAACAATTGCTCTAAAGTCTACACAAATGAGGGCTACCAGACTTTTTCGCCACTTGATGGCGCCACTAGAAGTGAGGTAAGATCTGTAATTCAAATGTCAGTACTGTTTATATACATCATTTTAAAGCGCAGTTTTGTATTTATTTAATTATTTAAAAAATTACTTTATCGAATAGAAGAATGACTGAACACAAACCGTTAACCTCTAAACATTTGACACATATCTTATTTGTCACTATCGCCATCTGACGAAAAAAAAAATGGTAGCCGTCATTGCATCCATTTAAATAATGTGCCTGTACTTCAGTAACGAAAAATTCGATAACAAGCCGTGAGGTGGGTCGTTTATTAGGACTAAAGTGCGACCCTTGAGGTCCACACGACGAACTTCCCAGTTTGATAAATATTTAATAATAATAATTAAATTAGATATTACACAGAAAAGTAATCATTTTAATCATTAAAACATCAATAATTAAAAAAAAAAAAAAAAAAAAAAACGGCTGAACCGATTTTTATAAAATTTATGTCGGATCAAAATGACGTTAACACGCCTCGATTGACACCCTTACGAAGTCGATATAATTTTTTATTCGCGAGATATTGTGTAAAATCTACTTTTTTGGAGGTTATTTGGTTAAGAAAAAAGAACGGCTGAACCGATTTTAAAAAAATTCCTTTCAGATCATATATACGTTAATACGCGTCGATTGGCACCCCAACGTAGTCGATATCATTTTTCGTTCTCGAGATTTCGTCTTAGAAAGAAATTGACACATACATACGTACGTACGTACGTACATACGTACACACACACACACACAGACATCTTTCTAAAAGTAGTGTAAAAATAGTGTAGTGACCTTGAAACATAAAAATTTTTTTTCCTTTTTGATTTCGATTTTCGGACCCATTACAATAACTTCCAATGGGAAGTTAATAAATCGAATTAAATAAGTTCACACGGTGCGTGTTAACTATGTTTCGGTTAAGCAAAGTTCAGATAGCGGGTTCTACTGTACCAAATCTTAACCATTAGGTCTAGCACATACAATCAATTTTTAATCGCTCAACTGTTCTGTTGTCTGTCGAAAGGTTCAGAAGGATCAGAAGGGACTGCGCATACTATCGACACTAGTCGTAGGACAAAAAAATTTAAAGACCGCATCGATCGTCTTTTGACTTTTCTGTTTAACAACTATCGATCGGCAGCTTATGTCCACAGCTATTTATTGACACTAGCATACACTCGACTAAATAGTTGTTCGACAACCATTCAGTTTAGTAGTGAAATTATGGCACAACTGATTGATTTTATGCGCACCTCTAACAATTAAACAGTTTAGTCGTGGAAACAATTGTGTGTATGCGCTAGGCCTTACGTTAAACGACGTCAATACAATTAAAATAATTTTTTTTTTCAGTGCTTTGGTTTTGTCTTCACCGGAAGTGCGTTTTCAAGTAGATAGCGAAACGCACGATCCTATCGAAGTTCAGGCAAAGAAAATATGTGAAACGAATTCAATGGTTGAAGAATTCATGTTGCTTGCAAACATATCCGTTGCTGAAAAAATTTATTCAGAGTTTCCCGAATGCGCGATGTTAAGACGACATCCTGAACCCGTTCAGAACAATTTTGAACCATTAATCAAAGCTGCAGAAAATCAGGTAAAAACTGAATTAAAGAGGTTTTTTTGCCTTATTTAAATTTCAATGTAATATAAGTAGATACTTAGTTCTCGATTTAACAATATAGTTTATTCTTAGCGAACTGTCATAAAGCAGAGATTTATTACATGAGTTCATGTGACGCTCTAGCCTCTGATCTGCCTGAACAAAAACTCAGTACTACTACTGTCCATGGTTTGAAATGACGTATTTATTAATGTGTAACATTTATTCATTGCAATGATTGTCGATATTGTGTTAATAAATCCGGGAACTTGTGAAGTGAAAACTTCCTATACTAACCTTTTCTCGCGGCTTCGTATTAATGTTGGCTTATACAATTTTAACACAGATAAAAAGTCATTTATACTTCATGTTTAATTAAGTACTAACTAGTGTACCATTTATCGAAATCGGCCCAACTGTTTTCGAGTAATGCTGGTACAAAGATAAAAATTTTAGAAACATATTTTCTCGTTTTTATTATTTATATGTATTTGTTTTAGGGTTTCAAGATTGACACAACTTCTGGAAAAGCTTTAGCCGCATCACTCGATCTAGCGGTCAAACCTGATAATCCATACTTCAACACAATGTTAAGAATCGTAGCGACCCGTTGTATGATGCAAGCGGTGTATTTTGCAAGTGGCACAAAACAGTACACCGAATTTCATCATTATGGATTGGCTGTTCCGATTTATACTCACTTTACGTCACCGATCAGGCGATATGCTGACGTCATTGTTCACCGATTGTTGGCTGCTTGCATTGGTGCTGACGTGACATACTCCGATTTGTTGGATAAGAAGAAATCACAATTAATCGCTGATAATCTTAACTATAGGAATCGGATGGCGCAGTATGCGGGCAGAGCTTCCGTGGCTCTAAATACTCATGTAAGTTCTCGCAAGCATTCCGTTGTCTGTTCTGTAACAACCGTTACCTGTTGTAAAGAATTAGCTTCAAAAATAACAGTACCTAACAGTTACTAAAATAATGCAAGTGTTCAAAAGAGTTCTAGTTTCCCTAAAGCGTTCAGTTTTCTATTCTATTATCGGGAATTGTTACTTATATTATACTAATTACATCCATGCTTATATTAAATAGATTTATACGGCTGTTTTGCAATTGATAACTTTTATTGGAAGAGCAGCCAGTTAGATAATTGATTCTTGCAATATCGGAAAAAATCATTTTAACAGCCATATTCACAGTCACTCATTCTGCCGCGATAGTGGAAAAGTTCAGGTTAGATTCCTGACTGTGACTATGGTTGTTAAAATGATTTTTTCCGATATTGCAGGAATCAATTATGTAATTGGCTGCTCTTCCAATAAAAATTTTCATCTATGCTTATATTTTGTTAACTGTTACTGCAGTTTAGTAGCCTAACATTTGACGCTATCACATCTGAATAGTCGATTACCACGCCTCCATGTCAAATCCCACAATGGAACTTATTTTAAGTACATTTTTATTACAAAAGGTAATATGACTTTTTTTGAAGTCAGTTGATTAACATTGTAATATTTTCATTTTCAGTTGTTCATGAAAAACAGAGTCATGGAAGAAGATGGTTATGTATTATATGTACGTAAAAACGCTCTTCAAATTCTCGTACCCAAGTACGGTCTTGAGGGTGTCGTGTTTCTCGATCAGACATTCAGCAACGTACCCGATTACGAACTACCAGAATTCACTTATGATGAACAAAGGCAAACTCAGAGTTGTGGCTCCATTTGCATAGGTATTTATTTCAAATTGAAATTTCTATTTAGTCATAAAGCTGTGGCACAATTAAAGTATTTGACTCTATGACATCTATGTGGCAGAAAACGAAAATATATCAAAATGTGGCTTTGCGATTACGCAACGTCTCCGTGTCAAATCCCTATATCAATATTTTTGAGATTGAAATTAGTTGAGGTCATAGGGACGCCATTGTTTATATGGTATTTTCATGATTTGTCTATTACAAACCCTCGTTTTCCAAGTTCTAACCTGAGAACTAGCGCTCGGAATTTTTGAAATTTTAATAAGTACAGTCAAAGTTTGATAACTCGAACCATGACTTGCCAGAAAAAAAATTTGAGTTATCAAGACTTCGAGTTATCAAATAATATTAATTTTCACTCTTGACGCTATTGCCAACCAATTTTGTTCGAGTTCTCAAAAATTCAAGTTATTGAAGTTCGACTGTATTTGATTACTCTTTCAAAGTTTCGTTCGAATTATTCAATATTTGAATATTCGTTCAAACTTTTATTTGGATTATTCAATATTTGGACTACTATTCGATTATTGGAATGTTAATTCGATTGAATGTGTTTGCACTTTGCGGATTCTCTATCGCTAATCTAAAATTATAAATCGCGTATTGAAATCAAAACATAAACAGAGTTGTGAGCAATTGGCGACATGGGACACCAAAAACAAAGGACAGTTGTATAATAAATTTTATTGTTGAACAACTATAAAATGCAGTGAATTTTGATTTTTCTTTGAATTCAGGAAGAAACCGCGATCGTCTATAACAGATATTTGAAAATCGTAATACAGTCGAACTTTGATAACTCGAATTCTTGATAACTCAAACAAAATTGGTTGGCAGTAGCGTCAAGAGTGAAAATTAATATTATTTGATAACTCGAAGTCTTGATAACTCGATTTTTTTTTGTGGCAAGTCATGGTTCGAGTTATCGAAGTTTGACTGTATTTGAATATTCAAAAAAATAAGTTTTGAAGTATTTGACTATTCGAATACATTTCCTAGCCCTACTGAGAACTGATAATCAATTGGATTTTCAGTTTATTATTATATATTATAATAAATTTCAATTGTGAATTAGGCCTAGATCTGGCGAGTGACCTTCATTAAAAATTCGACTGATGACCAGTCCTATACTTCCCACCTAGTAAATATTTGCAAAAAATAAACACTTTTTTTTTTTTATTCTTTGACTAGGCCCAAATAACCTTAGCTGTTGGTGGTCTTTAAAACACAATTTAATTTTTATTCTTTGAAAAAAGCATGGCCCTCTTTTTTGTTTGGTGATCTACTGATGGCTAACTTAATATAGCAAAAATCATGGTTACCTTGATTTACGTACAATTTTTATTTTTTTTAGTAAAATATTTTTTTTCTCGAAAACTATACATTTTAGAGAAAAAAAATATTTACATTTTTTTCATATTATAACATCTAGAATTCATTTATATTTTTTTTTACCTATGTTAATACGTGACATTGAGGACGTTTTTTTGAATATCTCAGGAACCACTGAACCGATTTGACTCAAAATCTAATCAGATCTAAGTTAAAGGCTGATAAACACAATAGAACAATCGGCATGCCCGTATGTTGTTCCGTTCTTAAGATATCGAAGGCGAAAAATTGACCACACACACATACACACACACATACAGACATCAGTCAGAAAATGATCTTAAACGATTGCTAGGGTCTTAAAACGTGAAAATCTGTTAAAATCTCGAAATATTGTTTTCGGACTGAATCCATTACTTCCCTACCATAGTAGAGGTGGGAAGTAAAAATAATAATATATTGCAAATATGAATTGGTACTAGACCCAGATAACGCTGACAGTTGGTGGCCTTAAAAAGCAAAAATAAATTTAAAATAATATTTCTAGGAACATTTGATCCGGTCAAAGTGCGTCTTAGTTTGGACACTTCGAAGATTCAGCATCAGAAATTGGTATTTGAATTGACTTCTCCAGTTTTTGTTGGAAGAAGAACAGACGTTGAAATGACTGATGGAAGTAAAAGTCAACAGAGTGCTACTCAAGAACAAATGAGTGTTGATACAGAACAAACGAGTGCTGTTAAAAATAAAACGCGCACTGAAGATGAATTGAGTGATAATAAATGCAATGTAACTGGCAGTAAAAAGCGAAAGAAGTCTAAGAAATAAAATTGATATTTTTCAAGTTTTATACGTATTTTTGGGTTTTATTATTCCTGATTCCATTAATCTATTTAACACTGAAAGTCCTTAATTTTAAACTAGTCTTTATACTCTTTATACTTCGCTCGCGTTATTGTTGATTTTTTGACTACTGCAGATTGCTCAGTCCCTTTTGGGTATCTTGCTCCTTGGTCAAAATCAATGCAATAGTTTTTTAGTTAACCTGGAACAAACGAACCAACAGATCGACAGACAAAAATTCTAAAAATGACTAGGTATAGAATAGTTTTACTTGTGAATTAGTTTTTACACAAATTACGAAGAGAAAGAAAAGGAAATTCAATTAATTATGAAAAGTCTTTATAATAATATCACGGAGCTTAATTTCTTTTAAATAAAGATTCATTGGTAATTTTCTTCTGGTAACTGAAAGCTGATTATACAATTTCTTATAAACTGTAGATCTAAATTGAAATTTCGTTAAAAAATTACAATATTATTACAAACAAAGTTACGATTTTAGTAATATTTGTATCGATTTCAATAATTCTCAGTTATTCCAGACAAATATAATAGTTATTTAAATAGGGTAACAGTTTTAGTTTTTCACGTTTCACTTGTAACCAGTCAACTTCTGCTTCATTTACGTTGTGAATCTATCATATAGTAAGCATATTGTGGTCATAGTCACTGAACTCCAGTCTCCACCCATACTGGAATGCCAGACAAGCTGACATGCGCGAAATTTTTTTTTTTCACATTTGAACAAGCTAGTAATAAATATTTTGACTGAAATGAATGATATGTTTTCATCACATTCGAAAATTCCGGGCACATCTGAATTCCGGACATGTTCGGTAAAATCCGGACATAAGGCAACCTTAGTCTCGTCAATCAAATTCCTCTCTACACAAGCGAATTTTTAACCATGTTGTTTACACAGATGTTCTTTGCGTTCGTATCAGAAGGTGATTCTCACCTCTCTATGGGAAATCTCTTATATCATCTTATGTTGTTTACAATATTATTTACACAATGCAATGGGGTGGACCCACTATATTGAAAGTTACTGTTTTTTTACGGGTATCATTGGACTCGAGGACCGAGGTTGGATGTATAATCAATATCCATTTTTGGTAGGAATTTTGAAGCGTTTATTTTTTTTTTATATTTAATTTTACAGTAATTTAAAATTACCGCTAGTTAAAGGACCAATCAGAAGACGCGCGTCATGGAAATGACTAATATGGCTGAGATAGCATTGTCATGTTGTCGTTGTGATGTGAAATGTCAAATTCCGTAATTCTCACTCGTATTAATTTCTCAGCAAAAACGTCCGAAAATAATGTGTAAAAATAACACTATAGATGTTTGAACATATGAAGTAACAAAAACATTAAAACACGCTTCTTGACGCTTGACACTGTTATAAATACGACAACAGTGTATTTTCATTTCTGCTGACTTTACTTTTATTGGCTGTTAGAATTAAGCGCGAACATAGTCCTGTGACGTCATCCGACTAACAATTTTCAACTTTATTATCTTTCTAAGGCCTTTCCGAATTCTGAAAAAAAAATTGTTAGCCTTAAATTCAAAAACACTGTTGATTAAAAAGACAAAAAAATATATGTGGGTCAACCCCACTTTAAATCGCCTACGATGTCTCGCCCCAAATGATTGAGAAACTCCTCGTCTAAAATAATGGACCTTTACCTATAACTAATAGATCTGGATACTGACGGTACGGATCTGCTAGCATAGTTCTAATTACGATTTTTTAAAGTTGCATGGCGATTCTCTTGATTGCGATTCCATTTTTAGCTAAAGTCGACTAGTTCAGAAAATATGTTCTGATATAGGCCAGAGTACCTAATCATTAATTAGTTACGTCATAAGAACAAAAATAATATCAAACGAGTATAAAATAAATTTAAAAAATGGGTGCGTGTACTTATGTACGCGCGTTAGAAGTTATACTTTAAAAATCGATGTGTTGATACGGGCCTGCTGCGCCAGAAATGCGACCCTACGGGCCGCCGTCAAAAGTATCGGATAATTTTTACAAAAAGTCAATATGGCCACCATTTTAAAATCTGACGTCATTTTATTTTTTTGTGTTCTATGAAACTCAAATATCAATTTTCAAAAGAATCGGAAATTTTTACAAAAGTAGGCAGGTATATATGGCCGCCATTTTATTATTTTTTTGTGCCCTATAAATAAAGTTGTCAGACATAGCGAAGTTGGTGATGGTGATGGACGATGGTGACTTGTGATGGTGACGTTTTGTGTGGTTTACTCCCCTGCTGTCGATCGCACAACGTCCGTAAAAAAGTATAACAATAAGTTAAAAATAAAATAAAATAACTTTCAAGTCTAACGATTTTATTGCACAATCGACGCTGTACTAAAAGCTAGAAAATAATTATGAGTCACCAATTTGGGTCTTTAAACAGACTAAAATAAAATCGTGAGGCGCATTTAATAGAAAACTTTCTTTTGTTGGAGTTTGGATTTACGACTGTCTTCTTTGACCTTACTATTGTAGTCAAATCGTTTGTTATAAGTAGGTACTACATGCGCCCCACGATTTTATTTTAGTCTGATCGAAACCCCATCAGGGCCGTAGTTAGAGCTGAATTCAAGATAGGGCACTGAAAGTTTACAGGAGGGCTGAAGCAAAAGACTACAATTTTTTAATTGGATTGCCCACCTCATCTGGTGATATCAAATTACAAAGGCAAGAAAACGGTAAATGACAATTTATTCAAAAAAAAAAAAAAATACAGAACTTGCCATGTTGTCAAATTTCCGAAGAACTTAATTTAGTGCAACGAATTTAATCTTGTTTTTCCAAATGCCAGATAGATCAAGTCTGTCATTCTGTCGTGACAGTCTTTGCGGCTTGTTTATAATTCCTTAAAGTAGGGCATTGGATGTTTTAAGGTAGGGCATTGCCCCTTAATGCCCCCCCTAGCTACGGCCCTGAACCTCATTGGTGATCCATAATTACTTTCTAGCTTTTAGTACATCATCGATTGTACAATAAAACCATTTCACTTAAAAAAAATTTTATTTTATTTTTACCTTTTTAGTTTCTATCAGCTAGTTATGGCCAATAACCTGGCCAGACAACGTATCTATGAACAAAAAAATGCATGTAAATCGGATCAGTAGCTAAAAAAGTGCGATTTGTACCCGGACCGAAGCTAATTACCATATAATATTATCGTATTGTCATTAAGGTTGCCACCTTTTTGATAACAGAAAACCGGTCTTTGGGGTCATTTAGTGAAAAGAGCCGCTGCAGGTAATGCGAGGCAGACGAAAAATTACTAAGACCACGCTCAAATTTTACCAAAATTTATCAATAATTATTATTTTTTATGAGAACTCAAAATAAATGTGAGTATGAATTAAATTTTGTTTTAAATAAATGTTAATTGAAAATTATAAAATGAGGAAATAAAACTTTATTTCTCAAAAAATACAAATAGGTAAACACATCAATCAGATAAATATACTTGTTTAAATTTTAAAATTGCATTTGAATTTTCTTAATTAGGTACCTACTGAAATAACTCAATAACGTACCTACAACCACAAGTTGTGGTTTGAGTTGTACCGTTGTACGAACCGATCTGACTTTAACTGAGTGAACTATAAGCAAAACAATTTTCGTCAGACATTTTCCGTTAGATTTTTGTTGTCATACACATTTTACCCCCCCCCCCCTATACAGCGCCGGGAAAGACATAGTTCTATGTCAAAACCAACGACAAACATTATTAATCTAGGGTTCCGTGTTTACCATAAGGGCACGTGGGGTACGAGTAGGGCATGCAAATATTCGGATGTTTCAGGTATTCGAATATTCGCTCAAAATTTAGCCAATATTCGAATATATTCGAATATATTCGAATAATTGGTAAAAATAATAAAAACACTGGAACTTCAATAAATGACTTTTAATTATTTAAAATCAACACGCCTACTGCACGTCCATAAATCCAATCAATATTTTAACAACAAAAGCAGCTTACTTCTAATTAAAAAGAGATCAAATAATCATTTTTACTTTACTTAGTTACGTAAAAATTCAGATCAAATCAACTAAATATTAGAGCGCACATAGCTTACGAGAACCATAGATCAAATGAACATATTTAAGTAATCAAAAAAATTCAAAATTCTTTCTTTCTGTTTTTCCTATTCAAACAAAAATATTAAATGAGCATCTAAGACGAATTTTTATTAATTAGTACCACAAAAGTATGGGATATTGCTCCCCTATAAAAAAAATACTTCACAAATAAATAATACGTCTATTAGCACGTGCGAAGAGTAAATCAAGCATTTAAGTACACGTACGTAACGTAACGTAAGTAAGTAGTTATATCAAATAAACATGCAATAATTAACAAAAAAAAACTTTCCTCGCCCCGTTTCGATTCCCCTCCCACGCCCTAGCGCGAACTTAGAGCTAGTGTAGCGTTTGTAAGATGTTTTAGCGCCGTCGTAAACCGTTTTTAAACAATTTTAATTCTTAACAAATAATTCGAATATATTCGAATAATAGGAATTACTATTCGAATAATAAATGCAGCCGAATATTCGCTATATTCGAATATTCGAATTGCATGCCCTAGGTACGAGCCCAGGGTCCCAGACCTGATGGGGCCCCGAAATGCCGAAACCCAGTGCCTATGCATTTTTTGTCCAATTAATCAATTTAAAAAAACACATTGGCACATTCTAAAAGGGCCCCAAACTATGTGTGCCCAAGGGCCCCTGCATGACCTAAGACGGCCCTGACCGTGGTGTTGATGGTATTGCACTACATTTATAATCGAGAGGTCCGTGTTATAATCCCGCGGATGACTCTCTTGGTTAAAGTTTTTTCATTGCTAATTTGCTATCCTCAACCAGACAACAGCTGCTGTCCAGGTTTCTCACTCAATATTATGGAAAGTATATAAAAAATGTCTAAATTTTTAAGAAATCTAATATTGTTATTTTCTATTACCTACTAAAAAAAAAACTCCATAAAAAGAAGTAGGCACGACCTTAAAAATAATTTAAAAAAAAACAATTAGGTAGTAAAAAACGTCAGGAAACTTACAAAAACATAAAATCGTTTAAAATCAATCGATATATTTTCAGCATTAGTTTAGCGTGCGACTCCAAACGATCAGGAAAACTCGATCCCATGATCAAAAACAGGGCCGCGCCGCCCCTGTGTGCGAAGTGTGCGGCGCACACAGGCGCCAAGACAATAGGGGCGCCGCTATCGAAATTATTTTTGTTACACTTACACAACAACATATTTCTTTGTAGTGGAGTATCGATAAGTAAGTAGGTATAATAGGCACAACAAATGCCTCGTAAACAACAAAACATAATATTGCGCTTATTGTACAAGTCTCCCAAGATAATATTCACGTTTGTGGTTTAATTTTACGCTTTGGGTTTTAGTTTACAATAATTACGAGCTCAGCGTTAAAATCAAAAGAGCCGCCATGAGTTTGTTTGAATGAGTTTATGAACGCAACCCGACCGATGCGATGCCTGCGACGCAAGCGGGGTGGGGTCACGGGGATTCCCCGACAGCCCGACTTTAAGGAACGAGAGAGCCAAAACAATTGGTTGAACAGTCATTCAATCGAAAGTGTGGGCAAGGTTTTACCTATTTAGGAAAATATTATCTAATTATATAAAACTAGAGAACATTTATTTCGGTCAAAATTAACAAATAAGAAATAAAAATAAGTTGAAACATTAAGATTCGTGAAAAAAAGAGGCGCTTCATAGGTTTCGCACACAGGCGCTGTGGGGGGTCGGCGCGGCCCTGATCAAAAATTATTATTTATATTCATCGACACGGAGAATGATTGATGATTGACGTTTCACAAACGTATGACGTGCCGCCGCTGGTAAGAAGGGGGGCTCCGACCCGATCTCGCGATCAACAGGTGAATGCATGCAGTCACAGCACACTCGTTCACCAATTACCGTGCGGATATCTGCAATAAAAACAACTGAAAATCAGCCGCGCGATCGAAACCAATCAAAACATTACGGTTCACCCATTCGCGACAGTTGAATGTCGCAAATCGACAAAAACAAAACACATCTAATGTGAAAGGAAAAAAAACGAAACATAGTGTTTTTGAAAAATTGAAAAAAATGTGATTTAACTATTAATGAAAAAAGTGATTTAAATTTAAACGGTTTTGTGTGTAAAATATTTCGTATGCTTTGTACAGAAACTAATTTTAACATTATTTAAAGGTTCGGTAGTAAAATAACTCACATATTTTAATTTTAAAAATATAATGTCGACATGTATGAAAATTAATTTTGAATCATCTGAATGTCGATTCAATAATTTTAAACACAGAATAATACTTTAATTGTTTTAGTTAAATTCGGGACGCAATTTTAAAGAATAATATGCGCCTCTGTGTAAATATTACAGTGAAAAAAAGCTATATATTATACAAAACAGTGTATCGTATTAATTATCATATAATATAAATATTAAACAAATAATATATAACAAGAGCGTTTCTGTTGTGGTGTTACGTCGCAGTGCCAAAACTAAACCTTGCCCTGAAAGTAGAATTTTTTAAATTTCGCAGAAGAGAAATCGTTACCAGCGGCTTACGTCCGTCAGGTATGTAGGGGCAAAGTATTTATATTTTATGCCAATGACTCCTAACCTTTTCCAAGTTTTCCCTTTGCCGGCTTCCCACAAGATATTAAAATTCACAAGTATTGATATGAGTAGGGTTGCCATACGTCTGGATTTTTTCGCACATGCCCGGAATTCTAAGACTGTCCGGAATACGGGCGGAATTGTGATATGTCCGGAATTTTCATAAATGTGATGAAAAAGTAAAATATCAATCACTTCAGTCAAAATATTTATCACTTAATCATTAGATAAAGACATTGTATTTTATTCACATTTTGCGATTCCGCCCAAAATTAATTCGTCTTGATTCAAAATCATCTTATAAAAATTATCATGCGCGAAACTATCATTCAATAGGCAAAATAAGAAAAGTCCAGAAATTTTCTATCAAAACAGAAATTTTGTCCGGAAATCTATTTTTCATTCTGGTAATTGTCTAGAACACGAGAGGCTGTACTGTAGCGTTGGTCTCCCTGACCTAATACAGTATTATGCTGCATATTATTATGCTGAAGCTAGAATCACTGGCGATTGTTACAATCTACAGAGCGTCCCATTTTGTAAATATTTAACATCGTTTTTCCATAAGAAAAAAGTTTGGTCACAAGTAGGCTTTGGCAAATAAGAATATCATATAAATATCGTGGCTTATTCTGATCCATTCATTTTGTCCCAATGCTAAATTCCCTAAATCTGGGACATGGTGTATACTTATAATAATATTATAAAGAGGAAAAACTTATATGTTTGTTTGTCGCGGATAATCTCAGAAACTACTGAGCCGATTTGAAAAATGATTTCACTATTTAAAAGCCTATACTTCTTCCTGAATAACAGGGCTTGAGAATAGCCGAGAGTGTAGCGGCGCTGTTGTTTACATGGCGTTGCTATGGTTTCTCTATTACAAGTCCCCAGTTCTCGGGTTCTATAGCCCGTGAGCTGGTAAAAGTGCCAATTGGATTTTCAATTTATTATTAAAAAAAAAAAATAATAATTAATTGAAAATATGAATTGGTGCTAGGCCCAAATAACCTTAGCTGTTGGTGGTCTTTAAAATACAATTCAATACAATTCCTGAATAACATAGACTATAATATTATATTATACTAAAGACAAAAGGGAGTTTAGCGCCCGGTGATCAAAAATGTTAGATGAGTCGAAAATCCCGTGTGCGATTTCTGAGTTGGTGTACCCTACGCTGGCCAGAGGCGGGCAGTGCCAGTACTAAGTGCTCGCAATAATGCTTTGAGCACTTATAAGTTATAATGCTTTAAGCACTTATAAGCAGTGCCGGATTTATATTTTTTATGAGTGTAGGCCATTTTATTTCCGCCGTCCCATGTACATACCTTTCTAAAATAATAATTTTCCATTTGTAGTAAAGTGACCGTCCTCTGAAATCTGCCGCCCCTAGGACGCTGCCGCCCCTAGGCCGCGGCCTATACGGCCTATTTATAAATCCAGGGCTGCTTATAAGTTATAATGCGTAAAGCACTTTGTAAAACAGATGCTTGATGCTTAGAGCACTTGCATAAAGACTTGCTACTTAATAAACACTTAAGCATAAGCACTTTAAATGTATAGTATTTTTGTTTTTTGGTTAATAAAACATATTATTTCGTTTATCCTTTATATTGCTTATTTCGTTTTATGTTAGAGATCCTTTTCAGTTTTCTTGTATGTTTTGAACTTTGGACTTTTTGTTTAATAAGTTACTTTAAAATGCTTAATTTTTTTAAGCACTTTAGTGAGTGCTCGATGCTTTTAAGCATTTTTGAAAATGAAAGTGATCGATGCTTTAAGCACTTGTTTCGGTGTTTTGCCCAGCTCTGACGGCTAAACTACTCGGCAAGAAATAAGCTTTTAAACAGTGAAGGATTTTTTTAATCCGGTCAGTAGTTTCTGAGATTAGAATATACAAAAATATAAATAAAGTAGGTAAAGTGATACCTATACGAGAGATTTGTTATTTTTCATTATTTCCTTGCAACACCAAAGCCGAGTCGGAGAGCTAGTAATGTATAAATATATGTATAATATATTAATTTATACTTATATCCAGGACCGGCTTATTTTTTTTAATTTAATACGACCGCGGCATTTAGTTTTGACGGTTTTCAGAACGCAACCATTATAAATGGAAATTAAATGGATACGTCGTGTTTTCCAAGCTGTGCAGTTTCTCCCATCAATCCTTGTGAAAAAGTAAGGTAAACCTGTATGGTGCCACCATGGGCGTAGCTAGTATGGGGCCACGGCCAGGGTTGGCACGGTCCTCCCTAGAAAGCCCGGTGACCTCCCTAGAAACAATCGATAAAAAGTAGTTTTATAAATTTTACCGAATCATAAAGTTGCTTATGCACTGCCGAGATTTAAGCACAATTAACTGGTTATATCCTATACAGAAACGACAGCATAGGCCATTTAATTTTTTACCGACGTCAAAAAAGGAGGAGGTTGTATAATATTCGGCATCTATGTTTTTTTATGTATGTTCACCGATTTCTGATATACTTGTGAACCGATTTTGATGAGTATTGTTTTATTTAATAGGGCATACCTTCGGGGTGGTCCCATATAAATTTTAGTTAAATCGGTGCAGTAGTTCGATTGATTTTAATAAAGATGAGTAAAGGACTGTAATACGGTTAAGGTAAATGTCAATTTTGACACAGCTTAAACAGTTTGAAAGTAAAAAAATAAAAAACATTTTAACAAAAAAAAAACCTCCTTCGAAAAAGCCACTAAAAAGGGGAAAAAATAAAATTTTGAAGTCGGCGCCAATTTATTAAAATAAAAGTAGATAATAATATTATATAAAAAGTTTTAGTAATTAAATTGGCGCCCACCTCAAAATTTTATTTTTTTCCTCTTTTTGGTGACTTTTTTGAAGGAGGTTTTTTTTTGTTAAAAAGTTTTTTCCTACCACACTAGTTAACAATATTACATAATAATATATATAGTAACAATTTGACGTCACAATGTACAATGTCACTTTCTAACATTTATTAATTAAGTTGCATGAAAAGGGGAAGATATAAATAAATAAAAAACAAACTTGTTATTTGTGTTGTTACACTCCATTTGCAGAGGCGCTCATCTGCAGAGGCGCTCTCACGGGGCCTCGAGAATTCGCAGGGCTCACAAAATGCTAAAATGCGTCTTTTTATCTCTAAAAGTGTTTTAATAAATTATGTATTAGGTAAATATAATAACTAGAATATTATGATGTTTCCCAGACCCTTATTTCTAGTATGCTCTACGTGTAATTATAACAGTTTGTACTAAAATCATTGACTTGCATCGCCCGCTCATCATAAATATACTATTATTATATTAATAACAGAGGCATAACCATTCATAACAATTAGCAGGTGTCAAATATTCTGTTTCTTCTTTGATTTATTTCAATTATTTAACGTTCTTCAAAACGTCTCCCTGATTTAGAATTTTTTGTAGCACTTAAGAAATAAGAAACCTCAAAATCAATTTGAGCCTGAGGCCATCAAAAACCTTAATTTCACCTCTGCACTCCATTAATTTTTTCCTCGTGTAATAAAAAATAAAACACATGTATTAATAATAATTATTGTTATATACTTTCCTGGTATATTTTCTATACAAGAAGCACATATTAAAGTCACGTGGCTGCAAAATTTTACAGGAAATCAAAAACCAGGCTTTAAAAATTTAATTAAAACGTTAAACGGTTGTTTGAGAATTAGAAATTAAGTTTAAAATATTTTTATTATGAATTTAATGGAATTTATACTAATATACTATAAAAGAAGTTTGTCCTTGTTACCTCAAAAGTCGAGAACCACTGAAACGATTTGGATTTTTTTCGCTGTTTAAAAGCCTACTGGTTGAGTCTTTGACGAGTAACAGTAACAGGTGGTTTGTGATATACAGTACGAGAAAGTAACACATGAAATTCGTTACACTTAATATGTCGTTGATTTTTGTCGAAAATCCTGGGACAGGCCAATTTTTATTTTTAAATTGCCATCTTTTGCCATAAATTACCATCGTGGTGTAAACCTCTAAACATCTAAACCTCGATGTAAATTACACGTTTCTAATTCGCTCAGTATAGCGGCGCATGTGGAGCTAACTTGAAAATTTTAAATAGCAAGGGGGTCAAAGTTAATATTTTTGATGTGAAACATCTTATGTCGGGCTGTGAACAGCCGCGTGAGGGAAATATGCAACGAAATTTATGGTCCGCTCCTTCGCTGCTGTTCTCCCCATCACTGCGGCACTCTCTCTCTCTCTCTCTCTCTCGGCTTCCGCGCGCTCGGGCACGGGAAGAGAGAGAGAGAGTATACATACGAACGTACTGTAAAGCAAAAGTATATGTATACACGTTTAGGTATGTAATATAGATACTTCGTTGTGTATTTAGTTGCGTTTCTGGCTCAGGCGTGCTCAAACGCCGCAACCGCGTGTGTTACACTGCAGTATATAGGATTACGTCAGCATAACAGTTGCTGCTTTTGAAAAAATATATACTACTACATAGAAAATACCACCGAGTTCAATAACGTTTTCTTTGATGTTTCACATCTGTTGGGGGTCCCGAGACCCACACCCTTTTTTTTGTAAATGTTAATTGGAACATGTTTTTATTTTGTTGAATATCAGTTTTTTATGGTGCTGATAAATTGTTTGGTTTTAAAGGACATTTGCCGTCCTTTGATACCTTATTAAAGGATAAAGGATTTTATTTTGAAATAAAGGACTGTTGGCAACCCTAAACAAGAGCCATTGCATGATCTGTCAGAAGACCGCGACCTACTAACAATACGTACGGACACAATAATAACACCAAGAGCGCACATTGAATTTATAATGAGTATAGTAAAGCAGCTACCTTGAAAATTAACTATCAATGTACATAAAACTATAGCTATTAGCTGCTCGGTTCGGTTCGCCCGGATGCAAAACGCTATTTTCGCTCACTGCTCATCCCCCTTTTGACGTAGCGTACTGCGTAGTAATATACAGTGTGTCCACAGACTCATCCTCAACATGGGGATCTCCGTTGTCATGGGAGATAGAGATTTGGTTAAATGAGACAAAATGTGCAGAATCTCCAGTACTAATACCCTGTGTAGTCAAACTTTCCATATTTTGCTTGGTTTGCGACCGACAGTTGAAAAACGAGATTTACCCATTTTCGTTTTTTGTTTATAACTCGCTTATTAAGTAAGTTAGAAAAAAACTATTTTCACTTTCTTAAGGCCCTTTTTTATGAAGATTTCAAATCTCTTTTCATATTTTTATTTACTTTTATAGTTTTAGAGATACGTGTATTAACTTTGTTTTTTTAAATACACGTCAAAGATGGCCATGACACCATTCGAAAGAGATTTTTTTTCTCTTTAATTTGATATGAGGGTTGATGGATTTATTTTCAAAAATAACAGAGTTATACGTAAAACACTGATTTTTAATAGTAGGCTATGCTAAATTAATTGATAAAACAACAGAAGGCTTAGCAAACAGTTGAAATTCGCGTTGGCTTAGTAAACGGCTTTTTTGTTCTAGCTGTCAAAGTGTAGTTTGTTGCTAATTTGCCAGTTTTACTAAGTGATTTATTAAATTTACTTTTGTTATCATAGAACCATTTTGTAACAATGAAAAATTTGATATGTTATCTTGTTACATTCTATGTCACAAAAATTCGACCAGAGCTGCAGAAATGTACTTCGATCAGTATCCAGACCGAAGACAACCTCATTCGTCTATTTACAGAAACTTACGAGTAAATTTAATAAACTATGGATCATTTAAAAAGCCGTTTACTAAGTCAACGCGAATAAGTGAAGAAGCCAAAACTACTGTTTTACGATCAATTGTTGAAAATCGCTTATTTTTCATTGTTACAATATGGATCCATGATAACAAAAGTAAATTTAATAAATCACTTAATAAACTGGCAAATTAGCAACAAACTACACTTTGACAGCTAAAACAAAACAGCCGTTTACTAAGCCAACGCGAATTTCAACTGTTTGCTAAGCCTTCTGTTGTTTTATCAATTAATTTAGCATAGCCTACTATTAAAAATCAGTGTTTTACGTATAACTCCGCTATTTTTGAAAATAAATCCATCAACCCTCATATCAAATTAAAGAGAAAAAAAATCTCTTTCGAATGGTGTCATGGCCATCTTCGACGTGTATTTAAAAAAACAAAGTTAATACACGTATCTCCAAAACTATAAAAGTAACTAAAAATATGAAAAGAGATTTGAAATCTTCATAAAAAAGGGCCTTAAGAAAGTGAAAATATTTTTTTTCTAACTTACTTAATAAGCGAGTTATAAACAAAAAACGAAAATGGGTAAATCTCGTTTTTCAACTGTCGGTCGCGAACCAAGCAAAATATGGAAAGTTTGACTACGCAGGGTAGTAGTACTGGAGATTCTGCACATTTTGTCTCATTTAACCAAATCTCTATCTCCCATAACAACGGAGATCCCCATGTTGAGGATGAGTCTGTGGACACACTGTATAGCCTATAATATGGTGTACTGCGTATATGGTAATATATTATATAGTCTATAATATTATGTTACTCGTCAATAAATAAGCTCCTCCAGGGGGAACATTGGAATGTAGTTGTTCTCGCAATTGCATTTCAATGTTCTTTGGGAATTGGCGTTCCCAGGAGCTCGAGCTCGTACAAGTCGGTTTGTGTATGCCGGCTGGCAGATTTTAATACACAAATGGATTATTAATTGTTATGTTGAAGACGCTAATGACCTGAGTTGTCGACGCGTCTATAATCTACAATAATAATAATAATAAATACGCTTTTAAACAGTGTAAACATTTTTAAAATCGGTGCTGTGGTTTACGGGTTTTGAGGTAACGCATTACAGACATTAACTTCTTTTTAGGGTTCTGTAGCCAAATGGCAAAAACGAAACCCTTACAATTTCGTCCTGTCCATTTGTCCGTCCGTCCATATGTCACAGTCATTTTACTTGGAGACTATTGGCACTATATACTTAGATGAAATTTAGATTAAGGTAGATGCTTTCTATGAACCGCTATTATTACAATGATGAAGGGAAATTACGAAAAAAAATTAAGGGTGGCTCTCCATACATTTAAATGAGGGATGAAAAATACAGTGCACATAATCGTGTGTGGTATCGTTAAATAGGTCTTCAAAAATGATGATGAAGATTCAAATTGACTTTTTTATTTAAATCAATATAGTTGGTGAGATATATGCGCTTCTAAAGTCGTAAAAAGTGTGTCCCCCCTATAACTTTTTAACTATAGGGTGGAAAATTCTGAAAAAAATTAAAGAAGTAGAACTTATAAAATACTTTCAACGAAAAGGTTCTACGGCTCTGTAGCACTTAAAGAGGAGCAGCCATTTTATTAATTACTTAAATATTTCTAAATTCATTAAAAATCATATGCTCCCGCGGAAACATTTATAGTATAGGTACGCAATACGCATTTGTATAGAGACCAGATAGCGACCAATAGAAATGCAGCATTATCTGGCTATTAGCCAGATAATAATTACTCTTAGCCAGATAATATCTGGTTAATAGCCAGATAAAAAAATCGTATGTGATAATGTGGTCCTACAACGCTTTCGTAAATTTATAAGTGATAACTGATAAGTCAAATATCATAAAGTTTTTTTTATAAAAAACAGTTTACTTATCTACAAATTTTATTTGAGAGTTTAGTACTAAATAGTAAATACCTAGATAAACTTTCTAGTCTAATTGACTTGTAATATTGTGAAAATTAATTATACGTATAAAAGTTTTAAATGGATTATGGAGTTTAATGCAGCTATAATGTGTCTTTACCGAATATCTTTTATTTATACGCTTAGTTTCATCATACTACGTACTTTAGTTTTGTAATGTTTTTTTATAGTTTCGACAATCGTAATTTATAATGTAAATCCATTGACAACATTTTATATAGAGGGCAAACTCTCATTCGGCAATGTTCTGAAAATGTTCAAGTCTTCTCTGTGAACGCTGTTGGCTCGAGAGTGCTTATAGAAAAGGACGTCAAGAGGCAGCTACTAGTGTCTATCTCCTTCTAATACCCTGTTGACATTATGCTAGTTGACTAACGCTAGTCGACTAGCATATTACAGTACAGTGGAGTCGCGATATGGTGAACACCCGGTAAGGTGAACAACTCTATAAGGTGAACACGTAAAACTTTGTATAGTGTATTCTATAAGGTGAACAACTGGAACCTCGATAAGGTGAACAAAGCTAATTTGATTTATTTGACACTGTTATTGGTTCTCGGAATACTTGTAGGCCGTTTTATTCCCAACAATATCTCTGTTAATTTTTGTATTTGTTGTAATGCCGACACAGCGGTGCTGATTTGATGACAAACAGATGTACCTATATCTATATATACTACTTTTATTTTTCTTCCACATTTTTGTGATTCGGTTCGAATTTCTGCTTTTATAGTAAAGCTGATCTCATTGATGTGGTGATAGTGTTTGGTGTTGGTGTTTGAACTTTGATAAAAAAATGAAAGCTCATACATTAACCAATAAAGGTGAAATAAAAAAAATTAGCAAAGGTGCAACTGTAACTGCCCTTTCGCGTGAATATGGTGTTGCAAAATCTACGATTTGTGGTATTCGAAAAAATAAAGAGCGCATTTTGAGAGCTCTGGGGAATACACTTTCTGGCGCAAGTAAGCGAAAAAGGATGAAGTCTTCAGAACTCCCAAAAATGAAAGCAGCATTGTACAAGTGGTTATTAAAGAAATAGTATAGATTTAATTTATGAAGTTTTCTTTTCATTACCCCTTTTTATTTACCTTGATAAGGTGAACAAATTCGATAAGCTGAATACCACTGGTCTGAATTAGTTCACCTTATCGCGACTCCACTGTAAAATGTAAACAGTTTACTAGCGCTAGTACCGTGCTAGTGCGACTAGTACCAGTAAAGTTAAAAGCATTTCTACTTTTGCTGCTAGTCGTGCGATTTCAAAATGGCGCCAACTAACAGATGGACTGAACGTGATACCTTAAAATTTGTTACTTTGTATAATGAGTGCGAAATTTTGTGGAATGTTCGCGATGGAAATTACAAAAATCGTGTTAAGCGGAATAGTGCATTCGAATTCATACAACGTGAAATGAAAATGAAAAATTTGACAGTATATATGGTAAAGAAAAAAATTGAATCTAAAGAGACACATACAGTTTGGAGAAAAGTAAAATTAAAAAAAATAACAAATCCGGCACATTTCTTATTTTCACTAAACTTCCAAATTAACAGTAAAATGTATTAATTTGCTGGTACCAATCAAAGTTAGTATTAACTTTGGGTACCAATATGTAAACTGCGCTAGTAGTGCTAGTCGACTAGCGCTAGTGTCAACGGGACTTAATGAGCGACACTTCCTTACCTTTAAAGACCTGAGCACATTAGCGCGGTGGCGGTGGCACTGGTGATAGCGGTGGCGTGTTTTGAATAGGCCATACTGTTGCGGTGACTTTCAATAAATTTTTCAGTAAAAATGACTTCGTCATTCGCCATCTCAACAAAACAATAACGTTTACTATATACGTCGGTACACGCGGTCAAACTCAACAAGTTGTGTCTGACCACCACCGCGCCATAGAACGCTGCACCAGAACGCTCTTAGCGCTGACAAGCAGCGACAATATATGAGCGTGTCAATTTGTTTTTTAGTGTTGCGTTCAAACGCTACCGCCACCGCTATCACCAGCGCCATCGCCACTGCGCTAATGTGCTCAGGCCTTTACGCAGTTCATTCTTTGTGTCAACTTTCAATGTGTGAATTTAGCGTGGGGGGCAGGCAGCTTTTTTGGGTTTTTTGGGTTCAGGGGACTTGAAAACGGGTAAATTTACCAAAAACTCAAAGTTGAATTTTTGCACAATCACAAAAATGCCCATTTATCTATAATCCGTATATTGGAAAGTAGGTATAGAAAAGGTCATTGATGAATATTGTGAGAGCACACCCACAACGATTTTTTAAAAGTCGGCGCCTATGAGTGTATGGGCCATAATAATGTTTACTAAACATTATAAGATCTGTGTTAATCTGATCTTGTGTATAGTCCTACACATACGTCATTCGAGTGAAGGTATAGAATCACCTGTGGTAGCTGCTATACTGTATACCTACAGGCAAATTCCCGGCGTATTAGTGGATTACACAATGCGTTATTTATTATTACTTTGAACGGCCTTGCAAACCAATGAGCAGTATTCAGTAGTAACATTTTGATAATAACATAAATTAAAATACCTGCACCGCAGCACCTGAGCGTGGGCCGGACTAGCTTTCATATTGCATCAACCGTTTTTGCCCACAAATTCACCGTTTTTACATTCGCAAATACACAGTACATAAAGATGAAATCTTGTGATCGTAAACAAAATCGCGATAGGTATTTACTTTTTTGTCATTTGCCAATTTATAGGTTTTTAAGTCCTCTGAACCCATAAATTAATGTGTCTGTCTTTCTGGTTTGTGCCCAGTGGTCGCGCTTACAACCCAAACCACTGGATCGATTTTGCTGAATTTTTACTCTCATATGGGTACCTTTATTTGAACTTTTAGATTAAAATAATTTGACCATAGAATCACGATATCACTTCAGTCCTCCAGAAGTTGATCGATGTAGGTACTTATAAGTAGCACCTGTATATAAAATAGTAACGGGACGTCCGTCTGTTTGTACCAGCAACACTCGAGGACGGCTGGACCGAGTTTGATGAAACGTGGTACTTACGCTATATCTGCTGGTATTCAAAGTTAAAGTATAGGGAAAATTTTATCTGGTTTTATCCGGTTAAGATTATAGCGAAACGGCGCGGCGGGTAAAGACTCCGTTCACGTTAATGTCAATTTTTAACCAACTTCAAAAAAAGGAGGGAGGTTCTCAAGTCGACGCGTAGGATATATACACGGTGTCCCAACGAAAACTTGTACCCCCGTAAAACTCGGCAAAATGAACGTTTTGACAAAAATCCAAAAACACGTCGATTTGTATATCAAAGGGGACCAATTTTTATGCAAAAATCATTCTTGCAACTCTAGCCCTGTGCGGGGGGTAGCGACTCCTCCCAAATTTTTAAATGGAATGGAGGGTCAAATGATCCCTCATTTGGAAGAGTTTTTCATTACCTACTTACACAACCGTATTTGTTTTTTTTTTCAATTCGATCAATTTGTCACCGAGACAGTTTCCAAGTTAAAAAACTAATAAAAGCACAAAAAGGTTTTTCAGACGCTAATGACCTCTGTTGTCGAGCGTCTATAATCTACAATTCATTCATTCACAAAAAGGTTTAAACTATCGAATGTAGGTATTGCTCGAAATGACCACCACCAACATATGCCATACAATAATAACTTGGAAACTTCAAGAAGCAATTTCTCGGTAACAAATCGATCGAATTGAAAAACAAATACGGTTGTGTAAGTAATGAAAAACTCCTCCAAATTAGGGACCATTTGACCCCCCATTCCATTCAAAATTTTGGGGGGAGTCGCTACCCCCCGCACAGGGCTAGAGTTGCAAGAATGATTTTTGCATAAAAATTGGTCCTCTTTGATATAAAAATCGACGTGTTTTTGGATTTTTGTCAAAACGTTCATTTTGCCGAGTTTTACGGAGGTACAAGTTTTCGTTGGGACACCGTGTATATATATTATATTATGTATGACCACGCATAACTTTTTACATAGAAGTCCGATTTTGATGATTTTTGATTTGAGCGAAGCGAGTGAGTAATATTCGAGTGAACGAGCGAAGCGAGTGAGAAATGTATTAATAAATCATAAATTCGAGCCAACGAGCGAAGCGATTGAGTAATGTAATAGTAAATCATAAATTCATACCGGGCGAAACCGGATCTGGCCGTTAGTAGGTAGGTACTAGATATATACTTTAAGTTTGAATACCAATTAATTGTGTATCAAGTTTACTTAAAATCGGTCCAGTCTTTCATGAGTAATATTAATACAAACAGAACAAAAATTCAGGAAATATTTGTTTTTCCCATATAGGGTATTGTACACAATACCTGCAAGAAAAGAGGACAGTATGGCTCAGTTGGTAGCGTCGCGGCCTCTGAATCAGACTGTCGTGGGTTCGAATCCCACCTCTGCTCATGTATGTTTTGCGATGTTATTTAGTTTTTAAGTGATATATGTATTATGATATTTGTTGTATTTAAGACGCTAATGACCTAAGTTGTCGACGCGTCTATAATCCACAATAAATAAATAAACCTGCAAGAAAACAAAATTACAGTCATAGGTAGATCCCGTGTTATCGACTGAAGATCTATAGTCTGTCTCTTCTATCTCTACCATTATGAAAGTCACGTGGTGTACACGCCTCTCGAGCGCTACTGATCTGCTCAATATGCATCAGAAATGTCAGTTAACTGTTGTATTATTAAAACACTTAAATAACTGATTTCAGATGTCGATTTTTTCTGATAATTTTTTTAACTCTATTTAATGGGCTTGAGAATAGCCGAGAGTGTAGCGGCGCTGTTGTTTACATGGCGTTGCTATGGTTCCTCTATTACAAGTCCCCAGTTCCCGAGTTCTAGCCCGAGAGCTGGTAAAAGTGTCAATTGGATTTTCAATTTATTATTTAAAAAAAAAAAAAAAATAATGAATTGAAAATATGAATTGGTGCTAGGCCCAAATAACCTTAGCTGTTGGTGGTCTTTAAAATACAATACAATTACAACTCTATTTAATATTTTGTGGACCATTTATTTAAAAACGTTTCATCGTTTGAACTATCTACTTCAATATATTCACTGAGGTAAACCTCCGTGAAAATAATACTTACATGCATAGGTGTAGAAAAAAATTTACTTTTGTACTATCATCGTGAACTACGAGTTGAATGAAATTTCTTTCTAGAGATTTGTTGCTCTAGACTCTAGTTTCTAGACTCTAGAGTGTAGATTATTTCTCTGCCAAACCTAAATCCAGCCGGGCGAATCCGAACCGAAATGCCAATAATAATTTCTAATATAAAAAAATCTAATTTTATTGAAAAAATCCCACTATTGTCACAAGTAATTTGAGTTAAAGAGGTGCTTAAAAGAGAGCTCTGACCTTCGATGTTGATGCGTCCAAAAATAACTATAAAAAAAAAAGAGAGCTGATTGCTAATTTTTAGACGATTTTAATAACGCTTAAGTGGCACATAAAAAGTGGAAATAACAATTGAAGGAGATATGATCGTCGTGCAAATTCTTATCGGCATAATAATTATTATAATAATATTAAATTTTATGACAATGTAGTAATTATCTTAATATGTTTATAACTTTGAATTATTTATAGTAAAAAATCAAGCAGCTTATACACGAATTCCAAGGACGTTTGCAAAATCGGTGTTTGTATATTCTACAGACAGCAAAAAATCACGACAGGATAATATTATGTAATTTGGAGCACCATGAGCGCAGCAGCTAACCGTTTTCTACGAAACCCTACCATAATATTATAATTACATTATAGATTCAACGTCAATGGAGCAGAAGTTTACTGGTTAGACCGTTAGACGATTCTGCTGTCGCACGAATTTGTGAAAAACTAAATCAGCTGTTGTGGTTTGTTTTGAAAAATAAAACCTCCTCTTTGCCGGGTTTATCGTACATTTAACACGCTGTTTTGTTAATCGCTGTTAAATGTTTACACATAAAACATACACAGTAACCATAGAAATAACAGCGTGTTAAATAATGTACGTTAAACCTGGCACTTGTATGTTGCTGAATAGTATGCTATATCTTTTACCTAACTGTAGTAAATAAAAAAAAATGGGTGTGTGCTTATGAGCACACGACAGAAGTGAAAACTTCAGATTTTCTAATTTATGGTGCATCTATTATAGCGCATTTATGAACTAAAAATAATTTATTACTAAAATACTAAAGTTGTATTTTTAATTAATTTCACCTTAGTTTCAAAAAAAATATAATTATTGTCAAAGAAAGAATATAACAAAAATAAAAAAATATATAAATAAATATCATGTAGAATTTAGAAAAAAAAACGCCAAAAATTCTACGCGACCATCAGGTCTCGAACCCAGGTTCCTATATGCATAGAATGCATAGAAGACTAAACCAACCACGCTATGGGTGGCAGTGTGTAGACGGCCGTTTTATGATATAAGTATGTTGCGAATTCTTATGAAAAAATTGCGAACGCGTCAGATACGAATTCTTATGCTAAATTGCGAACGCTTCACATGCGAATTCTTACGCAAAATTGCGAACGCTTCACATTTTTTTAGTGCCCAGGCAAAGAGTGCCTAACGCGCCTAAGGAAGTTTTCACTTCAAAAATAACATATTTCGGCTATCTGTGTATACGTTCGCCATAGCATCGATCGATGATCGTTCACTCCAAGAACTGGTCGCGCTTTTTAACGTTGCATGGCGACTATAATATTTCTATTTAGATTTTTTATGCCTTTCCATTCAAACTTCAACACCCCGTTGCACCCCTCCTTAGGGGTTGTCTTAAAAAATCCTAAAATACCTGTTTTATTATTTGTTTTCAAGAGTATTTATATCAAGTTTCAAGTTGATACACGCAGGGAATACGATTTTCTATACAAACATTTTCACCCTCTTAGGGGTTGATTTCCGGATAATGTTTTCTTAGTGCACCCCTACACCCTGCAAGGAATTTAACTTCCAAATTTCATGTTTCTATACTCAGAGCTTTAGACTGTGCAACACAACCTCGTTTGACCACCTTAGGGGTTGAAATTCAAAAATCCCTTCTTAATGGGCGCTCACGTCACAAAAGGAACCTATACTGTCCAAATTTCAGGTTTATAGATTTCGAAATGTATGAAGTGTACCTTTTTTTATTATTACAAGCTTTTTTTTATTTTTATTATTTAACTTCACTTGTATGTATGTATTTATTATTTATTTGTCTGTCCTGGAATTTTGTAATCAATATTTCACCCACTTCCACTGAAGCTATCGGGCTGAAATTTTGTACACATATGACGTATTCCCGATGACAATACACGAATAAATCGTTTTTAGAAATAAATTCAACCCCTAAGGGGTTCAAACGGGGATGTAGTTTTTTTTTTACTAATCAACGCCCAGGCCAAATCGCTGAAGCTGCAAACATGAAATTTGGACAGTTGGTTCCTTTTCTGACGTAAGCATCCACCAAGAAAGAATTTTTCGAAATTCAAACCCTACGGGTGTCAAAGGGGGGTAGACGTTACAAAATGGCGATTTATCATTTCCGCAGCAACCCCTATGATATGGGTATCAAATGAACGGGCTTGATACACAATAAGTGCATTTCGGGGGCAATTTAAGGCATTTTGGGGGCAATTTAAGGGGTGTCGAAGGGGGGTAAAATTTTGAAAGACTGAAATGAACAAAATAAATTTTAGTAAAAAAAAACTTTTTAGAGACAAGCTTTTATTTAAATACACTAAAAAGGAAAAAATAATTTTTAATAATGTAGGTTCATAATTATAAAAGCGTGGGTCGTGAACTCTATGATAGTTTATTAGTCACGACCAACGCTTTTATAATTATGAACCTAAATTATTTTTTCCTTTTTAGTGCATTTAAATAAAAGCTTGTCTCTAAAAAGTTTTTTTTACTAATATTTATTACATAAAAATGTCCAGTCGATTTTTAACCCTGTATGTCAAATGGTTTTAAAAATATGGCTTATTCTATCTTTACGCACTCTGTACTTGCTTCCCTAACGAGCAACATTTTATTACAGCAAATTTGTGTCAAATGCCTTATTTAACATGTACTATAACCATCTGCTCTATGGTCCATAAGTTATGGCCTATGGGACATCCTAATAAGTATACATTTTCCATTTTTTCAATTTATTACTTTTGATAATAAATAAAGAAAAAAATTAATAAATGTAATATTTCATATTACTCAAAGCGCGTCGCGAACCTGCAAACTTATACACGGTAGACTAATTCGTTTCTCCACGCAACCACATAAAATTATTAATTTTTATTTGAGAGAGTCCGTTGATGATTATCACCTATGTGAATAAACACCGGTTTCTATCAGTTGTGACGCAAAAAAAAACTTGTTCTGTTCATCTTGGGACAGTCGACAGTGGCTAATCAGGGAATCCCGCAGCATTATATTTTTATTTCAAGTGTCAGCTGACTGCAAAAGATTGCGAACTTAAAAGAACGGATTCTGCTGCAATCTAAATAAATCACTGAAATAAAATTTTTGGTCAATATTCGATTACGTGACGTAACATCACAAAAACATATATACATAGGCAGGACCGGATTTACGGGAGAGAAATGTGGACTACAATGTCCAGAAACTTTCCGAAATATGTCTATTCATTATTTTTAATAATAAAAATAAAAAAAATCAACTAATTGAGCATCCAACCAAAATTTGGTTATGGAGTTGGAATGGTAAAATACTGATCTATTCGCGTTGAAAAAAAAGTATCAATTTATAGTTGAGAGTCCATATAGTCGGGCGCTGGCGGCGCACTAAAATTGCGCAAATTAAAATGCGTTCAGAAATTCACTTTTTATATTATGATAGTTGAAAAGGCGGTCATTTAGGAATACGAGTGTCAACGACATGCATTTCTCGTGCCAATATGTTATTGCTTTTTAATCGACTTAAAAAACAGAGGTTATCAATTCGACATGTACCTATAATATAATATATAAACATTTCCAAAAATTGTGCCAAATTATTCAGGAGGGTGTGAAACGTCGAGAAATTTTGGTTCAACCCCTAAGTCCCGCATCCATCCGACTGACGCCAATAGTGTGTGCTATATCATGGCAAATACGCTAATAAACTGAAAATACAACTGAATTCTACAATTTGAACACGTTTAAAATCAAGGGTCACTAAGTGCTCAATTTCCGAAAAATGTGTATCACTGACGAATTTAATGCTGCAGCATTGCTCTCAGATGTAGTCATCTGCGTTTATTAGTGTATTTGCCATATGGCACATACACTATTGGCGTCGGTCGGATGGCGGGACCTAGGGGTCGGACCAAAATTTCTCGACGTTTCATAGCCTCCTGAACATGTTGGCACCATTTTTGAAAATGTTTATAAATATATATATATATATAAACATTTTCAAAAATGGTGTGTGTGTGTGTGTGCGCGGGCAATAACTTTCGAAAGAGTTAATTCATTTTAACGAAATTTGGTAGGCACGTTGGAATCCATCAACGCACGAAGCCTATTTAAAATGGGCCCGATCGGACCATTTTAAGGGTTGTATTTAGGGGTTCCAAAAAGTTTTTGGACCCAAAAATACCGAAAAAATTGTCAGAATTGTTTCAAAATTGAAATTTAACTCTTTAGTAGAGATTAAAATGTGCTGCTAAAATTTTAATAAAATCGGCCCGACAGGACCGGACTTTCAAATTTTATGAAAACACTAGTTTATTGATACGGATTTACTTATGGAAGGGTTTATTTAATTTGGTGTAGATGTTGTAGTGATAAAATCCATGTCTAATATTGAAATTTAATTATTTTAAGGGATGTATTAAGGGGTTAAATTTTTTATTTTGTCAAAAAACAAACTTATGTTCACATAATAATGCCACAATGCCTATGTATTAGCAAATACACTATATTGTCGGCAGGGTTTGGCACTGCGACCCGAGTTTTTTTTTACTGCAAATTGTCTACACAATTTTTTGATTACAAATTTACTACCACACTATCTCAAGATGCTTAAAGTAACAAAGAACTTATTTGTACGGAATTTTCAATTCTTGTAAAATTTTGTTTTTTAAATTGACCTGATGATGAGAGCTTAAGCTCTCGAAACATGTCGTCAATCTCTTTGATTAAATAAAGAGTTTTATATCTTGTTCCGGAAGCAAATTTAGTGTTTTACTATTTTCATTCTACTAATAAATTTATTGACTAGGTATAATCTGTAACATCTGGGTCGTCATGGGCCATGGCGCACAGAAATTTGGCAGTAATGCTTAGAATTTCAAGATCAGTAATTTAATTTTCTATCCTGTGGTTGCCTTTTACATTTTTATTTGCTTTCTAGATCCCAGACAAATTTATTATTCTTTGACTTAGTTTTTTCTGTACAAACGCATCATTTTTAAAATATGTTTTTCTTTTAATCTAATGATATGTATATTTTTTCCAAGCTTTCGAAATGGGCGCGTGTAGACTGCTGGGAGCGTTCTCCCGCAGGAAACGCAGCGGCGGAGATCAGACAGAAGGAAGCAAACTTTCGCGATGCTTGACAGTACTGGATTTGACCGCCCTTGGTGTCGGAGGCACATTGGGATTAGGAGTCTACGTGCTCGCTGGAGCCGTTGCCAAAAGCAACGCGGGTCCAGCTGTCTGTCTGTCGTTTTTGGTTGCCGGAGTAGCTTCGGCTTTTGCCGGTAAGTGCAACAAAATTAACTGCTTTTTAATAGTAAGGAGTACGTAAGTTTATCGGAATCAGTTCGGTATGAAATGATTGTAAGATAAAATTTGTTGAATGGGTCAACTCTCTTGTATTCTTTTGTCGAAGCTGACGTTTAATTTAGAGAAATTTTATCTGTCAACTTTTTGTCGAAACAATCATGCTGAGACATTCCGTAAGAATTGGTCCCAATCAGTCTTTAAAATATAATCTTGACTCTATGTCCACGACATTTTAAGCAAAAATTTCAAACAAATCTCGATGTGTTTGTTTTTAATAAATTACCAGAATATACAAAAACGGCTTCAATTATAATAGTAGATTGTATGTCTAAATACGTATGGGGCATATTACGGCGAGTGATGACAGTTTAGTTTTAAAAATTTTCTACTGTATAATTTTTTTCATTTTTTTATAACATTTGCGAGTTCTTATTAAGAGAAATTTTTATTTAATTATTGCTCTTTTATGCATTTATGTAGTTCTTAGTATCGTTGAAAATAATCTACATTTCAAGATTCAATCATTCCATGACTAATGAATGTTTATAAATTTTTGATTGTTCAAATAATTGCATTTTCATTGCAGTTATTCATCAAATACCTATTGTATTGCACATTATTAACAGATAAATAAATTTACAGTGTGTGACCGTTAAATTATTTTCAAAACTCTAGAGTCTATAAAATGGATCGATTTTGATAAATGAGTTTTTGGAAGGGCCGTCTCAATCGCACGAATAACAGTGGGTATATTAAAATTATTAAAAAACAAAATCGCTGCAGCACGTTTATAATCTAGAGCAGAACTATAGGGATACAAGGCCAATGTAAAACAAAATTTAATTGCTAAACATCTTTAATGGTCAACGTTTCTGCATCCAAATATTATGTCTTCATCAGGATCTTGAAAAAACTTAGCAAATAATCGATAGGTACTAAAATTTCTTTTGTATCCGCTATAGATACAATTTTGTCGTTTTATCAAGGTCTTGATGAAACTTCCATCCTCTATTTAACCCCCTTAGAGGATGAATTTTCAAAAATCCTTTCTTAGTGCTCACCTACGTTATATAAGGAACTCCTGTGCAAAATTTCAAGCTTCTAGACCCATCGGTTTAGACTGTGCGTTGTCTGTCAGTCAGTCAGTGTTAGTTTTTGCGGTCCCTGAGCTCCGGAAGGCACTGACCTTACGTTCATTTGCCTTGTTTTCGACCAGTCAGTCCAGTCAGAGTTTCGAGGAGCAACGTAAGTTTTAAATAAATTGATCTCCACTTTAGAATCCATTATACTGTCTTCATAAATGTGAAGGTCCAGATGAGGGACGCTCGAAAGTCATGTGATATTATTAAATCTCGATACAATCGTTGAGGCACGCTAAGTACTTAACTTTTGGCGGTTTTCACGAACCATTCATAAACAATAATTCGTCTCTCACTATAGAGATAAACTAGTGCTATTGTCTTTGTGTCTTTGTTCAACTTGTACTGTTAAAAAAGATGAACGGGGATTCATTATCAAGTTGCTGTTAATATACGTTTGTGAAACCACCATCAGATTGTTAAGTATGTACTGTGTAGAAACAATTTGTAATTATTACTAGGTTGTCTTCCGAAATAATTAGTACTAGCTGTACCTACATCATTACGTTTTTTTATCAACTTGTTTTTGTTTAACACCTAATTTCAATTGATCCACGTCAATCGGTCCAGGACGAGTAAAAATCAATTTTACAAGTCACTAACCCTTGCAAGATACACAATAGCTTATAGCGGCTATTTGTTTTAGAATTAACAATTAAACAAAAAAAAAACCGGTCAAGTGCGAGTCGGACTCGCGTGGAGAGGGTTCCGTACTATTCCGTTTCATGTGAGAATTTAAATACTTAAAATTTTCGTTTAGATTTTCCTGCAAACTATGACTGAGGCCATTCCCTATTTTTTTCAACATTTTAGACTTTCTAGTTTCAGAGATTTCGGGAATGCTCGATTTTCGTATATTTTTTTAAATATCTTTTAAACTAGGTATGCATTTTAAAATTATAAAAAAATTTATTCGTATTTCTCATAACGAGCCCTTCCATTTGATACGTCACATGATGTACACTTGAAATTTTTTTTTAATTTTATAATTTGCCCCCCAAAATGAACACTCAAAATCGGAATGCGTTTATTTACGCTATACGTCCATGACTGGGTCACCTAACTCCATACATGTACCAAATTTCAACTTTTTTCGTCCAGTAGATTCGGAGAAAATAAGCTATGACAGACGGACAGACACGAGAGTGATTCTCTAAGGGTTTCGTTTTTTCAACGGATGTACGGAACCCTAAAAATAATTAGAATCAATGAACGAGCAGAGCAAAAAAACACAGTTGTCGGGAAAAATACTAATATTTGTTAATTATTGGAATGATGAATGAGTGATTGTAATTTACAAATGCTCGACAGTTATTTATTGAACGTAATTACTAATGTTTAAAATGGTAACTGGACATTTCTAATTTAATTTTCTTTTGGCGTATGACACCCATAAAAGAAGGGAGAACGTGTTTTCAGATTTTTTATTTGTCTGTCCGTATGTCTGAATCTGATTGTACTGGCATCACTGAAGAACGACTGGAATTATTCAGATTAAATTTGGCACACTATTAATTAGTGTAGAATTTCTTTCTGTCTGTGATTTAGTTTTCTTGATGTTTTTGGGTATTTTGTAATTTACCTAGATAGGGAAACGTGTTCCCAGCATTTTTATCTGTCTGTTCGTTCTGGCATCATTCGAGAATATCTCGACCGATTTTGATGTATATAGTTATTATACAGTATCCATTGGTACTCAAACTTAAAGTATAGAATACTTTTTAAACGGTTTTATTTATCTTGACCCCGTAAAATATTTGTTTGTTACTATCTTTGTTACAAATCTTGTGACAGCTTTTGCAACTATTTAACCGATTCTTATGAAACTGCACACACATTGAGTTCCCGTGACAATACAATATTATGATAATTTCAACTTGGTAACGAGGGTCTGATGATTGAATCAAGAGGTGAACAGTGGAACTTTTATAAAAACTAGAAAATAAAAATAGGTAAAAAACTTTTAAGTTAAACGGTTTTATTTTAAATCATCAGCTGTACCAAAAACTAGAAAATAATTAGGACACAAACAAAGGGGCACTTTGTGTCGCTGCGTCAGCGGAATAAGTAATCTGGGAATTGTAACAGACTAAAATAAAAACGTGGGGCGCATAAAAATCTGCATAACGACTGTATAATTATTAAATAAGAACGGCTTGTATAGAAAAATGTGTTTCCAAGCCCACCAACATAAATATTTCAAATGCGCCTCATGTTTTTATTTTAGTCTGTTAAAATTCCCAGATTATTACTTATTCCGCTGACGCAGCGACACAAAGTGCCCCTTGGTTTGTGTCCTAATTATTTTCTAGTTTTTGGTACAGCTGATGATTTAAAATGTTTTTTGCCAATTTTTATTAACCTGCTTCGGGTGAAGATGGTTTTCAATGTTCACATCAAAATCAATTCATTATAACGCCAACATGAGGGAAGCATCGGGCAAAAGCTAGTTTAAAAACCTTTTTAGATAAATAGCGCTATGCGTGGGCTAACTAGTAACAATTCCAGTAAATAATTGAAATATTATTCAATTTTCATAAAATAATCGCGAGTCATGGATGACAGTGGACTTTTTTCAGATTGAAATCTCCTGTAATTATGGCTCATTATCGTGTAATTAGTTAATAATATTTGCAACACAATAGCATCGTTAATAATTTAAATTGTTAAAGCTGTGAGATCGCTGGCGTTAAATTAGGAACGAATGTATTTTGTCTATATAGCATCGGAAGAACCAGTCCCATACCTATCGTGAAATCTTCTACACTCGACACAATTTACTGGGTAGCCAATGGGAATAAATCGGGTGCTACTCTGAATAATAAATCAGTTGGCCGATCAAACTATCGGATAACAATGATACAAAATCGGCCGATTTCGTGCACGCTTTTTCACATAACACGTCTTTGTCATCACTATCCGATAATTCGATCGACATGTTCTTCTCTCTCTTAGTACTTCCGTTGATCCGGTCCACGACACGGTACATTAACATTAAAATTAACATTAATTAATATCACGTCGCTTATATGGTTTTTAAATATCAAACTTTTAAACCCGCACTGGCTAATTGTTGGTCAAAGCAAAGGCCATTCCGTTAAAAACTTCACCATTGTATAGCGGTTCATAGAAAGCACCTACATTCCAAATTTCATCTAATAATATATAGTGCCAATAGGCTCCGAGTAAAATGGCTGTGACATATGGACGGACGGACGGACAGGACGAAATTATAAGAGTTCCGTTTTTGCCATTCGGCTAAGGAACCCTAAAAAAGAAATATATAATGTTTTAATAAATAAAAATTATTGCATTTTTGTTTTATTGTGAATAATCAATGGTAGATTCTGTTTAAATGCAGCCGGACGATTCCGGGCCGGAAAGCTAATTTGTAATAATTTTATCCCTGCTTTAAATGTAAAATGATTCATATACGACCATGATAATCGTGTTATTATTTATATGTATTTTTGTCGCACTAAGTAAGCAACAGATTAAACAAAAAAAGGTAATTGCGCCTTTTATTAATATAGTAAAAAAACATATGAGTGGTTGCTGTCAAAAATGACAATGGTAATGACATCATCACAAGTCAGTACTCAGTATACCATAATGAACAGACAGGTGTATCACGTAGGTAAAATGCTAAATGTTCATATCCACAATTTCAAAGAACAGTAAAAACAGAAAAGATAAAAAGAGAACAAAATAAAAAATTCCGCATCGAAAAAAACATCAACTTTTCAAACTGAGACATTTTTAAGATAAGCTTAAAGTTTCCTCGGTTTAGAAATTTTGATGCCTTGATTTATCGGTATAATGTATGATAATTTTTAAGTCTTTCTTATTTTATTTTTTCTATCAATATCTACTAAAACAAAAATAATTTCTTTAAATTGAACAGACTTCGAAAAAGGAACCAAAAATGGATAAAACAATTTTTAAACAGAAGATTTTAATTGAGTTACGGTGGACGGCTACTAAATAAATAATTAAATCATAACCATTTTTGTTCCCTTATGTCCACACCATATTCACAACAATTAAGTAGTGAATAATTTATATCACTATCAGGCAGCGCAGCGGCTGTCCTGATTGGTTGGCTATATCTAAGAAAAAATCAAATGCCACTATATGTATTATTCCATACGCCTTCCCTGGTCAAATGAGTTGAGATTTATTATTATAACTTAAAAATATTAGCGTTCGCATGCATAACGAGTTGACATTTTCAAATAGTTGTATTACAGCTTAAAAATAATTAGCTCCCGTATGCAGTGTGTTTTCATCATTCAAATTGCTATATTTAAGTAAAGAACAGATTCTACTTTCGAGCACTGTAGAGTAATTGGTAATTCATCCAGCGGGAAACTGGAGGTTTCGGGTTCAAGTTTGTAGATACAGCCAACCAATCAAGGTAGCCGCAACGCTGCCTGATATATATTATTCACTACTTAATTGTTGTGAATATGGTGTGGACATAAGGGAACAAAAATCGCCATGATTTAATTATTTATTTAAAACAATTTTTATCTTCGTTGTACTACAATCACCTTCCCTACCTACAATCAATAAGATACCCCCAAATAAAGATAGTTTACTGATGAACGAAAACAGCTACGACTATTTTGTTCATAGTTATTTCATAAAACGATGTGCCATTAATGACCCTACTATATGCCATCATTGATTTCTATCGAAAAAAATCCAGAAAGGGCAGTTAGCTGATGACCGAAAATCCGCGGTCGATGCAATTAGGAAGTTTCCATTGGACGAAAATACTAATAATGATACTGTCACATCATTATAATAAAGATAACTTTAAAAATTCTGAAAGAATTATTTTGATATCTTTAATTTCAAGGGAGATATTCAATTTCTTGTACGTGGGGTCGCAAACGAAACTGATTTTTGAATATGACGTCACGCGGTACAAGTTTGCTGTTTTTTAGCTTTGTGAGCAATTAGAACCTACGTTACTTAGTAACTATTTTGTTGTAATACAGACTTTACTATTTATATTAAATTAAAACTAACTGTCAAAAATTTAAATATGTCAATATTTTCCGTCATCAACTGGTTTGTTTTTAGTGTTTCCATAACAATTTACGAGTTTATAGAAAGAGATTTATCGGAAGTTACCATGTTAAATTACCACACATACAAACTGAAAATAACTTTTAAAAATATCGTGCCGCGTGACGTCATCCGGACTGAAAACGGAATTTCTTGGAGAATTGTCAATTCAAACTTTGAAGTAGCATAACTTTGTTGTTTTTAAAGATATTTCAAAAATTCTTCCGCCATTAATTTTATAATTTTTAGAACTATGATTTAGACCAAAAAAATAAAAAAGGGAAACTTCCTAATTGAGCGAAAAAGTCAGTGTTGTAGAGCCGTATTACCATTTTCTTATATTCGTGTAAAATTTACGAAGCACACGTAACACCGTAGTATCTGTATAATTAGGACCGGATTTAGGTAGGGAAACAGGGGCTGAAGCCCTGTGGCCTACACAAATTTTTATATTTTTGCAAATTATTTCTTTAACGAAAATACATTAATGATTTTGCGACGAACCAATTTATTTATCATTTATAATTTATATTATAATTTACGTATGTTGATGAAAATTATTTTTATTTGGCAATAAATTATTTAAACACTGTAACGATTTCAGAGTCTCCACATCTTTAAATTCGGCCCTGTGTATAATCCATAGAAATGATAGTTCATGGTTATAATCTAACGAATATTTTGAACTTGACAGGTTTGTGCTACGCCGAGTTTGCATCTCGCGTGCCGAAGGCGGGTTCAGCTTACGTTTATAGCTACGTTAGCGTTGGAGAACTGGTGGCGTTCGTTATTGGATGGAATCTCATTCTCGAGTACGTCATCGGTAAGTTCACAGAACATTAAAGAATATCGTAAACCGGCGCAGCGGTACATAAAACAACTAGCATTCATTATACATAATGCTTGGGAAACTATAATCTCTAAAACTTCATGGACACGGTTGTTGTAATGTGGCGGAGCACCGTCTTGCTGAAAGAATTATTTAAAAAAAACCGACTGCGTAAAAATCGAACTTAAAAGATGGAAACAAGATCAAATGATAACATGCAGTCGAAGGCATCAAATATTTCTGTTTAGTTTGTTACTACTATGTTATCATTTGATCTTGTTACCATCTTTTAAGTTCCATTTTTACGTAGTCGCTTTTTTTAAAAATAATTTTTTATTGACGATTTTTTAGTTTTGTTTTATCAGTAGGTATATTGTTAGCAACTTTTGTTTCGTCTCTACCGCCATTTTGTATTTTACGGCCGCCATTTTGGTTTTATAAAAACAAAACCTAGTCTATAGGTAACCATCGCACGCTTTAGACGAATCGATAGACACCTCATTGATTAAAATCCATCTAGGCCAGCCGTTGGGATGCTTCGAGGGTATAAAAAATCCCACATGCACACCCAGATACGCGTGAAAAACAATACCCTGTCGCATCGGGTAAAAAGGATTAATTTTCTTTCAGCAGTAACCGTATCCGTGAAACTTTAGACAATAGACATCCGTTTCCCAAACAGGTGGATCGGATGAGCAGGGCCGATCGCATGGAGCCTAAACATGACCCACTAGATTTTTTATGCGGGGGCATGTGAAAAACATCAACCATCTACGAGATAGATATATAAAAACTGTGATTGTATGATCACAATCTAAAGTCATTGACAAAACAGCATCAGTGTAACGGGATTTTTTCTGCTCACTACTAACATCCATAATATCATATAGTTATAATATGACGTACATGTATTTAATTTGAAGGTACGGCAAGTGTCGCCAGAGGTCTGAGCGGTTATATCGACGCCCTGGTGGATAACACAATAAGACAAACGCTGACCGACCTGTTACCGATCAACGTCAGCTTCCTGTCGCCATATCCGGATTTATTATCGTGCGCTATGATTCTGTTGCTGACAGCGCTTCTGTCCATCGGCGTCAAAGAGTCGAGTTCGGTCAACAACATCTTCACAGGACTCAATCTTATTACCATTGCCGTTGTACTTGTCGCCGGATCTATCAAAGGTATTGTAAAATCACCTAGTCGATCATTTTGTATCCGACAATGAAAAGAAAAATATCAACGACATGCGCTTCTATCTTCTCTCTATGGTGTCCCTATGCCGAGTAGGTAATCGAATTAAACGTAGTATGACGTTTTAAACTCAAAATCATCTTATAATGTGATTCTTATACTTCAACGTTTCTTTTTTCTGATTTGTTCAGCCGACCCCAGTAATTGGAACATTCCGAAGGAATCAATTCCAGCAAATGTGACGTCGTCGGCTGGTGAAGGCGGCTTTCTACCTTTCGGATTCGCTGGCGTTATGGCCGGAGCGGCGAAATGTTTCTACGGGTTCGTTGGTTTCGACTGCGTCGCCACAACAGGCGAGGAAGCCAAGAACCCGCAGAAGTCGATTCCTCTATCGATCGTTCTTTCGCTTATCATTGTTTTTCTTGCTTATTTTGGCATTTCTACGGTTCTTACAATGATGTGGCCATATTACGATCAGGTGAGTTATAAATTTGAAACTGGGTCTCCAATGCCACTAAACTTTATTTCATCTTTTTTTAACTTAACGTGTTGGTGTTTAGGATAACTTATTATGTATTTCTGTGCATCACACTCGAGTTCAGTTATATTGCTGTACAAAGACGACGCATAAACATGAAACAACGCAAAAGTCAAAAAAGAATATAACATTAACAACAAGCAACTTTAATTAAGTGCACTGCTAAAATTGTTTAAATACACCCCGAGACGATGGCGTTATCGTCTATAGGTAGTTTCTTCTAAAAAGTCGTTGGTATTGTTTGCTTTTTCACCAAATTCATCTTAATGGTGACTAATTATCAGGGCCGACGTAAGCAGGCGTGAAGGGCGTGCACTGCACGCGGGAGGCACAGTCAGGAAGACGACAAATCACATCAACATTAATTAATGATAAATTAAAATTAGTCTAGCAAAAAATTAAACGGGAGAAATAGGAGACATACATAGGGCGGAAAATCTATTTTACACGGGGCGCATAGACGCGTTAACGGCTAGCAGCGGACCTGCTAATTATACACGCAAAAAATACATCTATCTAGATTCTAGAGCCCCGGTCAAAGCCCAAAATAACTGTTTCAAAATTTCTTTGCTGTCTTTTACTAATATTTTTAAAAGATTTTACTGTAAAACTAACTGTTTTTATCAGTTTTTTTTTTAGATTTCCCCCCAAATTGTATTTTACTTTGAGCACCATGAAGGTGTAACTAAGTCATTATTAAACGAGATAATTTTTTTAGAATCCGGACGCTCCGTTCCCATACGTCTTCGAGCAAATCGGTTGGACGGCGATAAAGTGGCTCGTGACTGTGGGTGCCGTGTTCGCATTGTGCACCAGTCTTCTGGGGGCGATGTTCCCGTTGCCGCGCATTCTGTACGCGATGGCCAACGACGGCTTGCTGTTCTCATTCCTTGCCACGGTCCATCAACGCACTCGAACTCCGCTCAGGGCAACAGTTGTCTCCGGTTTACTGGCCGGTTAGTATGATATTAAAATAATGTCAATCAATCAGTTCCAATACAGGCGAACCACAACTTGTAGAATTTTCAAGAAACGAACCATTCGTATTAATGAACATTACACAATTATTTATGACTATAATAAATTGTAACTGGACTTCTGTCTGTAATTTTGTTTTCTTGTTTTTTTTTGTATTTCGTACGGCACGTAGATGGGAAAACGTGTTTCCAGAATTTGTGTTTGTCTGTTTGTTTGTAGTTTTACCATCGTAACTCCGAACTCGTAAACGTTTTTATACTACATTATTGGTGATACCCAAATTTAAAGCTGCTTTTTATCTGGCTGCGATTGAGTTAAGGTAAAGTTTTTGTCAAAACCGACTTTAACGCGATCAAATGCCGCCAGAAAGTAAAGTGGGGTACACCTACATTCTACTATAGTTCAAACCGCCAACAGTCGATTTTTTGTAAAACAAAGCCACACCCCCAACCGCAATCAACTAAATGTCAGAGAAAGGAATAATTAGTGGACTTTTCCTCTATACTCTCTCTCAATAATGAAATAATAAATGCATATCATGAATCATGATACCAGTTATATAAAAATAATATACTGTGGTCTAGTAGCTACTGAATGAAAAAACGTTCAAATATATTGTACACTCGCCGTACATCAACGTAATTCTATTGCCTAAATTGCAGGTATAATGGCAGCACTGTTCGACTTGCAGCAGCTGATAGATATGATGTCTATCGGTACTCTGCTCGCGTACACCATAGTCGCTGTGTGTGTACTGGTGCTGCGATACCAGCAGACAACCCCAGACGGTGGTGCCGCATATTCCGTCAGTACAGTGACATCGGCGACTACTGGAAGTAAGCAACAGCAGGCGCTCGACTCGCGTCGACGCTGGACGCCGATGGAAGCACTGAAAGTCGCCTTTAACCTGAACAACAACAAACAACCGAATGCGTTGACGTCGGCAGTCTGCTGTTGGGCGATCGTTGTCTTCAGCGTGCTTGCTATCGTTTTCGACGCGATTGTTGTCTACGCAGGACACAAACTACTCGAACTGGACGTAACTTACCTCGTACCGTTTCTTATTATTGCGCTGCTGATGGTCAATTTGTTGTTTATCATCGCCAGACAACCGGTAGCGGAAATCCAACTAGCGTTCAAGGTCAGGCAACACTAGACTTCCTCACTGACATAGATCATTGGGCTGTGCAACAGCCCAACGGGCCAGAATCCCAGAAAAGTAGCTCATTAAAAGAAAATAGGCAGTACCTACTAGTAGGTGCCCTCTTCAAACCCTTCTCTGATCATATTCGGACCCGTTGCGTTCACAGAGATTCAAACTTGGGTCAATAGCGTTCAAAGACAGCACCCTAATTAGTGTATTTGCCATATGGCACATACACTATTGGCGTCGGTCGGATGGCGGGACCTAGGGGTCGGACCAAAATTTCTCGACGTTTCATAGCCTCCTGAACACTTTGGCATCATTTTTGGAAATGTTTATATATATATGTATATATATATATATATATATATTATATATATATATATATGTGTTCGCGGCATAACTCTCGAAAGACTTAATTGATTTGAACGAAATTTGGTACACACGTTGGAATCCATCACCGCACGGAACCTATTTAAAATGGGCCCAATCGGAGTATTTTAAGGGTAGTTTTTAGGGGTTGAAAAAAGTTTTTGCGCCCGAAAATACCGAAAAAAATTTCAGAATTGTTTCAAAATTGAAATTTAACCTTTTAGTAAAGATCAAAATGTGCTGCTAAAATTTTAATAAAATCGGCCCGATAGGACCGGACTTACAAATTTTATGAAAACACTAGTTTTGCGGATAGTGATTTACTTACTGAAGGGTGTATTTAATTTGGTACAGAGGTTGCAATGATAATAATATTGAAATTAAGAAAAAAATATTATTTTAAGGGATGTATTAAGGGGTTGAATTTTTTATTTTGTCCAAAAACAAACTTAAGTTCACGTATTAAAGCCACAAGGCCTGTATTAGCAAATACACTATATTGTCGGCAGGGTTTGGCACTGCGACCCGAGTTTTTATTAGTGTATTTGCCATATGGCACATACACTATTGGCGTCGGTCGGATGGCGGGACCTAGGGGTCGGACCAAAATTTCTCGACGTTTCATAGCCTCCTGAACAATTTGGCACCATTTTTGGAAATGTTTATATATATATGTATATATATATATATATATATATATATATATATATATATATATATATATATATATATATATATATATATATATATATATAAATATATATATACATATATATATAAACATTTCCAAAAATGGTGCCAAATTGTTCATATATATATATATATGTGTTCGCGGCATAACTCTCGAAAGACTTAATTGATTTGAACGAAATTTGGTAGACACGTTGGAATCCATCACCGCACGGAACCTATTTAAAATGGGCCCAATCGGACCATTTTAAGGGTAGTTTTTAGGGGTTGAAAAAAGTTTTTGGGCCCGAAAATACCGAAAAAAATTTCAGAATTGTTTCAAAATTGGAATTTAACCCTTTAGTAGAGATTAAAATGTGTTGCTAAAATTTTAACAAAATCGGCATGACAGGACCGGACTTACAAATTTTATGAAAACACTAGTTTACGGATAGTGATTTATTTGCTGACGGTGTACTTAATTTGGTACAGAGGTTACATTGATAATAATATTGAAATTAGGAAAAAAAATATTATTTTAAGGGATGTATTAAGGGGTTAAATTTTTCATTTTGTCCAAAAACAAACTTAAGTTCACATAATAAAGCCACAAGGCCTGTATTAGCAAATACACTATATTGTCGGCAGGGTTTTGGCACTGCGACCCGAGTTTTTTTTACCTTGTTCACACAATAGTGGACATTTTCAGTGAATTGCGGAGATAGGGAATGTCTAGTCCAAGATACCGGCCGCCATTGACACAGAATGCGGAAATGATTGATGTTTTAAAAAAAAAATTGTTTAGTTTTATCTGTTGTAGACGCATTTAATATTTATTTATTCTGTAGGTACAGACAAGAAAAATGATAAATAATGGTAGAATTTCCATACCCAACTTGGCAAGGTTATGTTCTTTATAATCTGTACTTATGTTTTCATGACTATGTATGAGTACCTATGTGTTTGTGTGGATGAGTGTTGTATGCGTATGTAGTTATGTACTATGTGTATGCATCTGCGTATGCATAATATGTGTGTGCATCCGTAGTGTACAATCTTTGAAGCGCCACATACTCGACTACTCCCACTCGCGCATAAGCCATTGTAGCTGAGCGTTTTTTTTTTCAAAAAAATAATAATAATAAATTTGACAAGGCCACCGTACTGTTGCAATTTCATAGAAAGTCGTTTATTTACCTAATACTGAATTCTTAAGAAACAATATATTTCAAGACTATTTTATACCTATTTCCATGTTATTAATTATTCAATTTTCTCTCATTGTATTACAATATATATTATGGCGTAAGTGGGCACTATTACTTGAGGAACTTAAGGCAACACTTATTGTATTTTTTTTTATTTGAATAGAGTGACACTAAGAACGATGGTGTGTGAGAGATTCTTATAATATGAACTTTAAACAATTAAATTAAATTCAAACTCTCGCTAAGCTGTCGAGTGTCTGCAATCTAAATGCAAATTAAGTACAGCCTAAGAATTCACTGACATTAATTGATCTATTCAATCCACAGGTACCGATGGTTCCTTTGGTGCCGGCTTTGAGCGTAATTATCAACCTGTACCTGATGCTTGAACTTGATTATCAAACGTGGGTTCGATTTGCGCTTTGGTTATTAATTGGCTGCGCCATCTACTTTCTCTACGGCATTGAACACAGCGAAGAAGGTCGCCTACTGATCTTAGAACAGAACCCGTCGTCACAAGAACAAAAACTACCCAGCGATCAAGTCAGACAAACCACAAAACTCTAGCTAATTGACAAGATTTAATTAATTTATACGAGTATTTTATTCTATTGTAAATTTAAAAAAAATCGGTCGATACATTTTTTTTACCACCGGAAATTGAGCGGCAGTCGTTCTTTATGGACAATAAATTGATCACATGCATGGTCGGTTCTTGGTACATGTATAGTCAAGTTCCAAAAAGATAGTGAGTCATGCACTTATACTTCACTATTTATATAAGCGGCACAGTTTTTATGCATGAGACGCGTATGCTTACATTGTTTCATTGCTTTTTCGCACCATTAATCTTGGTACGAACTATGCATGCCACACTTTCTTAAATTTTGGAACTTGACTATAGTACTCTTGGCACCTAAATCCTAATACCGCATTAGTTGCCCATATATTTCAACTAGCCTGTATCTCTAGGACGGTTGTTTAAGCTTTAAATAAATATAATATGCATGTTAGGCAGCGACATTGGACCAAATTTTTTGCTGCTTGTAGCTTATTCCGTCCGACGTTGCTAGTATAAATGCGTACATAATTACATTTACACACGGTACGTCATTAACTGCTCTAACGTCACAAAATATCGTTTCAGAAAACCATGTTTGATTTTAGTAAGACTGTTTAGGCAGGGTATTGTGGCAAGCTAAAGTACCCTAGTCTAAGAGAAGAATCACCAGTCATCTCTAATCACTATTCAAAAGTAGTTGTACAGACAAATTTTCAGTACCCTGCCGTTAAGTAATCTATCGATAAGTCAATGGCCAATGCCTCCCCTCCTGCATTTTTCTGCTTTTGACTGGTATAAGTTATCATTTCTGCCGCTAATTCGAATGTGTATGTGTGTTGGGATGAAAAGGTAACTTTAAACTTAGGGAGGGGATACCCGATAAAGTTAGCGTTTACGTCACCAACATCCCTGTAACCATGCACTTATTGGAAGTCGACTGTAATTGACAAAATTTTCTTCAAATAAGATCGCTTACGGCTCAAAAAAGGGTTTGATTTTTTTAAAATTGCTGTCCAACGGATATTAATTAATTAGTGGTTTTAGTGAACTACAACAATCAAATAATAGACAAAAGCTATTATTATGTATTGTTGGAAGTTTTTTTTTGTATTTCTAAAAAAATTAATTGATATCTAAATAATTAATTTTTAAGAATATTCAAAACTCTTAAACTGAGTCGAATCATGAACTGACGCTGAACTATTTGAACGTACAGAGCCGTTTAACAATTTTGTATTTAATTTTAGTGAAATTAAAAACAAATGACGATGAGTAATAATAATTACTGAAGAATCATTCACCAGCGTTATACTTTGTCTTACGAAACAGAAATTAAAAAAAAGTGAACGACTGTCGCGCAATTGTTTTACAGTGCAGGGTCGGCTTCGTGCGACATAAATTATCATTTATATATTATGAAGCCATGATACCTATGTTTGCAATGGATCAAAAAGGTTAAAGCAGAACTCACAATGAAAGTCAACTCTGTTCGGCTCTAAACAATCGACATTTTTAGTCAACACAAGAATAAACGAAGGTCCGCGCACCGCGTCGGCTCGTTTCGGCACAGAACAGACCCGATGCAATGTGCTGGCCTTGTATTTTCTAAAACTGTCGACCATTGACATACGTCATACCGAATGCACTGCGCAACAGCCAACAGCCCAGAAAAAGTACCGCTCAGATAAATTAAACAGGCAGCCGTGACTGCCTTTTCACGCTCTTTTCTAATCAACAGCATTCGCAAAGACTGTCAGTAACTTTATTTTATCTCGTTCACATTGTGCTAAGATAGTGAATGCGCAATCCATTCTGTATGCCAATGGATTGTACCGTATCGAGAGTCTACTTTAATTAGATAGAGAAATCAGCCAATAATAGTATATTGTGTAACTAGTATGCTATATACATCCTTATGCGTTTAGCGCGATGTGTTCAGCACTCGTATTCGACTCGTGTGCGCTCGCCTACTACTCATGTTGAAAACATCGCGATAAAGATTTAGCACACGCGTAGCACAAAGACACTATACTTTATTCAATACATGCATGGTTTTAGACTTAAATTGAATTAATGTCAAACACCTTAGATTCACTGACAGCAGTACACCTCATAATAAAAACATTGGTCTTGATACAATATTTATTTACTTCGTTGCCAATTGCTATGGTAATCATATTTCATTATAGAATCGAAAAGATGTACGCATAATAGTTGAAAGTTCATTATGTAACTTTTTCAAATGTTTTTAATTATAGCATCGAAAAGCGTTTCATAATTTATCTTGACGTCACCAGTCAGTAAACGGTCATTTAAGATCCGCATTACAGACACGAAAAGCGTGTATGTGTTGAATAAAAATGTTTTGGTTAAGTCCGCTTTTTGAAATAAACGGGGTCCACCGGCAAAATTTGTTATTTTAAAACGAAAATTACTATTCGCATAATTTAATATAGGTATTTTGTTCTTATAACATGCTTCAAAATTCAAATGAATTTTTAATTATAGACGCTCGAGTAACACGGTTAATAAATTGTATTATCATATTACGAATTTCTAGGAATAAAGCTCTAAATCAAAGTAGTATTGTTTAGAAAAGACACCACCAAGATGGCCGATCTGCGTAGTACGAACATAGAAATTTGGTGAGAGCTGCCAATGAATATGGACTCGCCCGGCACTAAACTCGTTAATCGTGTGTGGTGTCTTCTCTAAACGCAATACGACTACTTGATATCATCGCATTGTTGAACGTTAAAGTGCCATTATTCAATTTAAAATGCGCGAACCGATTCTGCATCTTAGATCTGTAAATTCATGTTCATGTACTAACCTAGGATTATCAGTGTAAAAAATCTGCCAATACCTTAGCATTATTGATCAAATAACATCAACAAAATGCCAATTCATTGGTTCATTTTTATACAGACAGTTCTGGAACAAATACACCCGAACAGACATAACGTTACTTGCCTGTATGTATTTTTCGTATATGAACGCAACTGTAATTTTACGAAAACGCTGTAAAAAATGGCTGTAATTTTAATAAAAATTATTAAATACTATCAAAATGTTTTTTTACAAAAAACACAGTGTTGTTTTATCGCCCAGGATTTCGAGAACACTGCCTCAGAACATGAAAGGTGTAATATCTGTTGAGTGTTGACAGGTTACCCGATTTGTTTAGTTCCGATTTTGTTGCAAATAGCGTAACTGCAAAAGCTTTCCATTAACAGAAATTTAAACTCTGAGATATGAGGTTGAGTAAAAATATCGACAATAATATGTAAAACTGCTTAATATGTTCAGTCCTACCCTGAATAAAAAAATGACAAATGGAGTGGGACGACAAAACGCTATTATAAAGTATGTAGTTAATTGATATCGCCGACAGCTCCTCTGCCCCCGATTGTGTGATTTATCCCATGCAGTTCGATTATAACTGGCGTCTGTAAAATAAAAAACATAGAAACACGCAGCTCCGCATATTTTAAACTGTTCAATGTTTATCAAGTTCTTAGGGTTCCGTACCAACTACCACAGCATGAAAAAAAACGGAACCCTTATATTTTGTTTGTGATCCTCTTCTGAACTTTATGGACTTATGCCTTCCTCCTTTATTGTCACCAGGATGCCGGGTAAATTTTAGTTTGGCAAATAAATATTAATCAAGTTTAACTAACTAAATAATTATGAACATGCGTCAACTCATGTATCACTTTTCTGTATCTCTTATAAACAGCGTGTGGATCCCAGACTTATTTTATTGTAAATTATAGACGCGTCGACAACTTAGGTCATTAGCGTCTTAGATCCCAGACTTGCTTTACATTTTCGCCCACTGGTTATCTCCTTTTTATGATTTTATTTTAAGACTTAAACAATGAAAGAATTTCTCAAATCGATTTAGTAGTCCTTGAGATTACTCGCGATAAACGAACAAATACAAATTTCTATTTGTAATATCTATTAGTATATATTACAGTAGTTATCATTACTGTTTAAGGAAATTTCAATACTTATACAATAGGTACTTGTAACTTGGCAATGTTTCACTATCTACCACAAAATTCAAGATTGAAATAACATTATCATCATTCATTGCTGAATAAATCAACCTGTTAACTGTAGGAAAATGCACATGATCAATTATTTTGTTATCGCGGAAACAAGGAAAAAATTTAATTAATAGTATCCGGACTCTTAATGATTTTTTAGTTTGAATTTAACAGAGGCTTTACGAACAGTATAGTCGATTCTATCGTTTATAATTTCGAAGCAGGTACACAAAATTTTTCGATATTTATTTGTGTCTACTTTTATAACGTAAGTCAGTGACTTTGCTTGATGGCGGAGCCGAAATATATTATGTTTGAAAGACAATAGATTTTTAAACTTTAGAATACAGTACAGACATTATTTCAACAGGTATGAAAAGTTATAGTACCTACTTTATTACACATTTTCTTTAAAATTTTTTTTATTATATTACATCAATTTTTAAACATACAGTAATATCCCGAATTTTGTAATTTTGCTCCCTACTTTAAATTTCTGATGCCCTGACTTTTAAACGCCCCGAGAAGTCAGTCTTCCCACCGATCCTGATCACACATGTGACGTCGTTTACCTATAGAATTATTTACCCTGTACTTGATCTTTTACGTACGAAAAGATAAAATTGAATGCAGTAGTTCTGGTTTCTATATTAATTTTATAGACAATAGTATTATCATTAGACAGTATAGGTATAGTACCAGTAGTTTTCTGTTAAGATACAATTATGTGCGTTAAATGTTGTACCAAAAACAAATTGTGATCGATAATCGATACTCATTTTACTTATCATTAGCGTTCATTGGCTTTGTTTGTTCAGTAACTGATTGACTGTATTCGTATTTAATTGTTGTCAGATAACAAGAGATAATAAACTATAAGGTGAGTGTATTATGTTTTATTAAGGTGCTATTTTTACATATATTTAAGATGTTATTTGTTTCGTAATTTTGCAAAAAATATGTACCGAGCTGCAAAACCAATTTAGTTCGACGTATACCATTACCGACTTCAAAAAAAGGAGGAGGTTCCAAGTCGACTGATTTTTTTGCTCGGTGCAGTAGTTTTTTTTTTTAGTTTGCTCTCTTTAGTGGCTTTTTTAAGGAGGTGTTCGTTTTTTTAGAAAAAATTTTTATTTCACCTATTTTGTTCCCACATTAGTCTTGATATTTGTTTTAGATTACGTAATTCTCAAGGCTTTCGTAAAAAGTTTTATTTAAAAATTGTAAAAATAATCATTTTTATGTTAGTATAATAATTTGACCAAAATTTGGAATCGACCAGAAAATAATTAATAAGAAATAATAAAGATATACAGGTATAAGGGGTATAAAGGTGAGAAGTGTATGTGGCAAGGCAATAAATAAATTATACTAAAATTAATATATTATACAGATTGTATCAAATTAAACCTGTGCATAGGGCATTCTGTGTGTAAGACAGAGATCGATACATAAAGCAATAAGTAAGAATGAGATAAATGATCGCTAGGATGTTACGTGGTTACTGTAAATAAATAATATTTATACAACCTAATAGCGTCATCTTTGTTTTTTCGCTCCTTCTATGCTGTAAAAATGTAAATCTTTTATCAGTTTAATTTACAGTAACCACGTAACATTCTATTAGCGATCATTTATCTCATTCTTACTTATTGCTTTATGTATCAATCTCTGTCTTACACACAGAATGCCCTATGCACAGGTTTAATTTGTTACAATCTGTATAGAAATTTTCTAATACTTATATTAAAATTGTATTATGTAAATAAAGTATAAACTAACTTTTTTTTGCGTTCAGCTGAAAACTCTAATGTCTGAACACGTTCGGAGCAAATGCGTATTCATTTCACATTTGTTTCGAAGTGAGAATGACAGTGCACAAATGTCTAGCATTGTTTTTGTCTTTGATCTGGATGCAACTGCAACCTTGTTTCTCAAAACAAAACTTTCTCGATTTGTTTGCGGGCAACTGTTTACAAACACTTGTTGCGCCATTGCGGGCAAATGTTTACAAACATTTGTTTGCGAATAAGTGTACGCAGGTGTGGACTAGGCTTAAGAACATAACTTCTAAATTTCATGTTTCTATCATCAGTTTTACCCCTATAGGAGTTGAATTTAAAAAAATGCTCGAATATCGTATTGCTTATTTTTGAAGAAGGGTTAGTAATAGTATGTTGAATTTCATGTTTATAGCTTCAGCGGTTTGATCTGGGCGTTGATTAGTAAAAAAATCCCATACTCCCGTTTTACTCCCTTAGGGGTTGATTAAAAAGAAATGCTTGAATATGGGTTTGCTTATTCATAAATACTGAGGTAAAATCTATAGAGATCGTATACCGTATACAACTTATACAAAATTGAAGCCAGGTTTGACCTCACAGAGCCGAGTAAACATGGTGGCAAAACACGGGGTGGATTGGGAATATTATTCTCTTCTTCTTCTTACATATAAAATGAGAACCGAGTTACAATGGCGACTGGCTTCATTTTTAAATGCTTATACTTCCTCTATAGCTTTAACCTCAGTTTTTTTAAAGAAGAGCTATTTGAATTCAATACCTCTAATCTTAAAGATTTGTGAGATATGAACATTTTGTCAAAAAACTCTACACCCCCTTAGGGGTTGAGTTTCTAAAAATCCTTTCATAGCGGATACCTACGTTCTATAAGCCATAAGGAATATACCTGCCACATTTCAAGTTTTAAGCTTCAGCTATTTGACTTGGACGTCTACAAGTTTAACACGGACGTCGTGACTAAATGCATAATGACTGCAATCAGTATATATGAAACACCTATTGTAAGAACAATGATGTAACACAATGCTCTGTAATCAGGAAAAATTCATTAATTCAAACCTGTGTCACCGTAGGGATTCTAACCCTAAACTTTCCACTATCGCGGCGGACTGAGCTCTTTTTATATAATATTAAGATTGTATATTATATAGATAGTATGTATTAATATAATAAAAAATATGATGATTTTCTGAACAATTTTCGTCAGCATGGTTTGGTGGAAAACTTTGACACGCAAAAAGAATCTGTCCGCTGTGGCATCCGACACCCAGCTGGCACGGCTTTTATCGACACTCGATCTGACAGCATTGGGAGTTGGCAGTACGTTGGGAGTCGGGGTTTATGTTCTCGCAGGAGAAGTATCTAAACAGCACGCCGGACCGGCCGTTGTCCTTTCATTCTTGATCGCCGCTGTTGCGAGTATTTTCGCTGGTAAGTTATCGATCTCTTATTATTTAGATAGCTGATAAACGATTGCCCCTGTATTCAACGCCTGAAACCTCTTAGAAGTGACAAGATGTGGGCAATACGTACTGAGGGAGAGGGGATGACAATTTTAGCAGGAAATCTGAATAATCAATATAGCTAATTCACGCTATGGTACAGCTGAATTATTCAATGCGATATTCAAATTCATACAATCGACCAGTAGGTTCTTAGCAGGCGAGGTGTCGTGTAGACATATAATATCTGTGTCGACAACTTGATACAAGGTCCTAAATTAGCTGACAAACATCGAAGTACCGACAGTCGAGTGACTATGCTCATATTCAGGAGCATTGAAAATTTTTCGTTGGAAAGCAGCCAATTATATAATTGATTCGAAACATATTGGAAAAAATCATTTTACCAACCATAGTCACAGTCAGGACTCTAACCTGAACGAATGAGCTTACATTTACTCAACCGTGACAAGATTACTAATCTGGCTTACTAATTGGTTGCTTTCTAACGAAAAATTTTCAATTGCAATTTAGCCGTATAAATCTATTAATTTATCTTAAAAAAAAATTCAGGAGCATATTTACGACGGGGGGGGGGGGTCTTAGAGGGCTATAGTATAACCCAGGGCAGCAAGTTCGTAGGGGCGGCAAAAAAAGAAAAAAGTAGGGTTTTATTTACGATATTTGTGATAGGAAATGGAAGGTTTGAGAGAGGAGTTGGGGAGGGGTAAGAAATGATGGATGAGAGAAATTTAATGAAGGGGGACGGCAAAAATCTAAATCCGCCCATACTGATATTTCTAACTGTGGCTACGATATAATATTATGTACCTATGTAGTATGTTTAACAAGCTGAAAACACTGAAAATATTTTGAATAAGTAAACTTTTAGTATTGATACTAATACGAGTACGGTTTTAAAAAAATCAAATCAAACAACCCACCAAAAAAGTTACTCATCAAAGGTTAGTTTTGGATTAGATGACAGCGTGGTAAATACAATACAGAGCTTCAACCATAATATACAGACCTCAGAGGGACACTCCCAGTGTAAGTACTGAGTAGGTAGCGCGTGATCGTGTGTGTAATATAAAAGAGCAAAAAACTATGAGATTCTAGGATTAAAAATATTAGTGAAAAAAACTTTCTAAAGACAATCTTTTATTGAAATATACTAAAACGGAAAAATAATTTAGGTTCATAAAAAGCGTGGGTTGTAATCTCTATGATAATTTATTAGTCACGACCCACGCTTTTATAATTATGAACCTATAAATTATTAAAAATTGTTTTCCTTTATCGTACATTTCAATAAAATCTTGTTTTTATAAAGTTTTTTTACTAATATATTATTATTTTGTTCCTTTGAGTTTTTCAAAATTTTTACTAATAAAACATTAAAATTAGTTAATCATTTAATGATTTAATTCTAAAAACCTTTGATTCGTGTATGGTCATCGACTATCGAGAATATACATACAGTGTGTCCCACCGTAACTGAGACATAGCATTTTAACATGGTGTTACGATAATTTGTTAATATTTGCTCCCCGTTAACTGTTTTTGTTATTTTTATTTTACGATCTGGTTCTAAATGTCCCCAGTAATGATGTTGTAGACTTATTTTTATTTAAATGTCTTTAAAAATTAATAAAATCACATTTTTAAAAAATAAATCACAATCTTTGCTTTGTATACCAGTTTAATGGTCAACTGCTCAATGCCGCTGATAGCTTAGTTGGCTAGTGCGTTGACTAATATCATTAACCTTCACGCCAAGCCGGGGTTCGAATCCAGATGAGAGTTCATAATTAAATTTTTTTTTTTAATAATGAAAATACATTGGAGAACAATTAATAATGCTTATTAATAATAACTTTTATTTGTAAATAATAAGCATTATTAATTGTTCTCCAATGTATTTTCATTATTAAAAAAAAAAATTAATTATGAGCTCTCGTCGGAATTCGAACCCCGGCTTGGCGTGAAGGTTAATGATATTAGTCAACGCACTAGCCAACTAAGCTATCAGCGGCATTGAGCAGTTGACCATTAAACTGGTATACAAAGCAAAGATTGTGATTTATTTTTTAAAAATGTGATTTTATTAATTTTTAAAGACATTTAAATAAAAATAAGTGTACAACATCATTACTGGGGACATTTAGAACCAGATCGTAAAATAAAAATAACAAAAACAGTTAACGGGGAGCAAATATTAACAAATTATCGTAACACCATGTTAAAATGCTATGTCTCAGTTACGGTGGGACACACTGTATATGCAAGGGCGTCGCCAGCTTATGACTAAGGGGGGGGGGGCAATGGGGCAATATTATGGAGGATAAAAAATATGAACGCCGAGAGCATGAAGCGTTACACTTTGGAAGTCTTGCGTTTTGGCAAATCTGATATAGTCGTGATGAAAATGGCGGCGATTTTAAAAACGGATGTCAAAATCTTAATGTTATTCTGAATATTTCAATACTTTCTACAATATACATTAAACCTTGCGAATTTATTTACGTTTTGTCATGCGATGCGGAATTTATTAATAGGTAAGGAAGTCAATTGCTCGCACTTTGGTCGCTTTGCGGCTAGCTACATTTGATCTCTAGGGGGGGGGGGGGGCAACTGCCCACCCTTGGCGACGCCCTTGCATATATGTACAAAATTTCAAATCGATCGGATATGTGAAAGTCGTTCAAAATTAACTTGCAAGATTTGACTTAAACATAATAATCTACTATCTACTTGGTGAACTTAAAAGCTTGTAAACGAATTTTCTCTAATTATTGTTCTCAGCAGGGCCGTAGCTAGGGGGGGGGGGCATTAAGGGGCAATGCCCTACCTTAAAACATTAAGTGCCCTACTTTAAGGAATTATAAACAAGCCGCAAAGACTGTCACGACAGAATGACAGACTTGATCTATCTGGCATTTGGAAAAACAAGATTAAATTCGTTGGACTAAATGAAGTTCTTCGGAAATTTGATAACATGGCAAGTTCTGTATTTTTTTTGAATAAATTGTCATATTTTACCGTTTTCTTGCTTTTGTAATTTGATATCACCAGATGAGGTGGGCAATCCAATTAAAAAATTGTAGTCTTTTGCTTCAGCCCTACTTTAAACTTTCAGTGCCCTATCTTGAATTCAGCTCTAGCTACGGCCCTGGTTCTCAGCTGTCGAGTCTATAATAATTTCACCATCTATAGTTAGCTAGGGTTGCCATAATTTGTTAGAGTTAAGTCCGGACGGTCCAACAGATCTGGAGATAAATCGCGGCGACCGTGAAGCGCGTGCCGCAAGAATTTTTTTTGGTATTTTAATTCAAATGTCGGTTGTAGGAATTGGTAAAACTAAGAGTAAAACCACTGAAGAGTATACAGAAGAGGTGAAGTAGGTGGATATTAGTAATTAAAAAACTCAAAATCAACACAATATGTATTTATTTAACTTTAAAACATAAAATTATGTTCATGTACTTATTATTATATAAATGGTTACTGACCTGGTCCTTCTTCATCCCCAGCTTAATTTTCACGTCTTCGTTTGGCTCCTTCTGATTCTGAGTACCATTCGTAGGTAGGTACTTCAGACGTAAGGGCTTTCTTTAATAAAACTTTGTTTGTTTTTATTTATTAAAAATCCGGACGTAAATACGAGTCCGGACAAAAGTCCGGACATGGTTACCAAATCCGGACTAAATCCGGACGTATGGCAAGTCTATCTACAGTGCTATTTGAGCAGTACCTATCTACCATTTTTTTAACTTTTGCTATATATTTGTTTCCATTTTCCAGGTCTGTGCTACGCCGAATTTGGCGCTAGAGTTCCTAAAGCAGGATCGGCCTACATTTATAGTTACGTTTGTGTCGGTGAATTCCTGGCATTTATTATCGGATGGAATCTTATTCTGGAATACGTAATAGGTACGTGCACTACTAGATACTATTACCTACTTCCAAACATATCTGAACAATAATAATTATTTTTAAATTTTAATAATTGACAAGACAACCAAATGCTATTAAATGATATTATTGATAGAGGTACAAGTGTAGTTCGGGTAATCCATATTATTATAGTTATGAGTAAGGTAGACCAAAAACCCGAATAATTTTAAAAAATAAAATTTATTTTCTTAACGATCGTTTCGGCTTTATGCCATCTTCAGAAGAAATATATAAATAAATCTACAATAGATAAGAATTTATTATAAGTCCACAATTTGTCTTGAGTTTGTCAAAATTATTATTACTGTAAGTTGGTTAATATATGATTTGTTGAAATATGTTAAATTTAAATCAAAATGGCGAGATGATTTACAATTATGGTGGTTAGGTATTACTTACGGTAATATTTTATTTTTACAAAAAAAATATTAAGAATTACCGTAAGTAATGACCACCATAATAGATATTATTGTAAATCCTCTCGCTATTTTGATTTAATTTTAACATATTTCAACAAATCATATAGTAACCAACTAACAGTAATAATAATTTTGACAAACTCAAGACAAATTGTGGACTTACCTATAATAAATTCTTATCTATTGTTGTAGATTTATTTATATATTTCTTCTGAAGATGGCATAAAGCCGAAACGATCGTTAAGAAAATAAATTTTATTTTTTAAAATTATTCGGGTTTTTGGTCTACCTTACTCACAACTATAATATTAAATGATAGTTTATTATTAGTGAATTACAGTTTCCAGACAACTATGTTATCATTAACTGCTTACGGTTATGTACTATGTTATTATGAATACTAATATTGTAGGTTACAGTACAATTTTTATTAATTACAACCTCTTTTTACATGACGGTCGACGTTTCGACAAATTATATTGTCCTGTTCATGACTTATATGTGATAACGGGTTGTAATTGTCCAGTTTCAAACATCTATAATATTACTAAATTCCAGTATGTAGGTATACAAATTATGAAAGATGATAGGTTAAAAAATCTAGACTTTGAATTATTATATTTTTTATATATCCAATTCCATGTGGCAATGTCCATTGAAAATACGCTTGTCCTTAATAAATTAATAAAAATTAATGAAAATTGTACTGTAACCTACAACATTAGTTATCATTAACGTTACGAGGCTCTATAATATACATATAAGAAAAATTTAAATATCACCACCGGGACACGAACACGAAACTCCCGGCAGTGGCATATAATTTTTTTATCTAGAATCTCGATACGTAATGGCAACATAGTTGTCTGGGAACTGTTAATGAAAGTAAATTTATATTGTGGAAAGGGGTTAATAAGCATTTATTATTATAAACTAACATTTATTGTTATCCAATCCACAGACCACAAATTACTCTTTTTTTATTTAATTATTCTATTAGGTACGTAAATTATTTATGTAACAAAATTTAAACACATTTAATTAATTCGTTGTAAATTACCAAATAGTCCGGCACGTACTGGCGCATGAGTATATAAAAAATATTCGGTCGAAATTTGTGCGCGAATTTCGTTAGTATGTACCAGGCTCGGACTGGCTATATTTTTTAGGGATGGTAACATTTGTAGGGGCCCGAGGGAGAGACTTGAATAATTTGTTATTTGTTGGGATTGGGAAATGAGAGGGCCCAGGTCTTCTCCAACTCCGGGGGCCCGGGATGCTCCAGCACCTAGCACCCATGGCCAGTCCGCACCTGGTATGTACACTGTACTGTACAGGTACTATATTATGTAGTACAGAACAGCCCATTGGAAGTTATTGTAATGGGTCCGAAAATCGAAATCAAATTTTTATGTTTCAAGGTCACTACACTATTTTTAGAAAGATGTCTGTGTGTGTGTATGTACGTATGTATGTATGTACGTACCTACGTATGTGTCCAAGACGAAATCTCGAGAATGAAAATTGATATCGACTACGTTAGGGTGCCAATCGACGCGTATTAACGTAAATATGATCTGAAAGAAATTTTTTCAAAATAGGTTCAGCCGTTCTTTTTACTTCCCACCTCTACTATGGTAGGGAAGTAATGGATTTAGTCCGAAAAAAATATTTCGAGATTTTAACAGATTTTCACGTTTTGAGACCCTAGCAATCGTTTAAGATCATTTTCTGACTGATGTCTGTATGTGTGTGTGTGTGTGTGTGTGTGTGTGTGTATGTGGTCGATTGTACGTAAATCAAGGTAACCATGATTTTTGCTATATTAAGTTAGCCATCAGTAGATCACCAAACAAAAAAGAGGGCCATGCTTTTTTCAAAGAATAAAAATTAAATTGTGTTTTAAAGACCACCAACAGCTAAGGTTATTTGGGCCTAGTCAAAGAATAAAAAAAAGAGTGTTTATTTTTTGCAAATATTTACTAGGTGGGAAGTATAGGACTGGTCATCAGTCGAATTTTTTTTTAACCAAATAGACTCCAGAAAAGTAGATTTTACACAATATCTTGCGAATAAAAAATTACATCGACTTCGTAAGGGTGTCGATCGATTTATTTTATTTATTTATTGTAAATTATAGACGCGTCGACAACTTAGGTCATTAGCGTCTTGTTTACATCAATTAACAACTCACTTAAAACTAAATGACATCACAAAAAATCCATGAGCGGAGGCGGGATGCGAACCCACGACAGTGTGATCCAAAGTCCGCTACGCTAACCGTCACCACTCTGTCCTCTGGTGTCGATCGAGGCGTGTTAACGTCATTTTGATCCGACATAAATTTTATAAACATCGGTTCAACCGTTTTTTTTTTTAATTATTGTTAAAAATGAATATTCATTATGTTTTAATGATTAAAATGATTACTTTTCTGTGTAATATCTAATTTAATTATTATTATTAAATATTTATCAAACTAATAAACGACCCACCTCACGGCTTGTTAGGACTAAAGTGCGACCCTTGAGGTCCACCCGACGAACTTCCCAGTTTGATAAACATTTTGATTTCGATTTTCGGACCCATTACAATAACTTCCAATGGGAAGTTAAAAATAGTGGTTAATAATGAAAATTTTCTTAATCTCATTAACTGATCTTAATAACAATAGTATAAAGAATATAAATAAAATCATTTATTATATTACATTGAATTTTTTTATTCATTTTTAATGGTTCAAAAGTTACCAAAATCGTTATTTTTCGTACTTTAAAAAAATGATATCTCTGAAAATGTTTAATTTATCGCACAAAGCCATAGGACATTTTATGTTTGTATTTAGTCAAAGAATACGAAAAAAAATTGTCTCATTCAAAAGTTTCATTATCTTGTAATTGTTTAAATAATAGCGTTTTAAACAATGTGGCACCAAGTCGCACCATGTCAACATGCATTTTTTTATAATCAGTACTACGTATTAAAGAGAATCGCGCAAAAAAAAATTCGGCCGAATAGTTTTTTTATACTCACGCGCCAGTACGTGCCGGACTAAAATACAGTTGTCATTGCTTTGTTTTAAAATAAATGCGTTTCAGGATCGGCAAGTGTCGTCAAGGGTCTTAGTGTATACTTGGACGCCCTTCTCGGAAATCCTATGGCAAAATTTTTTCGAGAAACGATGCCGATGAATGTATCATTTCTAGCGCCGTATCCGGATCTTTTCGCCTTCGTTACTACCCTGGTATTTTCCAGTAAGTTGTTTGGGTTTTTTTGGCCACTAGTACTCAGCGTCAGCCCCCTTTAGTAGAAGCGCGACAATATAGGTTTGTTCCTACAGACAATCACGGACTTGTCCCTGACAAGTTTCTGACTTTTTTTTAATAATAAATTATAAATATTTGTGCAAACAGATGTCATATTTATAGCTCTACAGACTGCCATAAAATAAACACAGGCGTTTTTTAAAAAGATACTTGTTTAGCTCCGTATGTCATTAGTCAACACTTCTATATATTTTATATTCTCTTATTCAATATTAATTTTTCGACAGATGCCTAAAATGACTATAGTGTTCAGTAAGAACACAAACTTTCAATAATAGTAGATTTTATTTCTAGTGTCGTAATGGGGTTTATTATACTGACTAGTCGTGACAATATGTAAAAACGAGCGATAGCAAATTTTTACAGTCCACGAGTCATAATACCATTACGCGCGAGAAATATATGGTATTTTTTGCCATACCCACTACAAAATACGTACTTTTCACTTCATTTTAAGTGTTTTCAAAAAATTTCGACAGTTCATTTGCGTCGCCATCTTTACATTTACAGCAGGCCCTGAGTAAGTAATTGTAATAGCAGGCGGATAGAGCGATTAAAAATAAGTTACTATGGCAACCGTTTACTTACGGCATTAGTTATGTATTGAAAACACTTATGACCCAATACAGGCCGATATACATACATGGAAAGTAGCTATTTTGTAGTGGGTATGGCAAAAAATTTATTATTATGTACGTTTTAACTCTTCACAGCGGCACTAGCATTCGGTGTAAAAGAATCATCGGTGTTCAACAACGTGTTCACATTGATCAACTTATCTGTGGTCTTATTTGTGATCATCTGCGGTGCATTCAAAGGTAAGTTAGTTAACAATTAAAATTAACTTTTTTATTTATCATTCAGTATTCACACCTCATTTATGTTATTTGACACCATGGAAGGGCTCGTCACGAATACTCGAAACACCTCGAAACATCCCTAGCACTATTAAAATCCATTTCAAAGCATTTTTTCACTATGAAAAATTTAGTACACAGTTTATATAAAACATTATATCTATTAAAAAATTTAAAAAATAAGGTAAACCAACGTGTATTAAAAATCGCATATTTTTCCTTATTTCATTCAAAAATGACATATGGAATAGAAGTATGGGGCAATTCTTGTGCAGCTCATAGAGTCTTTTTAGCTCAAAAAAAGTCATAAGATTACTTTCTGATGCTCAGTTTAATGAACCGTGTAGACCTCTTTTCAAACGGCTTATGATCCTTACCTTCTATATTTACCACTGTTTAGAGTACACATTAAAAAAAATATTAACAAATTTCTAGAACATTCAACAATTCATTCTCAAGATACTCGGAAAAAATCCAACCTGTGTTTGCCCCTAAATAAATTTACGCATACGAGGTACGGCCCCAATTATCTGGGTATGCAATTTTATAATAAACTGTTGCCGGAGACAAAAGCGTTACCTATTCATAAATTTAAAAGACATATAAAAGCGTACCTTGCTATGATTTGTTTTTATGATTACCAACATTTTTTAAATATTGGTGATTACATCTAATTGTATTGTAGACATTTTTATATGTATTTACTTGTATTTGACCGGTACACGGTGTAGCCAATATAAATACAAATTATTATTATTATATAATTATTATCCAATTCAAATTCGAAGTTTATCGGTTTAAAATTTAAAATGATAACTCGTTGCTAAATTCCAGATACTCGTTGATCAGAGTAGTTATGAATTAAAATTAAAAAAGGCCAGGAAGTGGCTTCGTATACGGACAAAAAAAGTAGCACCTGATGTTCAGACAGAAGACAAGATCGGTAAAGGCAAAATTACGATCACTTTTGATGATTAATTAATGAATAATTAATTCATTGGATGAATCATGAACAATATTCTGTTTACACGGCTGAACCCTGGTTTATTAATTAGATAATACAAAAATCAGTTGATAAATTAAAGTAACTGCACTGAATAAGACAGATTGATAAGTTGCTTTCTGCATTCATTAAAGATGAAAAGTAAGTCACGCATGCTCACATGGATTCACTTTTGATGATTGATGTAAACGAAAGTTTGCATCGACCAACTACGTTCATCTTTCATCTTGGATGATGTGACTATTATTTTTAGTGAACCATCAAAAGTAATAGATTGATATATTTATTGGTTTTCGTTTTGGTTGTGCAAAAATTTCTTACAAACACGTCAAAACATAATATTATGTAATTAGTTATGAAGCATAGTTCGTCTCTAAAAATTCTTTGAGCGTCCTTGAGCCATTTTAAGAGTTGTATTTAGGAGTTGAAAAAAATTTGGGTTCAAAAACACTAATAATCGATAATATTATCGATTCTTACTATAGAGAGTTCCGGTTTTGATCCCACATTTTTTCAGCCCTTAAATACAACCCGTAAAATGTCCTGATGATGCCCAAAGAATTTTTAGAGACGAACAATGCTTCCTAACTGATTCACGTGGATTTAAAAAAAAATATGAAAACACTATAGTTTGCGGATAAAGGGTGTAGGTACATAATTTGATGCAAATGTTGAATTATTGATAAATTATTCGCCGAAATATAGGGATGTATTCGTAATTAGACAGGATTTTTTTTTATTTTGTTCAAAAAAAAAATTAATAATTAGTTCACATAACGTCACAATGGTATTAGTAAATAATATATTATTTTGTTGGCAGAGTTTTGCACTACGATCGGAGTTTTTTTTTTGTGTAAATGAAGTCACGTCCTAGCTTCTTCCTGCTAATTAGTATGTATATCTATGTTCCGGAATCCGGTGTCTTATTATATCCGTTATATATTTTTAATTTGATTAATTGGAAAGTGAGTGTAAGGGAATTTCCGTACAACAGAAAGGTGCACTTTTTAGAAATTACGGAAATACGAATTTCGTTAATTCGCGGAAATCATCAACATTTTTTTAATTGGAGAGGGTATTGTAATACAGAATATGTTATATTCGGTGTAATGTTTTGGAATTGTTTATTTTTTTGTATAATATGTACAAAGCAAAACTTACATAAATAATATTTACAGCGGACAACAATAACTGTGACCACAAGACAAAATAGCTTGTCGAATTTTTGTTGTTTTTTTTTCTATATTTTTAGATAGGTATATAATTTTCTAATTCTATTCTATTTTTTTTATTTTTTTGTGACCACCAACTGCCGGCGTTTTTTTAGACATAGGTATCCAACTTTATATAGGGGGTAAGTTCGGTTTTACGCTCGATTGATCGAGCCGAGCGAACAGATTTTTGGTCACGTGACAAGCAAGCAAATCGAGCCATCGAAACAATTCCGAACGTAATCTAGCAGATTTTTCCAAACGTCAGAATAAAATGGCCCCAGCAAGTTAAATTCTTATTACTAAAGCCGAAATACATTCTTTATTGCTCCTCATTTTAATTTAATTCAACATTGTTATAATATAAATCATGATTCACAATTTTTTTCGTTTTTATTCCTTAATTTTAAAATTAATGGTACTACCGGTTGTTGATTTTTTCGACCCATAGATATAATAAATATTTTATTTAATCATTCTGTGCGATATAGACTTATTGGTTATTACTATTCTTTGAATAAATATTATTCGTGTATTTTTACCTATTGAAAAATTACCTCATATAAATAAACTTCGAAATTTATCCATTCTCACAACAAGGGTTTCCGCTCATTTTTAAAATGAATGCTCTGAAGTTGGTTAAATCTGCTTGCTCGCTCGCTTTCCTCAGAGCAAATCGAGCGCGCTCGATCTGCTCCAGATCTTAAAACCGAACGCAGGATAGAGATCTTTCAGAGCATATAAATGTTAAATTCGAACGTATTAGAGCACTCCGATCAATCTGAGCGTAAAACCGAACTTAAAAAATACATAAGTATTGGGATCTGTCAAATGGTAGGGGCTTTAAAAACATGACGGCGTTAAGGGAAAAGGCGGAGTTAATAAAAAAGTATAAATAATTCTATTTTCAATGAATTGAAAATATGAATTGGTGCTAGGCCCTAATAACCTTAGCTGTTGGTGGTCTTTAAAACACAATAATTTAATTTAATAAACTTTTTGTTTATTTAAAAGCGCCCCCTACACGTAGCGATTTGTTTGTACTGACATGTTTGTACAAACATAATGTTGCGTGTAGAAATAAAACATATTTACCATCAGAATATTCTGATAGTAAATATGTGTTATCCCTACACGTAGTGACGTAACATCATGTTTGTACAAACATGTCAGTACAAACAAACCGTACAAAGAAATCACAGGAAGTTGATTTAAAAAAAGCAATGTTTCGATTCTTCTGTTTATAGTTTATACAAACAAAACGTAGCGACATTAGGTCGCTGCGTGTAGTTTATCGACATGTAGGTACCTATGTGCCTACAAAACGCTGAAAGTTGTTTGTACATATTTGTATAAACATGTAGGGATGAAACATATTGTTTCTACATTTTGTATGTGCATACAAGTCGTACAAACATTCAGCTGCATGTAGGGGGCGCTTTACTTGTTTTATTTTTGTAATAAACAATTTCCACAGAGATCTATTATCTCTATGACAATTTCACGATAAATTTACACTATTAGCATGTAAATTTTTCCCTTATTTGAGTAAAATTTTCTACCACCAGATGTCATATGCCCATTTGACAGATCCCAATAGATAATGGTTTCGTGTCATAATCAATAGCTATCCAGGGCATAATAGTAGATTATATGTCTAGATACGTAATGGGGCATATTACGGCGAGTGATGACAGTATGTAAAAATGAGCGATAGCGAGTTTTACAGTCACACGAGCCGTAATACCATTACGTACGAGACATATATATTTTTTGCCATACCCACTACAAAATACCTACTTTTTACGTCATTTTCAAAAAATTCTGACAGTTCATTTGCGTCGCCATCTTTTCTTCTAGTGTGCCGCGAAGTTCGTGCAAGTAAGTAATGACAGGCGCACGCAAGCGTACGCAGGCGTATAGAGCGAATTAACAGAAGTTGCCATGGTAACCGTTATATTCTGCGCTAGTGCAGAAAGTAAACCATTTTCCGCACACCTGTCTGTTAAATGGGTCATTAATGGTCGCTATACATACATCGAAAGTAGCTATTTTGTAGTAGGTATAGCAAAAAAACTTTTTGAACACTCGTTTGAAAGTTATGTAGCCAGTATAATTAAATTTCAGCTGGGTCAGAACGACAGCTCAAAATATCCATGAGCGAAGGTAGAAATAAAATTCGAACTCACAAAACAGTTTGATCCCGAGACTAGCACACTAACCACTACACCAAACTGTCATCTAGCTGCCACGGTTTTCTGGGTTTACCATTTAATATCTCCAATTTAATATTACGCAACATTGCGCATTAACGTTTCATCTCTAAATAAATTATAAAAAAGCTGCAATTCAAAACACATCATTAAGCTTCTGATTCTAGAGTGTGTGATCACTGATCACCCAATAGACGTTTTTCGCTGCAAGCACTGTCGATTGTATGTTTTTTGGAGAATCTTTCTTCAAGTCGAACACCAACACCAAAATAAACTCGCTAAAACGAACCTCGAATGGCCAGATACATTTTGAGTTAATTAACACCGATTTTAAAATGCTCGTCGACTCGTCGTTTGTGAATTGTGACGCTTGTGTCATTGAAAAGTGCCTCAAGACGTGAAAGGCAATAGGTACTGTCTGTTTTCATTAGAGCGAAAAATGCAGAACTGGGTGATTAGAACAGTTATTAATTTCATTTTATCTAAAATCTGACATAAACCCTTTTGCCTTATGACCACAGATATACCAGAATATTATTACTATTTCCTAACAGTAAATTTTAATGAATTATCCAACGAAACGGCTCGATATTCTATGCTACAATAATTACTGTTTCTACTATCAGAATATTATAGGTATCAATATTATTATAAATTATAATATAATATGTACAGTTTGTTATAAAATTAAAATTTGTTACTAGAATTAGATGGTCATGGGTTTTTGCATACGTGATACTATCTAGTTAGGTTCTTTCATTCACATTAGAATGTGCCAGGTACATTCTAATATAAATGTGTATCAACTAAAGATTCAGAAACCAGCCTATACGAAAATTGAAATCCTGAGCCAATTCATAGTAAACTATAATCATAATATTTATGACTACGCGACGCCACTCGACAATTTAAATTACCTGATTTTCAGACACGACGCGACAGTGCGCAAAGCAGCATACAACGAATTTTGTCGCGTCGCGCTGTTGCCGCGTCGCGCTGCTCTTGTGATAATTGCTACATTTGAAAACACGCACATTTTCGGAAGTAACTTTTTGTCGCATCGCATGGTCATGTGAGTATTGACCTTTCTCATTTTCAGCAAATAACCAGTTGTTTTAACTTTCTGCAAGTTTTTGTCTGTCAAATATTAATTATAATATGGTAACTTTTGTCACAAGTGTCGGTTTATTTTTTGGGCCAAAACTACTTTATGTGACGTCATAGTTTTTTTTTTATATAATCGCTAGTTCAAGCTCAACTGTATTTGTACCTAAACTTTACAACTTACTGATGAGCGAAATGGTTATTTTTTTAGTAACAGCTACCAATAACAATTATAAAATAACAGTCAATTACCAAATATGATTTATTGTATTGGGGAAACTTAAAATTATAAGACCCAAAATGACGAACGGGACGATCTTTAGAACTTATTGTTATTTTATAACAGTATAATTTTGGTAGCAGTTATAAAATAATGTTACTGTAATTTCATCCCATCGTTAGTACCTACTATAGATTGATTTTCGAGTACAATCAAACCTGCAACGCTGACAAGCTTCCATCAATAACATATTTGCAAAGAGAAAACCAAAATTTAATGCAATTCAACGGTACAAGATCTGCCTGGTCGTTTAGCCAGCAGATGACAGAGGTCGGGCGATGCCACGATGTCGCCGAGAAAGACGCTTAATAAGTAGAATTCGCGTGTCATGTTTGAGGACTGCTGATAAGACCTATAAACAAACAGAAAAACAGGCAAAGCATCAGAATTATTGACGAAAGCCGAAATTTATTTACTTGAGCCGGAACGATTTCAAATATCTATAAAAGTATTTAGTCAGGTGACAGACGGTGAATAGATGAAGCTTAAAGTGGCACGCAGGTACTACAGCTCCTAGTACTACTAAGATTACTATACTTGCAAACAGTAATATTAGACTAATTACAAACCCGGACTGAATTCGGATTCACCGAAAATGGACAAAAGACATTGACAATTTTATTTTTAAATCAGGAATTTTAATCGTCACTGTCAATAAATAATAAAATATAGGTAGATAGCAGATCGGTAGCAAATAGGATTGCTAACTCCATATGGAGCTTAACCCGAAGATTGTAAGAGCAGTGGCAAAGCGTGGATATTTTCTTTGGATATAGACACATCCGGGGAGTCTGAAGACTATGAAATACCCCCCAGTTTAAAGGAGGTCCGGTGATCTCCCCCAGGAAATTTTTTGAAAAATAAACCTCAAACACAAATAATTTTCATCATAATTCTATGTAGTATTTTTCGCTCCCGAAATATTATATATTATAATCGGTTATCGCTTGACGAGTGTAGAGCATTGATCCATTCGATTCTGTGGCCGGTGTTCAGCGTATTGGGAGTGGGGGACCGTACACTGCCGCGGACGGTCGCTGCGTCATCTTATCGGACGATTAATTTACAGAATGCGAATTTATTGAATGCGATTTCATAACAATTACAAAAAGCAATAGTAATACAGGATGCTTCAGGGCCCCCAAGACTTCTGTCTGTCTCCCACCCGGTAGTTACGACAGATATAATATGTAAACAATAATACATTTCAATAAGTAATTTGATGAGTGGTTCTTAAAAATATTTTTTAAATACTTCTTTCATATGTAGATTCTTAGATTACAAAAATATTAATTAATACTTAGTCCAGGGCCGGATTTAAAGGCGAGAGAGATTATTTTGCATTACTTGCTGGGAATGCGACTGAAATTTCCATAACGTCAAAAAAGATTTAAAACTTGAAGATCGAAGGGTATTCATTGAGTTGCAATTCATTGTTTACCTTAGAAGGAGCGTATATCTTTCAAACATATTTTTTTTTTGTTATCAAATGTACAATGCTATTGTAATTTGAAAGAAATAAATTCTATTCTATATCGCAATGAAATCGTATTCCGCGTGTGTGTTATAGTAAGGCCATAAAAAAGTTTGATAACAATTTTCAAAAAGTTTGTGGAAGCTTCGATGCTGTAGTTCCATTCAACCTTCCTCAAATTAAAAAATGAGATTATTTTTTACGCAGTCTCGTTTATATTGTGAAACTGAATAAAATGACCGACTACAGAAATTCAGAAAACTATACTTCTAAAGTTTAATTCTGATTCAAAATACCTGAGAATGTCGTTCCAGTCCACGCCGATTTCGTTATCCTTCTCCTGTTCTTCTCTGATAGCACGATTAGCATGTTCGATGCAGACTTGTTCGTAGATGCAAACACGTTCGCCGAATTCGGTTACCATTTTCTTTTCGGCTGCCAGTACATCGCTCGCAGCGGTGTTTTCTGAATCTATGGCAGCCCTACGTGTTCGGGTCGCTTGCATGTATGTTCCTTAACATACGTACAAACAAATGTTACATAATGAGTTCTAGATCATGTGAAAATGATAGAAGAATACCCGAAACATCGAACCGTCAGAATCAAAAGCCCCGTTTCATTGGTACTTGAAGGCATTTCTATCAATTCCAACATTAATCTCTGTTTTAGATTAATTAAGTAATCTTATTTCTTTCCTTCTCTTTTTTTTATATATGATTTTATAATTGATCAAACCTATTTTAAAATCCAACTCAAAAATAACTAATATGTTAATTTCTATTATCCACAAGGGTCAGCCGACCTAACAGCTTGAAATTATTATTTAGTATGTTTTCGTATATTAAAAGAACCTGCCTTTAAAGCGGCTTCACTAGAGTTAATGTCGATTTTGACGATATAACCTTGTCTCTACCCAAGCATATCCGGATAGTGTGCCACGCTTCATCTATATCAATCCAGTAGTTTTCGAGTGAAGCCAATACAGACAGATAGACAAAAAGCCTGGAAAATACGTTTTATCGTCTAGTGAAAAATAGCCGTGAACACCGAAAAGCAAACAACATTACAGACATAGATCGTATTACAATTTTATAATATAAGTATCGATATTGACAAATCTATACAAATATATTCAAGACACGTGAAACACATTACCCTCTTTTAGGTTCACCGTAGTCGGGTAAAAATAGTAAACGAACTTCTGTAATTGCATTTTCCTGCGTTTTTTTCGGGGTTTTCTGATACTTTAAATGATACCTAAACTGGAAAATGCGTTTCCAGAATTTTTGTCCGTCTATTTGCCGGTACCAATATCACTTTACAACAGCTGGTCCAAGTTTAATAAGACTTGATACACTAAATTGGTATTCAAAGTATAGGGTGCTTTTCATTCGGTTACGTTTTGCTTAAGAATCGTTCCTGACCAAATCTACTCTACTTTAATCCGAGCGGAGTTGTAGATAAAGGCTATAGAATAAAACAATGAAAGCGATGAAAATAAAGATTTTATAGTGCAAAATTATACACATAATACACACCCAATAAATTTCTACACCTGTTTTAAAGTACAACTGCAGAGAGATCAGAGAACGGTGCGCGAGAAATCAAGCAAGACCAAAAATGACCTTTCAACAATATCAAATAACAATCATTATGATAACGTATTCACGCAATATGCTGTATGCAACACGATTTTCAAATAAACAATTAATTGCAATAGGTACATTCTGTTAGGAGTTGGGACACATCGAGAGATGATTACTGGGGTTTACTTAAGGCTTTAAGCGAACGGTTTCAACAATGTAAAGTAATAAGTTAAAAAACCATAAAAGAAAAGGCAAAATATAATTTACTTAAAAACAAAAACACATTTTAGAATAATTAATGTTAGATAGAAAAATATTTACTTTACAAATAATTTCATCTTAAAGTGTGCATCAGACATGCATGTAATTCCAGATATGATGCAAGAGGAATTTTTGAATGCAAAATGGCATAGTGTCTTAAAGAACCCACACAAATTGTAGGTATTTTCTTTATTTGCTTGTATTTTTCTCAAATAAACGGCTATCTAAATTAACCGAAATTGAAATATTCTCTATTATAGTAACTCATTTGAATTCGAATAGGCAAGCTTTTTGACGAAATTATTAAACGGCAGAGTGTCCTAAACAACCCACACAAATCATGATTATTTTCTCAATTTGCTAGTTTTTCCCCCAAATAAACGGCAAGCTAAATCAACGAAAATCTTCTGTATTAATAACTCACTTGGATTGAGCGAATAGGCGAGTTTTTTGACGAAATTGGATAATCTGACAGCGAGAATAATAACCGGGAATCCGATCAGTTGGACTGGCAATTCGATGGAAGGATCCTGGGGCGCAGCTAATGCGCCGTTCCCATTATCGTTCACGCACGACATAAGGATTAAACAGGCGTACAGGATACCGAAGGTGGCCGACAGGAGACCTGTAGGCTTCATGATGAAAGCACGGCACACAATGTTTACAAACACTGCGAACACAATTGAACCACCTAGCGTTCTCAACACTGAATGACTAATCAAATGAACGAGACGTTTGTTTGTTGAAAGTGAAATGTTAGATTTTTAAGAAGTTGCCGCGCACCGTGAGACCGATATCGTGGGGAGCTAGTTGCTGTTGAGGGACTGTGCCGTCATACAAGGATGGACTAAATGCATCAAGAATGCTGCATTGGCATCTTCAAGAAAATAACTGGTCTATAGCTCCCATCGATGTTAAATTTGAATTACCAAGTCATTTGTATGATTGTCTTATCAGATTATAGAAAACTAGCTTTCCGGCCCCGGGCCCGGTTCGCCCGGAGCGTAATAATATATAGCTTTAGTTACTCGGGCTAACTTACTCTAGCATAAATCGGGAAGAAAACGACTTAGCGAGTTGAAAATAGTCACATGCATCCATATTTGTCAAGCACAATAAACTACAAATTTCACGACGCCAGGGCTTACCGTTGGAGAGTTTTTGTGTGACGGTCAGACCGTCAGGTACGAGTATTTTCTGTTGTCTAGTTAAGATGCACAAAAAACGTAGGTATATGCATTTCTATTTGTCTAAATTTGGTATCTTCTATTACTAAAAAAAGAATTGGAGAAATTTACGTGCTCTCTAATTTCCGGCTCTTGACCCAGTGGCGTAATTACAGGGTGGCAGAATTGGCAAAAAGTCAGGTCCTCCACGGGGGCTAATAATAAATGGATGTGCAGTACACCCATTGGCGGCGGAAGGGGGTCCGAGAGGCGAAGCCCCCGCCCCCATCCAAATTGTAAACTATAAGCATTTTTAATACTCTTTACAATGTAAGCTTTCATAAGTGATCATGTGTCTATAGTCTCCCACAAAAAAGTCGAATCGCAGCTAATGAGAACACCACCCAACAAAAGTATTAATTTCAAAATTTAAATTCACCAAAATCAGTTTTGTTTTTTTTAACCCATCACAAAAATGTGCCAGGAGCCCTCAAATTTATAGTTACGTCACTGTCTGGACCCAAAATCGTTTCTCTTTTGTTTTTAATCTGGGAACATATTACATAGGTACAATATACATTAATTGTGTGCTTTCTCTTAAAACTTTCCATTGAGGACATATTTAGCACCATTTGTTTATTATTAAAATGACACATCCATTATTCATCCCTAAATAGAAGAGGACAGAGCTAACCTTAAACCAGTATTCTGTTTATCTGTAGGTTGGTATGCAGTGGCCACCAGCTGACTTAACAAGAATTGACCCACCGATATCAAAAGTGAAAGTATTTGTACTAATGAATATATGCATTGGCTCCAAGTTATATCAAAATACGTATGAGCACACAATTAGTGTATTATGTGTACAGTAACCTCTATTTAAGTTGTTACTCGTTAAGTCAACGCTTCTAGGCCTTCCTTGCCTGCGCTTTACTGTTTTCAACCGTTACGAGTCCCTATTCTTGCATTTATGAGACTCCGTTAAGTTAGAGATAATTGCCAGTGAGTTTGGTTTGGATTAAGAAAGGAGTAAAGATAAGCCGCTGACTTTAAAATCTACTGTACCGATACAGAAGTAGGTGTTCGATTATTCGAGGTCCGAGACAATAATATATTACTTATAACGAGTTTTTATATGTTTTGCTTTTTGTTAACAACTGACACTCGACAGCACCCCAATTTCATCAATTTCGTGACTCAAGTTCCGGATAGAATTTTTGTAGATAAATTAGGGGACAGGAAATTGTTCCCGTTGCACTCAGGTCTACAATGGCTCATTTAACTAGGTTACCGTACAGTCCTGGGCCCTTGTGAGAGGACATTCAGTCAATTCGTGATGAACCTGAGGAATCTTTTGGTACCCAAATACTTGATTTCCAAGGGTTAGTGTCTGAGGCGCTTGCGCAGCATTGTGTGTTAATTGTTGGAGTATGTATCCGAACAGTCCTGAGTATTCACAGAAAACAATCACGTCCTTTCAAGCCTTCAAGGTCACACTCCCCAAATCATTTGTTCCCGGAGTATGGGCACCAAAGGTTTTATGTCTGAGGGCCGCCAAAACTGCACACTCGCCAGTTATGTGATAGGACGATTCGTCGTTCTGACTACACAACCTACACAAAGCACTTCCAACCAGTTTTATTGTGTGAAGGTGCTTATTCAGATAACAGTGCCCCGTTAGATTAGGAGTCATGTTATGATTCTGCAACGCTCTTTGGTTTTTGCTATGTTGCAGTAATTTTTAACACGCTTTTATTAGCTTCACTTGTATGTTTGCTTGCTTGCTTGTCAGTTTGTAACCGACTTCTTTGAACTTGATTTTGACCAACTTTGAACGGTCAGATTTAGTTTAAACGTTGTCGACTTATCAAGGACCGACGACAATACAATAATTCAATAAGTTTGTCCCATTATCCTGACCAGGAACTCCAAGACTAAAAAAAAAAGCAAAAAACTTCAGATTGAACTGAAACTTTGCACACTTATCAAGGACCGATGACAATACAATAATTCCATAAGTTTGTCCCATTATCTTGACCAGGATCTCCAGGACTAAAAAAAAGCAAAAAACTTCAGATTGAACTGAAACTTTGCACACTTATCAAGGACCGATTACAATACAATAATTCCATAAGTTTGTCCCATTATCCTGACCAGGATCTCCAGGACTAAAAAGCAAAAATAAATTATAATTTAAAAAAACTAAAAAACACGCTTTAATGAACTAAAAAGTAAAAAATAATTAATTTTATTGTAAAAAAGCGTGGGGTAGTATGAAAATATGATACAAAGCATCCCACGCTTTTTTACAATAAAATTAATTATTTTTTACTTTTTAGTTCATTAAAGCGTGTTTTTTAGTTTTTTAAATTATAATTTATTTTGTCGCTATTTGTCAGTTTGTAATTAAAACAATCGTTCTTTGCACGGGCCTTGCTTCGCACCTTCTGTATTAAAATTTGAGGATGTTGAATTGTACCTATTAGTTCAGGGACACTATCTAAAAATTAGCCAAATTTCAACTATCCATGGTCAATCCGGAGATTTTATTGCTCAATACAAAATTTAAAAAACTCGGGTCGCAGTGCCAAAACCCTGCCGACAATATATATAGTGTATTTGCTAATACAGGCCTTGCGGCTTTAATACGTGAACTTAGGTTTGTTTTTGGATAAAATAAAAAATTTAACCCCTTAATACATCCCTTAAAATAATATTTTTTTTCTTAATTTCAATATTATTATCAATGCAACCTCTGTACCAAATTAAATACACCCATCAGTAAGTAAAGCACTATCCGCAAACTAGTGTTTTCATAAAATTTGTAAGTCCGGTTCTGTCGGGGCGATTTTATTAAAATCTTAACAGCACATTTTAATCTTTACTAAAGACTTAAATTTCAATTTTTTTTGAAACGATTCTGACAATTTTTTAGGTATTTTTGGGCCCAAAAACTTTTTGGAACCCTTCAATACAACTCTGAAAATGGTCCGATCGGGCCCATTTTAAATAAGCTTCGTGCGGTGATGGGTTCCAATGTGTGTACCAAATTTCGTTTAAATCGATTAAGTCTGTCGAGAGTTATCGTGTACACACACACACACACACAATATATATATATAAACATATATATATATAAACATTTTTAAAAATGGTGGCAAACTGTTCAGGGGGGTATGAAACATCGAGAAATTTTGGTCCGACCCCTAGGTCCCGCCATCCGACCGACGCCAATAGTGTATGTGCCATATGGCAAATACACTAATAAAGTTTACGTACACACACGTTAATGTTTCCAATGCGCATCGCGCTGTTCATAGAAACATTTCCAAATGAAACTGAATTCACATATCCATATATAAGTCGTTGATCGAACGCCTTTCGCCCCGGTGGTGGCCGGTTCATCGTCTGCATAACACAATCACTTGAACACACGGGGCTCCCAGAATTAACAATTAGAAGAAGTCGCGCTGGAAAGCATTCACTGTGACAATTCAAACGACTTGTATTATGAAACCTATGTTATGACGTGCCGCAATCTATTTGCAATGCATTTACACACGTTCCCGATACACAAACGCCATTGTGACCAGTGGCGCACCAATGTTAATTCGAAAACGTGAAATTACGAGGTAAAAACTCATAAAAAAGAAATAAAAAATAATAATACTCAACAACTGCTTTCAAGTCTAAATTTATGACTGCACAAGCTTAGGATTTCTAAAGTATAATCCTTATACAATTAGGAAGTTTCCCTTTTTTATTTTTTTAGTCTAAATCATAGTTCTAAAATTTACAAAATTAATGGCGGAAGAATTTTTGAAATATCTTTGAAAACAACAAAGTTCTGCTGCTTCAAAGTTTGAATTTGACAATTTTCCAAGAAATTCAGTTTTCAGTCCGGGTGACGTCACGTGGCACGATATTTTTAAAAGTTATTTTCAGTTAATTCAGTTAATTTTAATTTAATATCAATAGAAATGTCTGTATTACAACAAAATAGTTACTAAGTAACCTCGGTTCTAATTACTCACAAAGCTAAAAAACAGCAAACTTGTACCGCATGACGTCATATTCATAAAACAGTTTCGTTTGCAACCCCACGTACAAGAAATTGAATATCTCTGTTGAAATCAAAGATATCAAAATAATTCTTTCAGAATTTTTAAAGTTATCTTTATTACAATGATGTGACAGTATCATAATTAGTATTTTCGTCCAATGGAAACTTCCTAATTATTATAAAACACAACGTCTTTATGTCTGTCTGTCTGTCTGTCCGTTTGTGCGCTTATAACTCGAAAATTACCAGTCCGATTTGAAAAAAAATTTTTTTTAGATAGCCCGTTTATTTGGGAAGGTTATAGGCTATTTGAGTTTTTTTTTTAATTCAACCCCAAAGGGGATAAAACGGGGGTTTAGAATTGTTTGACTATCTATACTAATATTATAAACTGTAGGCAAGTACGCGAAGCGAGAATAACGACAGGCGACTTCGCTTCACGAGGGGGTAATAAATCATAAATTATCAAGTGTTGGACAAAAAAATCTAACGGCATTATTTAAGTTAGACGGGGTTCTTTTTAATGACATAAATGAAAAAATGACGTTTGCGCAGACTCATTATAATAATATATGATTTTGGTCACGACTTACGTGTTAAATTTGTATTTATTGTGTATATGTGTTATAATCCAACCTCAGATTATGTGTTGTTCCAATTAATTTGCCTCGATATTTGATAGAAATTCTATTTTGTCTTGGTGTTATTAAAAATGGATACTTCATCTTTGTATTCACCTGTTGTGTTTACTTTACATGTTGAGTCGGTGTTCTAGCAGTGGTGTTGGAATATTGACTCTCGCATGTAGTGGTTTTTCTGTGACAGAATGCTTTAAGGGGAGAAAGTCGATCGTTTGAAAATGTGTCACTGTGTGAGTAATGTCAACTCAGTCCGCCGCGATAGTGGAAAGTTTAGGGTTAAAATCCCTACGGTGACATAGGTTTGAATTAATGAATTTTTCCTGATTACAGCATTGTGTTACGTCATTGTTCTTACAACAGGTGTCTTCATATACTGTTTGCAGTCATTATGCATCCATTTAACTATATATTATGATATAATGGAGTCGTCTCGCTAAATTAAAATCCACCTTTCTAATATAACCCGCGACCCAGCCATACCTTACTTATCTAAGATAAAGTAAAATCATACTTTTATGTGAGAAATAACTTTTGGCGCATCGCGTGACGCATTTTGACTCCAATCAGCGGTAATACGACGCCACGTGGTAAAACTTGAACTAATAAACGACGTTGAGAAACACGCGATCGAATTAGGCCTTAAGCTATGTTTAATAGACTGTGAAAGCTGATAACACTTTTTTTATGTGTATATAACTTAACTTTTTTTAAAAGATGACTTATATATCTCTACAATGACATGGCTCATTATATCAGTAGATGTAGAGGCTAATAAATCTTATATTAAAAAAAAATATCTCTACAAGGGGTAAATAGTCTGTCAGTCCAAACACGGGGCAAAACCACCTCTTGTTTTTTTTTGTTCACTCTTGCGAAAAATAAAGACTCATGTGTGTTTATAAATTATAAGACTTAAAATTGAGACAGCTTTTTCTTTATTATTAGTGAAGTCTAGAAAAAACTGACATACTGTTTGGACGGGGCTAACTCCCTGACAGATGATTTTTAAGTTTTTGAAAAATGCATTGAATATTGTTTATAAAGTATTCCATTTCAGCAACAGTTTTATAATAATATTTAAATAATTACTCTTGAAGGACAGACGGTTCTGGCGGGGCTAACATCAAAAAAACTAAGAAATACTTATTTTTATGTGCGTCCGACAGAGAGGGTAATAGGCAGGCGCGCGTGTACGAGAGATAGCTATATCGTATATGAGAAAATTAGATCAATCAATCAATTGTAGATTATAAACGCGTCGACAACTCAGGTCATTAGCGTCTTCAACACAACAAATAATCCATTTGTGTATTAGAATCCGCCAGTCGGTATACACAAACCGACTGGTACGAGCTCGGGTCCCTGGGAGCGCTACTTCCCAAAGAACATTGGAATGCAATTTGCGATAGCCACCACACTCCAATGTCCCCCCCTGAGGAGAAGAGAAAATTAGACTTTAGTAATATAAAAACTCGGGTCGCAGTGCCAAAACCCTGCCGACAATATAGTGTATTTGCTAATACACACCTTGTGACTTTATTATGTTAACTTAAGTTTGTTTTTGGACAAAATGAAAAATTCATCCCCTTAATACATCTCTTAAAATAATATTTTTTTTCCTAATTTCAATATTATTATCAATGCAACCTCTGTACCAAATTAAATACACCCGTCAGCAAATAAATCACTATCCGTAAACTGGTGTTTTCATAAAATTTGTAAGTCCGGTCCTGTCGTGCCGATTTTGTTAAAATTTTAGCAACGCATTTTAATCTCTACTAAAGGGTTAAATTCTGAGATTTTTTTCGGTATTTTTGGGCCCAAAAACTTTTTTCAACCCCTAAAAACTACCCTTAAAATGGTCCGATTGGGCCCATTTTAAATAGGTTCCGTGCGGTGATGGATTCCAACGTATCTACCAAATTTCGTTCAAATCAATTAAGTCTTTCGAGAGTTATGCCGCGAACACACATATATATATATATATATATATATATATATATATATATATATATATATATAAATATATATATATACATATATATATAAACATTTCTAAAAATGGTGCCAAAGTGTTCAGGAGGCTATGAAACGTCGAGAAATTTTGGTCCGACCCCTAGGTCCCGCCATCCGACCGACGCCAATAGTGTATGTGCCATATGGCAAATACACTAATAATAATTTATGTCGACCGTCTATAATCCACAATTAAAAATAATTTATAATCATGGTTACAGTCAAATTTTAGCGCGCCCTTTCTTTGAAGTGAAAAATACTTATTTATGTTTTACAATGCTTTTACAATATTCGTCTGTCAAGGAGTCAGCCCCGTTCAAACAGTATGTCAGTTTTTTTTCTAGACTTTACCATAGATCAAGTAATCATTGAGGAAGATGCCTTTCCTTATGACGTAATACGTGAGCAGTTTTTGGAGAGACTATTAGGATCGCATGATCGCTCTACACTAGCGACACCCCTATTTCTATCCATGAACTAAACTGCCAAACCATAGGTTAAGAAAAATATTAAAGCTACCATACTTCTCTGTTTCTAGGGGTTTGGCAGTTTAGTTTATGGACAGAAATAAGGGTGTCGCTAGTGTAGAGCGCAACGATCATGCGATTCCAACGGTCAATCCATAAACTGTTTATTTAAATTTATTTAATAAATGACTGTCATTTAATATTTAAAATGTCAAAAATCTGAAAAAAACTAAATTGGTTAAAAATTTCCAGAATTGTGTTTTTCATTATATTTTTTTAACTAAATTTTAGAAATTTCTGGTACCTATAATAATTTAAATGTTTTATAGCTGTTTTATAATATGTTGTATATTATGAAGTTTGAAGAATTAATATAATTGACATTATGTGCATTTTTTATAAGTAAATCTTTTTGTGCGTGTGTATTATATTCGTTTCATTGTAGGTACCTATTTTTATTATTAAATATAGAGTTTTATTTCAACATATTGAATAAATGATCTGTGAAACTACACAATAAAAAGAAGAATTTATAGCTTATAAAAAAAATTACAGCAAGTCATTGTCATAGTTCTTTTTTGTATGTCCATTTTTGAGCGAACCATGACCGAACAATTCATATTAGATAATAAATAACCGCAAGAATTAATTTATTTAAAATAATGAACAGCTACGAAAGTTTAATATTGTGATAATAATTCTTAATATTGTATATTGACATTTGTCACGTTTAGATACGATTTTGAAAACTTGTAGGTATAAAAATGGTTTCTGTTACAATGATTTTCATAGTTCTTTATAACTGTTTTCTAAAGCAAATTTGTCGTCAAAAAATTAGCACGGTTTCTTTATTATATTATTTAATTTTTGAAAACTCAAATTAAGAATTGGTTATAAAAAAATTATTATATTAGTTTTCTGTTACCATGGTTAGTTTCCAATTTTTATTTTGCAAAATTTTAAACCTTAAAATATAACTAAATGTTTGTGGTACCAACTTGAGTCAAACAAATACATTTCTACGGTAAAAAAATAGACTTTATAACACCTCCTTGGACTTTATTTAATTTCTCGTTTACCATGGTTACACAACAATTAATTACGAAATAAATACGAGACCTTGAAAAAATTAAAATATATAAAAAAGCTATTTTTTTCGGCGTCCTGCATTTCAAGATCTTGGCTATAGTGTCTATGATCTTGGCTCTGAAATTTTTAACATAATTTTGAATAACCGTGGTAACGTTTTCTTTGTTAAATCATGTTATTGAGTTGATACTGTTTTTTCTCAATTTGTGTAATATTTTGCATTTTAAAATTTCTGACAAATTACTTTCTATTAATATTTCAAACACGTCCAAATTACCTCGCAATTTTCGCATTCGGAGTAAGGAGGTTGCAGTTGCACTATATATTATATTAAATGCTGAAATACTTTTTCGAATGTATTTTGAATTTCAAGAACAGTTATTATTTTTGGGGTATTTTGTCCAATTTTATATATTCTTACCTGCATAGTCTCAAATTAAGATTGTGATAAAATTCGTGAAATTTTGAAACAAGCAATATAACATTTTTTTAGAATAAATAGAAATGTTCAGTTTCAGTTTTTTTTATAAAAAACAGCATATTTTGATAATTTTTTATTTTACTGAAAATAATTCCGTACTAAAATGGTAAAAAACGGAGCCCACAAATGGTGACAGAACTCTTTTGTGCCCAATACGCGATGTCTTTTTTTTGAAAAATATTTAAATAATCCAGTCCCCTATGAACATCAAAAAATAATGTCATAAATTCAAATATAATTCCAAAGCTACTGCACATTCGCCAAGGTTAGCACCATGGAGGTTAGCACATTCGCGATTTGCACGAATGTCGAAACCATTGCAACAAGGAGGTTTGAAAATATTTTTAATCGGAATGAGTCATTTTTTTACCGCTGATTTTTGTGGCAGCACCGGTCGAGCCTCAACTCAAATAGAGATGCATGATTAGTAAATAAAGCTCTTGAGAGAGATGCACATAGTTAGGCTGTCGGTTCTTTATGAATTGGAGGCTCCACGTTTCAAACAACAGACATTAGGTGTCTTACCCATATTACTTAGTCAATGACTTTACTAATGATAAAGAAAAAGCTGTCCAAATTTCAAGTCTTATAAACACACATGAGTCTAACTTTTTCGCAAGAGTGAATAAAAAAAAATAGTGGTTTTTCCCCGCGTTTGGACTGACAGACTTAATTATCCCTTGTAGATATATAAAAGTCATCTTTTAAAAGAAAGTTCCAAGTCCTATATAAACACATAAAAAAGTGTTATCAGCTCTTAGACTATAATATTCTAGATTTACCAACCGATAATGACGGTACCATATTAGCATCTTTGGTTTACATTAGAAGGAGACAATCGTGGTACTTTCTGACTTTGTCTCAAAGCTATGTTATTAGTTTAGCGCGCGTTTTAAATGCGCTGATGTTATTGACGACTTTAAATTATGTTTTCTCACAAAATTAAATTGGGTATCAGCTCTCTGATGATGCAATAAAAAAATTTAGGACGGTCCCATGAGTTTAACATAATCCCAAACTCGAACGGCACTGGCTCTATTAATTCGTTACCTTTACGTGTCTGGTCACACGTCCGTTTCTAGAAAAACAAAAGTAAAAACCATTGTTACCTTATACCTAATCAGAACTGTTGGGAAACGCGCAGTTTGCTGAGTGAACACAATAAGACGTATAAATATAGATAAAAATAGTTAATTATCAATTAAATGATTAAATTATCATGTCTATTCTTCAAAAGGTTCGTATTTTACCGACTTTGTAAGGACCGCTCGTCACTACAATTTTTCGACATAGGTACTTTGTCAGACCAGAAGCGCGGTTTCCCTCTATTAGCAGACTTAATAATTTTTATATGTGTGTGCAGGGCCGGCCTTAGCGAGTTTGACGCTCCGGGCTAGTTTTTTAGCCACCTACTCGCTAAAAATGTGTTTTTCCAATGTCACAGATTTTCCTATTTGTTTTAGTAATTTGACTAGCCTATGAGAGCCCTTTTTGGAGCCAGCTGTCAAAATTTGTTTAGAATAGTTTTTTGCAAAAATTGAGTAATCATGATAACATGACTATACCCATGTGTTGATAGGGTAAAACAACTTGCGGGTTTTGATTCATTATTTAAAATAAATCTAGCCGTCCTCTGGGATAACCTCAACCCCCTCCCCCCTAAGGCCGGTAGTGTGTGTCATCGTGTGTGTGAGTTTATGGTTGATAGTTGATGCAGCTAACAAAGCTCGAGTGGTTCCTATCCTAAACTTGACTCTTGCCCACCAACAGATATAGTAATCACTGGCCTTCCAAAAATCGAGAGGGAAACTATAGTACCTATTTTTTTAAATTTTTAGTGGGGAGCCGGAGGCAGGAAAATTAAGTTTGGGGTGTTTTCAATTGCTTTATCCGCGACTGCAAAAGCTTGATGCAGCTCTATAAAAATCAAAGTAATTTTCATTGTAATTTCTGAACCCATAGCATGCATACCAACATTTAGCACAACAAAAAGAACTAGTAGTCAGTAGACCATTGAAATTGTTTAACTATGTTCAACAGCACAGCCAGCCAACTGGAATCTTCCGGAAGCAACAATTCCTGACGGATACGGAAAGGGCGGATTCGCGCCGTATGGAATAGCCGGAATAATCCAGGGTGCTGCTGTTTGCTTTTATGGTTTCATTGGATTCGATTGTGTCGCCACAGCAGGTAAACAATTTCCATTTTATCATTACTATACTTATTATAGTGTATTTGTCTATACATACCAGAGAAATCACTGTATAGGTCCAATACTCGATGGTTTTAAAAATATGATTTTATAGAAAAAAATTAAAAAAAAAACAACATGATCATGATAACGCATTTAGCGTATTAAAATTTGAGTTGCAGAACGCATTGTCAGAAAATCTGATTTGACAATGACCTTAAATAATTTGTGATCATATAATAATTCCAGTTCATATAAATGATTGAACGAGCGAAGCGAGTGAGTAGTGTATTTATAATATTCAAGCGAACGAGCGAAGCGAGTGAGTAATGTAATTATAATATTCAAGCGAACGAGTGAGTAGTGTATTTATAATATTCAAGCGAACGAGCGAAGCGAGTAAGTAGTGTATTGCACCCGGGATTTCTTAGCACCCGGGCGAAGTCAGACGGGGCCGCCAGTAATTGTATATGTATGCGCTCGGCCATAGACTGTAAGGCAAAGACGGGTGGCCCAATTGTTTCTGTTTTTCTCGGCTCGCTAGCAGCGCGTCAGTGCACATATACTGTATTTCAGTGGTGTGGTCACAATTTAAGCTTTGTCAAACTAGATTTTCTGACAGCGCTTTCTGCAACTTACGATAGGTATTTTGAATTTGTTAGATTCATTAAAATTTGAAGGTGTAAATAAAAATTTTAAAATTGCATAATTTATCGAAAACCATTGAGTATTGAACATGTGTAATGTGTATATCAGAATTTTCTTCTTGTTTTGATCTCTACTATCACCTGTCAAAAAAAGTTTTTTTATTAACACCCTGTATAACCTGTACCACTATTAAATACATAAAGTAGAACTTACTCGTTACTAACAAGGAATTCTACATCTTCAGGTGAGGAGGCCCGCAACCCTCAAAAATCAATACCAATCGCTGTGATTGCCTCATTATTGACTGTATTTTTGGCTTATTTTGGTGTCTCAACAGTTCTTACTATGATGCTGCCATACTATTTACAGGTAACAACCAATGCGTTTAATTAACTGCTTGTCAGTTTATAGAAAAAATTATAAAAAATTGTCATAAGCGATTTTGTTTTTGGCCATAGATTTAAAAATCGTACCATGAAATAAAAAATACGCAATGCTTCCCCCCTCAATTTTACATAACGGGATTATGCTGCTTCCCGATGGCTTAACATAATGATTTGTACCTTAATTTTAAGTTGATCTTTAAATTAACGATTAATAATAATTTAATCGAAATTTGTGCTTTAGTTCTCTAGTTATTATAAGCAACCAAAACATACAAATCTACAGCAGTGAAACAGGCAAACAGACAGACAATTTTTTTTTCGAAAATACGATATTTATACTTGGCATCAATTATTGTAAAGACCATTCGTAAAGTAATTTTTTTAAAAAAAATTTACGAGAGTTGAGAGAGTGCGGATTAAATACGAGTATGCATTTGCATACCGTATAACGCACTCTACTAACAGTAGCCACATTTTTAATTTTTTTATATAACACATGCACGCTTTTAGTGTTTTTTCGTATCTGATTTGCGAACCTTAAATAGCCGTTTATTGACTAGTGACCATTATGCAACGCTTTTCAGTGCTATAATGAAGAAACAGTTGCATAATGAACCATTATGTAACTAGTTACATAATGAACCATTATGCAACTAGTTACATAATGAACCATTATGTAACTGTTTTTTTTTTTTAATTCAATTAAATTCTAAAACCATGCATGTGTTATATAAAGTATAGTGTGCAACGCGTGTGCTAAATCTTTATGCGTCAGGCGCGATATTTTCAGCACTCGTATTCGGCTCGCGATGCTCACTCGCCAAGGCTCGTGAGCGCTCTCCTACTACTCGTGCTGAAAATATCGCGCCTGACGTATAAAGATGTATTTAGCACACTAGTTACACAATATACTATTACAAAATTCCTTTACGAATAGTCTTTATAATAATTATAATGACTATTCGTAAAGGAATTTTGAAAAAAAATTAAAAGTATAGCTATAGAGTGCGTTATAAGGTTATAGGTATACGAATGCGTACTCATATTTAATCCGCATTCTCTCAACCCTTGTCAATTTTTTTTACAAAATTACTTTACGAATGGTCTTTATAATAATTGATGTCAAGTATAAATATAGTATTGTCGAAAAAAAATTATCTGTGTCTGTTTCACTGCTGTCGATTTGTATGTTTGGTTGCTTATAACTAGAAAACTACTGCATTAATTTCGATAAAATTATAATTAATCGTTAGCTTAAAGTTCAACTTAAAATAAAGGTACAAATTATTATGATAGGCCCTCGGGAAGCAGCATAATACCATTATGAAAAATCGAGAGGAAGTCGCAGATACTTAATAAGTAAAACTATGAATCGTAGACAACAAATGTTAATACGAAAGTTGTAGAGAATTTTATCCTCTACAGTCTACAAGATTGATAATAACCATTTTTACTAAAAATGAAACGAAACTGAGAAATTCGCAAAAAACCGTCTCAAATATCTGGCAACGCTGGCACGATATCGATGGGGACTTTTTACACGTTTTTAGAACACCATAACGAAGGTGTTTACAAAAATTGAGCTAACTGGGAATTATTCCGCAGTGGAAATCTAAATTTACTGGACTAGTAGTTACTTATTTCGTTCCTGTACAAGTTATTTTTAAGATGCAATATTATCTTAATCTTATTATTATATGTGATAGGATCCCGAAGCTCCTTTGCCTCATGTTTTCGACTCAATAGGCTGGTCAGTCGCAAAGTATGCTGTCAGTGTTGGGGCTGTGTCCGGTTTATGCGCAAGGTAAGCCCCTATATAATTTTCTGTATTATACAGAGTGGCCCAATGGAAACAGCCACTTAACATCAGTTTTGCGAAAAAAGCTCGCACACGTCAATTTTAGAATCAAGAGGGACATCTAAATCGATTGGTATTATTTACGTAACTTCAACCCTGAGAGCAGGGTGAATTGCACCCCAAAAATTTTGAATGGAAAGGGGTGTCAAAGTTCGAAAGGCCTCTCAATTCTTTTTACAACAGTCTTTGTTTTTCAAATCCGATCATTAATTGCGGAGAAAATGACATTTTAATTTGTATCAAGTATCTTAGATTACTCCAGTAATGTTGGAGAACGTACGACGACGCTTTGAGGATAATCTTTATTTTTGTATGGGAGCTGGAGGTGGTCATTTTGAGCACTTAATAAAATGATCCTTGAGTTCTTGTCTGTATTTTTACTTGACAGATGACGTGCTTTTATTTGCTATGTTCAATTATTTAAGACTACTTGTTACAAATTAAAATGTCATTTATTCCGCAATAATTAATGATCGGATTTGAAAAACAAAAAGACTGTTGTAAAAAGAATTGAAAGGCCTTTCGAACTGTGAATTGTTTGACACCCCTTTCCTTTAAAAATGTTTGGGGTGCAATTCACCCTGCTCTCAGGGTTGAAGTTATGTAAATAATACCAATCGATTTAGATGTCCCCCTTGATTCTAAAATTGACGTGTGCGAGTTTTTTTCGCAAAACTGGTGTTAAGTGGCCAAAACTTGGGGTGACTGTTTTCATTGGGCCACTCTGTATAAAACAAAAATCACTTTCATCATTTGTGTTTACAGTTTGTTAGGAGCGATGTTTCCATTGCCAAGGGTAATTTACGCAATGTCGAGTGATGGTTTATTATTTAAGTTCATTGGAAAAATCCATCCCAGATTTCAAACGCCGTTTGTTGGAACTATAGCTGCAGGATTCCTTACAGGTGATGCCTAAAATATTCCAGTTTCATTAGAACTGATTGATCATTTATCAGTCAATGCGACTATGATTATGTCTAACATAAAAATAAAGCCCCCCATCCATTATCGGATTGGTCCGTCCTGACTTGTCCGCCGACCGATCCGCTAATGAATGGTAAAGGGAGACAAGTTGCATATCGGTCAGGGTCAGGTTGTGAGTTCGTTAGTTTAATAACCGAACCCACAACCCGGCCGCGACCAATCCGTGCTATTTTTGTAATGTGTGTGATTTATCAAAACTTGTGCGGCGATTCCGGACCAATAATAATAATAATAAACGTTCTTCAGCACTTACTACTTTTCTGAATAAACCTTTTCTTTCTATGAGAGGTTTTATTAGAGTTAATAATTCTTGAGGTAATTTATACCGTCAAGCAGTGGCGGCTCGTGCCTGTTTAGACAGGTGGTGCCAAAACGAAGGTCAAAATAGAAAAGAAGTACCTATAAAACATAGAAAATAACTTACCTAGTGACTATCCACGCAACTGTCTATGTTTGACTAAACAAGTACACACTTAGATATACAAAACAAACTAAGGAAATTAAGAGTTAAGACGATACTGTCAGTAGTCACACAAATCACACACTACAAAGCTACACAAACTAAAAAAAAATGTTGACAAAGCAAACCGTCAAATAATAAAACAAAATTGTTATCAACAATAACATTTAACCGAAACAACAATGCGTTGTAAATTCCAACAATGACCAAACAGAATATCGCCAATAATGTGCCTGGCACACATTTCATTTAGATTTAGCATTAAAGCATAGGGAAATCATGAGTCATAGTTCTATCTCTCTTGCTCACATATAAGGACCGTAAGGTATGCTTTGTTTACACTGTGCCTATTATTAAATGGCACAAGATACGTGTTACTGATCGCGTGGTGAAAATGTTTTAGGAAATTTGTGCGATTTAGGCTGAACTCTGCTGTCCGGACGATCGATAATTTTATAAATTGATTAAAAAAATATATTAATAAAAATATTAACAAAAAATATTTTTAGAGAAAATTGAAAAATTAGGGGTAGTGCCATGGCACTGTGGCACTACCCCACGAGCCGCCACTGCCGTCAAGTGGCTCACATGAGTGGATACAATTCACTAAAATGAGTAAATTGCTCCCTCTTTTGCAACCACTCTTTCATCCAAACACTTTTTTTCTTTTTCTAATAACATGATTACACCAATAGCCAAAGCAACTTTTGCCTTTTTGGAGAATACTGAAGACATAACGTGTATCTAGGGCTGACCACGTTCAATGTACGAACGAGCTCTTTTGCAGGGTCCGCGTAGTGTGTTGACACACCTAGATGAGTCTCGTGTCGGGTCGGGTCTCGGTTGGAAGTCAGGTCTAGGCTCGTATAGTGAGTGGCTCGCTTTAAAGCACAATAAATAGTCTGACCAAATAAACGTCTTCGACTACCTTCGGCAAAATAATCTGCTTTGACCACAAACAAACCTAAGGTTTCATCGAAGCCAAAGATTAATTTAATGCCTAAAAATTGAAAGTGGTTAATACCGATATAAATTTGCAGGATGTTTAGCAGCCATATTCGGTCTTTCGCAACTTGTAAATATGATATCAATAGGGACTTTATCTGCTTATTCAATGGTGGCAGCATGTGTTTTAATTTTAAGGTATGATACATTACCTTAAATTTTAAAATAAAATATAATGAGATTTGAAAACACCATAAAATATTACAAATACTTTTTTTAGGTATGAAGAAGGTAAAGCAGATAAAAAAGACGACGACAATAAATCAATAACAGTTGAAAACTTTTTCAAACAAATGATAAACGGTAAATTAAAAAATGCAACATCGTTGTCGTCTATGTTGGTAATGGTACAAGTAGCATTATATGGTGAGTTAAAAAAATTGAGGATTTTTCTACTTGGTAGGTACCATTTAGACCGAGAGCCAGTGACAATTTTTTGGTGTTATTTATTCAAGGCCTTATTTTTGTGAAGATGTTGAGGAAGGCATATAAATGTGCCCTGAGTAAGGGATTTTGCTAGATAGCGGTATGGAAGGGATGCAAACCGCCCCCAACATGTAACAAAAAAAAATTATCACAATCATTATTGCTTCAAGGCTGAAATTTGTTCTGCAAAGTGCAAATTGAAATATATGGTTAAAACAGTCGCCGTAACAACATATTAAAATTTGAACCTTGAACTAATAATATAAATTTCGTCGGGTACATGACACGTTTACAGTGATCTGCCACCCCTTTAATACTGACCATTCGATCTGCAAATATTATAATGGCATTATAGGGCCACCGACAAGCTATACAAACAATTTCAGTCTTGAAGCAATAATAATTGTGACCATTTTTTTTGTTACATCTTGGGGGCGACTGCATCCCTCCCATACCCAAGGTTAGTAGAGTATAGGTCAAGGTTAGTAGAGTATAGGTTGCCTCATTCCGATAGATAGTAGTGGGGGGGATGACGTCACTCAGAATATAACCATGCTTGCTCACTTCAATAGAAAAGATCAGACGATGGACGCTGCTAATTTTTGGAAATAAAAATCACAGTAACCATGGTAGTGTGATATGTTTTTTTTAATACCTAATAGAAACATGATTCTTCTGTTAGTGAAAAAAATATGATAAGTTGTCAATTTTGCGATAGCTGTTAAGTGTTATGGTGTTTTGTGGTTATTTTTAATATTTTGTGAATATAAAAGATAAAATAATTAATTTATCAATTTGTTAGTTAATTTTATTCGTTTCTTAAATTTAAAAAATAGGTAATTAACAAGATCTGCCATTTCTTGAGCATTATTTAATTTTTTGTTTGTTTATATTATAGATATTAAAACCTAAATTTTGTAATAAAAATAAAAATTATCCTATTTTTTAACATCTATTCTTCTATTTATTGTCTCCTGCCAATTTTAAGAAAAAATCTGCACGAAGCACCTAATACTTGATTTAAACTAAATTCTAGCTGACGTCATTCCCGCGCTTACGCTGATTGGTAAGATGGAACGAGGCAACCTGTACTCTAATAACCTTGTCCCATACCGCTATATAGCAAAGTGAGGAAAATAAGAGTTCCTCTTCCGGAACTAGAGGCGCTGAAGCTATAAGACCTCAGGTAGAGTGGGTAACCGGACGATTTGAATATTTTTTGCAAAATAGGAATAATTTGAATTAAAAAATAATCAATCAGGTTAACTGACAGCAAACAATACCATTCTACCATAGATTTGTTCATAGAATCATGGAAACCGACAGAAGAGTGCAACAAAACACGATACTCTGGACCTTATAGCTACTAGTGCAGCGTATAAAGCTTTTACAAAACCTTACCGTCAACGATTTTCGGGCCGTGATTCGCATTGTGGCCTGTCGAGATCAGTCTCCTTTGTCTCCATTCTTCATGGGAAGGACATAGTATTGAAATCAAAGAACGATTACATATCTTGAATAAATATTTTGGTTTTGGTGATTTTTTTTAGTTATTTGGTGCTTTTGTTTTGCTGGCCTTATTGTGTATTACTCACGAGAACTACAAGCGTTCCACACATGGACATTTAGTTTGGTAATGTTGTTTGGCTGCCTTATTGTATTTACGCTGATTACAATATGGCTACAGCCAACATCAGGAGCCAAGTTGACATTCTCTGTGCCGCTTGTTCCATGGTTACCCGGTCTCAGCATTTTGATCAACGCGTTTCTCATGCTGATGTTGGATTGGATGACTTGGATAAGATTCGCAGTATGGATAGGAATGGGTAAGGTTTATGCTTCGACTTCTGAATGAATTGTAAAATTATAGACGCTCGATTCGACTTCTGTGTCATCCATTTTATCCAAGGCCTGTTTACTAAACCTGCTTGCTTCTGAACGACAATAAAATGAAGCCCGCCTTACAATTTGCGACACATTTAACAACAAGTTAATTACTTTAAATATATGTAGATTTATGTAGAGTTGCATACAGTCTCGTATTTCTACAGAACTCCAGTCCCTAGGCTATTAATTGACCAGAATTTGCGTTATACGTTTTTAAATCCCCTTGATCCCCTCCAGCCTTGGTTACACCTTATTAGTTACACATTTTGCAGCTACTCACCAACATTACTCAAGTGTCAAAATATTTTATGGCAATCAATAATCATCATACTAGCGTCAAATGCTTTAATATTCCATATCATAATAAAAACAGGAAAACTATTTACCTCTTTTTGAAATGACTGTACAATGGTTAAACTTTAATCTCTTTAATCTAATAGCAATTTTATGAATCATAAAGAAAGGCAAATACTGAATAAACAGAGTTCCGATTATCCGACTCAGCTGCATGACATTTTGATTTAACAAACATACCCAACTATCCAAAAGACGTCTCGAGCCTCTAATGTACTATGTGAAACAATTTTTGAAGCTATGCTTCTATAGGCGCGTTAGACGATTTCTGGGAGGGGAAAAACTTATGGGTTCGCGTCACGTTACCGTCACGTCACCGACCTGCTCATGTTGAAAGTATATCTATAGCTACACTCATAGCTATAGATATACTTTATACGTACTGCGCTTGGCCAGCTGTGAAAGTAATATACTGACGCACGCGCAGTGGCTTATGTACACGTATATGCACTAACACAAAGTATCCATATAAGTCAAGTTGAATTGATTACGTGAAAATCTCAATGTGTGTATTGTCTAAATTGTGTTTTTAAAAAATATAAGTATATTAATTCTTATTTCAATTAAATTGTATTTTTATATTTTGTACTGGACTTGCATAGCCCATCGCATGTGTTGACGTAAAAAGCATAGCTTCTGTCGGGTGTCCCTCTTGACTTTTTTTTAAAAATATATTACAGTACAAAAAGTTGCATAATTGCAACCAGACAGTACTAGATATATAGATTGTAGACGCTGAACAACTAAGACCATTAGCGTTGGACAGTACTAATAAACAACATTTCAGACATTTTTGGACTTCCATCCGTTTCTATGCATTTATCAGACCATTTTGTTTGTCAGAAAATTGAAACTCGACTGTACTAGATTAACCTCCGTCAGGGTGACCACTTTTTCTCCAGAACAAATTTCCCTGACTTTTTCCGGTTTTCTAGGCGATTTTTTGATTTTTTCCCTGACTTTTCGTACGTGACAAATATGCAGAAAAAAACAATGTATGTTTACGTTTCAGAGAAATTTCCGACCAACTTAGCTATGCAGCTATGTGCAAAGATTTTTTATGGCGTCAGGTACCAAAGTTAAGTTAGCCGATCAAAATTTGTTCAATATTATAGGTACGGAACGCTCGGTGCGCGACTCAGATTCGCATTTGACCGTTTTTTTTCACAAAAATCTCTGACATTTCCCTGACCAGTAAAATTCCCTGACTTTTCCAGGTTTCCCAGAAAGTGGCCACCCTGTCGATGTTCTGTAACGAATTCTCATTCATTTTCAGGGTTAATAATTTACTTCAGTTATGGGATTTCACACAGCAATGAACGATTATCAGATACTGTTGTTTATGCGAAAAAAACTAATGATTCTGACAGTCAAGAAAATGAACAGTAAAGTAATTTATTTTTTTAGTTATAATATGTATTTGTAATTTAATTTTTTTATAGTTTTCAATGTAAACAGAATTTAATTTAATACAAACACCAAATGGCTTTTCATGAATTTCATCTTTTTTTAATCTGTACATATAAAAATGATCTCTGTGATATTTGCAGCAACATATTTTTGATAGAACATAAATAGAGTAATATTGAGAGGTTGTTTGCAGCCAGTGTAAATAAATTTAAAAAAGTTGCATCTTTTGAACAATTAAAAACGAAACGTACCATCCCTTTAAATATAAAAGAAAAACCAATTGCTATAACTACTATTTTATTCATCATAACGGTTTGCAAAAAATAAAAACATATTGTAAATAGATTCGAAATATCATAACTTTATTCGGAACTTAAGAATTTTACATAATCAAAAATAAGTTATTTCAAAACATGGAAAAGATGGCTATTTACAGAATAGAAATTTTACATATGTATAAAAAAGAAACTAGTCAACTGAAATAATATATCACATTAAAAAAATCTCACTTTCATCGAATTCAATTTGAATCAAACAAAACATACCTCTGAATGGGGTTTGTCATTTACAACAATTAATTTATGATGAGGAAGACGCTCCGGGTTTCCCATTTGAGGAACTGAAAACAATCCGCTCTATCAATAAAAAATAAAACGCTTACTGGAAAGAACTACCTACCGAAAATGTTTGTTTTTGCGATTAAATTCAGCAAAAAATGATTTAGCAGTATGAAAACAAAAACATACGATCGTCTTTGTTTTATTCTAATTACAAAAACAAACATTATTGTCAACGAAAAAATGCAATAAAATAATACTTTTAGAATATTCGATACCAGAAGTTACCCCCTGCACTCTTCATCTCAAATCCTTTCCCCGCGCCTAAAAACGGTAACGGCTCTCCCGACGCTATTTTTAAAACTAAAGGGTTCGCGTAAACGTCAAATGAAGGACCAAGAATCACACTGGATCCCTCAGGCGAAAAATTGAAAAAAAAAAGTTCCTGGAAAAACTTACACCCTTTTAAAAAGTACGTAATCTTTCACACATAGCCAAAACTTTTCTTCAAAAAATTTGTCTGAGGGATCTGTAGTGTGATTCTTGGTTCTTCATTTGGCGTTTACCCAACCCTTTAGCTTTAGAAATAGCGTTGGGAGAGCCATAACAGTTTTAAGGCGAGGGGAAAGGATTTGAAATGAAGAGTGCAGAGTACCGAATACTCTTAAAGAAAAATACTGTGAATTTTATCAGTTATTTACTAATTTCTATGATTTTAAAAATTTTAATTGACCTGTCATTTCCTTTGGACCCCTCCTTTTCAGGTTGTCTGTCGGCGCCGTTAACGGGTCCTTTACTGTTCTGATTTGCCATCGACTTTCGCGGTAAAAGAGCCGGCGTCCAACTGAACACTGTACCGATTCCGGTGGCATTTGTATTCTGTTGTTGGCACGGAGATGGAGCAGCGCCTCGTGGAGCGTCACCACCCTCTCGAGCCGCGGATTCGACCGGAGCGGGGCTCTGCATTCTTAGAGGAGGAGAAGTAAAACGCAACGAATCTAAAAACTCTTCAAAAGCGCTTAATCGATCCTGGAAAACAAAATTAACTTTTACCAAAATTAAGAGTATAACAAAATTGCATATTTGGAGAATATGAGCATATTATCGGACAATTTCAACAACTTTAGCACTATGTTATGAATTTTAAAACCTCAAATTAATTTAACAAACTGAACTTATATTTACGCAATATTTTTCTATCAGTTGTCAGACAGTAGCCGTTCAACAAAACGACTTACCGCTATATAATAATATATTTGAACTTAAATAACTAGCGCTATGGCATCATTGAGCCCAGCCGTTCAAAGGTTGCGGTCCGAAGTAGGCTATTGTCGCTCACGGTGCTCAAATCACTTAAGGTCGGTCCGAATTAGTCAGCGCGCTCACGCCTGCTATGCACACTCCCAATTCAGACCGCTTTTAACAGCGATCACGATTTTTTTATAAATAAATAAAAAATGTGAAAAAATGGTACGGTGCAATTTAAAAGGTTGTGAAAGACGTCAGAGAAAGGATAAACAACACCATCTTTTCATAGTACCCATCACAATGTACAAAATATAATAATTTGAAAATTTAGATTCAACCTCACCACAAAATTACTATTCTAGGCTTACACCATTAATAAAAAAACGTCATGGAATATTAAGCCATAAAATCTTATTTATCGCCGCGCTTTTTTAAAAAATTGTACTTTTTAATTTTAAATTTGCCGCGCTTTGAAACTCGTGTTCACAATGCCCTACCTTGAAACCAAAGACCATGAGCGCACTGTCAACTCTTAAACGTAATTCAGACCGCAACCAAAAGGAATACATTTTTTACACAAAGGAAATGGCGGATAAATGATATACGTTTGAATTTATCAACATTGTTGACTTATTTAGTTATTTATCATAAAAAAGCTTTAAATAGACTGTAGCGTCATATATTTAAAAAAAAATTTATCGACCCAGGTTCAAATCTAAGAACTGGTGAAAATGTCAATTGTATTTTCAATGGATTATTAATAGTAATTTTGTCTCAATGTTAAATTCCCTATGTATACATCAATCTGGAACACGGTGTATATGGTATTTTTTGCCATACCCACTACAAAATACCTACTTTTCACTTCATTTTCAAAAAATATTTCAATAGTTCATTTGTGTCGCCATCTTTACTTCTACAGTATGCCATGAAGATCGTGAGTAAGTAATGGCAGGCGCACGCAGGCGTATAGAGCGAATAAACAGCAGTTGCTATGGCAACCGTTTACTTACTGCCCTAGTGTGGTAAGTAAAACACTTTCCGCACACCTGCCTGTTAAATGACTCATTAAAGGCCGCTATAGTAAGTAGCCATTTTGTAGTAGGTATGGAAAAAAAATAATAATGAACAAAAAATATGAATTGGTGCTAGGTCCACATAATCCTGGCGGTTGGTGGTCTTAAAAAGAGCAATTATTTTTTTCATACACACCTGACTAGATGGAGATACATTTTCAACACACGTCGTTGTTTCGCTCCAAGGCGGTTTTATTGATGATACTGAACTGTTCATGTCACTGTAAAGAATTCCGAAAGGGCCTCCGGAACGTCTAACGTTCCGATTGTGAAACGAACCGTTTCTCAGATTTGTGTCCGAAGTCGGTTTGTCTTTTTGTTGTTGGCTACATGACGTCGTCGCGTTCGGCGTTTCTGCCAAATTAAAATTTTCAAATATGTTCATCAAGTCAGAAGGGGCAGGATTGTCCATTACGCGATTGTTGGGTCTCGCTAATGAGTCTGAAACTATAATAATAATAATAATAATAAATTTATTTGTATTGGCTACACCGTGTACCGGTCAAATACAAGTCAAATACATAATAAAAAAGTCTACAATAATTAGATGTAATCACCAATATTTAAAAAATGTTGGTAATCATAAAAACAATTTATAGCAAGATACGCTTTTATATGTCTTTTAAATTTATGAATAGGTAACGCTTTTGTCTCCGGCAACAGTTTATTATAAAATTGCAAACCCAGATAATTGGGGCCGTATCTCGGATGCGTAAATTTATTTAGGGGCAAACACAGATTGGATTTTTTCCGAGTATCATGAGAATGAATTGTTGATTGTTCTGGAAATTTGTTAATATTTTTTTTAATGTGTACTAAACAGTGGTAAATATACTGATCATAGAAGGTAAGGATCATAAGCCGTTTGAAAAGAGGTCTACACGGTTCATTAAACTGAGCTACAGAAAGTAATCTTATGACTTTTTTTTGAGCTAAAAAGACTCTATGAGCTGCACAAGAATGATTTTAATGATAATGATTTTATTTATCCGTCATTTTTCAACCTCAGAAGTTTTGACTTTTTATTTATTGTTTTTTATAGTGTTAAATCCAAAGAGGTAAGAAAATTATTATTTATTTATTTCATACCTCTTTGGTTAAATCACACTTCACAAGAGTTTGTCTTCAGTATTGTTTGAAGAAACTACATTTGTTCAAAAATTCAAAACTGAAACAGATTTACTTCTTATCCGATAATAACAAATACTTTACAAACCCATGTGAAAGAACGATTACCTAAGTTCAATTTTCATACCAGTAAAAAGCAATAAATAAAGAGTGACATTTTTGAGGTTGGAACATCGATGACGAAAAATCTCTTAACATTTTTAACTTACTGGAAGATTGCGGGTAAGCGGTAGCAGTGATCCAAGACGAACTGGAATCGCTTAGATTCGAGTTACTGGCGTTGTTACGGTCGTGCATTTCGAATAAGTGTAAAAGCATTATTTCGTCATCGATGGTCGTATTTGCCGTATTGTCTGCCGTAGTCGCTCGAGCTGATCTGAAACATCAAATGCTCTAATAACTAATAACAAAACATGGTTTCTTTTTTAAGTATGCGCACTAATGAAACCTACTAAGAATAATACTTATACCACTGAATCATTTTTTTCCAGGAAAAAAATTTAATTTTTCGCCTGAAAGATTTGTAGTGTGATTCTTGGCCTTCATTTGGCGTTTACCCAAACCCTTTCGCTTTAAAAATAGCGTCGGGAGAGCCATAGCTGTTCTTAGGAAAGTGAAAAGAATTTGAAATGAAGAGTGAAATTAGTATTTGTAGGCATGTAATGCTCTTAAAACAGGAAAAAAACTGCACCTCCATATTCAATTTCTAGCTACGTCCGGGCCGTGGCCAGACTGGCGATATTATACAAGGTGGTTTCCGGCAAAACCAGGGGCGGACTGGGCCACCGGGATACCGGAAGATTTCCCGGTGGGCCGGTCCCTTCAGGGTCGGCCGTATCCGACCGCTGTAATTTAATAATATAAGAAATAAGAAAAGCGGTATATTTTTTGTTTAAGAGACCATTGCCTACTCAAATGAGTTGTGAACGTTCATTTTCAAAACTCAAATTTATAAAAAAAAGTTTCCAGACAATTTTTTAGATGCATTTATGCTAATGTCTTGTGATAAAAACGTACTATCAAATATTGACAATGATTCTGTCATAGACAAAGTAGCTAAATCAAGTAGTTTGTGGAGGAAGGAACTATCCCCTTAAAAATCGTGAGTACTAGTAGGTATTGCATACTTTACCTTTTTAGGAGTAAAAATATTGCTAATAAAATTTTAAATCCTAATAATTAACAGACATACCAGGACCAGATACCTACTATACTATTTAAATATTTCTGTTATCAAAAATGTATGTTTTCCTAACTAAAAAACCAAAATTTCCTTGAAAAAAACCTCAACGACCTTGCACTTTTGAAAAAGGTTCATCTGTACCACTTTTTTCGGGGACTGTCCGCCCCCCGAACCCCCCACAGTACGTCCCCACTGAGGACTAAGGGCCAGTAGTCCGTAAGTCCCGGGCCGGTTGACTACCGCCAGTCCGCCCCTGGGCAAAATAAACGTTTCAATTTGCAAAATTGTCCATTTATCAATTTTGTAATACCTGCGATCTGTATTGTGATCTCCATTGCAGACACCAGTTCCATCTGTTGTTGCATTATCACAATCAGCTCCACTATGTCCGGTTACTTCGTTCAGCAAAAGTCTTTGCGCCATTGAGAATTCTGCGTACTCAACATCGTTTTCGCCTATATTAATTACACAAATATTAAACAAGGAATAAACTTTTGTCTTACAAAGTTGCCTCACATTATAACAGTTACCTACACTGAATGTGACAGCGATGTATTAAACTGTGTATCTAAAAATTAAACATTGCTGGTCAATCAAGTCAGGCGCTGACAGGCAATTTTTAATTGTGCAACTATTCGGTCGGCCAATCGACGATCGGCGCTCACAGACCCGACTAAATGATTCACAAACTATTTAATCAGCTGATTCAACAATTGCAGAATGCATGTTCACAAAAGACCGTTCGGTAGTCACTCATGCAACTAATTAAAAAACAGTTGGTCGGCTGAAAACTGCCTGTCAGCGCCAGGTCTAAATGTTTTGACAAAACAATAAACACTAAGTTAAACTTCTAAATTTATAAAAAAAAGCATTTTGAAAACTGAACTCTCACAGTAAACCATAGCACTAGTCCCATGGAGTGAGTAGTCCTTTGCTCCGCACCGACCGAGCGCTCCGACAAACGACATTTTTAGTTCGGGCTCGGAGCTGTTATATTTTAAACTTCGGAACTGTTCCGCGGAACAGACAGCTCGTACCTGTTCCAAAAGAACAGGTTCAATTCTTTTGTACCATCTCTACGACATAGCGTTAATAAATATAGCAACAGGTAATTTTGTTGAACGGCTACTACTTGACAGCTATTATATACAGTGTGTCCCACCGTAACTGAGACATAGCATTTTAACATGGTGTTACGATAATTTGTTAATATTTGCTCCCCGTTTACTATTTTTGTTATTTTTATTTTACGATCTGGTTCTAAATGTCCCCAGTAATGATGTTGTAGACTTATTTTTATTTAAATGTTTTTAAAAATTAATAAAATCACATTTTTTAAAAATAAATCACAATCTTTGCTTTGTATACCAGTTTAATGGGCAAGTGCTCAATGTCGCAGATAGCTTGTCGGTTAGCGCGTTGACCAACATCAGTTCACGCCAAGTCCAGGTTCGAATCCCGAGAGCTCATAATTAATTTTTTTTTTTTTTTAATAATGAAAATACATTGGAGAACAATTAATAATGCTTATTATTTAGAAATAAAAGTATAGCGATTTTATTAATTATTTTCATTAAAACAGAGTTGTATGATGGTTGTACGTGTTAGTTTTAATGAAAATAATTAATAAAATCGCTATATTTTTATTTCTAAATAATAAGCATTATTAATTGTTCTCCAATGTATTTTCATTATTAAAAAAAAAAAATTAATTATGAGCTCTCGGGAATCGAACCTTGGCTTGGCGTGAACTGATGTTGGTCAACGCGCTAATCGACAAGCTATCTGCGACATTGAGCACTTGCCCATTAAACTAGTATACAAAGCAAAGATTGTGATTTATTTTTTAAAAATGTGATTTCATTAATTTTTAAAGACATTTAAATAAAAATAAGTCTACAACATCATTACTGGGGACATTTATAACCAGATCGTAAAATAAAAATAACAAAAACAGTTAACGGGGAGCAAATATTAACAAATTATCGTAACACTATGTTAAAATGCTATGTCTCAGTTACAATGGGACACAGTGTATAAATATATATATATAAATATTAGTTCAATTTGTTAAATTCTATTACAAGTCCCCAGTTCTCGGGTTCTAGCCCGAGAGCTGGTAAAAGTGTCAATTGGATTTTCAATTTATTATTAAAAAAAAAAAAAAATAATAATAATGAATTGAAAATATGAATTGATGCTAGGCCCAAATAACCTTAGCTGTTGGTGGTCTTTAAAATACAATACAATTTGTTAAATTAATTTGAGGTTATAACAATGCTAGCACAAAACACGGAGCGCCTGACTAAGTGTTACAAAATACCTGAACTCTTGTCTATTTATCACATTGTTTAGTACACATAACGCTATGCAGCTCTCGGAACTGTACATTGGTTGTAAATCTATTCTTACTGTTTGCAGTACTTGCTCCTCCGATTATTAAGTTATAAAAGCAAAAACAAAAAATTGATTAAAAGAAAAGCGGAACCATTATTTTGTTCCATTTCAGCATCAACAGCGTTTGGGGTGGATTCATTACAAGGCGAATCGCGTAAATAACACGGAGGCGATTGGGGGGGCATGTCTGACGCATCTGTCTGGGATTCTTCGGCTCCGCTCTCATCACACGATGACGTCGGACAACCTTTACAGTTACGTTAAATGAATAAAAACGATACATTAAAACTTAATTTCATTGATACTACAATCCCTTTAAAAGAAGAATTTCGTTTTTGTATTATTTTTCAGAAGTTTTTCATTTGATACTGATAGTTGCTATCTTTGATAACTACTGAATATTGCATGACAAAAAAAAAAAATTTAAAAACATACCTGACATGGTTTCATCATCGACATCATTCTCATCGTTGGAATTGTCATCGAGAATTCCTAGGTTGGCTTCCGGATGATCGCTATCGTCTAGGAAGCCTTCGTGTTCGCTTATGTCCTTTAAATTAACAGTGTATCATGAACATTTGTTTTATATAAAATTTAAAAAAATATGCACAAACATAATTAGGCAATTTATCACGTGACTATCGAGGTACAATTAAAATTATGGACGTTTGAGACAATACTCACGCCACTTTCGCTACTGCTGACGCTCGCGTTGAGACTCAATGATGTGAGAAGATTTGGTGAGCTCAATGAGGTCTGCAGTCCGAGTTGAGCCCCGCGCACGTGTTGGTGCGCGCTCACCGAACTGGATAGAGGAGACGTCGGCGGCACCCGCCTCGGCGTCAGCTTGGCGTGTTCAACACACGACGATACCAGTTCAGAAGAAGCAGTCGAGTTTGATTCGGATACACAACGGCTATCTATGATCGTGTTGAGGTTGATTGAACAGCTTGGCGCTGTGGTTGACGAAGCATGGATATTCCCATCGCTAAAAAAAGAAGCGCAATCGTAGATACTTTTTGCAATCAAGTACGCTAGTTAAGAAAATCTTTCAAATTATCACATGATATTTTTTTGAGGACGAAACTAGTGATTTTGATTAATTTTTTGTAATGTGTGTAATTTTTTAAAATTAATTAAAAGAGCACACCCAACTTATCATTAAATAAATATTTGCATTTTACCAGTTGGCCGTGGGTATGGAATCGAGTGGTCTATCAACACGAGACGGTGCCATCTGGGCTACGGACGTACTTGCACTCAAATTAGACGCGGCCATTGTGTGTCGTGACATTTCGACCGTAAGTCGTTCTTTCAACTCATTGATTTGAGCAGCGTACTGCGCCTGTATGTTCTGTAGCTGGTTGATGTACCATTGCTGGTCACGACATCTCTGATAGAACGTCGGTGGTCTCACTTGGAACCGGAGTAATAAAGTATCGTGCTGCGTATTCAAGTAGCCCTCCGTCGCTAACAAATCTAACCGGAAGAATCTATTGTAGCCCCAGCACTCTCCTACTTCAAAATCGGATGCAAACTCGCGAACGATATTTTTAGAAGCGTCTCGCGAATTCTGATGAATCATTTCCACGCGATATTCGTACCTACATTAAAACAAACAAAAAATGTATAATAAATACATACATAACTTAATATTTTACTTCAATATTCTGTAAATCGATAAAAAGAAAATAGTTTTTGGTTTACTGTATAAGCAGACTTGATTTGTAAAAACTAAAAATCTGCTTCTTTTCCGAGCATGCAGGGCTTAATTCCAAAATATTCATTGGAAATCCAAACATTTTTAGTCGATCATACCCTTGCAGTATCAATCCCAGATACGCTGTGTACAATAGTAACAGAACCCCTGTCTGTAATTTTGTTTTCTTACAGGTTTTTAGTAGAGATGCGTCGAATATTCGTTTGGTATTCGGTATTCGGCGTATTCGGCATCTTTTTCACTATCTGTATTCGGCCGAATTATTAGGTTTTGGTGCCAAATATATTCGGTTCAATATTTTTGTAATAATAAGCACCTTTGTTCGTATTTTTAACGTAATCGTAAGATGTTTTGAAGTAAAGTAATAGCGCGGTGTGCGCGGGTGGTGAGGTACGGCTTGATTGTCAACTAGCCAGCAGCGACACGTAGCGTACATGTTAGAACCTGTTTACGCGGCAAAACAATGAAATGGTAAACTGAATAATTCGGCCGAATATCCGGTTCGGTAAAGGTTAAACCGAATAGTATTCGGTATTCGGTGAAACCACTATTCGGCGCATCTCTAGTTTTTAGGTATTTTGTTTGATACCTAATTTCTACAATTTTGGTCTATCTGTCTGTACCAGTCTTACTCGAGAATGGTGGGACCTATTTTGATGGAGCCTAGTACACTATCGACTGGTATCCAAACTTGAAGTATAGGGTACTTTATAACACAGGTACGACCGGGTTAAGATAAGGGTAAAGGCTACTTATTAATAAAAACATTCAAATATGCTGTCACGACTTACTTGGACGTTTCCATCATTCCTGATGTAAGTTCTAAAAAGACGGACAAATAGTTTCCTCTGACGACACCATTTCCATCCGGATACACTTTCAATCGCCAACACAAACCGTTTACGTGAAGAGGCGGCGAGTAAACGGGATCCGCCTTGGCTTGTAATACACTGAACTGATGCATCACAAACATGCTGCTTTCGTAACCTGTAATTTATGGCAAGGGTCTCTGAGCCATTCGACAAGAGAGCATGATTACTGTATTCGAATATAGCTAGGTTGCACGACTCATTGCCAGAAAATCAGGGTGACCACAAATATTTTGAAAATAAAAATTCCCGACTGCCAAGTTTTCGAGTACTGCAATTTTTTCCAGACTTTTTGTATTCTCAAAATCTACTCTTTTTACTTTACAGCAAGCCAATAAAGGCTATAAATATAGCATTATGGGCGAAAAAAAAAAAAAACTATGTGCAGTGCAACAATTAGCCGCTAGAGCTTGGCGCGCAGTAAACTCGCTGTATGGTTGAATGAGCTTTGGCTGCACTCTGTTCCCAAATAAAGAATTTATTATTATTATTATTAAAAAATACTTATTGTGATATTAATATTAATGACCTTAGATGTGATCATATTATAGTTTTTATTATACAACGTGATTCTGTAATGAGTACCATAAATGATACAGGATGTACCTACTGTCAAAATAATACGAAAACCAAGAATAACTTTTTTTCCAAAAGTGCTTCCCTAACAAGATACAGGGTGTTAAAGGGTCGATTTGGAGAACACTTATTTGATCGTATCTTTTAACTGGGTTGAACAATTTAATTCATTTTTGGTAGACATCTACTACATAATAAGGACCGTAAACGGACAAAATTTTGTTGCATTTGAACAACCCAGTGGCGTAGAATTGGGGGTCATGTTCCAATGGAGGACACTTTGAAAACTTACTTTAATTTTATTTTTACTAATTTTTATTTTTTTGTTAATTAAACTTTATTACCTAGATGTATTCGACTTTAAGTATTTTATTTGTTTGTTAATAAAACTTTTTCTGTGATAACTTTGCAGCCTGGTATTTCACATAGTGACACGCAAGTCAGAATATCTTGGAAACGGACGCTTCTGGGCAAATGAAACAAGTGTACCTTTATTGTTGTATTTGAGCCAATAATACTAAAAAACCAAAGAAAAATGGAAAAAACCCAACAGCAACTTTTTTTGGGAAGAAAAAGTGTCACATGACCCCCAATTCTACGCCATTGGGTTGTTCAAATGCAACAAAATTTTGTCCGTTTACGGTCCTTATTATGGTAGTAGATGTCTACCAAAAATGAATTAAATTGTTCAACCCAGTTAAAAGATACGATCAAATAAGTATTCTCCAAATCGACCCTTTAACACCATGTATCTTGTTAGGGAAGCACTTTTGGAAAAAAATTATTCTTGGTTTTCGTATTATTTTGACAGTAGGTACATCCTGTATCATTTATGGTACTCATTACAGAATCACGTTGTATTTTATATATTATATACAATATTAGAGTTTTAACTTTTTATTGAGTATAGACTATAAACGTAAGAATAGTATGACGCCGTTAAATTTTTTTATTATGTGTTACATTAGACTCTAGTTCTACTCACAAAAAACAAATGATAGATTTCGAATGGAGCTGCCGATAAAAGCCAGTTTCTAATATGAAATCGTACCTGGAACAATTTCACTATGAAAATCAGCAGGCACAGGTGCTGTGACAAAGCTGGCCATCGGTTTTTTGCGGACGGCGTGGATCATACGTGACAGTTCGGCGCTCTTGGTGATGAGTTCGGAACGTGTGCAAGTGTGCAATTGATGTTCTATTTCGTGCAGAAGTTGCTCCAATTGTTCGGTTTCTTGGGTCAACGAGTTCTTCTGTCCCATCAGCGTGATCAATTTGGCTTTTAGTTGCGAGTCGAGACGCGCTATCATTAATTCTACGGCGTTGCGTATTTCGCGAACTCTTTCGTCTTTGGCGGCCCGGACTTGTTCCACATTGCGTTCCTAAAATCAAACGAAAGTTCTATTTGGTATCCACGAGAATAGTGTATTTACATGGAATTTTTTACCGCATTTGCATTATGAAGAACAAAAATATACATCAATTTGAACACAAAATCTGATCTACACTGAATGACTCATTGAAGCGAATTGATTACAATATGAATTTTCAAAAGAAATCATGTTATCACAAACACCATGTGACGTCGCAACTTTGTATCAGGTGTTCGTTTCCTTACATACATAGCTTACTAAGTTTACATAGATATGAGGCATGACGTCACAATGTTATACGAGCAAAAAAGCTCTTTAGATAGATAGATAGAATTTATTTGTTTGAGTACCACAGCTACGTGGCTTAACATCGTCAAATAATTAATATACAAGTACTAAAACTAAAGACATTAAATAAACGAAAAATCTTCTACTTTATAAGGACAAGCCTCAGTCAACCGTCTCCTCACAAGATTCCTGAACTGACTTAGAGGAAGGTTTTGAACAGCTATGGGCAGTTTATTTAATAATGTAACGGACATGCAGACAAAACTGCTGTGTTTTTTGTAATCTGTGAGGTGGGGCTTACATAAATATTTCAATAAATATTTCTGAGTTTATTAGAAATCAGAATGAAGTAATTTAGGTGTCATTTTGTGCAGAATTTACTGCTTTATTAATATTACACAAAAAAAATCCCATGCAAATACCCTATTGCAGAGTCTGTTAACATGGGTTAATTCTGAAACGGTTTCGGGTTTATTTAGGTCAAGCAAACATTTAAGTTTTGCTTTACTTCACTTGGTCGTAATGCGACGCTCCAGGGCCTCGTGACGCATTGTTTGGGTACCAAAATTTAAAACTCCATTAAGTGTCTAAGTAATGATGTTCCCTCCTGAATATTGTTGTTAATTTGTTACAAATCCTTCTTTCAGCGTACCACAATCCCATTTCTCTCGCACTCACGGGGTCACATAAGGTTATCCTACTCGCACTCCCTCTTTAGCTTTAAATAAAGCTAATGGAAGCAAGATTTTTTAGGCTGCTCTTCCACAGTTTGATTACCTATATCATTATCTTCCTTTAAAATGTTATATTATTCTAATAACAGACGAGGGTGTATTTTTCTAATGCCAGCTTATAGCCTAATAGTTATTCTTATTAAAGCGTATTAGTTTGCACTTTTTAAATGTTTTTACCTTGTTTTAGTCAAACGGTAAAATGTATAATTCTTTGAAAAATATTTCCTTGGGGCTTACCACTTCCTGTACAATGCTGATCAATTCCATAAGCCGTCTTCTAAGCTGAGCGACCTCATCTTTGATCTGTGTTATATGCTGTTCGTAAACTTCCTCCAGCGGTTTGAACGTGTGGTTAGAATGTGTTCCGCCCCATAGAGCGCACTGATGGCATATGCAGCATCGACACGTCCAACAGTAAACTGACAATTTCTCATGATGAGCCGAACATCTTAAGAAACAAAAACACATCGTTGAACGAGAAAACATTCAAATCACAGTGAACTCCACTGTGATTTGAATGTTTTATCTCGCTTACACAGTCACACAATAGCAAGCATTTTCAGCACAGTACTGATACAGAGATGAGAGAATGCACAATTCATTTCTTTATGCCAATGAATTTATCACCGTCTTAAAAGTTTAGACTAGAGCTTCAGGCCTATAGGCTGCGTGCAAGGAGGTGGAGCTAGAATAATATCGATGCGAGCGCTCGTTGTGAGCACCATTGTAAACCGTGAACTTTACCTAATTTTCCGTATATGTGAGTGAGCATCGTTGTTTAAAAAGTCAAGTAAGTAAAACCACGAAATTGTCAAATTGTATAATAAAAAACTATTTAGAGAATCGTTCAATGTTTGTGAGTATCGATGAATCCAAATCTGAAATACAAAATTTAACAATAGGTATTCCTCAAGGGAGTAATTTAGGCCCTTTACTCTTCATTTGTTACACAAATGACTTAGCTGAACATATAGATACAGGTAAACTTATTATGTACGCTGATGATATCACAGTGTTAATAGCAGCCTCCTCATATTACGAAGCCCAGCAGAAGGCAAACAATGTCATCAGTCAAATATCTTCCTGGTGTTTTAAAAATCAGTTGATAATTAATCTCGAGAAAACAAATTATCTACAATTTAAAATCAAACCGTCTATACATACTGATATAAGTTATATTACCAATATAAATAAAAGTGCCATCATCAGATTTTTGGGTTTACATATTGACGAAAATTTAAAATGGCTAGATCACATAAATATATTATCTAAAAAATTGAGCAGGTCTTACTTTCAATTAAAACTTTTAAAAAATTATTTTGATCAAGACAGCCTAATCTGTGTGTATTATGCTTTCGTATATTCACAAATAAAATATGGAATAATAAATTGGGGTCGTTCCACTGATAATAATAGAATATTTATACTACAAAAACGAATAATTCGTCTCATATTTAACCTTAAATATAGAGAAACATGTAGAAATATATTTTTTGAAAAACAACTGTTAACTTTTTTTGCAATATATGCCTACGAATTATTGAAGCATATGCACAGTTTGGGCTGTTTTGATCAAAAACAGGAAAAAATTTATAATACAAGATATGAAGACGTGTCTTCAATAAAACATAAGACCACTTTTTTTGAGAAAAGCCCAGTATATACGGGATTTAAAATATTTAAAAAATTACCAGACCGAATAAAAATCATAAAAAATGAAACAAAATTTAGAATTGAAATAAAAAAATATTTATTACATATCATTCCCTATAATCTTTCTAATATGATCTGATTTCTTTTTTCTTCTGACATTTTTGTAAACCTGTTTCGTATGGTCAAGACAAATAAAAATATTATTTATTTATTTATTTATTTACTTCGAACTTATTTGGAAATTATTAATGTAAATCTGATAAATTTGACACTTACAAACCCGGTCCGCATGGTTTGAGGTTATGCTGTCAATATAAACCAGACATAGAGGTACACCTCCATGTCTGATATAACGAATTAATTATTTTTCTAATATATGTCAAAATTGAAGAAGAAAAAAACTTAAAATAAATAATTTTCACGTACCTTTTATGCTATGCTACTTTTACTATATGCCCACAGCTAGATTAAATGGTATTCGTTTATTAAAAAATTTCGCGGTATAAAACAATAAAAAAAAAAATGAGTTCAATCCTGCACTATTGCCCGCTAGCGGTGCTAGTAGCCTATATTCAAAGAATTCACAATCAATCGTACCTGTCTCTTTCAGTTTCGTCAAGCCGAGCCGAGTGAAGCGAAGTAGCAGCCTGTAATGTATCGAGCTGCTGTGTGACCTCTTCGACCCATCTGCAGTTGACGAGCTCGTGTAGATGCAACGCCGCTCTACAGTGAGGACACTGTGACCTCTGCTCTGTCAGCCAGCGTCTAATACACGTGTAGCAGCACAGCTTACTGCAATGTGGGCACAAATGCGCGTCGCGCAGTTTTTCCATACAAATGAAACATCGGAACACCTCGGCCAGCGTCTGTAAAACGTCATCGTGTCTTCTACATTCGTGTCGATTTATCGAAGCAGATTTCTTTTTAAATTACGCGGCTCAGCAACAAAGGTTATATGCACGAGTCTAAACTAATGTGGTAAATGTAATATATTATATAAATTATGAATAGATATCTATACAGTATACTAATATTATAAACAGATTGTGAGTTTGTTTGTAAAAAGTAAACTCGAAAGCTACTGGAATTGTTTAAAAAACTGTTCATTGTTCGATAGGTGATACTTTGCTTTAGGACATAGGCTATAATAACTGGATCGAGCGAGCGAGTTACGTATAAATTCGATCTAAAATATTACAATAATAAAAAATAGGTTTACAACAAAAATATAATATTTACTGTGTGTCAAGCTGGCCGATAGCCCTACTTGATTTTAAAAACCTGCAATATGGTGGAGCCAAAGGCTCCACTACTGTTGTTGTTGCCGAGCGGGGCGTAACCTCGCGAGGCAAAGCCCACCACAGGAAGCGAAGTTTCCTCCGAGATCCAAGTTTTAAATAAGTTTAAAATAATATTAAGATTTAAAAATTATATTATATTAGCAAAATTAAATCTACACGGGCGAAGCTGTACCGGGCAGCTAGTAACTAATAAAACTGATAAATATAATTATTAGTAGCTACGGCTGAAAGCAATGAGATTTGAGAAAATATTTTTCCAGGTAGTTATCATTTTTTACGGGTAACTATGTCACTTGTACACTTTGAAAAAGGTAGTACCTACGCACAATTTATAATTATATTTTCCTTTCAAAATAGAATTGCTGAATTGTTTTCAAAAGCTTTAGCGTTCATCTCGAATGTAATGTCCATATTCATAACAGAATTTAATATTTTGTGCCATGATGTTTTTCTTTCAACTTCAACTGGTATTCAGAGGGGGGGAAAATTATATATCAGTCGGGATTCGAGTCTGGATTCTCCAGATACACACTGAATGTGTTCATTGCATTTAGGGTAGAGTGCCACGAATAGATTTATGTCTACCGTCGTAGTACTCTAGTGTACTTAATTATATAGCAGAGTAAGTTAAGAGATGTTGCGTCGCTTCGAACGATGCCTTTGATGTTTAGCCTAGAGTTTCAAACACCTTGAATTTTTTTTTTTAATTTTAGTAGAAAAAATATAAATGTGCATCGATCATGACCTTATTAGTACTAAAACATACACAAATTATTAATATGTACATTAAGATAAATCTATATAATATGATAATTTAATTCATTTAAAATTTTTAGGAGCATCACATTTGTCAATGATAAGTTTTTAGAAATTATGGAGTAAGTAATTATGTTTTGTTCATTATTCCGGCTAACTGAAGAAATTCAATTATTTTTTTCATATTATAGGAGTTGCTATAAAGTTCTTCGATGTTCAAGAACAGGTTGACTTGAAGACGATGTATAGAAGATAAAGGGCGCGAAGTTTAAATGCAACAACATGTTACTGACTGCCATTAAAAGACAGATGTTCTCTTTAAAAAGATATTTGTTTAGCTCTATAAATTAATACTTCTGGTATTTTTATAATGGATAGCACACCAGGCGCGAAACTGGAAGATTCGAGTTCGAATTCCGACAGTGACATGTATTTTTTTTCTTTTAAATTACATATATATTAAATTATTTAGAGTTTTAACATTTTACAAATAAGTTTTATATTATAATATAGTCCACAGATATAGAGAGACAGTTACGTACCTGAGAAAAACGACGGGCAATTTGTTTTTTAATAAAAAAAGAAAAAAGTGACATAAGGAAGGCTTCCTGCAAAATTCATTTCAAAATCAGAAGAGCCAAATAAAGTTTAAATAGTGTCACACTGCGTTTTAATCAGAAAAATTAAAATAACAATCTTACGGTATTGGCCGTGCCCCATTCGGTATCCATTGTTGTCATAAAATCTTTTCACGGTGTATATTATTTACTCATAATTTAGCTTCAGTAATTTATTTAATTACAGAATTTTGACATAATACAATAGTGAGAGTTTTATTCCTAATTACCTTGACTACAATCGTTTAATTAATTAAAAGTTGTTAGTGAAGAAATTTTAAAGATGACAATAACAATAAAAATATTTTAGTTTTCTTAAATATTTAATTTGGTGCAGATGCTGTAATGATAACAATATTGCAATTAAGAAAAAAATATTATTGTAAGGGATGTATTAAGGGGTTAAATTTTTTATTTTACACAAAAACAAACAGTTCACATAATAAAGCCACAATGCCTGTATTAGCAAATACACTATATTGTCGGCAGGGTTTGGCACTGCGACCCGAGTTTTTTTTAATAATATAATGCAATACTATTAAACATTATCTGTATCAATTATACAAAGTTGTAGATAGATATACATGCGAACACAGACTAAATTAGACTGCCGTCCCCGTGGACAAAGCCACACGTTTTTTCTACCGACCGACAGATATACCCATTACGGCGAAAATTCTTGTCGAGGATAAGTGGCCTTACAGTCTATATTATGTAAAGGGTGTCTCAGCAAGAACTTGAATTTTAAATCGCGCGCCATTTTCGACTGTTAATTGTTGAGTCAGCCATATTTGGTATTTGTTTAATTAAAACATTGACATTTACGAAAATGGTGAGTTACAGGTCAGAAGAACGTTTGTTAATAGTGAAAACCCATTACAAAGAAATTGCACGCCAAATTCGTGAAATCCAGCAGCCCTTACTGCAAAATGTACTGCAAAGTTTCGTCAAAAGAGTATATTCCTACCATCGGAGCAACGGTGGTCATTTAACCGATATTTTGTTTCAGCAAGAAATTGAATTTTAAAAACTTAGAAAATATTATGTTAATTTAATGATTTATTTACATTTTTTTCTTCATATGTAGATACATTTACACATGAAACAAAATATCGGTTAAATGACCACCGTTGCTCCGATGGTAGGAATATACTCTTTTGACGAAACTTTGCAGTAAGGACTGCTGGATTTCACGAGTTTGGCGTGCAATTTCTTTGTAATGGGTTTTCACTATTAACAAACGTTCTTCTGACCTGTAACTCATCAATCACCATTTTCGTAAATGTCAATGTTTTAATTAAGCAAATACCAAATATGGCTGACTCAACAATTAACAGTCGAAAATGGCGCGCGATTCAAAATTCAAGTTCTTGCTGAGACACCTTTATATTATGATTGTACATCACGTTATCTTCAAGGTAATACGCATGCGCAGAAAAGTGAAACAAAGACAGGTAGCCCAATTAACTATACCTTTCTTTACTTGCTTTCCACGCACAGAGTGGTACAAGGAGCCTTCCAGCATTACTGTATTTCAGTGGTAGAAAGTTAGCAAAAGTGGTGCCATCCTACGGGATATGATTGTAAACTATATTTGATAGTTCGCGTAACGTGACATAACCTATAATATACACTTTTATTTTTAATGTTGTTCTTTCGCTGTCACATCAACTGATATAAATATTTTGAAATTTCTGAAAAGTTACAAAATTCCCTGACATTTTCAGAATCTCAATCTGGCAAATATTTAATATATCACTGTATGACCTCTGATGTCGAGCGTCTATAATTTACTAATGTTGATTAGGTATGTTGAAAGAATTAAATCTTAGAAATCCTCGACGCCTATGGTTTATTACTTATTCTTCTTCATTTTGTGGTACCTTTGCCGAAATATTTTACAAAACAAAACAGTTTATTTAAGATACTTGATTGGAGGGCAAATATACATATTATTAGTTATTTGTAAAATTACTAGTAAATAGTTTACTTAGGAGTAATCTTTCGTTATTTATATAGCTATCTGCCAAGTATATCTTACACTAGCCTTTACTATTACAAGTCCCCAGTTCTCGGGTTCTAGCCCGAGAGCTGGTAAAAGTGTCAATTGGATTTTCAATTTATTAAAAAAAAAAAAAAAATAATGAATTGAAAATATGAATTGGTGCTAGGCCCAAATAACCTTAGCTGTTGGTGGTCTTTAAAATACAATACAATACACTAGCCTTTACCCGCGGCTTCGCTCGGGTTGTTTATTATTATTCCCTGATGTAGAACAACCACTATAATAACATAACATAAATGAAATCCTGATCAAAATCAGCTCACTAGTTTTTTAATTAAGTCGAAACCATAACAAACAAACTGACAAAGACAGATAGGCAGACAAAAATTCTGAAAATGGCTAATTCAACCCAAGTATCCTACAAACTGTACATAAATGAGTTGAAATTTCGTTAAAAACTCAGTTGCAGACAAAGTTACTCGTAAGCTAAAGAATATATGGTAGGAAAAGAAAATGTAAATAAACAATACAAATTCTAGTTATACATACATCAAATAAAACTCTTATCTTTTGAAATTATAACCACAAGACGCTCTTTGCTCTGTATACGTGGATTGTGGACCCTGGATACCCCTGAACATGTATTATAATAATTATTGATTATTCGTTTGATCAAAAAATATGAGGAATTAGAACAGGTTATTTTTCGAATTATTAGGATCACCCTAAGCGCTAAGGCAATGATTGTCTCTAACTGGAAACAATTTGTTAATATTCATACAGCAAAACGAAACAATTCGCAATTCCAACTCCCAAATATTTAATTTTGCGACTAGGCATATTATAAAAAAAAACGTTGACATTGAAGTGAAATATTAATTTCAAAAAAATTGATTTACAAATACTTCAAACAGAAGCTTATGTTAAGAAGAAAATAAAGTACGTAAATACTGTACATAACAATACCATAATTGGAATACCTTTGTATTCTAATTAAATTTGATATTTCTATCGCCTAGTTTTACAACTATTACAAACATCAAAGAAAATACAAATTTGCATAAAATTGCAAAATAGACAGTCTTTGTGCATTAAATTGTTGTCTTCAAGGTTGAAATTTTTGCATCGTGGCAAATATAAATACATATTGCCTGCAACCTGTTACAAAATATAAAATACAGTTAGAAAAGGTTACTAACCTCGACACTGTGATCTCCATGGTCGTCGTTTCTATTTGAAGATTTGTTATCCCTCAGGGACATTGTTGTAAATTTGATAGATTATTATAACTTAAAGAAACGTTTGTAATTTACATACTCCAAAAAATAAATAAATAATGACCAATCAAACCAAAAATTAAGAAACAACTTGTATAGAACACAGAGGTTGTAAGCTGTAACAAACTGACAGCACAGGAAACAAGTTTTGCAATTTATAAACAAAATACTGATGGTGCTATTCCTAAATCTAAAAACTCTGTTTGTTGGTAAATGGTAGGTTGTTAACTAGTTAATTTCTGAACTCCGAAAGTGTTTGTCGGCAATACAGAACTCTTTGGACACAATCGCTTGTTTGCTAGTCAAATTCTCGGACTCTTCAGACTATCCGAACCTGGTTCTAGCAATTTCAGGAGCCTAGAACTGCTAAAAACAAATTAAAGTACTTCGACTAACCCGAAAATTTGACCAACAATTAACAAACACTCAGACTACATAGATTTTATGGACTGCCAGTCACCCCCACTTTTCCATAGAATTAATTATAATATAGATCATACAGCATACGTCATAGCCATTTATTATGCTAGTAAATTGTCCGGTTAATTATTCAATAAATAGTAGTAAGACCCCTTTCACACTATCAGGTTCGCCGGTCAGATTTTGAACCTGACGGAATCCTGAAGTAAAAATTAAATATTCGGACGTTATCAACTTTTCATGGTCCGGTTTTATGTTTATTAAAAAAAACTTCAGTTGCGACCAATCCGGCTGCAGCTGATTGTCGAGTCTGAACCTGAACAATTCGGTTTTCTTCAGGTTTAAAACCTGACTGACCAAACCTGATAGTAATTTTGTAATTTTATTAGCATAATATTAACATAACAATCAATTTTGTAAAAATAATTTCAAAAAAATAATTATTCGCATTCGCAATAAAGATTCCGTAGAACAGTCGTTAGTCGTTTAACGTTACGTTCAGAGAAAAGTTTATTCATGTTTACGTAAGTTTTTTTAAAGGTATATTATCTAATAATTGTAATATTATATAGACTCATAGAGCATAATTATGCATATAATCATATTATACAAGAGAATATCACAAGGTTGGCTCCATGAGCAGAGGTGAGATTCGAACCCACGATAATCTCATCTCTTTATGTTGTTGTAGATCAAAATTACAGAATAGACATATTATATCTCTATGCATATTTATTACTGAGCACGAGCTCAATGGTTATGGGCATTTAAATTTGTCTATTGATTGTGCTGTTATGGTCATTTTCGTCAATATTTTGGATGTTTTCATAGGTTTTTTGCTTGTAGTATTTAAAACTCATCAATAGATGTCAGAAATGTAAAATTCTGACGTCAAAGAATAGTTTTTTTGTATTTATCAATTAAAAAAAATTATTTAATATTTTTAAAATTCGTTATGCAATAAAGTAGTTATAATTTGTTTACTTTTTAATGTTTTAGCATTTTTGAGATTGAAAAAAAAAACATCAAAACATTAAACCGAGCAGGGTTATTTTGTAATGAAAGATTTGATGCCATGATTCGTAATTTGACAACTTTAAAATTGGGACAAAATGGCAACTCCAGTTTGGTCGGAGGATGAAGTTGGGCGAAAATGGGATCGCTGTATAACGGACGGATTACTTAAATTTAGTACGTAATTTGTTTTCTTATTTAATCAAAGTTCTACATATTTCTTTGTATAAATTTCGTAACCCGATTATGTCATCATATTATAACCTATTTTCCGTACCGGCAACCTTAAGTAAAAAATCTTGAGAACGCTTATTGAATTTTAATAAACTACTTCTTGAATACCTTATATTTTATACTTTGTTCCTTTATACGAATTACTTTCATGAAATCTATGTTTAGTGTCTGAAAACTAGATATCTCAAATTTTACACTGCCCATACTAATATTGAAGAACTGCTCGGAAATAAATTAGAAGTTCTCGATTGTGAATGTAGATCCTTCAAACGAATTGAAGATTTTATTATGTTAAAATTAATTCAACGCCTTTGCTATTTCAGCTGGAGGTGCCGTTCTGGGCTCAGTGTTCTCACTTTTATTTTTAAAAAGAAGGAGATGGCCGATTATAGGAGGGGGTGCCTTCGGTATAGGCTTAGCCTATGCGAATTGTGAGAAGGATCTCAATGCAACATTAACACCACAGAGCTCCAAAAGTACATGAAATCTACACTCATTTAGAAAAGGAAATTAGTGTTATAAGAAACCACGTTTCATTAAATTAAAATTTATTTTGAGTGGTACATATAGCTGTTTTTTTTTTGTAATTTTATGTATATAAATATTGTTAATAAAGCTGCCTCTTTAATGAAAATCACACAAATAAAAGTTAAAAAATAATTACTTTTGTTTTAAAAATGCCTATATTCACGTTCATTGCATTGTAATAGTTTGAACACTTGGAACAAAAACAACAAAAATGTGCTAAAGTGCTTTGCTTATTTGAAACAGTTTGTTTAAGACCGAATTTTAGTGGAGGGGACAGGAGGTGAAACCCCGGGGCCGCCACAAATTTTTTTTTGTATAATTATAAAGGAATAAAGCTTTCAGCTTAATTTAATAGATATTACTTTTTTACTTAAACAGTTGACGTTTGATAGTATTTCAATTCATAATTAATTTAATTGAAAGTCTCAAATGAACGATGGTGATTTGTTTATCCGCAGTACTCGAGTTAAGCGACGACGTTTCGTTTGTCGATTTTTAGTAGTAATGTAACGGAAGCAGAACCGGGTATATAAAATATTATTTTACGGAAGCAAAATTGTAATGACAAATAGAATACTTATACTGATTTTTATTGTTCAGTTATGATATACCTACTTTTAATTATTAGAAAAATCGCATTATATTATTTAATATATTCAAAATTTAATAGATAAATTGTACTTTAAAAATATAACTTTCGCAGTCGTTTTATTATGTAGTGTGTTTTGCTTCTCATTATAATATATTAAAGCTGCTCCACTAAACAGTACTTCGCTGGCAGTACTACTTGGTGGAGCTGATAAAAAACACAGGTAATAGAATTAGGTACTTGTGGGCATTTATGTCATCATAAGGGATCAAGTGTCGCGGGCCCTTCGGTGGGAAAGTGGCGTGTTATGGCGTTACGTAGACTGATATAAACTAGCTGAGAGAAAAACTTGCTTCAATCTATTATTATAATGATAACACAAATCAATACTTCCGCAATATAATCTATACTAATGTGCTCTGTTGATCCCGTGGCATTTCACCGCTGAATAAACATTAATCGCACTCCTTCAGTAGTGGCGGTTTTAGTTCTAAGAATTCCATGCGCATCATCCCCACCTTGCGCTAGAAAAGTTCCGTTCAATATCCGCTATAAAGATACAGACGAAAAAAAATGTTGCGGACCTTCATTTTCGGAAGCAGAGCTCCTTGATGTTTTTTTCAGTATGTCCAAAAAAATAAAACAAATGTAAGCATACATTTTTAGAGTATTTATTTAACATGAAATGTTACAGTTTTAAGCGTTGATAAGCTCTTCCTGTACTTTTTTCCAGTTTGCAAGTGGACCGTGTTCTGGTCTGTACTGGACATTGCATCCATCGAGTGCTAAACGGCCATCTGCTTTCAATTTCTCGTACACTGAACGATCGTATTTAGTGAAACCCCACTTCTTTGAAACGTAAATCTAAAAATTTTTTTAAAAGTTTTTAAATCATAAAGATAAAAAATACACGACTGTTTGAATAATCTACAGGGTGTTAAACGCCTTATGTGTAAATAAGTTTACATGTAAAATCATACATATGAAATTTCCTACTCTCCTGTGCAAAAATACCCAGGATTAAAAATGATCAGGACTAAATTATCTGCATGATAGATCATTTAATTATAATGAAAATATTTTCTATACAGCGTGGTTACAAAAAAATCTGATTAGGTATCAACATTTTGCTTATTTTTGTCAGAAAAATGTATTCTTAATAAAAAGTTCTGTATGACTCTAAAAGAAGTTAATTAGAATCAATTTGCTCTTGTAATGTAGGGGGGGGGGGTTGATTTAAGAGGCCTACTTGACACACCATGATCAAAACCAAATTTAAATTCTTCACAAGTTTTTTCATTATTTTCTCCCTACTTCATTAAAAAAAGGTAGTTTACTTATGAACAACATTGAAAATTGCTGTGTTCTTCCATTCTAGATTTTTCCAAAACAAATGATTGGCGGAATATTGTAGTGTTGTTAAATGACAGAGCGATTTATGAAATATTATCGCAATCATTTGAACCGTGTTCGAGAATATTGCAGTTTTATATTTTTGTTCATCATTAAACTATCCTTATTTAAGGGAGCAGGGGAGAAAATGCTCCTTCAGGTTTTAGAGCATACGCAGTTTTTTAGTATGAACACATTTTTCTGACAAATTAATAATCAAAATGTTAAAAATACGAATTTTTTGTAACCACACTGGATAAAATTTCACTAAGTGTGAAAGTGACTATTATGCAGAATGTTGATAAATTAGCCCTTAATCCTACGCATTTTTGCACTAAAAAAATCAGGAGCAAGAAATTGCATTTGTAAAATTGTATTATTTTACACACGAGTCATTCAGCACTCTTTATATATAAACATGTTTCACCACTAGACATTTTTTACTAGTTTACGTACTTTTACTTTATTTTGTCATGATACATGCACTATTAAAATGGTTTTTGAAAATGACGTAAAGTAATGGCAACGTTGTGTTAAATTATAATAGAATGTAAAATATATGCGATGTTAGGTAGCATAGAGGCACCTAGCATCAGAAAGCTGTAATAAATGTTTGTTTTTTTTGAAATTGCAACTGACCTTTTGGCGACCAGGGAATTTGAATTTAGCACGACGGAGAGCTTCAATAACAGCAGCCTTGTAACGTTCACTTGATCGGACACTCATGATGGGTTGACCGATTCGTACTCTGGCAACAGTTCCTTGCGGTTTACCGAAAGCACCTCTCATTCCAGTCTGAAGCCTATTGATTGTAAAATAAAACTTGATATAAATGAAATAAATATTACGTTTTCAATTTTTAAGTAAATTTACCTATCTGCTCCAGCGCATGACAACATTTTATTGATGCGGATTACATGGAACGGGTGCAATCTCATGCGAATATGGAACTGGTCCTTTCCGCAATTTTTTACTAAATACTTGTTGCAGCAAATACGACCGGCTTCCAGAGCTTCTGAACTAAGTTGTTCATATTCATCGGATACCAAATGAACACAAAGAGGGAAATCATCCACTCCTGCTTTCTTCTTGCCTAAATCGAAGATACGAATTTTGGGATCTGGGACACCACGACAAAATCGTGATTTTGGATATGGTTTGTTTTTACAGTATCGGTAACTAAAAAGGAAATAAATAATTAATAACATAGAAGTTTCGAGTTTTTGACAAAGATTTACAAAAAGCAAACATACCATCTGGCCGGTCTTCGACCCATTTCGAAAACCTGAAATTAAAATATTTAATGGTTAATAATGCACGAAATGTTAAATTATTTTTTTGTACAATTAGATATAAAAAAATAACACAGAAATATGGATTATCCCGGATTAAAAATCACACACACCTTTTAAACCACACGTTGCAAAACTACGAACGTCGGACGAACAGGGTCGAGTAAACTGAAGTTCCTCTAAATATGGCAACTTTTTGTCAGTGTTGCCAAAATAAAAAATTGTACAATAAGTGTGGTAATGGTGATTATGACTTGGTTATGCTTCCGTGATAATAATTTATGTGTTACATATACTAGATCCTAGATGGGGCCGTCAACAAAATGTGAATTTTGCGTATTGACGATGTTGATATTAGTGACATCTATTGAAAATCTTTGTTGGAAAGCAGCCAATTATTTCAAATTGATTTCAAACATATCGGAAAAAATCTATATTCTAATAGAAGTACAGAAATGCCATGCTGGAAATATTTTGACGAAAAACAACAATCTATTTACAACAAAACTATGTTTTGCCATACCCACTACAAAATAGCTACTTTCGATTAGGGATGCGCGTTACGGATCGATCTTTCACTGTATCGATACTTTAACTTTCGATACTCGATATTTTGATTCGATTTTTTTACTGCGATACATAATGAGTATCGATACATTTTGGTGCGTACCGATACATATTGTCTAGTCTGTTCTTAGAATGGTTATTAGCCGGATTACAGGTTTTTTTTTGCTCGTATGCATTTTTTTATTTTCTGGAATACTGGATCGATAATATACCGATATATTGAGTATCGATCTTTTATAATACGATTTTATACCGTATCGATACTTCATAATACAATCCAGATCGATACCTTAGACCTCGTATCGATACTTTTTGGTGGATCGGAACATCCCTACTTTCGATGCATGTATATAGCCCAGTCAATGAAGCAAAAATAAATGCATTAAATCGTGTAGTCTGGGTTATTATTTTAAGTGGTAGGGGTGACCCCCAGGTATAACATACTAAAAGTCCCCAGCCGGAGGATGCGAGCTTTGGGCGGGAGGGGGGTGAAAAGGTCCCATTTTTTGGTTTTTCGTAAATATCTCGAAAACTAAGCGTGCTAGAAAAAAAAACTTTTCATAAATAATGAAGCTGATTAAATTTCCTACAAAATGGTATATTATTTTTTTTTACGAGCAATACAAATACCTCTCACCTTAACGAGACGTGAGATATGAACATTTTGCCAACTAACTTTACGCCCCCTTTTGACCCCCTCAGAAGTTGAATTTCGAAAAATCCTTGCTTAGTGGCTATTTTTGTCACAAAAGAAACCTCTTGTCCAAATTTCACGTTTCTATCTTCAGTGATTTTTTCTCTGAATATACCGACCTACGGACGCCTCCTGAGTCCAGGGGTGGGGATAGAAAAAAATTCTGGTCCAAAAAGGTTTCCCTGTGTCTGCCGAGTCCAACGGTATCCTCATTTTTGTTCTCGGACGATTTCTTCTAGAGATATACTGTTGTAATAATTTGCCCCTGAACAGTACGCAACCGGTTCCTGCATGTCCGGCCAGGGGGCACCACTTCTATGTACTTGAATCGTATAGGTAAAGTTTCATCCCAGCAGGAAACAGTGCAAGGTTGGACCCCTTAGGTTCCTTACTATAGGTAAAATGGACAATAAACATTAATTTTTGACTTTTCCACCCCCCCGCCTCTTCCTTTGTATTGCTCCTAAAAAAAAATTAATATACCATTTTGTAGGAAATTTAATCAGCTTCATTATTTATGAAGAGTTTTTTTCTAGGACGCTTAGTTTTCGAAATATTACGAAAATCAAATAATGGGACCTTTTCACCGCTTTTCCGCCCAAAGCTCGCATCCCCGGCTGGGGACTTTTAGTATGTTATACCTGGGGGTCACCCCTACCATTTAAAATAATAATCCACACTACATGATTTATTGCATTTATATGTTAATTTCGGATTTTCGTTGAGTGAACTAATACCGGTCTGTATTGGGTCATTTAACAGGCAGGCGTACAAAAGTGTTTCCATAAAGCCGGCTCCGCATGTGCGGCACTCGCCGATTCCCGAATGTTTGTAATTCGGCAAATTCCTAGTAGTCTGGATAGATAAATTGTAACGAATGTTTAGTATTTGCTGAGCTCCGATATTTCCCCCTGACTGTCGGTAAACTGACACAAATCAAAGAAGACGAATACTCGCCTTGTGGCGAATAGTAACTTTGATTCACACATTTGTCTAGATCCCAGCAGTTCGTGTCATATTGAATTGAAGAACAATTAAGTGTTTTTTTCTGTTAATGACCATTTGTTTAGCAATATGTATGCACCACTCATAATTGAAAATGCAGTTGTAGCAATTTCTACGTTGTTCATTTCGCCCCTGTTCTTAAAAAAATTCTCGCACAAACATTAGCCGTTTCCATCATGAACTGAATGTCGACAAATACATGAACGTGTGTAGCTATGAGCTCGTGATTAGGCGAGTAGTTTGGCAAATAGTTCGCCAAATGGCGAACATTTGTCACTCGGCAAATGCCGCATGTATATAGCGTCGTCTTAACATAGCAAGTGGAGCAAGTAAACGGTTGCTATACGCAGCCATAGCAATTTCTGCTTATTCGCTCTATCTGCCTGCGATTACATACTCACGACCTTCAACAAAAAAAAATTCGACTGATGACCAGTCCTATACTTCCCACCTAGTAAATATTTGCAAAAAATAAACACTCTTTTTTTTTTATTCTTTGACTAGGCCCAAATAACCTTAGCTGTTGGTGGTCTTTAAAACACAATTTAATTTTTATTCTTTGAAAAAAGCATGGCACTCTTTTTTGTTTGGTGGTCTACTGATGGCTAGCTTAATATAGCAAAAATCATGGTTACCTTGATTTACGTACAATTTTTATTTTTTTTAGTAAAATATTTTTTTTCTCGAAAACTATACATTTTAGAGAAAAAAAATATTTACATTTTTTTCATATTATAACATCTAGAATTCATTTATATTTTTTTTTACCTATGTTAATACGTGACATTGAGGACGTTTTTTTGAATATCTCAGGATCCACTGAACCGATTTGACTCAAAATCTAATCAGATCTAAGTTAAAGGCTGATAAACACAATAGAACAATCGGCATGCCCGTATGTTGTTCCGTTCTTAAGATATCGAAGGCGAAAAATTGACCACACACACACACACATACAGACATCAGTCAGAAAATGATCTTAAACGATTGCTAGGGTCTCAAAACGTGAAAATCTGTTAAAATCTCGAAATATTGTTTTCGGACTGAATCCATTACTTCCCTACCATAGTAGAGGTGGGAAGTAAAAATATAATTTAAACAAACAAAAACATCTGTAGGGGAGCTAAGACTTTATGCAATTGCAACCTTGCACTTTTTCCTGCTGAGATGAACTTGGCACGATTCAAGTACATACCTATAGGTACGATACACTTGTGCCTATAGGTAACAAGTAACATTTAGAAGTGGTGCCCCCCGGCCCCGACCGGACGTGCAGGAGTTGGTTGCCTACTTTTCAGGGGCAAATTATTGCATTTTTTCAAATCCTATATCTCTGTCATATCATTTTTTCGATTTGGAAGTTATGTTCCTTGAATCCTTACAGGGTGTAGGAGGCGTGCTAAGAAAAGATTTTTCGGAAACCAATCCTTAGGGGATGAAATGGGGTGAAAATGTTTAAATTCATCCCCTAAGGATTGATTTCCGAAAAATCCTTTCTTAGCACGTCTCTACACCCTGTAAGGAACATAACTTCCAAATTTCACGTTTCTATCTTCAGTGGTTTAGACTGTGCAATACACTCCCTTTTGACCCCTTAGGGGTTGAATTCAAAAAAATGCTCGAATGCGGGTTTCCTTATTTTTAAAGAAGAGTATGTTGAATTCAATATCTCTCATCTTAACGATTCGTGAGATATGAACATTTTGACAAAAAACTCTACACGCCCTTTTGACCCTCTCAGGGGTTGAATTTCGAAAAATCCCTTCTTAGTAGGTATTTTTGTCACAAAAGGAACCTCTTGTCTAAATTTCGCGTTTCTATCTTCAGTGTTTTTTTTCTCTGAATATACCGACCTATGGACGCTCCCTGAGTCCAGGGGTGCGGATAGAAAAAAATCTGGTCTAGAAAGGTTGCCCTGTGTCTGCCCAGTCCAACGGTATCCTTATTTTTGTTCTCGGACGATTTCTTCCAGAGATATAGACTGTTATTTGAAAAAATGCAATAATTTGCCTTTGAACAGTAGGCAACCGGCTCCAGCACGTCCGGCCGGGGGGCACCACTTTTTAAATGTTACCTATGTTATCTATAGGTATATACTTGAATCGTGCCAAGTTTCATCCCAGCAGGAAAAAGTGCAAGATTGGACCCCTTAGGCTCCCTACTACATTGAAAACTGAATATTGGCATTCGCGAATATCAGCGACAGTTATTCGCATTCGCGAATGCCTAAACATTGACATTCGTTACATCACTAGTACCTACTACCGATAGAAACAAGGAAAGCACAACTCTTATTCGTTTTCTATCTCTCTTTTCGAAGGTGATATTGTCACTTACAGTTGTGCCTATGGCCAACGATATGAGTGAAGTGTCTGTGTATACAGTGTATCTAGAGATGTAAAATTTGCAATATTTTGGCGAGCAAAAACAATACAATCTACTATTCTTTTCTTTTTGGTTTTACAAAATGATTTCACATTTTAGGTCAAGAAAAAGCAAAGAAATAATTATAATATATTTATTAAATAGTATTTGATATAATTTTTATCTTAGAATACTTTTTGCCTCATTTCCCAGAACCCACATTCAAAAATTTACAATTTAACAAAAATAAAACTATCTAATATAAGAATAAACACACTATTAAAATATTTGGAATATTGGTTTTACTAGGATACATTAACAATAACTTCTCACAATTTATAAATTAAAAATAACTTAAATAATTAATTAATCGTCGAGTATTGAAGGAAGTCATCAATTTGGAGTACCTACCTGATGTCTAACAATAAAAAATAGCAAAATCACAATAGTATTCATAAACTGGTTTTATAATTAAATGATTAAAATACTAATCGTACAATGTTACGTTTCTTTGTGCTAATTTCCAATTTACCCTTATAAAACTTTACCGATTTTGCCCTCATGTAACTGTCGATTGTTTTGAATACTGTATGGCACCTATTTCAAATCACCGAGAAATGAATGAAATTTTGTAAACTTACTTCTTAATATAGGTATTTGAAATAAATACACAAAATTTCAGAACGGCTTACCAAATAGTTTAAAAAGATATACAATTGTAAAATTAACATGAGCTCTTATGGAAAAATCGCGCTTTCATAGTTTAATACCGGTAAAACACATAGTAATATCATCGAGAAAAAATGTGTAATTTTTAGAATATATTCGTTACATAATATCTAACAAGCTTTGGTCAAAATTTTATCTATGGTCACCGGTCAATTGCGAGAAAAATATTTATTGCTGAAAAGTATCAAAAAAATGACGTACTTTATAAAATGTGTGTTTATGATTGGAAACAGCGCTCTCATTCATAAACATTTTTAACATATAATTACAGCCCACTTCTGAGAACTAACCAATGAAATTGATAGATTTTTTTCCCTTTCAAATGCGACGGTGCCTATATTTCTGCTATATTAGTATGCAGTCATATGTAATATAATCTATATCTGTGTGTTGGTGTGACAACCTGTACCGGGATAAAAGTTTTAGCTAAAAAATCCAGTATGCTGACACCTTTTTACGGAAGCCTGGTTGGCTCATCTCCGTCTTAGTAGAAAGTGGCGCCACATCACGGCCACTTTCAACATGTGTAAGAAACACATGTGGCAAGTGAACCACTTTCAACTAGTGGGACAAGTTGCAAGTTAATGACATCTCGGGCACACAATAATAAATTGTTAGAAGCGCAATCTATCTCTGTCTCTCCTACAGTGAATACGTGCCATACATCCTTAAAACAGAAAAATTATTGTTCAAACATTTTTTTTTTGTTATTAACATTTTTGATCCTAATAAAACCAAAATAAATATATTATACCTACTTCATTTTCAAATTTACATTCCTAATTAATATAAAACTTATATCAATGATTATTAAAATTCGCTCAATGTAATAATTTGGGATAAAATTTAAATGTTAGTAAACGTTGATACTTTTAGCCGGTTTATTAAATATTAGAGATTCATAAAATGTATACAATGAATTTATTTTATTATTAAACATATCACATTTAATAAACTGAATTTTAAAATTGACTAGCAGATACCACACAATCGGTAGTTGAAATAGGGGGGGGGGCGGCACCATCGATATCCTCCCCGGGTGCCACCCATGCTAGCTACGCCACTGCTTTCGGGCCTGGTCCTACATATTTTTTCGCCACCATATGCGCGGTAAGTCCTACACAAGCCTCATTCAAGGTCATGAATGTAGAGAATACATAATTTGCTAATGTTCTTGCACTGAATATACCCGATTATCTTTATTACAGAACAATTGAACATGCTCAATTTAAAAATATATGCTATATGTAACTCCGATACTATAATGCGGTCTGCTTAGTAATAAAATAAATTCTCTGTATTTGTTCGTATTGCTACTCTTAACCAATAGGCTAGCGACCGCTCCACTTAGGGTTGCCAGATGCCCCGTATTTTACGGGTTACCCCGTTTTTACCCATAATTTTGAAAATAAAATACGGGGTAAATAAAGCTCCAAGTTACAAGTCAAATGTAATTTTAAGTTATCTTGCAAAGATTTTTATATACTTGCTTCTCAAAATGAAGAGCTTTTAAAAGCTGTTTCTTCTAACCATAAATATAAATTTAAAAAATAGATTATCTTCATTAAACATTGCTGTTTTAATTGTCTCCCGTAAAAATATCTAAAACCCGTATTTTTTATACTGGTAACCCTTTAATCAGCTAGCGGCAGGTTGCAACCCTAGCCCGACTTGTCTGCTGTAGGCGGCAAGAGGACAAGCACTTTTCAGGACGTCATCTTTTTAATAGTCGTTAATGACTTTAGTTGTCAAATCTACAATAGTTCCATAACATTTTTCATTAAATCCAGCATAAAAAGTGATTTTGTACTTATTACACTAGTGAACGACTTTGCTTTAAATAATTTGAAGATTTAATAAATTAAATAACTCAGATTAGGTACTGCTATCTCACTGTAGCTTTTCGTATCGCCAGCTTCAATGGAAAAGTAGCAACAATATTTTGAGATTACAATGTTGCGGATACATACAAACAATCGATCAGCAAATATTTTTAGTTGATTGTTAATATTTACTCATCTTTAGATACCGCTAGTAATAGTTGAGTTCTTCCAGTGCATGTGAAATGAAAATGAGAAAAACGGGTGCTGCACAAGGTTTATGATAATCAGAGCATATCACGTTTAAATTAGAGCTCCCTGTTTCAAATGATAAACGTCAACTTAGTAGTGATGGGAATAATCGAATGATTTTAACAATCGAAAGGTTGCTATTCGAGTGATTTTGACAATCAAATGATTCATTCGAGATGTTTCATTCAAGATGTTTTATTATATTGACTCTTGAGTAAATATAAATTGAAAGGTTGCTATTCGAACGATTTTGATAGCTGAGTGATTCATTTGAAATGATTCCTTTTAATGATGCATATCACTACACTACATGAAGTTATGCTTACAGACTGTAAGTGTAAATAAACTATAAAGTGTAGTGTGAACATGTATTTCTCGTAAACGCAATACGCTCAACACTGTAATAAAACCAATCGAGAGATTGGACAAAATTCTCTCGCGGACAAAATTCACTCATTGTATAATATCTCGAAAGGTATATTTCGAGCGGTTTAGGTACTCGAATGATGTTACTACAAGCTAGCTGTGAGCAGTGAATACAAAATGAAACTTAATTCGACCTAAAATATTACTTCGATTGAATTATAACGTTATCTTATAAACACACAAAATCCATTCACAGTATAAACATATTCTGAATGAAGTTTGCATTCGTCTGGCACACATTGTCATTTCTCGGCTCCCGCTTTGCAATACGTATGACTATAAAAATCATTCGAGTGATTTTGAATAACCTCTCGAGATATTTTAATAATTGAATGATTCTGTATTTTATTTCGAGATATTCCCATCACTACAACTTAGTTCTAGTCATGACTTATTTAATACAGTGTATTTCCTTTGTCAGAGCTTCCCTTTATGCACTTTACTACTTTTGGCTGCTCTCGCGCGCCACGATTCATCCACTCAACGCATAATCTGACAAGGCTAACGTTGTAACCTTGCATGTCGGATTTGGAATGAAAATCGAAGCTAATAGTTAGTGGCGGACTAAGCCCGTCGGAGGCCCGGGGCGGCAGAACTAAATGAGGCCCCTGGTCTGCTTAGAAATTGATGTATTTCTAGTGCAAATTTCGTAAAAAATGAATAATATAGATGTAATGGCTGACAAAAAAATCAAATATTTATAATAAACGACCTACCTACATTTATATTTTGTATATGTACGGGGCCTCCAATTCAAACTGCCTCTAAGAAGGACTTCTCGAGATTTGGAGGTCCCCCAGGATCAAAGGCCCGAGGCGGGCCGCACCCTCCGCCCCCCCCCCGTAGTCCGCCACTGCTAATAGTGAGAGGACACCTCATAAGTGAAGTCAGCGTTTATGTCCCCTGCAGTTCTCTAGTAACTAGGCGCTCATTTAGCGGAGCTCTACTGTACATGTATGTGTACGCGCGCTTTTATAGACTGCAAATCGGATTTTCGATAACCAAATGTGTTCTTCTTGCTCTATTTATAATAAAGATGGTTAACTATTTTTCGTCAAAGAACGAAAAATCCAGTAGCAAAACCATTCGAAACACATTTGTAATCATGAAATATGAATCATATAGCATGCATACACATTACACATAGGAACGTTATTTAGCCGAATTATGTTGGGTTTACAAAACTACACACAGCGACAGTAAAACAAAAAAAAAATAAATCTGTAAATTGGTTGACCCTGCAGGCCATTCCTGGAACTTCCCGCTATTTTTAAGCGCTTTGAGTTCGAAGCACTCGATAATATACCCAAAAGTAGATTTTTGAGCTCTTCGAGTTCAAAAATCTGAAAATTTCTGATAACAACAGTATTTTAATTTTTGAAAAGCTGTAACTTTTGAACGCGTCGTTTGATTTTGATTTTTCAAACGTTATTTAATGCGGCTTTTTTAACACAAAAACTGATAAATTTATTGGGCTGAATCGGTTCAAATTTTCAGGAAATCTAAGTTCAGTGGAACTCTTTCGAATGCCGCAAATCGGGATTTGATCGGTCAAGCCGTTCAAAAATTATGAGAGGTTTACATACACACAGACACACATACTGACATCATCGTAAAAATAGTCAGAATAGCTTCCTAGGATCACAAAACGTCAAGATCTGATGAAAACTCGATTTTCGAAAATCGGGGTGAAATCAATAACTTCCCTATTTTTGAAAATTTTCAATTTTCTTAGCGGGAAGTTAAAAAGCTGCCAAGAGTATTGCCTACCGAATCTTATAAATTTTAATGCCAATAAAGAATCCAATGTGCAGTAAATGTTAAATTTATATTCAATCCAATTCTTTTATTCAGTCAAAAGACTACAGTGTATTGAATTAATCACGAAGTAATAAAATCGACTAAATAATAAGCCATCAACACTATGTAAAATGATTTTTAAAATTTGTTGAATGAATGATCAGGTAAACCATATTGGGATCCGTCAGATAGGTGGAGCTTCAAAAACATGGCGCAGACGGCGGGAAATTTCATATACGGGGTATACTTTTGCGTGTAATTTTATGATTTTCAAAGTGATAAGAAATGATAAATATAAGTGCAATTTGTGATTGGGCCGGTACGAATCCTAAACAAAGGAATTTCATTGAAGGAGAACGGATTCTCAAAGCCGGGCATATTATCAAATGTCGGAAATATAACGAGAAAAATGCATGCAAAATGAACTGTCAAAAGTAGTAATCTTTACGACATATTGCTTAAAAACATCAAAATTAAAAGAAAATCTCCACGAAATTAATCATCCGCGTTCAATGCCCTTTTAAGGCTGGGTTAGGTGAATAATGTAAACACATAACTGCAACATAATAAGTTATATTGCAATAAGTCGGTAAGTTACTAACCTCAAAATATTTGTATACGAAGTTAATCCTATAAATTTGTTAATCATCAGGGATTCAACTATTTTAGTGCAGTATGATAACAAGTACATCTTATTATTACTATAAAATATTTTTTTAATTCATAAATACAGTTTTTCCACATTTCATTAGAAAATAATTCTCTGTAAAGTAAGTTTTACAAGGCAATAACTGACAGTGTTTATTGCCATGATATTAGAAAACGTCGCGAATTTCATTTTCGATAAACTTTTTGTTTATTTTACTTGTTTTATTTTTGTAATAAACAATTTCATGATTAATTTGCACTGTTAGCATGTAAAATTTTCCCCCGTTTGAGTACAGTTTTCTGCCACCAGATGTCAGATGCTCATTTGACGGACCCCAATAATATAGTTTCAAAGCAGCATAGTGAAAACAGTTTTTATATAAAAAAATTCGACTGATCACCAGTCCTATACTTCCCACCTAGTAAATATTTGCAAAAAATAAACACTCTTTTTTTATTCTTCGAAAAAAAGCATGGCCCTCTTTTTTGTTTAGTGATCTACTGATGGCTAGCTTAATATTGCAAAAATCATGGTTACCTTGATTTAGGTACAATTTTTATTTTTTTTAGTAAAATATTTTTTTTCTCGAAAACTATACATTTTAGAGAAAAAAATATTTACATTTTTTTCATATTATAACATCTATAATTCATTTATATTTTTTTTACCTATGTTAATACGTGACATTGAGAACGTTTTTTTGAATATCTCAGGATCCGCTGAACCGATTTGACTCAAAATCTAATCAGATCTAAGTTAAAGGCTGATAAACACAATAGGACAATCGGCATGGCCGTATGTTGTTCCGTTTTTACGATATCGAAGGCGAAAAATTGACCACACACACACACACACACACACACATACAGACATCAGTCAGAAAATGATTTTAAGCGATTGCTAGGTTCTCAAAACGTGAAGATCTGTTAAAATCTCGAAATTTTTTTTTCGTACTAAATCCATTACCATAGTAGAGGTGGGAAGTAAAAAAAGACATAAAATCTAGTACAGTGAACACTCTTGTGAGCATTTATAAACTGATTTGTCTAACCTTGAACTACAGTTCTGTAAACCCAGCATGTTTCACGCGCGCTCGTAACATCGGGGCTTCTAATTTAAATCGATAATTGTAATAAACGTGTCAATTAAACATGCATCGCTTTGCTGGCAGCAGCGTCCTGTATATTTCCATTGGCAATTGTTAATAGCTGCTTGGTAGAACTGCTACTGCTATAGCTGTCTCCACTACTGCGGACACTGACGTGGCTTAAAGGTGTACCGGGCAACGAAGCTCCAAGCGGATGTCTCATAGGCGTACTTTCTGTTGAATCAAGACCTCCACCGGAAGGTGGCGCCGTATTCGGTCGTTCGCGTTCCTTGCCGCTTGAATAAAGAGGACTTAGTACCATGGGAGCAGGTTCTTCTGGAGTATAATAATCGGAATCGTCTCCCCGCTCCGAGGGAACTACATTATCTTCTTTACGTGCGGAATGTTTATCTAAATAACAACAGAGAATACTAAACTCATCGATTAATTAGAAAAAATGTTCAGTTTAATCATACACATTACACAGTATACTTTGTAATAAAGAATATCATATTTCTGTTCAAAACCACTATAAGAGAGATTTTTTGCAAAACCAAAATTGTTTGTCTTAGCCACGATGATACAAAATAAATAAAACAAGGAATTTACCAATTTAAAGTTAAGCTAATGGATAGGGAAGTTCTACAACAAAGCTGATTTTTGACAGAGAAAGGCGATCACATCACAATCAATTAATTAAAGTTCTATTCAGGTTCACATTCTGGCGCATTTTCGTCAGATGAGACTGGCGGTTCCTCTTTCTAATGGGTTGATTACACTAGGCGACTTTACACGCTAATCGTTAGCGAATTTACTCGCTGTGACTAAAGTCGCTCAATGTAGGGTCGATTACACAAAGCGACTTTACACTCGCAGCGTGTAGATTGCTCGCTTGTCGCCCGCGACTAAAGTTGAAGACCGGCCTACTTTAGTCGCTAGGCGTTTCATCCTCTGGCGAGTGAAATCGCTGAGTGTAATCGACACTGGCTACTCAAATCGCAGCATGTAGTGTGCCAAGATGTCCGAAGCTGTAGTTAGTGCAGGAGTTGTTATTGTTTCCCTTTAGCAGACTAGTGAGCGACTAAGCGTTTTTACCCTCTCAAGTGTAATCGAACTGGTCGCTACAAGCTCACTCGCGGGTGACTTTACTCGCTGACAACTAGCGTGTAAAGTCACCTAGTGCAGGGGTCGGCAACCTGCGGCTCGCGAGCCGCATGCAGCTCTCGAGTTCCATGCGCAAATATTAATAATTATTAGAGATGCGCCGAATAGTGGTTTCACCGAATAACCGAATACTATTCGGTTTAACCTTTACCGAACCGGATATTCGGCTGAATTATTCGGTTTACCATTTTATTGTTTTGCCGCGTAAACAGGTTCTAACATGAACGTTACGTGTCGCTGCTGGCTAGTTGACAAGCAAGCCGTACCTCACCGCCCGCCACTCGCGCTATCACTTTGCTTCAAAACATCGCACGATTACGTTAAAAATACGAATAAAGGTGCTTATTATTACAAAAATATTGAATCGAATATATTTGGCACCAAAACCGAATAATTCGGCCAAATACAGATAGTGAAAAAGATGCCGAATACCAAACGAATATTCGGCGCATCTCTAATAATTATATTATTTTATTTTCAAAACTCATAAAAAATATTATACTGCAAAAAAAACTTTAAACAGGATAAAAACACTCAACAGAGAACAGTGAGAATAGGTGGAGTAGAGAGTATACAGACAGCTGACATTTTTTAAATGTGGCAACACTGTTCTGTTTGTTTAGTTATTGGTGCACTGTGTCGTCAACGGTCCTAATCCTAATCAAATACCATAATATTGAAATAAAAATGTTAGTGGCTCTTTAAAAACTGGGAAATTTTGTAAATTGTAACTTTTGGCTCTTCCGTCTCAAAAGGTTTCCAACCCCTGGCCTAGTGTAATCGACCCATAAGATTCTATTACTTACTAATATTAGTTTTCCGTTCACTGCACTTTATTTAATGAATACCTTTCTCTGATCAGGGCAAAAATTTGGGAGTGATAATGAACAGTACATTACAAAAAGTGCAAATTTTTTGCATGCGCTAAGCATGTAATATCAGAAGGAGTGAACGTATACATCATGTTATGAAAAAGTTGTTAAATTTAGATATTGCATCCTTGAGAACAAAGCACGCTCTCTCATTAATTCATAAACTGTTAAAAACCGGAGAGCCGTCCCTGCTTCCCACAATGCAGTACATCTCAACTTCATTTTTTGCACAGAGCCCCAAGTTGTGGAATGACTTACCATCTGTTGTAAGACATATTCAAAATACATCCATATTTAATTCAAATGTGCACAAAATTCTTTTAGATAGATATAAAAAAAGATCCAAATTACCATTACGTTTTAAATTTATATTTTATTCTATTTATCTTATTACATTCTATTATATACTTTATATTTTATTTATTATGATAAGTAATTTGTTATGTTTGATAGGTATAAGCTTTATATCTTCAAAAGAGGGAGATTTGTGCTTTGCGGCTTTTCTCTAAATAAATTTATTATTGTTATTTATTATATCTCTTACTCTATGCTTTGTTATCATTACCATTTACCTGACAGAAAACGATGGAAATACATTCAGTGCATAAAAGTACAATGAGTGGAAAACGTTATAAAAGAATAAAACAGTAGTTGTTGTCTATTTTTTTTAACTTGCTTTTCAATTTTCTATTAAAAATAATGATACGTTGAAAATGTGAATTGTTACTAAGCCCAGATAACTATGGAATTTGGTGGCAACATACAAAATTTAAAAAAAGCCTACACTAAAAATGTGTATTCATACCGGTATCGGTTCGTTCAACAGAACGTACAGTTGTTGGCTCGTCATGCTCTGTGTCTGTATCATTAATTGATTCCAGCGCAGTTGCAGTATGTGGCGGCCTGTCCGAGTTCTCTCCTTCCAGTAATGGAGACATTTTCTCACCTTCACTGTCTTCGTCCTGTGGCTGCAAAATAACATCAAGGCAATATCCTAATAGTTAATAACTTTTAATAGTTGGGATCAGCAGGTAACCGGGCAATTGTCCAGTGGACTGGCGTCTTACGGGGCGGGCAAAAAAATTGAAGAGTAACCAGTACAAAAATTAATTTTTGAAGTTATACTTCTTTTGGCGCGTTATGGAAAAATGACGAGAGTGAATTTTTACGATATGCGCGCATCGCGTCACGAAAATTTAACACCATGAAGTTAGTCGGAAGTTCATGATTATAATACTTTATTATATAGCACTGCTAAGTAAGATGTACGTAGCATAATGGATAGCACCGCCGCGTCATACGCAATAGGTCCCGGATTCGAATCTCAACACAAACAAGCTTTTTTTTTAAATAAATAATTAGATATAAATATAATAAATAAATATATTTAATAAATTTATAATTTATTAAATTAAATTAATTTATTTAATATCTTTATTTTATTATTTTATCGTCTTTTTTACAAACGTTTAATACTGGCACGCGGGAGTTATTTTTGTTTTGTTACGCCAAAGAAGTATAACTTCTGACGTGCGTTCATAAGTACACACTCTTTTTTTTGTGCTCATATTGTTCTAAAAATAGACCGGGGACAGGTGCTAGTCAAAACAATTGTCCGGTAGCTTAATTATTGCTACTCCAGGTTTGGATGGACATTATAGGCAATAGGCATACATTAGAATTCTGACAGTCCATTTATACTGTTCACTCCTAGAGATAAGATAGCAATGTGTCTAACCCCCTTTAAATTGCTATTATCATAATTACAGGATCCTTTAGTAACAAGTTAAGTCAATGCTCGATAAGTCAGAAGTCATTTTAAAGCGATAGAAGAAAAAGTTTAATATTTTAAGACATGTTTAATTTCAAAATACACCCTCCAAAATGATCCAAATCAGACCCTGCGTTTACTAAAATCGATCATGGTCATAAGTTCTTATCCATTCTATGTACAGCCGCGGACTTAAAAAAGTTTACACCTGTATCATCTAGTTAGCGGGTTTTTTAATTTTCGCATATTGTAATTTGGCTTTTGATAGTAATGTATCAATTACTAAGGTTACATCTTAAAAATTATTATCAAAACACCTCAATTGTTTGTAATACAATCCAAATTTCTCAATATTATTCAATTCAAGCATAAAAAGATTTGATAATATTTGATACTAGCAAATTCCTTCATTCAATCTTGCAAAGATACTTCTTTTTTGTTCATCATTTTAATAATTTCGAGGCATTTAAACGACAATTATTTCCTTTAATTTTTGACATTTACATTTACTTATTAAAAACTAAATTTGTTGCTAAGCTACTGACTTTTTATGAACTTACACTGAATAACTCATGTGCAAACTTTTTTAAGTCCGCGACTGTACATATAACCTGACACGACTAGAAAAGTAACCTGTATGTAAACAACCAATAAGTTAGCGTTGACTTCCCCAACAGAGCCATAGTCACGCATTAATCAGTAGTTTTCTGTACATCTCCAGACTCGAAATAAGGGATTAGGTTTAAGAGTCCTTATTTTCCAGACTCTAATCATTACCTCTTCTTTACGAGCAGCAGGTAACTTTTCATTAATAAGCTTCAAAGTGTCTCCTGGACACCGGTTGGTTTTATTGCCTCGCGAGTGTTGTGTCGAACGATGTCCACTAAGCAGAGGCGATCGAGTGGTTTCTTTTCCTTCTTCATCGTGTTGCAATAGCACCGACATTCTGAACTGAAAAGCGTAATCAATACCAAAAATACTTCAATAAACTAATACAATTTTTTTTTCGCTTTTGTTACGATACAGATTAATGAAATCGTAACTTTGTAAGTTTTTAACAAAATGATTCCGATATACAGTTTATAAGACACCTAGACCAAATTAGTTTTTGTTTGTTTGCTTGCTTCCGGTTAACAAAAAAAAAAAACTGATTTTAATTGGAACTTCACTATAGTGTTTGTTGTACATCCAATGGGAGCAAAACAGTAGCCAAAAAAATCGATATTAACGCAGAGAAAAAAGACTAGTTCGATATAAACGCGATTTGAAAATTATTTACATACAAAAATAAGTAAATATATTTACCTCGGGTGTTGTACATGATCCGCTGCCACCTAGTAACCTGTCTCGAGGAGACTTACCCAATTCACTTTCATCCGGGCTTCCGTTATCTGTTGCACCTTCTAAAGCTGATCTGTAATTACACATGTTCTAGTAATAATAGTGCCACTCGCACTATGACTACCATCAATTCATCACTTTTCTGCATTTTTTATGTTTAAACTTAATTATGGTTAGTGTGAGCACAGAAATGGCAGAAAATTAGGAGAAAGCAGGCAGCTTTATTAGAACAGGGCATTTTATCGGCATCGTTGCATAAGGAATCATCTGAACATTTATCTGGAATTATAAAGGTGAACTACTACATACTATGTATATTTGTATGTTCCTTGTTTTATGTCATTTGTTTTGTTTGTTTGTTTTTTTTTGGAGTTTACTCTTTAAGAATCGATTTTCATATAAGGCCCCCGGTATGGAAATTTTGAGGAGTAAAGTTTATACAAGCGTTAACTAAAAATCGTTACGTTTTTCTGCGCAACGTACCTTGCGCACCTTTCAATGCATGTGTATACTTGTATACAGCCGATGTGTACAGGGTATGCTGCGGGACAGCTGACGCATGTAAGTATGTATGTTTGCCTACTGCATAGTCAAAGACAATTGTACTTGAGGAGTAAACTCCAATCGTGCGTCGGAACTGACACACGCACTTTTTTTTTTTTATTTATTGGTACTAGTACAGTATACAATACAACTTCGCAAACCCGGACACACGCTAACATGAATGGGTAATGGTTCCGGACACTTGACTCTAAAACTCGGACACTTCCATAAAAATTAACAACCAGTTTACATTTACAAAACAGTTCAGTTTGTGAAGCATCTTGCATGTTATTGCACGGTGCAATAACTGCACGTCTAACGCAGTTTGTAGTTATTACTGACACTGAGACAAGTATAAATCAGTAAATGTCGTGAATACATACTTTTATTTTGTAAAATTGGTAACAAATGTAAACAAAACTACTATTATTTTAGTACATAATATTTTATTTTTATTTTTTTATGAACTTACAGAATATGTATTTTAATTTTGAGCCTAGAAAAGTGTTTCTTTTAATTTAAAATAAATAAGAAGAAAAAAGAACAAAACAAATTTTTAAAACACCTTTATTTACAAACTCGGACGGTGCGCGGTCCGGGTTGGCGAAACTGTACTGTACTTCGAAAATTAGCATAAAGCAGAAATCATTTCAGAAATCCGAATACTGTTTACATGAAAACATAAATATTATACCTATTAAGTATTTCAGCTGCCTGAACTGCCGCTTCGGTATCTGGCGTTTCTATTAGTTCACACGGAGCAGACGGAGGCTGTCGTGGTGCACACGGACCGTTCAGCGCTTCAATAAGAGATACGGCCTCATATCCAGCCGGTATATTCTCACAACTACCCTAAATAGAATAGAATAGAATATTATTTATTTCGAAAATACACGAAGTGTACATGAAAACGTCAAAAAGTACAAATTCTTAAAATACAAATTCTTAAATGTAAACAACGATTATCATAGCGTTTACAACAGCAAACAAAGGGGTTGTTAAAAATTTCGATTTTTGAAAAAAAAAAAATTTCCCGATGCTTTTCGCATTAACTGTACATGTAGAAAAAACACGATGATTCCAATTCGCTGATTGGATGCCCTACACGCGCGGCCCTGTATAGAGGGCTTAGATATGGTAGAGGTACTCAACAGAGTGCAAGGTATCCCCCCATATGTTAATCTGCCGCGCTTGAGTAAATCCCAAAATCTTCTGTTGGGCTCCCCTACTATTAGCTTTTAAACTGAAAGAAATACAAAATTTCTCATTAGTTTATTTGGGAATTAACGTCAAGTATAGTAAATTTAAGGTAGGTATATTCCTTTGAAAAAAATTGCGATTTTGATTAAATTTAAATTCTTTCAAATTTTTTCCAAATTAATTTAATCATATCAAATAAAAATACTCGCTGAATTTCTTTTAGTTTAAAAGCTACAGGCGTTCAAAGAATGTTATTGATTTGTGAGAAACTCTCAATACCAATAGCTTCTAAGTTTCTAAGAGATACAGAAGCAGCTATTTGAGCATCGGATATGTGTAAAAGTTCTGTGAGATTTCAAAAACAAATCGCAGTTTTACAAAAATGGCAAAAAACGAAATTTTCTTGATCTAGTAAAAAAATTCCGTATTTATTTGGGATTCAAATATACTTACATCGTTTGTTGGTGGACTGGCAGGCGGCACTTGTCTCTGTGTTGTCTTCTGTAGGGCACGTATTTGCAGCAAAGCCCTAAAAGGTGCTCGGCAAATGGGACAATTATTGGCCTGATAACGCAAACTGTCAGCACACGAATTACACAGACACAAATGCCGACACGGCAGGATCAGGGTATCTCTCACATCGCTCATACAAATCACACATTCCGAGCCGTTGTCTTCAGTATCGTCGGTATCGCAAGTTGATACTTTACCGTCATTGTTCTTGTTCTCGATACCATAGATTTCTTGCAGCAGGTAGCAAAGACCGTCGACGAATAACTTCTGTTTCAGCGCTTTCAACACGTACGTTCCATCTGAATGCTTCTCTACAACTGCAATAGTCGTATGTGACTGACGCGGCTCTAGACACAAATTGTACAGAATTTAGTTTTGGATTGTGTTTCAATAATGCAGTGTTAAGAAAAAAACGGGTTTTTTAACAGGTCAAGTTCGAGTGTAGCTAGCGCGCTGAAGGTTCCATACAAATAACAGAAGAATAAATGTACCTAATATATTAAATTAAATTTAATATATGATTTCGTCGACAGCATAATTAAATTTGTTGGTAGTATGATAAATTATGGAATAATTGCGTGGGGTGGACCATGTCACAATATATTAATGCCATTACAGAATATTCAAACTAGATTATTAAAAAAACTTTTTAACAAAAAAAAAAAAAACCTCCTTCAAAAAACCACTAAAAAGAGGAAAATAATGAAATTTTGAGGTCTGTGCCAATTTAATAAAATATGAAGTCGGTTAAAAAGTATAGTATAGTGATTAATATCTTCTTTTTAACCAACTTCATATTTTATTAAATTGGCACAGACCTCAAAATTTCATTATTTTCCTCTTTTTAGTGGTTTTTTGAAGGAGTTTTTTTTTTTTTGTTAAAAAGTTTTTTATTTTTTACTTTTTAGTGTCAAAAAGTGGCATTTACCATAAAAGAATCACACGCCGTTACTCACTTTTATTAAACCGACTTTCTTACGCTGTCTAATATGTCAAAAAGTGACATTTACCTTAAAGAATCACACGCCGTTACTCACTTTTATTAAAATCAGCCGAACTACTGAACCGATTTTGATGAAATTTCTATGGGACCAATCTGAAAGTATATCCTTTCAAATAAAAAAAAAATTTCAAAATCGGTTTATAAATGACTGAGCTATGAGGTAACAAACATAAAAAAAAAAAAATACAACCGAATTGAGAACCACCTCCTTTTTTTGAAGTCGGTTAAAAATTATAAAAAAAATAGTTTTGATGCAATTAGTCGTCCCTTAACTATATCATTGTTTACACTTGTGTCATTAACATACTATTATCCGAAACTTCAAAATATATACCGAAATATAGAACGTCATACTAGATTTAAAAATTTGAGTATTCCAAAAACAAATAAAACAGTTAGTGCTAAAAGTAGCTACCTATAATAATAAAAGCATTTAATATCCTCCCAAACGAACTAAAAAATATGTCTTTTAGCATGAAAACAATTTAAAGAAAATTGAGCGATCATATAAAAAATTAATTGATAATACAGTAGAGTCCGTCTATTACGACTTCGTTTATAACAACTAACTGTTTTTAGCGACGTAAATGCAAACTCAAGTTAAGTTTCATATAATATATTATGCGTCCGCTTTGTGCGTCGTCCGGTTAATACGACATAATGTCGCCGGTTCCTTGAAAGTCGTTCTATCCGGATTCTACTGTATATGAAGTTAAACTTTGAAGTTAAACTTATATTTGGTTTCTTATCACTTTGAAAATCATAAAATTACACGCAAAGTATACCCCATATATGAAATTTCCCCCCTCTGCGCCATGTTTTTTAAGCTCCACCTATCTGACGGATCCCAATAGGTTTACATATTTTTATATGTAATGGTTAATAAATATTATTATTAATATAGATCATTATTTTTTTCTCCCGAAAACTATAACGCTTTGGTTTCTGATTATTTGTGTAGAAACAAAACAAAGAAAATTATACTAACCATCTCCAGCTTCTTCAGCAACACAGTGGATCGCAATCGGTATAACTTCTTTGTCGGTGTTATATAAAAGTTCCTCTTCTGAATATCGCGTTGGATCGAATACATGCAGTGGTTGACAAAATTGTTGGTTGGCCCCACGTTTATAACGAAATGTTTCAGAGTTCATGTTCGGGTCTCTTGGAGTATAACTAAATCGATAATAACATTGTTTTAATTTTTCTTCAAAAAATTAACAAAAAGTCGGTAGTAGTATAATAATAATAACGTTATTGGTCATGGCTTCCAGCACAAAGGACTCAGATTACACTCCGGCAGTCGACATAAAAGAAAAAAAATTTAGCAATGAATTTAAAAAACCGTAAGCCAGTAAACTTTTTAGTTTCTTTAAGTAAATATGTTTCACTATGAAATTTTATAACGTTTAAAAAATGTCCATGTGCACTTCAATAAATGGCTTATGTAACTATGCTATCTAGTGACTAAAACTGGAACTAAACTCGGGTCAGCTGTCAAAAAGAAGTTTCCTTTGATCACAAAATAAATTTTAAGCACTGTTGACATCTTCTGAGAAAACTGGACATTTTAAGTGTGTCCTGTTCATAAATATCAATGCCTAGACAGTAGACAGATTTATTTGTCCTGTTTATGTGATATTTAATACAAGTATTAAACTTACACAACACCCGTAGCAGTGACTTCTTCAGTGCAGAAATAGTGTATAGTAATGGCACACCTACAGTCGCAATCGAACGTAAATTCAATATTGAACAGAGCAACTTTGCCAGTTTCAACATCGCGTTCTGTCTGCACAACTCCCGTTTCATCCAGAGCAATTTTCCCACAGTCCGGAGGAGCGCGGACAAATCTCAGTGACTCCTTACGAATATTCACTAAACTTTTCAGTGTTTTGGTTGGTTCATTCGCTTGCGGTGGCGGATAAGGAAACTAAAAAAGATTTAATCCAAATATTTTTTATTTGTAAACGGATCAATTTTTAAAAAAAGTTTTATTAATCAAACTATAGGTGCCACCATGGGCGATGTTCTAAGCGGGATGAACTTGTAATTTCAACAAGTCAATGGAGTTCTCCATCTGCTCTGATTTTTGACGATACAACTATGGACTAGCAACGTTAGCTTCATTCTGGATTCGTGTTTTGACAGAAGCAACAAAACATGACAGATTATAATACATTGGCCTAAGTGAAAGTGACATGCATGAAATACACTGAGTGAGGTATATTGAAGAAAGTGCTAGAGTATTTGATTCTAGTTGTCCATTTCTATATCTATGGGTAAGTTCGGTTTTACGCTCGATTGATCGAGCCGAGCGAACAGATTTTTGGTCACGTGACAAGCGAGCAAATCGAGCCATCTAAACAATTCCGAACGTAATCTAGCAGATTTTTCCAAACGTCAGAATAAAATGGCGCCAATAATTTAAATTCTTATTACTAAAGCCGAAATATATTCTTTATTGCTCCTCATTTTGATTTAATTCAACATTGTTATAATAATAAAACATGAATCACAATTTTTTTTGTTTTATTCCTTTATTTTAAAATTAATAGTAGTACTGGTTGTTGATTTTTTCGACCCATAGATATAATAAATATTTTATTTAATCATTCTGTGCGATATAGACTTATTGATTATTACTATTCTTTGAATAAATATTATTCGTGTGTTTTTACCTATTGAAAAATTACCTCATATAAATAAACTTCGAAATTTATCCATTCTCACAACAAGTGTTTCCGCTCATTTTTAAAATGAATGCTCTGAAGATGGTTGAATCTGCTTGCTCGCTCGCTTTCCTCGGAGCAAATCGAGCGCGCTCGATCTGCTCCAGATCTCAAAACCGAACGCAGGATAGAGATCTTTCAGAGCATATAAATGTTAAATTCGAACGTATTAGAGCACTCCGATCAATCTGAGCGTAAAACCGAACTTACCCTATGGCTCTGACATTCAGCAGCAGCCATATTTGTTTTGAGTTCATCCCGCTTAGAAATAATTTCAGTTAACGACTATAGAGGTCAGTCACTTTGAATTTAATCGCAAATTCATAAGAAAAAACTATAATATGTTACTGCCAGGATTCAAACCTGAAACATCTAATTTATCAGTAGGTATTTTGATCAAAAATTAGTTTGAAAAACGATCTTTTTCTATGTAGATCAGTTATTTGTTTTTCTGTGAATAGTCTATTGTTTGACATAATAAAAAGTTTGACAACAATATTAGGTTATTCCTGCAAACATAAAAACTGCTATTATCATGTTAAGATCATTGCCAAACCAAATTTTTTCACAATACGTTCTACAACCCTGCATAAGTACTTTACTTCTGTGGTATTACATGGCAATGTAAATTCTAAACGTACTGATGTATTCAAGGACACAATCATATTTAAATGTGTTTTAGGCGCGACTTAAGCATAACTGGAATCGCACAAGTGCACTCGCTTTTTTAAAATATCACGGATTTCTGTACTATTTACTTGGGTTGACAATTCTGTGAGCGTCTCAAAATACTGTAGAAGTACCTTTTACATCATTTTGAGGCGCTGCAGCTGGATGAGCCGCGTGCCTTCAATTCAGAACAGTTTCGACAGATTCAGCATAAGAACTGTCACTCCAGTTAGTACAGAGATCAGTGAATAATAGTTAATTACTTACTGGAATTGGTCGACTGCCTAGAAAATTCAAGTCTGCATTTTCACCAAACAAATAAGCTTCTGGCTGTGGAGTATCAAAACGCTCACCTCCCATAATAAAATGACTTCCAAAGTAGTTTCCTAAAAAAAGACAAAATTATCGCACGAGATGAAAATAAATTTAACTTAGACACCAAACAAATCTATATATTATCTATGTAAAAGATCATAATTCTTTTTATTGTCTTATCAATAGTAGGATTTCGGATATTCATTTTATAAAAAATGCATTAAAAATGTATTACTGAAAAAAGGGATATTTGCATGCTTTCACTTACGACCCCGGACACAAAAACTAACAAAGTTCGTATGATTTTTAGTTTATTTTCAATATTGTGTTTAATTTTTGAAACATTTAAATTTGATTTTTAATAGCAGCATCAATTTAAATGTCATGCAAACTCGCTAGAAAAATCTAGTTCTCAAATTAAAAAAAAATGCAATAATGCCCGAAACTCACATAAACCAGCATTGAAACTTAAAAACGAAAACGATAGAAAAAGAAATAATTTGCTATATAATAGTACACTGGGAAGCAAACAGAAAATAAACAAACCACATCTAGGCGGATACTTGTATGCGTAATTTGAGACCACATCAATCTCCTCAACGCCAGCATTTTGTCGACTAGTCCAAGCACCCATTTCTTAGTTTTGAAGATAAGTTTTTTGGTACAATTATAACAATTTTGACATATGTGCTGACATTTTGTTCGCAACTCACGTCAACTGTCAAAATATACATCATAATATCTGGTTATATTTGGTAACCATCGGTAACAAAATTTTCCACTAGAAAAATAAGGAGGCTAGATAACTGAGAATTTAAAAAACCATTATTTTGAAGAATGTATTTTTAATTTTCCTGTGCCTTTTAAATAAATGGATCATTTTATTACAAAACGATAATTTAATTCTAACAGTGCAGATCTCAGTTTTTAATATATAAGCATTTCTGTTTTACAAGTCTATCCTCCCACGAACGGACAATGACAGGTCCAACTTAATTTTTTTTTTGAATATAAGAAAATTTTATTTAAAATTTGCAGTATGGATTATTTGGGTGAGATAATAGCGCTAGGAGTCGATAGCATAATATTAGTACTTTGCATAAAACAATATCTCAAAAATAGGAACGATGAAGAGAAAATTATGGTACATAACCTTATTAATTTTTTTATATTAATATTTCTGTAGGTGTAGTTTAAAAATGTAATAATAAATATTCTGTTTGTCCAGTTAGCTCCAATGTTGGATATAAACGATCAATTGGTTGACATGGTATTTACAAGCCCAGATAGTAAGTTAGATTATGTGGCTTTTCGAGGTATTGTTAAACCGCTTGGAAGTCCTCTCCGAAGCTTAAACAATTCCAATGTAACAGGAGTGGTGCAACGATTATGTATAAAGGAACATGTAATACAGCGAACGAGTGCTGGATTTTGGTCAGACCAAGAAAGAACAATACAGGAAGTTTTTAATACAACACCTTTCTTGCTGAAATCTAGGGGAGGTCAGATTGAAGTAGTCGATGCTTTAGCTGCAGATATGTTAGGTGACGGTTATTATTTTTTATAAAATATATTTTTAGTAAAGCACGTGACGCAATAAGTAACACAATAATATAAAGAATGCCCATTTAGAGCGTTTGCTTGTGAAATATATCAAATGATTTTTTTAATTGTGACAAATAATTATACTTATTTATTTCAATGTCGGTTAATATTTAACTTTTTTTTTGTACAAAGTTAAGCTCAGACCTGTTGTGATTTTACTTAATATTGTTGTACATATTAACCAAAGTTTGTGAAATGTGAACAAAATCTTATTTCTAATATTATTAGTATATATATATAAAAAAATAGATAATGAATTTTTTTCATTGATGTTTTATAGATCTGGAAGTAATATCTGATCACTTTGAGCCCAGTGTCCCGAGTTTTATGGACCATATATGGGGTTTCTTTGCCGGTGTCAGACAGCGCGGCTTACAAAGCACCGAAGAGATGCTTCGAACAGGCACTCTGATAACAGCTATTGGGGAACTAGCTGGTTCAAAAGGAGACCATTCTATACATTTACAACCTCCATCAGATGGAAAAGGGCCGTTCTATTTGACCACAATGCCGGTACCAATTTTAATTAAGAAGATCAATGAAAAAAGGAGAAGTTACAAGTAATTATAGACATGTAAATCTCACAAAATAATAGATTTCTCAATTTTGTTAATTATGGCACTCATATGAAGTACCATTACCCGGTTAAGATTAGAGATTGGTAGTATTATTATGCAGTATCAAATTATTCTGCAGAGTACCTGGCTTTTAAATTTGGCCGAGTACCTACTCTGTTTTACCCGATTTCTTTTCATATTGGAAGCTTGTTTTATATTTTTATATTAGCTAGAGGGGGGAGAGTATGATTTCCGTGGCGCCACAATTTGACGAAGTTTTTTTATAGAACACCTCAAAATAAGCAAAAAAAACGAATAAAAAAATTCGATATATCAATTTTCAAGATATCGAAAGTAGAAATTTAAAAAATCAATAAAAATTTGACTATTTTTTTTGTATAAATCTCTTTAAAATAAGCAAAAAAACTGAATGTTTTGTTGCGGGGTGAAAAGAGGGGTGGTAAGTGCGGAGTTCCCCAAAAAACATACACAGGGGGTGTTGGTGCGACGGTGTTCTGTTACGGGGTGGTACAGGTGCGGAGCTCCCCAAAAAATTTACGGGGGGGGGGGGTGTTGGTGCGACGGCGTTTTGTTGGGGGGCGAAAGGGGAGAGGGGGTAGTACAGATGCTGAGTTCCCCAAGAGGTGTCTGGGGGGGTGATGCGATTGCGCTTTTATTCAGGTGTGAAAAGGGGGTATGGTGCAGGGGAAGTTAAAAAAAAAAAAAACCGCGGGGGGTGCTTTTGATATTTCGAAAATTAAGCAACATCGAAATTTTTTTATCTTTATTTTTTCTTTAACTCGTCGATATCTATTGGGATCCGTCAGATAGGTGGAGCTTCAAAAACATGGCGCAGACGGAGGGAAATTTCATATACGGGGTATACTTTTGCGTGTAATTTTATGATTTTCAAAGTGATAAGAAATGATAAATATAAGTGCAATTTGTGATTGGGCCGGTACGAATCCTAAACAAAGGAATTTCGTTGAAGGAAAACGGATTCTCAAAGCCGGGCATATTATCAAATGTCGGAAATATAACGAGAAAAATGCATGCAAAATGAACTGTCAAAAGTAGTAATCTTTACGACATATTGCTTAAGAACATCAAAATTAAAAGAAAATCTCCACGATATTAATCTTCCGCGTTTAATGCGCTTTTAAGGCTGGGTTAGGTGAATGATGTAAACACATAACTGCAACATAATAAGTTATATTGTAATAAGTAGGTAAGTTACTAACCTCAAAATATTTGTATACGAAGTTAAACCTATAAATTTGTTAATCATCAGGGATTCAACTATTTTAGTGCAGTATGATAACAAGTACATCTTATTATTACTATAAAATATTTTTTTAATTCATAAATACAGTTTTTCCACATTTCATTAGAAAATAATTCTCTGTAAAGTAAGTTTTACAAGGCAATAACTGACAGTGTTTATTGCCATGATATTAGAAAACGTCGCGAATTCCATTTTCGATAAACTTTTTGTTTATTTTACTTGTTTTATTTTTGTAATAAACAATTTCATGATTAATTTAATTAACATGGAAAATTTTCCCTCGTTTGAGTACAATTTTCTGCCACCAGATGTCAGATGCTCATTTGACGGACCCCAATAAGAGTAAAGATTTATAAAAATTTTGTCATATTTTTTTCAATTTTTTATATTTCATTTTCAATATCTCGAAATTTTCATTCGTTTTTTTTCCGCTTATTTTGAAGAGGATTTATAAAGAAAGTTCGTCAAATTTTTGTCGATTTTTAAATTTCAACTTTCGATATCTCGAGAAGTAATCCATATATCGAAATTTTTTATTCGTTATTATTTGCTTATTTTGAGGTGTTCTATAAAAAAGTTCGTCAAATTGTGGCGCCACAGAAACCGTACTCTTGCCTTTTTTAAAGCCATAGATAGATAATAATTAATAACAAATTAATTAATATTATGTTAAAAAAATATAACGTGACTACAAAACGCGCCAGTGTGTCGGCATAATGTTCGAATTTGGGTGTATGTATATTATACATTACATCATACGCGTTCGGATTCTGCCGGCGCGTCATCAGAACATGATCGGAACTAAGTTTAAAAAATAGTTTTTCATAAATATAACTTTTTAATTGTTAAGTAAACAAAAATAAAAATAGTTTTGCTATAAAACTTGTATGTGATCTTACCATTTATGTAAAAAAGTCTCAAAAACCCAATTGTAAAAAAAAATACGTTCAACAGGTGGTTGTCAGTCGTATTCGGGAGTATAGGCTTATTATTAGTCGCATTGATTGTCCGACGGTACTTAGCTGATCGTAAACGAAAGTTAGAATTGGAAATCGAAAGACGGAGACTTGAGGTGACTAGACGAGAACGACGCTGCAGAGTACGGAGTTCTGTTACAACTGAAGAGGACAGATGCTGTGTAGTTTGCAGGGATAATCCTCGGGAGGTATTGTAACATTTGATTTCATAAGACATAAACCGTTAATTAACTTGGTGATATATTACGCTGGGCATTGGCATATTTAGAAATTTTTCTGGGCGGCAAGTTGAAAATTCACATGTCAATCTAGCTTGTCTAGATGTTGTGTGATAGATGAATATTGTAGATTATAGACGCTTAACAACAGCATTGGGTGCTGTATGTACAGGATGTACTTGTGTGATAAATGTATTTTTTTCCATATACTTTTTTTACAAATCATTTTTTATTAAATTTGAGTATTTTCTCAATATATTCACATAAATATTGTAATGATCTATTTTAGGCTGTGTCTGTCAGTATTTGAAATTAATAGAATAGAATCAAAATAGTATTGCGATTTTAAACAGTAATTAAGATGGCAGGCACTTCGAATCCAGAAACTTTATGCATGCATAATTTGTTTGGTAGCATGTTTGTGGGACTGTGTTTACTTCACACTGAGATCACACAATGTTTACAGTTAAATTTACTACTAAGCGCACATTGTGTGATAAAATACAGCAATGTTGTTAGTATTACTCAGATGTCACCGATGTTGTAGGATTGTAATAGGTACATTTTTAATTAGTCAAACTTGGTTATATCGAGCATAGAGGGGACCGACACAATTTCGTTATATAACCATTTCTCGATACATCAGAATGAGTTAAAACTATGTCCTACTTTTTATGTAATTCTCAATAACATGATTACAAAACAGTTTAAAAAGTAAAAGAAATGTTTCAAATCAAAAATATTTTAATAATAATATTTCAGTGGCTACTCATTTTGTTTGTCTTCCTTGTTGCACTCATTATTTTTCTATGTTCAAAATTGATTTCAGACAATCTGTATAAGTTTTTTGTTAAATTTCATTTGTCTTTTTTGTAGATGATACTGTTACCGTGCGGTCATGTATGTTTGTGTGAAGACTGTGTCGAGGGCATAAATAATACATGTCCAGTATGTAGATCTCCAGTACAGACTAAAGCTGCTGCCTACATTTCATAACACCAAATATTTATAGGATGTATGTCGCTAGTGAATGTACATAAATTCAAATTTATTGTAATCATCGTATATAAAATTAATATAGTTATTTTTATTATTTACAATTTTTGAACAATTTATTTCATATTAGCTATTGTTCAAAGCTTCACTCGCGTGAACATTGATTTCATCTGCAGATTTGCTCACGTTAATGTCAGTTTTGACAGGAACCCTGTTCATCATCCGAATATTCTGCATTCAGTTGTTTCAGGAAACAAATCAAAGCAAATTTACTACGATCATCGGAGACACAGTTACATTTTTGTGAGCAGTTATTACAGTTAGGTTTCCATACCGAACATTTCTGATCAAATTTATTTTGATTAACTTCTTTTGTAATGTTTTTTTCATTAACAGAATCATTTGACTGTTTTTCAGTAGCCATTTCAAAATATTTCTGACCAATTTTAATTTGATTAACTTCCTTTTTAACGTTTTTTTCATTTGTTGAAACAACTGAATTACTTGATTTTTTTTCAATAGTCACTCCGTTGGTTTTTATGTTATTAATTTCTTTACTTTTCTTTTGTTTGTGTTTTTTTACTGTCTGCTGTTTTGATTTATTTACTAACATGTCTTCTATTTCAATTTTTTTAATAGCGTTGCCAATTGTAATCACTGACTGTTCATTTTTGGAAGTGCATGGATTTTGACTTTGGCAATTTCCACTACCACAGCAGAGTTTCTCAGCATCTTTAACTAATTCATTAGCTAAACGTCGTTTTGAAACGCTAGTTTTTCCAACTCCAAGTCTCGGTAAACCTCGATTAAGACCTTCGAGCAAGAAACAAGCCTTGCAAATTTCTTGAGATGATACATAACCACACTTTTTGCAAACCCCAATTTCAGGCATTCGAGCTGTTTGTTCTACGCAGAGCGATTCACCTGTTAAAATTAAGTACAATTTAAAAACGGTAAGTTGTTTCAAATTCATCTAAATAGCCGGAATCCCAAGACTGGTGTACAAATGCGCAAATAATTTGGCATAGATAAACATAGTCAATTTGTCAAGTATACTATTATTTACGGGAAAGGACCAGTGGCAAATATTTGAACAAGAGCACCTTCGTTCCCATGACATGGCAAGTATCCACAAGTGACAAATATTTGTCAAGTACACCAGTGATAGGATTCCAACTTAAAAAGAGAAGTATTTTACCTGAGTGTATCAAATCCAAAATAACGGAAGGTCGAACTCTTTCCAAATCTTTGAGCAGTTCACGAGCGTGACCCCGGTATGCGTTTGGAGCAAATATGCATTCGGTTGAAAAGTAGAGTAATTTACGGTGGTATGCATACAGTACAATTTCTTTTTCGTATGCATATTTTAACGGTTTCACTCTTGGCACAGCCTCTTCACCTTTCTATTAAAAACAAATTGCAGACTATAACACATGAACAGTACTTTATTTTTTTTTACACCACAGATGGCTCTGGCATTTACCTTGAGCCCTTCAGCTGCCTTAAGGTCTATTCACACACACACACACACCAGTGCCGTGACCGGGCCATGATTCCACCGACGAGGCTGAAAATATTCCTTTAGGAATTTAAAGGGTGTTGTTCACACTCGCCCGGCGCGTGACCGTGCCGGTGCAAACAGTGCTGTCGCCGTCACCGTACTGTGATAATCTGTTACTTGCCGAAGTTATTTTTCTCTTTTCACGGCCGTGAAAATCGTGATTTTTTTGTTTTCTGTCTTTTCATATTGTTGTTTGTTTCATTTATCATCATAAACATGAATGACGAAAACCTTAATGAGTTAGTGCGCAAGTATCCCGTGTTGTATGATCTGTCCAATCCAAAATACATGAATACTATCTGGAGTAAAATTGGAGCAGAAATGGAAACAACTTGTGAAAAATACATTTAATCCAGGGCCGTAACTACCGGCGAAGCAGTGCCTCGGAGTCCCCGAGCATAGGAGGCCCCCAATCGAGAGGGGAAAAACATTATATTTTTTTATATTGTGGACTAAAGTTTTTAATCAAATGCATTTCGTCTCAATTGCACTGCCAAACGACGGATGAAACACTGTTCATTGTGAATAGAAATCAATATGAGATCACGGCCAGTGGAAGCACGGGTCGGCCACGGCACTTTCACGCCACTGGTGTGTGTGAATAGACCTTTATAAGCTATACCCACTCTAGCTAGAGACCCTTTAAGAGAGTGTGGATAATTCATTTTCTTCAATATACCAGAAGAGTTATAAATTTGATCTCTTTATCTTTCTCTTTGATGCACAGCGAACCAGTCACTGGTTGGTGTTTTAAAGATTAATGGTGGAGTAATCATAGATCGTTATTTTGTCTACACTCTTTTCAAAAGATCTCTATCTTCCGCCTTGGTGGGTTCTAATCTTTTCTTTTCAAAATAATTCTATCAATAAGACAGATCCAGAGCATATTTTAAGCAATTTTTACTGGGCGGCACTAGAGTTCGAGAGTTAGGTCTACTAAAAAAATGTGGCGAAGTGTCAAGGATAATTAAAAAATACGCGATATTAAATTATAGGTATTTAATGAATAAAAAACTATAGTGTGGTGTCTTTTGAATCTTAACCTGCAAAACAGTAAAAAAGCAAGACACTACAAAAAGGATATGAATGAATGCAATAAGTAATGCAATTCTATAAACGCGTCTACCTCTCATACTGGAGTGTGCAGACTGCAGATAAAATATATGCAGAAAAATTATAATTCAAAACTCTTGTGCCGTTGGCACAACCGACTTTCATTAGGCGGCATTAGTGTCGCCTATTTTATATGTTATTTTATGCTCTGGATAGATCATTAAAAAAATGTACATACTGCAAACTACATTAAAAGATATTTCTGTTATAGAACTTGAAGTATATTAACCATATTTGTTAAGTTAGTATAATATAAAGATAGGTCTCTTTATTTAATTCTACCATTGTAATACGGGAAAGTTTCTGGCTATGTATGCTCACTTATAACAAGAGAACTACTGAACCGATTTGAATGAAGTTTTTTTAACATTATAAAGCATTTTTTCGGAATAGTTTCAAGCTATGTATCACCAATTTCGGTGTGAGGATTGAAGACCGAATGAAATGAAGAATGGTTATTTAAAATAAAAGGAACAAAATAATATGATTATTAACCGTAATACTAGCAGTGCAGCGTCGCAATCGAGGCAAATCTCCACGTAATACATTCATCAAAACAGTTTCAGCTATATCGTCTGCATTATGGCCCGTTGCAATACAGTCGGCTTTCAACTGTGAAGCTCCACGATCTAAAGCCTGTCTCCGAAAAACTCCGCAAAATGTACAGTTATTCTTGCGGCCAATCTGAAACGTACAGTTATGAAACAAAATAATTAGCTGATTGGCGTGAATATGAAACTTGAATTTAGGAGGCACATTATTCAAATCTCAGCATAGGTAGATGTAAAGTTGTCTTTTATATTGATTTTTTCATTCGAACCATCTCTACATAGTACAAAATGAAGTCGCTTTCCGCGTCTATCTGTCTGTTTAACCGCTAACTCCTCCTAAACCACGCAACGGATTTTGATGCGGTTTTCACCATCAGTTAGATAATTTTTCACGGAAGGTTTATATATATATAGCGAACGAGCGTAGCTAGTGAGTAATGTAATTATAATATTCAAGCGAACGAGCGAAGTGGGTGAGTAGTGTATTGCAGCCGGGCGAAGCCGGACGGGGCCGCTAGTACTCCTAATAAGTTTGAAAATACTATATAAAGGTGAAAATAGTGAAAATGCGAGTGGCATTTACTATAATAACAGTATTGAGAAATATGAACATTATTGTTAACTAGCTACGCCTGCAGCTAACAGACAGAAGTGAATTCCGAAAATGACTAATTCAGTCTAGGTAGGTAATTTACAATTACAGACGAAGGTACGATTTTATTTATTTATGTTAAGATGGTCTACCCACATATTTTTTTAATCAACAGTGTTTTGGAATTTAAGGTTATCAAATTTTTTTCGGAATTTTTACTCGGACAGGCCTTAAAAAAATAATAAAGTTGAAAATTGTTGGTCGGATGACGTCATAGGACCATGTTCGCGCTTGCATTATTACAGCCAATAAGAGTAAAGTCAGCAGAAATGAAAATGCACTGTTGTCATATTTACAACTGTCAAGCACCAAGAAGCGTGTTTATTTTATTTATTTATTATAGATTATAGACGCGTTGACAACTTAGGTCATTAACGTCTTAAATACATTAAATTCTCTTAAAACTAAATGACATCACAAAACATCCATGAGCGGAGGTGGGATTCGAACCCACGACAGTGTGAAAGGAAGCGTGTTGTTTTTGTTACTTCATAATATGTTTTAATTTTGACACATTATTTTTAGACGTTTTTGCTGAGAAATTAATATGGAATTTGACATTTCACATCATAACGACAACATGACAATGCTGTCAGCCATATTTCAATACTTGAATGGCGCGCGTCTTAAAATTTGCCCTTTACTAGCGGCAATTTTAAATTACTATAAAATTAAATTATTTTCTCTTAAATAATAAAGGCTTCAAAATTTCTACCAAAAATTGATATTGATTATACATGTAGAGTATAATGATATCCGTAAAAAAAAAACAACCACTTTCAATATAGTGGGTCAACCCCATTAATTAAGACGTTTTCTAAGTAATGGATATGATACCTGAGCAACGATTTCATCCATTGTCCATCCGTACAAATCTCTATATGATAAAATCTTCAGAGGCATTTCATAATCATCTCTGTTTTGTTTAACAGTTTCAAGGCTATCGTCACGATATCCTACAAGAAATTTCATTTTAAAAAAACATATTTTTAAGCAGTCTAACATTTAAACAATAAAATAAAAAATAAGTCGTTAAGTTCTAAATTCATACACAGTAAATGTTTTACAATTTTTGTGCGTTCATACGAAATGTGTTCAACCATTTTACAACTACAGCTAAAATATATGAGTACCTGTTATTCCTTCGTCAATCGATAATAACAATAATTGGAGTCCATAATCATATCTCTGATTTAGCGTTTTCATTACATATGCTAAAACAGTTGAATCTTTTCCACCCGAAGCCCCAATAACTACCCGATCGCCACGTTTAAACAATTTCCCATTGATGATTGTTTCATGCACTTCTGTCTCAAATGCCCAGTAAAAACATTCTTTGCATAAAGCATCAGATGTCTTCGGTCTCTAAAAATGTTAAACTATGAACTTAAGCAGGTTTTTTACATACTTATCAAAAAACAATGGGTAAAATTGTACAGAATGTACAAGCGATTTTTGGTGATTTTTTAGACGAATCCTTGCGGGAGGATGTTGGTACAATGGCGTTTTACTGGCGCGTGAAAAGAGTGTGTTCGCCAAAAAACGTTCGCAGGGGGAGTACGTATTTTTTTTATATTGTTTTTGGTAGTGATGGGAATATCTCGAAATAAAATACAGAATCATTCGATTATTAAAATATCTCGAGAGGTTATTCAAAATCACTCGAATGATTTTTATAGTCATACGTATTGCGAAGCAGGAGCCGAGAAATGACAATGTGTGCCAGACGAATGCAAACTTCATTCAGAATGTGTTTATACTGCGAATGGATTTTGTGTGTTTATAAGATAACGTTATAATTCAATCGAAGTAATATTTTAGGTTGAATGAAGTTTCATTTTGTATTCACTGCTCACGGCTAGCTTGTAGTAACATCGTTCGAGTACCTAAACCGCTCGAAATATACCTTTCGAGATATTATACAATGAGTGAATTTTGTCCGCGAGAGAATTTTGTCTAATCTCTCGATTGGTTTTATTGCAGTGTTGAGCGTATTGCGTTTACGAGAAATACATGTACACACTACACTTTATACTTATAACGTACCAAAGCAGAATGCTTGTAGGATGGACTGTAAGCATAACTTCATGTAGTGTAGTGATACGTCATCATTAAAAGGAATCATTTCAAATGAATCACTCAGCTACCAAAATCGTTCGGATAGCAACCTTTCAATTTATATTTACTCAATAGTCAATATAATAAAACATCTTGAATGAAACATTTCGAAAGAATCATTCGATTATGAAAATCATTCGAGTAGCAACCTTTCGATTGTTAAAATCATTCGATTATTCCCATCACTAGTTTTTGGCCTGACTCAGTGACTTGTCTTTGGCTAGTAGCCGATTGTATAAGTTTTGTAATCAAACGTATTTGTTATGACTTTATGAATATTTTCTTTATATATTATACAATAAATATATATTTCATATTAATACCAAAATTGAATTAAAAAAAATTAATAACCTCAGTTGTCTTACTTTTAATATTGCGTTTCTTCCACAATTTGCTGTACATTTTACAACCATTGTGTACACTTTAATTTAAATCTCCGTGAATAAATTCATGCACAAATTTCATTTCTTTTTCTATTAATATTGTGTAAAATAATTTAATCTCATTATTTACCTCACACAAGAGTTAGGTTAGAATCAAGGATAGAAAGGGTGAAAAGTTGAAACGATGGAGTTCTTTGACTATAGATCCTATAGATATAGATCATCGGTTATATCTATAGTCAAAGATTGAGTTATTTTTTTAAAGTCAAACGGACAGAAAGCTTCAAAGCGGGATTCTGTCATTGTTACCGTAGTTGATAGTTGTTGCGTGAAAACGGATTTCGTGTGTAAAATTATGGATAATCAATACTTTAAAGTGTAGTAAATTAGCAGGTATGTACCAATCAAAAACTTCATTAAGTTGTTATATTATACCAACTGCTTCATAAATATTTATTGTATAATATTTTAAAAGTTAGGTTGACAGTTTCTTTGTATTTAACGTTTAGTTCCATAAAATATTAAAATATGATTACTTCCAGTGTTATTATTTTGCATAGAACATTAAATTTGCAACAGAAGAATATATTTATTAATAAATTACAATATTTTAACAAATTGTTAACAATAGAACTTAGCATTCTAAGTAACGACTACCACTCAAATAGGTATAAAATATAAATTAACAGAATAACAATTTTTAATCGTTTAATTTGCTAAGCTTAACAAGAGAGCAGTTCCTCGTTTAATCCAAAAATCAGCAGATTCAGTTCCAGCTTTTAAATCCACGTCAACAACGTATGCTTCTCTACCTTGTGTTCCACATCGTATTGGATAATAGTAACACGGGCACTGGTAGGTGCCTAGAAATAAAATTTGTTATAAATTCGGCCGTAAAAATTTAAAAAAACTTTATATATGATTGTTTCCAGGGCCGGCGTTAGGGGGGGGGGGGTTAAGCGGGGCAAAGGTACCCCGGGCCCGGGCCCCCTTCGGGGCTTACGTATTATATGTGACCACCGTGTTTAAAACTGTGAGCATTAAAACATTTTCCCAACAATAAAGGCGTTATTTGATTTTTTGAATTAAAATTTTCTGACTATTTCCAAAAAAAACAAATTTTGGAGTAAAATTTTTTTTGGAGGCCACAGGGGCCTGAGAACGCTTACCCGGGGCCCAAAAATCCTAGCGCCGGCCCTGATTGTTTCCTATTACATTTACAGAGTTGCCCCAAAATATTAGGCCATATTCATTACAGACTGTAATTAATAAGCATATAGTATATATTTCTAATTATTTCAGAATTTAATTTATTCTTTAAATATCTTAAAAGATATACTTATAGATGAGACAGAGTCAATATGACTCTTCCAGTTAAGCTGGTCATCTATTTGTAAGCCCTAGAATTTTACTTGTTTTTTAACTTCTAATTGATATGGCGTAATAGTCCGAGAGCTGGCAACAATTTTTGGGTAGGTATTTGAGGCAAGCTGAAAACTTGTCCTATACCTCTCCTATTATACCCCAATACGAAACTGCAGACCTGGCTGGTGAGTAGCGGGGCTAAATCAACCCCTAAATTTTTAAAAATATTTTTTTATTTCGAAAAATATATTTGAGGCAATATGCAATTTTTATATGTTGTAGTTTAATGTTTAAAGAATAAAAAAAAAAATAAGCCAGATGATTTAGTCGGGATTTTAAAATTGCCAGACGCGTGCAAAAACATTTTGCAAAAAAATATAAAAAATGTATTTGAGGCAACTTGAAATTTTAACAGGATATTATTTATAATTAAAAAATAAGATCTTCAAAAAGACAGGTCATTTCTGTGGGTCTTTCTACCTGCCAGGTGATCCAACAAGTTATGTATAGGTGCGAGTGCGTAGCGCTATAGACAAGCTGTAGCGTGAGAGAGAGCGTATATCGGCAGCTGTCTGCGTTCTTGCTTGCCGCGTTACTATTGGTTCTGGCGAGGTCACGTGACTTATAATAGCCACGAGGTTCCAATTCAAAATTTCGGAGTAAAAAATATAAAATTTTATGAATTTCTGCTAAAAACGGTTTATATAAAAATGATTGTGTTGATTTATGTGTGTTAAATGGATATATTTTTTTATCATATATAATTTAAAATTTATACAAAAATTGAATATTTTTTTCACGTAAAAATTAATAATGGCTAACGTATTAAATAAAAAAAGTAACGATTACAAAAATAGAAAATTACAAAATCAGATTTATTGAGAGAAAATAATTATACAACGGCAAAATTATGAGTACAAAAATATAAATTTAATTCATCTCACGTCACAAATAAACGTGTAACAACAATATTAAAAATGTACGACTGAGAATAACGACTCCGAAATTCCGACTGAAAACCTCGTGGCTCTTATAAGTCATGTGACCTCACCAGAACCAATAGTAACGCGGCAAGCAAGGACGCAGACAGCTGCCGATATACGCTCTCTCTCACGCTATAGCTTGTCTATCGCGCTACGCACTCACACGTATACATAACTTGTTGGATCACCTGGCAGGTAGAAAGACCCACAGAAATGACCTGTCTTTTTGAAGATCTTATTTTTTAATTATAAATAATATCCTGTTAAAATTTCAAGTTGCCTCAAATACATTTTTTATATTTTTTTGCAAAATGTTTTTGCACGCGCCTGGCAATTTTAAAATCCCGACTAAATCATCTGGCTTATTTTTTTTTTTATTCTTTAAACATTAAACTACAACATATAAAAATTGCATATTGCCTCAAATATATTTTTTGAAATAAAAAAATAATATTTTTAAAAATTTAGGGGTTGATTTAGCCCCGCTACTCACCAGCCAGGTCTGCAGTTTCGTATTGGGGTATAAGAGGAGAGGTATACTGCCGTGCTAAGACAAAAGGTCGTAACTGACAAAATTTGTGATTTTCAGATTTTGATATACTGACAGAACTAACTATATACATTACATTCCAAATATACCAAAATCTGAAAATCACAAATGTTGTCAGTTACGACCTTTTGTCTTAGCACGGCAGTATAGGACAAGTTTTCAGCTTGCCTCAAATACCTACCCAAAAATTGTTGCCAGCTCTCCTACTATAACTTTTTTAGGTAGGCTGAAATAGTTTCCGAATTTTATAATTTCGGTTTTGTCCATATTCAACTGCAAATCATTTGATCATTTCTACTGAACCAATGGTTTAGTGTTGACAAACATGACTGCTGTGTCATCTGCAAAAAGCAGAGTTGTTTGCTTTACGGCTTCTGGTAAATCATTAATGAAAATTATAAAAAGAGTAGGGCCAAACACGCTACCTTGTGAGACACCTTTCACTATTTAAAAACTGCCGCTTATATAAATAGTGAAGTATAAGTGAATGAGTTACTATCTTAAATTTTCGAATCGTACTATAGACTTAACCTGCATTATAAGTTAAATTTGCTACACAAGTGAACTGTCAATATTTTTGAAAAAACTGAAAATAAAGACAAAAGCAGCTTTTTATAGGGGGTAGGACAAAAAATATCTTTTAATTATATCTCGTGCGCAATGATATGACTCTTGTGACTATAAAAACTCGCTATCACTCGTTTTAACATAATGTCACTACTCGTCAGTAATATATACCTCATTACGCTACTAGATATGCAATCTACTATTTTACCTCTTGATCTTTTCTTGCTTTGTTCGATGGGTTTAAAGTATATAACCGGCATATTGCAAACCAGCTGCATGGGTTGCGGCTCTATAAGTTGTGCCTTCTTTTTGTCCCATCCGGCGCCTTCCAAGAATGTACCTCTCACGTATATTCCAGTTGGTGGAGATTCAGTTATATTGTTTTCATATTCTGGTGTGAATACAGTATATTCCCAGCCGAGCGTGTCAATAGGAATCTCTTGCGTCCGAGCTGCAGTCTAAATCGTTCAAGTTTTTATTAAAGTTAATAGGTACTGAAAGATTGTTTCGTTGGAGAGCAGCCAATTATATAATTGTTTCGAAACATATAGGAAAAAATCATTTTACCAACCAGTGGTCACAATCAGGATTCTAACCTGAACCTTTCCACATTCGCGGCGGAATGAGCTTACAATACTCAATTGTGACAAGATTGCTAAACTAATATTCTCCATATATGCTTCAGAATCAATAGATTTTCACTACATGCGAGCGTCAATTCATATCTGCTAATTCAATAGCTATATGATATGAAGTGAATCCTCGAACCAGCGAGAGTCTAACATGAAAGTGAAAATTATTTCGAATATCCAATGATGGGATATATTAAATAAATACATGTTAGACTCTCGCTGGTTCGAGGATTCACTTCATATCATATAGCTATTGAATTAGCAGATATGAATTGACGCTCGCATGTAGTGAAAATCTATTGATTCTGAAGCATATATGGAGAATATTAGTTTAGCAATCTTGTCACAATTGAGTATTGTAAGCTCATTCCGCCGCGAATGTGGAAAGGTTCAGGTTAGAATCCTGATTGTGACCACTGGTTGGTAAAATGATTTTTTCCTATATGTTTCGAAACAATTATATAATTGGCTGCTCTCCAACGAAAAAATCTTTCAATTGCATTTCAGCCGTATAAAAAACTATTATTATCTTAATAGGTACTGTTTATACAAAATGGTAATGGGACTTCTCTGTCTATAATTTTTTGTTTGTTTGTATTTTGTATGGTAAATAAACGAGAAAACGTGTTTCCAGCAGGATTTTCAAATGTAAGGAATCTAATATTTTTAACCGACTTGAAAAAATAATTTTGAAGTTAACCTGAAGAGCGGCAGTCAAGAATCCAGTAGGAAATGTATATGCCGAAAGCCAAAACAACATTGGAGGATGTGTTGTCAAGGCCCAATTCGCAAAATGTTCAACTCTCTGTACCAATTCTCTTGTCCACGTTCCCAATAGTTTTAGTGATGGATAGGCTGCAATAAAAAAAATGTGGAAACCGGTTGATCCTGCGGGCCAACCCAAAAACTTCCCGCTGTTTTTCAGTTTTCGAGCTAAAAGAGCTCGAAAACGTTATTATTTATATATTTTTGAGTTCAAAAGTACCTATTGGTTATGAATCTAATTTTTTTTATTAAATAAATAAAAAAAAGACGTAAAAAATAATATTTTTGAGAAAAATAAATAATTTTTGTCGTGCGATATCTCGTGAACCAATTGACCGATTTTGATGAATCTTCCGGCAATTGAAAGAGCTATTCACGCTTTAGATCTGATAAAATTTTGAGCCCAATCGCACGAGTAGTTTTCAAGTTATTCAAAATATAAAAATAAAAAAAATATTTTTTTATATTTTTGACGTATAACTCTCAAACCACTGGTGCGATTGGGCTCAAAATTTAATCAGATCTATGTCTTGATAACCCCTTTCGATCGCAGTATTGATCGTTCAAATCGATCGTTTCGTTGCAAAGATATCTTATGTTAACTTGCATACTGCACACATCGCACACATATATATAGGTGCGCGCGGGCGCACGCGCGGACGTCCATCCCAAAATGGTCAGAATAGCTTCCTAAGCCCTCAAAACGTTGAGATCTGTTGAAAACTCGATTTTCGAAAATCGGACTGAAACCAATAACTTCCCGAATTTTCGAAAATCTTCAATTTTCAATAGCGGGAAGTTAAAAATAATTTTAAATTAATAAGCGATAGTTATTTTGATTTTTTAAAAGCTCAATTAAGTGTCTTTCTTTTTGTATTTTCCGGGATAATAGAAAGAAGTTTAGAAGAGGTGGGATTAAATCTACAAAATAAATTGAACCTTTTAGCCAAGGTGAAGGAACTCTTCCCTCATAGATGCAAACAAATATTTCTTCTAACTCAGACGACATGACCACAAAGCCTTGGATTCCTCTTTGCAAATCCTCTAAAGAATTTTTCATTGACACCAGTAATGCATTGTACCTAGAGATTTCTTGTAGAAGTACAACGTCTAAAGGCATTTTGTTAAGTCCCATTAACTTTTCTGTGTTTTCGTAATCAATTGTAATCGGTACTTTACCTAACACGTCGCCTGCTAGCTGCAATACCTGTAAATACGATTTTATCATAATGGACAGTTAGTTACATCTTCTTCTCCACTGATCTCTATACTTATTAACTGGATAGCTGCTGATGCATATGTCAAATAATTTAAAAAAATCGAACCAATAATGATATCGCAGCCAGCACCACACAATGTCGGGCTGAGAACTAAAGTGAATTTAATTAAGTGCGCGTGCAATAAGCACTGATCTCAATGGCAATACGGTCACAATATCGGGCCGAGAACTAAACAAATTTTGGAGTAGTACAAGGCGCGAAATTCATATATAATATTATACAATTTGATGTTAGGTAAAATCGAAATTTTGACGGACATTTGGCTCACATTTACTTGTCTTTTTTATCGCAAAAAAGATTAAAAAAAAGGATATCTTAAAAAAAGTGAGATTTGTACTAGGACGAATTCGGGTCGGTCAACTAGTTATAGCCTATAACCTGGCCAGACAATGTATCTATAAATTAAAAAAAAAATCATGTTAATCGGATCAGTGGTTAAAACATCCCGTTACTAATGAACAAGATCATCAAAAAGAAAAAAAAACAGATAAGTCGATAACAACAAAACTAAAAGTTTGATTTAGTGAAAAAGTGAAACGCGCAAAATTTTCAAAGTTTATTTTGAAAATACCGAAAAACATTTTATTTCTTTGTTTATCATAAACAAAATATACGAAATTATAATTATTATTTTTTATTTTCATTCTTTTTTTGTTCACCTTTGTTGTTCGTGTTATAAATTTTGTTATTTTCGTTACTTTTTTAAAGTTTTCAAAAGTACTCGCGTATTTCCACTTCCATTGATTTGGCTAAATATGGCGTCTTTATCCTAACTTTTACTAGAGAAACTCTAGTTCAAATTGGGACAACGGCGGACTACAAGAACAGCTATCCAGCTAGTAATAGTAAGTATAGAGATCAGTGTTCTTTTCTCATAGTAGCAATGTAAAATGATTGATTCCAACATCTTTAAGTTTTTTTGCCTTACTGGGCTCAGCCCAACATTAAAAAAACGGTAAATTCAAATAATTCATACTTGTAGACAACCACGAATTTCACATTTTAACGTAAAAAAACATGGCTAAAAATCATCTCGCAAATATCAGGTTTCAAACAAACAAAACCGCATTGAAATCGGTCCATCCGTTTGGGAGCTACAATGCCACATACATACAGACAGACAGACAAATGCTGAGTCGTTGATATTGCTTGCGCGCGTAACTCGTGGCGGTGCCGCGGTAGATATTCATTCGATCACGGGGTTTTGAAAAGTTGTGCTGTGTGTGAGTGCCTCTCCTACCCTCCTCCCCTCGGCTCAGCAGCAAGAATGTACGGTGAGTAATTTTGATCTTTATATTCTATCATTAAAAGGGTCTTCTACCTCATTCCACTTGGGAATGAATATTTATGATGTTTTTAGATTAAATTTAGTTTAACAAGAATGAGTTTATTTTCTCTTGATCAACCCACCCCTAAACGTCATCCCACCGCTGCGACCATTGTAAGCTTGCCCGAGCGGTTAGGCTTTTGAATAGATGTTATTTTCTTGGCGTACTAATCGAAAGGGATGGCGTTTAGGGGTGGGTTGATCAAGAAAAAATAAACTCATTCTTGTTAAACTAAATTTAATCTAAAAACATTAGGATATTTTATCCGAATAGCCATGATTTTGTTTAAGTCATATGGCTATTCGGATAAAATATTTTTAATTTAAACTTAATCACAGCTCCTTAATAATTATTTTGTAATTAAAAGCTGCATATTGGTAATTTGCAAACATACGTGTCAGATAGAGTTTTTAATAATTATGAACAAATTTTGTATTTGTTTTTTTTCACCAAAATATATACGGAAGCAGGAAAATTCATAAACATGATTTTACATGTAAAATCCCTATTACCCACAAAGTCAATCAGCACCCGGTTTATTATGTACTATATATAGCGTCTTGCAAGTTCCGGTAAGCTCGGGCGCTCGACTTTTTACACTACGAAACATATCTCGGTCCGTATAGGTTTTAGAACTGTAGAATGAGATCGGTTCGCAATCCGCGGACACACTGCATAATACCGTTTCTTTCCTTCAGCGCAAAGGTGCCACGGAAACTTGTCCGCTCAGCGAAGGAAACGCTCCATTTTCACGAAGCCACGTACAAAAACGACTTTAAATATACATACCTTGTCTTCTTTGCTTTCTGATACGCTTGAAGTGGCTTGGACTTGCAAAGACATCAAGGTTTCGCATATAGCTCTCGTCTCTGATATGAGTGACGTAATATCAGCATTGGGGTGTTGTCCGAACGCTTCTGGACGATCCATGTTCGGCAGTACAGTTACATAGTCGCGATACGATTTTAGGGACCCGTCTTTGGGGATGTAATAAGTTGGTAAACTAGATAACCTATACAATAATGGAAAAAATCTTTCAAATTAAGTAATTTTTATTTGAAGGTGGATATCTGAGGCTTCAGGCGAATATACACCAAGTGCCTGAAAATATCCACTGGAATCCACAATAAACTAGAGGGATATATGAATATCGGTTGGCTTGGCAAATAAACATGCCAATAATTTTCTTTGTTATGGAATTATTTATTTTTCGATGGCTTCTCATAGATTCCTATATAGTTCCACCTGAATCTTTTCAATATAACATTATTCTATGGTAAATAATCTAGAATGGAAATTCATCCAGGAATCCATTGAATTCTTACGTAAGAGTTCATGGAAAACGAACCAAAAATACTTTCAGAATCCAGATATGAATCCAAGTGGTTTTTTACGTCGAATTCAATCTGAATTTTTTCAATGGCGTAATTTATCTGCAGGTACCTGTAAAATGGCGTGTTGAAAACATCTTCATTGAAATATTGATTGATATAAGTAAGCATGAGGCGTCTATCCCAGTCGTCTGTTACATGACCGCCGTAATTTACTCCAGCTATTAGGTACTTCAGAGCGTCCCATGGAGTTACTGGATACTCGTCAAGATAAATGGCCAGAAGGTTTTCGGACACCTGAATAACAGGGATTAGTTGCTTTATTAATAATGTAATGCAAAAATAAACCATAATGATGATGACGGTTGCAAAGGGAGAAAATTCCGTTGCATTCTGGCCTGTGTCCATTGTGCTAGATTCTGTACCTTCATAGAAAACAATCAAGCCACTCAGGCTGGTGAATAAGTAATCCCACCAAAAACATAAATGTGAAAATGTGGCCAAGTTCGGTACAAAGAACAGCTTCGCGAGAAAAAAAGCATGGAACTATTATTTCAAGTTTCTAAAGCTCGTTTCCCACGGTCCGGGATATTGCGGACGGACGCGGACCAGTCCGCACCGACGCACCATGGGAAGAGTATCGTCCGTGGTAGCGCAGACACGTCCGTCGTGGTGCGTCTAATCCGCGGCGAGTCAGTAACTTCAAAGGTGCGGTGCGAGGTGGTGCGGGGTCGTCCGCATAAACATAGACGAGCATATCAAAACCTGTTCATTTCGCCGAGAGCCGTGCACGGCACGCGTAGTGGAGTTTTCTTGTTCGGCTACTATGAATAATGGAGTGGACGAACGAGCTTATTTTTGATTTTTGAAATCTGTATCAAAATGAACCCACGCTATGGAATTCTGCGGCACCAGAACACAAGAACAAAAACAATTCATATGATGCATGGAACCGACTAAAAAGTATATTAAAGGAGATACGTGGTATTTATGTTGCGTCATACTTTTTTGAAGCATACTTAAGGGACACATTTCATTACGCCATATGGCGCAATAGTTCTATGAACCCTTTCAACAAAGGTACTATTTAGAATGACAAAATGGCTTCGAATCTCAAGACCCGCATAGATCGACACGCACCGTCGGAAGAGCCTCGGTGCGATGCGTGGCTGTCCGTAGTCGTCTGCCGTGCGTGGTATCAGCAGAATCACGCACCGTGGGAAACCGCCTTAAGTCACATAGAAGTGATCTAGGTTTTTGATGAGTGAATGAGTCATGTCAATCAGTCAGTGAGTGAGTGATAAAAATCTCACTTTTCAGGCCTTAATAACTCAAGAATTATGATAGGTTTATTAACGAAATTTGGGATTCTAGGTGTTCAAGAGGGCCTTATTAGATATGTAAAATTGCAAGTGTGTAGGTCTAATATTTTTTGAGTTATGGGGGGGTTGAAAGTAGCTCGAAATGGTTCGTGTAAATATACACAGTGTTTGCCGAACTTGGCTGACACACTGCCGTGTGTCTAGATAACCTGTCTAGCTCGTTTATTCCCAAAAAAAGGGAATCTATAAATTCTTTTTATTTTTTGAAGTGAAACTTCTTAGCTCGCGTTAACGCAGAATTTTGTCACGAAAATTGATGACGAAAGTGAAGTCACGCATATGCTTAAAAATCTATTGATAACGTGACGTCACGGACCGAACAGATCTGCACAAGCCCTAAGCTTAAACTAAAGTGATCAATATTCAGCAGCTGCACCCATGAGCTGCACCTTCACAAGACGCAAACTTCCAGTAGGTACCTACGATCGGTTCTCTTTTGGTTGATTGACTGTACCTACATTATGGGCACTCGACAAGTGAGATCGTAAGCATCTATTCTCTTTTTGTTTTGATTCTAAGGCCTTTATTGAGATTGAATGTAGATATTGTATTTACCTCAAAATCGGAGTCATTAAAACTGTAAATCACATTCCATCCTAACTGTTGAAACTTCTTTCGTTCGAGAAGTATAGCGTGGAAGAAACACAAAGAAAACAGTAATTTACGATATTTGTCCTTCGCCTGACACATACCAAACTGCTCTTCGCTTATCAAGTTGTACAAACGTTTCAGATTTGCTTTCACTCCCTGTAATGTGATGGAAATTAGATATAACCATCATAATTGTTTATATCGGATATTACGTTAGATCAGGAATGAGATATCCATTTCTAGACATGGGTGCGTTTAGCGTTATAAAGAGCATAACTGAAACATTAATTTCTTAATAATTAATTATCAGAAAATTAACAAGACATTATAGATTAGGTGCACGATTGCGTGTTGTGTAACAACGCGGTCACTATTCGCATTAATCGACAAATAAGTTATACCTACTAGTTAATAGTTATACATTTTAATAATCAAAACAGATATTTGTAAATAATAATATTGACGCTTGATTTTCGCTTGATAACTGAGGCTATAAGCATCTTATATTTTATTAATGAAGAATTCAGATCCTTAGCATTAGTTTGTTTAGCGTATTACCTTGGGAGGTTCGGTGGTCATTTTGATTCCGGCTTGCAATATTGATATCGGAAAATCAGGATTTGGACTTGAGCTCAACCATAGACGGAAGTCTGGATGTACATTTCCCGTTTGCAATGTTTCTACAAGTTTATCTAACTTTGGCATCCAACTAAGTGACAAATGACAATTAGCCAAAAACACCCAATTTCCGTCTTTAGCACCAGCTTTCAGCATTCTAAAAAATTATATGTATTGTAATTTGAGGCTACCATTTATTTTTAAGTCACCAACTGCCATAGTTATATGGGCCAAGTATCTAGTTCACTTTCTCAATGTATTATTATTTTTAATTATATATTGAAAAATTCAACTGAAACGTTCATCTGTTCTTAGATTAGAACTTGGGAACTATAGGGGTTTGTAATAGAATAGACAGTAAACTGTAGCCATATAAAACGGCATCCCTGTGATCTCGACTATTCTTCAAGACGCTAATGACCTAAGTTGTCGACGCGTCTATAATTTACAATAAATTAAATCGACTATTCTTAAATCGAATGTTGCATAATTCTGCGTTTTTAATACATTTTTTAAAGGATTTGATTTCACCTGGTGGCAATAGGTGCTTGTCCCTGTCCAAGAGATAGTGAAGTGAATCTGGAGGACATTTTGGTTACTTCAGCCAGCTGAAGTAAAGCGGTTGTCGGATCGACTCCCGGTGACAAAACAAATATCAGAGGACTCTGAGCTACCGATTCGTCAAGAACGGCTCGTATATCCAGAACAGGAGGTTCCACAAATCTTTGACCGAGATTATTGACAATAAATGCTGTCAAGCAGAACGATATCCTGTCAGAACGCAACGAACGTACAAATAACATTTTTTGAAATTCGTTACACACGTCCTCCCATTCACCTGTATTCAGATAAATAAAATATATTAAAATTTATTCGACAGACGGTGCTTCATTGAAGCTAGATACAGTTAGATTGTGGACACATGACCTCTTATTCTTATTACAAGCTTTTATTTAACTTCACCTGTTAGTAGGTACTTATGTTTGGGTCAAATCTTGCAAGTCAACTTTGAACGACTTCCACGTATATGATCGATTTGAAATTTTGTACACATATGTATTATCGATGATAATACATGAATAAATTGTTTTTAAAGTTAAATTCAATCCCTAAGGGGGTCAATCGGGGGTGTAGAGCTTTTTTGACTAATCAACGCCCAGGCCAAACAGCTGAAGCTAGAAATTTGAAATTTGGGCAGTAAGTTACTTTTCTGACGTAACCATCCACTAAGAGGAGATTTTTAGAAATTCAACCCCTATGGGGGTCAAAAGGGGGTAAGAAGACTAAAATGAACAAAAAAAACTTTTTAGAGACAAGCTTTTATTGAAATGTACTAAAAAAGAAAAAATAATACTTAATAATTTAGGTTCATAAACTATCATAGAGTTTACAACCCACGCTTTTATAATAATTATGAACCTAAATTATTAAATATTACTTTTTCTTTTTTAGTACATTTTGATAAAAGTTTGTCTCTAAAAAGTTTTTTTTACTAATATTTTATTTAGCTCTTTGTTTTATTCAAATAATCCTTTAATATACCTAAGTACCTACCTAAGTTGATTCAGAATGATGGATCATAATAAAGACTTTCTTTGATATTTTTTTGATGCTTTAAGTGTTAATACTTTCAATACAAAGATAATTTAAGTTAACTCTGTTAAAAATTCGAAAAGAATCGAATAGAACCTGTTTGAACAAGTTCGTTTAAGTTCTTGATTTTGGTCGGATTTTGAGCAGAAGTGAAAAAATGGAAGTTTTTTAATTGACGATAAGAAAAATATTCGTTCATAGTTATTTCTGTTTGGAAGGAGAATTATGTTCCTACACCACTGGCGGCGCTAGGATTTTTTGTTAGGGTGGGCCCAGACTTGGGCATGATGTTCTGAAAGTGGATCAATAACATTTGTTCCCAAAATGTCAGTGCTCGTCAAAATTTTAACCCAGATTACTTGCTATAGAATTTACAAGAAAAATTGTTGAAATTTCGAGGGTTAAAAACGTTTTTAAAAGATAAACTCCCTATTGGGTGGGCCAAGACAGTTTAAGGTGGGCCACGGTTCACCCTCTAACGCTGCCACTGTCCTACACAAACTATTGCATTGTATTTTAAAGACCACCAACAGCTAAGGTTATTTGGGCCTAGCACCAATTCATATTTTCAGTTCATTATTTTTTTAATAATAAATTGAAAATCCAATTGACACTTTTACCAGCTCTCGGGCTAGAACTCGGGAACTGGGGACTTGTAATAGAGGAACCATAGCAACGCCATGTAAACAACAGCGCCGCTACACTCTCGGCTATTCTCAAGCCCACAAACTATTGCAATCAAATAAACATTTTATAGGCACTATCAGCGAAATTCACAAAAACGGCCACTTGCACTGCGGTGAATAATTCGGAAAGACTATCGTTTTTGCTCGAATTTTTAGCAGACTCTTTGGATAAGTATTTAAAGTACTAGATCATAATATAATAGTAACTTAATTAAGTTCATTTAAAATTTAACAGGAAGATAGCTGACGTTTAAAAGTTATTATTAGAATTCGGACAGTAAGGTCTATTAACTCTTTATTTCTGGTAGGCGTTAGATGTAATTCTATAGTATCAGTACGATAGCAGTTCGTATTAAATAATATACGTTCCTTACCAAAAATAAGGAGTTAGGGGAATCGCTATTTGGTCTTTAGTTGTTATAATAATTGAGACCTATGAGAGGTTGTACTTCAGGTTCTGTGTCCGTATACCACGTATGCCAATCGCGAGGAAACTGTTCGAAAGAATCGACTATGCCATGAAATCCAGGCAATTTATCCAGTTCCGTGATGTTATCCCAAGCACTGTCCGTTAACCAATTGGTACACGGATTGTCCATCTGATTCTCACGGTCTAGCACAACACCGCCTTTTAGCAAGAAAGCATACTCAATAGGACTCACTTTTCCTGTGGCTTCGAGAATTTTCATACACATATGGAACGAAAATAGTAGTTTGTGGCGCTCGAAAAGAGCGCGGCATGTATTTCTGAAATTTCATTAGAAAATGATAATAAATCCGGCTACACTAGTGCGGTAAGTAAACGATTGCCATAGCAACTTCTGTTTATTTGCTCTATACGCCTGTCATTACTTACGACCTTCACGGCATACTTTAAAAGTAAAGATGACGACGCAAATGAACTATCAAAATTTTTTGAAAATGAAGTGAAAAGTAGGTATTTTGTAGTGGGTATGGCAAAAAATATACAGGTGAGTTACTAAGAATGTCTTGGGCGATATCTCATTTATTATGAGCATTAGAAAAAAAAGTTTTAAATAAAAGTTGGATTGGAATAAGAGTACTATACTTTAAAAATTATTTTTAGCTATACAGGGTGTACGATGTAGTCATGGTACAATTGACTTGTATTTTTATAAATAGAACATCCTGTATATTTTCAGGCCATCTCATTGTCCATTCATAAACCTTCATAGAATTGCGCCATTTTTGAAATTCGGTTGCGACGTTGCCAAAATATTCAACTTTTTTTGCAAAATTCTACTTTTCGTTATCTACTACTAAAATACACACCAACCACATTTTTCAAATTGAGTCAATTTTTGCGTGTCAAGTATTAGTCCATAGCATGTGCTACCCTCCAGATACTTCAGAGTTAAATTTAATTATACAGGGTGTTAGTGGTAATAGTTGGAAAATGCATAACTTTAATTTACCTTAAGTCAATTTTTTTAATAGTAGCAGCAATTAATGCAGCCACGGCTCACTCTGATCCATTCATTTTTTCCCAATGCTAATTTCCCTATGTGCATCTTACCTGTTGGCTGTTTACATCCTTACTAACATTATAAATGCGAAAGTAACTCTGTCTGTCTGTTACCTTTTCACGCCTAAACCGCAGAACAGATTTCGATAAAATTTGGTAAGGAGATAGATTGCATCCTGAGGAAGGACATAGGCTACTTTTTGTCGGCTTCACCCGAGTGAAAAAGTAATCTTTGGAGTTACTGAACCGATTTTAAAAATTCTTTCACTAATAGAAAGCTACACTATCCTTGATAGTAGGAGAGCTGGCAACAATTTTTGGGTAGGTATTTGAGGCAAGCTGAAAACTTGTCCTATACCTCTCCTATTATACCCCAATACGAAACTGCAGACCTGGCTGGTGAGTAGCGGGGCTAAATCAACCCCTAAATTTTTAAAAATATTATTTTTTTATTTCAAAAAATATATTTGAGGCAATATGCAATTTTTATATGTTGTAGTTTAATGTTTAAAGAATAAAAAAAAAAATAAGCCAGATGATTTAGTCGGGATTTTAAAATTGCCGGACGCGTGCAAAAACATTTTGCAAAAAAATATAAAAAATGTATTTGAGGCAACTTGAAATTTTAACAGGATATTTTTTATAATTAAAAAATAAGATCTTCAAAAAGACAGGTCATTTCTGTGGGTCTTTCTACCTGCCAGGTGATCCAACAAGTTATGTATACGTGTGAGTGCGTAGCGCGATAGACAAGCTATAGCGTGAGAGAGAGCGTATATCGGCAGCTGTCTGCGTCCTTGCTTGCCGCGTTACTATTGGTTCTGGTGAGGTCACATGACTTATAAGAGCCACGAGGTTTTCAGTCGGAATTTCGGAGTCGTTATTCGCAGTCGTACATTTTTAATATTGTTGTTACACGTTTATTTGTGACGTGAGATGATTTAAATTTATATTTTTGTACTCATAATTTTGCCGTTGAATAATTATTTTCTCTCAATAAATCTGATTTTGTAATTTTCTATTTTTGTAATCGTTACTTTTTTTATTTAATACGTTAGCCATTATTAATTTTCACGTGAAAAAAATATTCAATTTTTGTATAAATTTTAAATTATATATGATAAAAAAATATAACACAATAAATATATCCATTTAACACACATAAATCAACACAATCATTTTTATATAAACCTTTTTTAGCAGAAATTCATTAAATTTTATATTTTTTACTCCGAAATTTTGAATTGGAACCTCGTGGCTATTATAAGTCCCGTGACCTCGTCAGAACCAATAGTAACGCGGCAAGCAAGAACGCAGACAGCTGCCGATATACACTCTCTCTCACGCTACAGCTTGTCTATAGCGCTACGCACTCGCACCTATACATAACTTGTTGGATCACCTGGCAGGTAGAAAGACCCACAGAAATGACCTGTCTTTTTGAAGATCTTATTTTTTAATTATAAATAATATCCTGTTAAAATTTCAAGTTGCCTCAAATACATATTAGAAATCGTGTCCATCGTGATTATAATAAAATTAAGCAAAATCGCAGGATAGTGGACAAAATAATTTGATTTATTAAATTAAATGTACGACGTTTCGTCTATAGATTTAGACTTTTTCAAGTACAATCATAAAAATAACAATATTTATGAAAATTAATATTAATTACTAACCATAGCAATTAACATAAGATAGGGTACATAAGACAAAAACATGGTAACATGGTATCAAATTATGTTGACTATAAATTTTAACAATCAATAGTAATAATAATACAAAAATTAGTATAATTTCATAATATAATTGTACTGACTACTTAAATTTTGAGTGTCTGTTCTATAATTGATTGAATTGTTTTTTCTAATAAAACACATTTCACTGATATTGCGTTTCTTCCAATTTGACTCTTTATCTAATATTTGAACTTCATTGAAAAGAAATTTATGCCCAGTGTCGAAATGATGAGATGACAACGCCGTTTTATTATCACTTAATAAGTTTATGTTTCTACAGTCCATTTTGTGCTGATAAATTCTATTTTTTAATAACTGTTTAGTTTGTCCCACATAACACTTATTACATTCACAAGGTATTTTATAAATAATATTAGATTGATGTGAGATAGGCGTCTTATCTTTAAGTCTTGTGAATAACCTATCCAATTTATTTAAGTTATAAAACACCAACTTAATATTTGTGTTCGAAAATAATCTGTTGATCTTATAAGACAAGTTCTTCACAAATGGAAATCTAACATAAATCTTGGTAGACTTAGTTCTTTCATCCACAGTATCCAACGTGTTATTTAGGTGATTTTGGTCCTCTATAAACCTATTAACGCATTGATGTATAAAGTTGACAGGGTAATTATTAGCTTTTAAGATATTTTCAACTTTCTTAAAATTGTCCTTATGGTAGTCTTGGTGACTTAATTTTGTTACCCTGTGTAACAAGCTTTTTATAACACTAATTTTCTGCTGCACTGGATGGTTAGATCGAAAATTCAGAAGCCTGCCTGAATGGGAAGGTTTCATATACCAATTCGTTTTTAATTCTCCCGAAGCTGAGCGTGTTACTAAGGTGTCCAAAAATGGAATTGATTTATCAACTTCTTTCTCCATAGTGAATTGAATCTTTTCATTAAACTGGTTGAATCTTTGTAATAAATCATCAATTTTATTTTCGGGAACTGCAATGAAAGTGTCATCCACGTAAACTTTTAGTATCGGAATTTTATATGGTAAAGTTTTTAGTACTTTGGAAACAACGTAATCCATCACAATGTTAGCTAAAACTGGACTTGCTGGGTTTCCCATTGCGCTGCCGTCAAGTTGAAGGTAGAAATTGTTATTGTAGCTAAAATAACTTGTGTCAAAACAAAAACAAATAAGTTCAATGAGCATATCAAAAGTTATGTTGATTTTCTTTGACCACGTGAGCCAATTTTCTTTAACAATTTTTAAGACCAATTCTTTAGGTATATTAGTGAAAAGGGAGGTTACATCTAATGACACCAGATTATAATTCGGATCCAACTTAATTCCTTTTAAAGACTCTACAAAGCAATATGAGTTCTTCACGTTATGTTTAAAGTCTATAGTTAGCGGACTTAATAATTGATGTAAACATTTCGCCAATTTATAACAAGGAGATCCAATGCAATTCACTACAGGTCTTAGTTTACAACCTTGTTTATGAACTTTTCTCAAGCCATAAAGTTTTGGTGGAACTGCATTATGTGTTTTTAATTGTTTCTCGGTATCTTTGTCAATGAGATTTTTTTCTTTCATCTGGGATACTAAAACATTACTTCTATTTTGGAATTGAGTAGTAGGGTCTTTTTTCAGCAATTTATATGTAGAAATATCTTCTACCATTGTTTTCATTACCGTAGTGTACTCATCTTTTTCCATAATTACAGTGCTATTACCTTTATCTGCTCTTGATACAATTAAATGCTGATTGTCTTTGAGAAATGTTTTTGTTGATTTATAGTCTTTTAGGATACTTCTGTTGTCTTTATCACACTTATTAGATTTGTAAAAATTATGAATCACATTAATGGCTCTTGATCTTAAATTATTTTTCTCTTCTGCCAATGCTTCTACACCTTCTATATCAAGAAAATCAAACCCATATTCTAAATCTTTAATTAACACATGTGAAGGAACTTCCTTGTTTGTAATTGGTATTCCAAAATTTTTTTTTTTTAGTATCCCAGATGAAAGAAAAAAATCTCATTGACAAAGATACCGAGAAACAATTAAAAACACATAATGCAGTTCCACCAAAACTTTATGGCTTGAGAAAAGTTCATAAACAAGGTTGTAAACTAAGACCTGTAGTGAATTGCATTGGATCTCCTTGTTATAAATTGGCGAAATGTTTACATCAATTATTAAGTCCGCTAACTATAGACTTTAAACATAACGTGAAGAACTCATATTGCTTTGTAGAGTCTTTAAAAGGAATTAAGTTGGATCCGAATTATAATCTGGTGTCATTAGATGTAACCTCCCTTTTCACTAATATACCTAAAGAATTGGTCTTAAAAATTGTTAAAGAAAATTGGCTCACGTGGTCAAAGAAAATCAACATAACTTTTGATATGCTCATTGAACTTATTTGTTTTTGTTTTGACACAAGTTATTTTAGCTACAATAACAATTTCTACCTTCAACTTGACGGCAGCGCAATGGGAAACCCAGCAAGTCCAGTTTTAGCTAACATTGTGATGGATTACGTTGTTTCCAAAGTACTAAAAACTTTACCATATAAAATTCCGATACTAAAAGTTTACGTGGATGACACTTTCATTGCAGTTCCCGAAAATAAAATTGATGATTTATTACAAAGATTCAACCAGTTTAATGAAAAGATTCAATTCACTATGGAGAAAGAAGTTGATAAATCAATTCCATTTTTGGACACCTTAGTAACACGCTCAGCTTCGGGAGAATTAAAAACGAATTGGTATATGAAACCTTCCCATTCAGGCAGGCTTCTGAATTTTCGATCTAACCATCCAGTGCAGCAGAAAATTAGTGTTATAAAAAGCTTGTTACACAGGGTAACAAAATTAAGTCACCAAGACTACCATAAGGACAATTTTAAGAAAGTTGAAAATATCTTAAAAGCTAATAATTACCCTGTCAACTTTATACATCAATGCGTTAATAGGTTTATAGAGGACCAAAATCACCTAAATAACACGTTGGATACTGTGGATGAAAGAACTAAGTCTACCAAGATTTATGTTAGATTTCCATTTGTGAAGAACTTGTCTTATAAGATCAACAGATTATTTTCGAACACAAATATTAAGTTGGTGTTTTATAACTTAAATAAATTGGATAGGTTATTCACAAGACTTAAAGATAAGACGCCTATCTCACATCAATCTAATATTATTTATAAAATACCTTGTGAATGTAATAAGTGTTATGTGGGACAAACTAAACAGTTATTAAAAAATAGAATTTATCAGCACAAAATGGACTGTAGAAACATAAACTTATTAAGTGATAATAAAACGGCGTTGTCATCTCATCATTTCGACACTGGGCATAAATTTCTTTTCAATGAAGTTCAAATATTAGATAAAGAGTCAAATTGGAAGAAACGCAATATCAGTGAAATGTGTTTTATTAGAAAAAACAATTCAATCAATTATAGAACAGACACTCAAAATTTAAGTAGTCAGTACAATTATATTATGAAATTATACTAATTTTTGTATTATTATTACTATTGATTGTTAAAATTTATAGTCAACATAATTTGATACCATGTTACCATGTTTTTGTCTTATGTACCCTATCTTATGTTAATTGCTATGGTTAGTAATTAATATTAATTTTCATAAATATTGTTATTTTTATGATTGTACTTGAAAAAGTCTAAATCTATAGACGAAACGTCGTACATTTAATTTAATAAATCAAATTATTTTGTCCACTATCCTGCGATTTTGCTTAATTTTATTATAATCACGATGGACACGATTTCTAATATAAATTTTCAACCGAGGGGTTTTCTTAACTACATTGGCGATAATTATGGACAACAGGTACGTAAGATAATTAAAGAATGGTTTAACTCATCAAAAAAACTAGCAAATTTTAATAATAGACGTATTTTTCTTTTACAATGCCGGTATCATGGAGTTTACCCCAAGCACATAACCAATAATCACAAAAGTATTGATTCGCTGTTATGTGAATTACACCCGTTCAAAAAAGAAGCTGAAAAACTGAGTAAGGATTTTTCAAGAAGGATATTAAACCTAGAAATTAAAATAACACTATGGAAAATTAAAAAACTGGGATCAGTAAATCATAGACTCAGTGAATCATTAAAACTATTAATTCCAACAGAGTTGTTTAATGAATGTCATATTTTGAAGAACAGAAAGTACGAATTTGAATTTAAAAGAATAAAACAATTGAACATCAACAAGCTCAATAACTTATGTCAAGATAGATCACCAATACTTACGAACACTCATGAAAAATCTTGTATCTACAATTTTACCAATACTCAGTTACCAGAGGATGTGAAGAGGATCTTATGTCTGGAACCAAATTTTGGAATACCAATTACAAACAAGGAAGTTCCTTCACATGTGTTAATTAAAGATTTAGAATATGGGTTTGATTTTCTTTATATAGAAGGTGTAGAAGCATTGGCAGAAGAGAAAAATAATTTAAGATCAAGAGCCATTAATGTGATTCATAATTTTTACAAATCTAATAAGTGTGATAAAGACAACAGAAGTATCCTAAAAGACTATAAATCAACAAAAACATTTCTCAAAGACAATCAGCATTTAATTGTATCAAGAGCAGATAAAGGTAATAGCACTGTAATTATGGAAAAAGATGAGTACACTACGGTAATGAAAACAATGGTAGAAGATATTTCTACATATAAATTGCTGAAAAAAGACCCTACTACTCAATTCCAAAATAGAAGTAATGTTTTAGTATCCCAGATGAAAGAAAAAAATCTCATTGACAAAGATACCGAGAAACAATTAAAAACACATAATGCAGTTCCACCAAAACTTTATGGCTTGAGAAAAGTTCATAAACAAGGTTGTAAACTAAGACCTGTAGTGAATTGCATTGGATCTCCTTGTTATAAATTGGCGAAATGTTTACATCAATTATTAAGTCCGCTAACTATAGACTTTAAACATAACGTGAAGAACTCATATTGCTTTGTAGAGTCTTTAAAAGGAATTAAGTTGGATCCGAATTATAATCTGGTGTCATTAGATGTAACCTCCCTTTTCACTAATATACCTAAAGAATTGGTCTTAAAAATTGTTAAAGAAAATTGGCTCACGTGGTCAAAGAAAATCAACATAACTTTTGATATGCTCATTGAACTTATTTGTTTTTGTTTTGACACAAGTTATTTTAGCTACAATAACAATTTCTACCTTCAACTTGACGGCAGCGCAATGGGAAACCCAGCAAGTCCAGTTTTAGCTAACATTGTGATGGATTACGTTGTTTCCAAAGTACTAAAAACTTTACCATATAAAATTCCGATACTAAAAGTTTACGTGGATGACACTTTCATTGCAGTTCCCGAAAATAAAATTGATGATTTATTACAAAGATTCAACCAGTTTAATGAAAAGATTCAATTCACTATGGAGAAAGAAGTTGATAAATCAATTCCATTTTTGGACACCTTAGTAACACGCTCAGCTTCGGGAGAATTAAAAACGAATTGGTATATGAAACCTTCCCATTCAGGCAGGCTTCTGAATTTTCGATCTAACCATCCAGTGCAGCAGAAAATTAGTGTTATAAAAAGCTTGTTACACAGGGTAACAAAATTAAGTCACCAAGACTACCATAAGGACAATTTTAAGAAAGTTGAAAATATCTTAAAAGCTAATAATTACCCTGTCAACTTTATACATCAATGCGTTAATAGGTTTATAGAGGACCAAAATCACCTAAATAACACGTTGGATACTGTGGATGAAAGAACTAAGTCTACCAAGATTTATGTTAGATTTCCATTTGTGAAGAACTTGTCTTATAAGATCAACAGATTATTTTCGAACACAAATATTAAGTTGGTGTTTTATAACTTAAATAAATTGGATAGGTTATTCACAAGACTTAAAGATAAGACGCCTATCTCACATCAATCTAATATTATTTATAAAATACCTTGTGAATGTAATAAGTGTTATGTGGGACAAACTAAACAGTTATTAAAAAATAGAATTTATCAGCACAAAATGGACTGTAGAAACATAAACTTATTAAGTGATAATAAAACGGCGTTGTCATCTCATCATTTCGACACTGGGCATAAATTTCTTTTCAATGAAGTTCAAATATTAGATAAAGAGTCAAATTGGAAGAAACGCAATATCAGTGAAATGTGTTTTATTAGAAAAAACAATTCAATCAATTATAGAACAGACACTCAAAATTTAAGTAGTCAGTACAATTATATTATGAAATTATACTAATTTTTGTATTATTATTACTATTGATTGTTAAAATTTATAGTCAACATAATTTGATACCATGTTACCATGTTTTTGTCTTATGTACCCTATCTTATGTTAATTGCTATGGTTAGTAATTAATATTAATTTTCATAAATATTGTTATTTTTATGATTGTACTTGAAAAAGTCTAAATCTATAGACGAAACGTCGTACATTTAATTTAATAAATCAAATTATTTTGTCCACTATCCTGCGATTTTGCTTAATTTTATGCCTCAAATACATTTTTTATATTTTTTTGCAAAATGTTTTTGCACGCGTCTGGCAATTTTAAAATCCCGACTAAATCATCTGGCTTAATTTTTTTTTATTCTTTAAACATTAAACTACAACATATAAAAATTGCATATTGCCTCAAATATATTTTTCGAAATAAAAAAATAATATTTTTAAAAATTTAGGGGTTGATTTAGCCCCGCTACTCACCAGCCAGGTCTGCAGTTTCGTATTGGGGTATAATAGGAGAGGTATAGGACAAGTTTTCAGCTTGCCTCAAATACCTACCCAAAAATTGTTGCCAGCTCTCGGACTATGAGTGATATAGGCTATATTTTATTTTGATTCTCACGGGGGGAGGGGGATATAAATCATAAATTCTTAACTCTGGAACTACTGAACCGATTCTAAAAATTCTTTCACTAATAGAAAGCTCTACTATCCCTGAGTGATATGGACAATATTTTATTTTGATTCTCGCGCGGGGGGGGGTTATAAATTATAAATTCTTATCTCTGAAACTACTGAACCTATTCTAAAAATTCTTTTGCTAATAGAAAGCTACGCAGGGGGAGAGATTCTCGCGGGTGGGCAGGGGGAGAAATTCTTGCCGGGGGGGGGGGCTAATAAATCATACATTCTTTTCTCTGGAACTATTAAATCGATCCTAAAAATTCTTTCACTAATAGAAAGCTACGCAAGGGGAGAGATTCTTGCGGGGGGGTTAATAAATCATAAATTCTTATCTCTGGAATTACTAAACCGATTCTAAAAATTCTTTCATTAATAGAAAGCTACCCAGGGGGAGAGATTCTCGCGGGGGATAACAAATTAAAGATATACTTAATATATGTGAGCGGAGAAATCGGTGACCGCTATTAAATCATAATTTCATACCACCCGCGCGTAACCGGGACGGACCGCTAGTACTGTATACAGGGTGTATTACGGGATTGAGAACATAAAAAAATAAATGAGTCCAACAGGGAAGACATTAACAAAATAGGTAGCGTGACAAAAATAGAATACACATGGCTAACTCAACTAAATTAATTATTACTGATCCTAACTAATTTGCACAATGGAGTTTTACCTATGTTCGGTTTTCTGTGGTACACCCTGTATATTATATAGTCAAGGCTCAGGAGGGAGGGCAATTGCCCCCATTGCCCCCCCACCTTTGGATCCGCGCCTGCGCACCTATAGGTACAGCGACTTACTTGTATACAGCGTAGGTGTGATATTCATTTAAAAATTGAATTCGATCGACTAATTCAGCACTGCGTGGACTCTTTTCAATCGATTGGATAAATAGAAATATATAAGAATCTAGAGAGAACTGGTACATTGGATCAATGCGACCCATGTCATTCAAAACAAAGAACAGAATCGATGCTCTCTTCGCACTAGGTCTGTACCCCTGAAAATTAAGACGAAAATAATTATGTCCCAATAGGATCGTTTACGAGTATTATATTATTTTGAGTAGCGTCGGCTGTTGAGTGATGCAAGCGATGCGACCGCATTGGCCCGCATCTTTGAAAGAGTGAATATTTATAAAAAAATTAAAAATGAAATTTTAAAAGACCAAGAAAAAATTGAAAATGAAAATTATAACAAATGTTTTTTTTATATTGTATGAAACTGATCAATCGAGCGGTTAATCAGAAATTAATTCGTTTTCGAACAGTACAGCAAGGAAAGGAGGGTATAACGATATTTCGCACTACCTTGAAAAATCAATAGGGTGGATGTTGAATAGGATGCTTGCAAGGCAATTTTTGTTTAGGAGCGAATAATATCGCGTTGATTAGAATTAAATACTCTTCCAACTGACCTCTCTGGCTGAATCAATTTCAACTTCAGTAGTTGTGGACACCTTTAAACTTTCCTTGACTGAGATCGAAGTGGCCTTGGAAGTTTGTAAGGTTGATATGAGATGCACATCGTCGAGCAACGAACCGCTAGATTCGTACAAAAGCCGAAGTAGTTCGTCTTCCAGTTCAATAAGTGTACGTTTACCTAGCAAATACAACACAGTTAGCCCTAAATTACCGATAATTGAGTGCATAGTAGATTACTGATCAATACGCGACGACGAGACTGTACGGGACATGGACGTAAACTCTAACGAAATCCAAAATACATTCAAATTCGAATTTCCTACTAGGTTACTACGATAGTTGTGTATGTCTCATGAGTATTATAACTTGTTTTATTCGTTAAATTTCCAAGACGAGCTAGTTTGGATAGCTTCGAAACTCGAAGACCTAGAAACTCAAAATAATTAAGTGATACAAAATACCTGTAGCTATAGTCATGACTAGATTGTCTTTTTGCTCTTCGAGTTGTGGCTTTTCTTTACGAACAACAATTCCTAGTAGCTGAGCCTCAAGACCTGTTTCTTTAACAGCAAAATTGACGAGGGTTGTTTTAGTTGAAACTTCAGGAGCATAATGTGGATTGCCTAATTTGGTCGTTATGAAGAATTTGAAATTCTCATTATAGTCAATTTCTTTATCGTTAAGTTTCATTATCAATCGATTCCCTTGTCTGACGACTGCCTTGGTCAAAATAGGTTCTAGGGATGGATCCAAAACTTCCATGACATTCTGCAGCAGGACCGATTTGCCAAAACGAACTGCTTGCTCAAGATGTTTCATATAGTCTGACATGCCAAAGTCAATGACCTAGCAAAAATAACTCAAATATGTCAATAATTCAAAGTGCTAACAAATTTAAGTCAAAAGAGATGTGAAAATGAATATCAGTGACCAAAATATTTCATATTATCTTTAGGTAGATATTTTAACTATAACATGGCGTAAAAACTAAAAACCATTTATATCTATAAAAATTTCAAATTTTAACTGTATTTCAAAACAGCCTATTAATCCTTCAGTGAGTATGTGAGTCGCACTCAGAGTCTATTTTTCAAAACAACGAAAAGAGACAGCACTGCTGGCCACCACGCATCGAGATACATTCTACCACACAAGCGTTGTCAACGCAGTAATTAATAGTCATTTTAAAGCTATAAATAAATTCGCAAAAACAGTGAAACCTTTTTGGAGGGCCGCGCCATTTCAAGGTTATTACAATTTAAAATGTATTATGATTGAATTTCATCGGAATTTCATTCAATTCAGTGTTTAGCGTAAGAAGGTACCTCGAGACGATGCTGTATAAGCTGTTTCTTTTCTTTGTGTTGAAATAGACTCTGTGTGTTTTGTGACTCTGTGCGATTTACAGACCCACTAAGGGTTTATAAGCCGTTTTAAAATTTAGTTCATATTTAAAATTTGCGTAGAGATAGAACGGTACACAATGTTACACAAAACAAGGTTAACAAAATCTATCTGAATACATACAAAGTTAAGTGTGCACTAGTTCCACAACTATGGTAAATTTTTTCTTATTTTGTTTTTGTTTGTTATTTTGAAAACAGATATGTTTGAATATTATTATATTGTATTATTTTTGTTTATTTCATATTTTGTGGAACAATGAATCTATTTCTATTCTTCTATAAAATCTATTCTATTTCTAACTGCTATAAAAATGCCCATTTAATCGGAGTCGTAGCTCAAATATAAAAAAGCAATGCAAACTTAACTTTGGACACATGTATATAGACAAAATTACGATAAATTAGAGTGGTATTGCTTTTTAGTCAAAATATATTTTTAATAATATCTGTACTAGCAATCCTTTTTTGCTTTCCATGTTTTTAATCCATTTCATAGCCTGACATTGAGGATCGATCACCAGTGGCCATCTTGTGCCTCGAATAACAATAATTCCGTTTTCAGTACTAAATGCATCCGATGGCAGTCCTTGAATGTTCCATTCACGTATACTTGTAGGATCACTCAAGAAGTTGCTGATGTCGAATTTCTCTGAGCATGGAACCTCTAGCTCTATAACCTATCGCGAAAAATGTTTTCAATCAGTAGATTAAATTATTAATTTAAATAATAGTCTTCTTCAATATAGTACCTCCTTGCGCCATAAGTTTATAAGTGTTTCTCTGTACTGTGATACAAATGGTCCAAGGTAAGAAATAAAAGCTGTAGCGACCAAACAGTCACCCGGTAAAAGTGAAAATTCGTTGTCTAAAATTTGCACCGTTTGCTCCCAACGAGTTTTTTCTCCGGATAATCCATCTACAAGAATAGCTGCTCTTTCCAACTGTAGACGTAATACCTCGGCCTGAAAACATATTATAACGCGTAGGACGTAGATACTTTAAAAATTGAACACTGATCGATTGTTTAATTGTATTTTTGGATATTTAGCGAGAAAACGTCTTTCTTAGCGTGATATATATTTAAATTCCAGCGCAAACCCACTCAAAGGAAGAACCTTTCAGAAAAAAAACTAAATAAGCTCTTAAACTTAGCAGGAACAACTTAAGAACAGTGATAGGAGTATTAACGGGACACTGTCATCTAAACAAACATTTCCACAGAGCACAGACTGAACATTGTCTATAATGCACTATGTAGCAAGTATAACCAGGGCCGGCGCGTCAAAATATGCCGCCTAAGGCGAATACAACTTTTGCCCCCCCCCCCACATATTAAAAAAATTAATAAACCAATGATATATTTTATTCACTTAACACATAAAAAACAAATGTAATTCTAATTTGTTCAGCCTCTTTTGCCAACTTTTTCTTTTTGTATGCACTCCCGGATAACTTCTTTCGTTTTAATTCGCTCATTCTGTAAATATAAATTATTTTTAGGCTAGACAATATTAAAAGTTAATATTATTGTGGTATATGACTTCTAACAAAATACAATGACATAGATACTAAGTTCCTTTTTATAAACGTCACAACGTGAAATATATACGTACACAGACACAGTGCAAGAATAAAACGCTGCCTGGCTTGCCTGTAATTTGTAAATACCCCCTTTACACCTTATGGTATTTGCGCCGAGCGGCTGGGCAACATGCGACATCTTTTATCTAGTAGTAGAAGGTAGAACTAAGAATCGGTGAAAACTCGAACAATATAATCATTTTTAAAAAGTAGAATACCGCACGGAAAATTCGCTGCTACAAAAATATGCCGCCCTAAAAATATGGCGCCGTAAGGCGATCGCCTGTCCGACCAGGCGCACGTGCCGGCCCTGAGTATAACGAAGCAAAAGAAATTGCTTTGTAAGTGCGAGTCGGGTGCGAGCTTATCGCACAGAGAAGAAATAAACACTTTGGATCCACTCTTGTTGCTACCAAAGGGCATCAAAGACATTAGTTTAAATAAGATGATAGATTTTGTGCATAGTCTAGAGATCCTAAATCTAGCCTATAGAACAATCGAACATGATTTTCGAATGGACTAGGATTTGGGAGCCTAAAGCAGAATTAATATATTCTCCAACCAGCTTCAAAAGTTAACTGTTTTCGTTTTCTAATTTCTAAATTTTAACATATAATTAAAAAAAAATTTTCACCTTCTTATTGAGCTCTTCTTTTTGTTTGAGCTTCTCTTGGTAATCTGATTCTAGTTTAGCCAACATGTCGTTTAATGCCTGAAGTGCCCTTTGAGCTTCAGCTAACATCGCTTGCTTCTCTTGCAATGAAGACATGGCTTCATCGTACTTTGCTTTCTTTGGAGCTACATATCTAAATCATAAAAATATTGTATAGTAACTGTGTAATTTACCATAGCTATAATTATGTAGTTTATTAAACGACTTCAAAAAAACCTGTATAGTGTATAGGTATGCGTTTCACATGAACGTTACATTCTTGTACCCTCATAACTCCTGTTCTACCTGTTCTCCCGATTGTCATGTGCTATTTCTTCCAATGCAGGGCCTACCTTAGATATTAATAAGTCCAAATATGACTGCGAATTTAAATTTCCCTTTATTTCAGAAAGCCCAATGATTCTATTATTAAAAATCCCAGCCCAAACATTAATATTTTTTAGAATACCTACCTAAATTTTTAAATTTATATTAAATGCAAAAGTAACATTATGTACATAGGTATGACCAACCACATGGTATATCTCGTGCGTAATGATATTATGATTCGTGTGACTGTTAAAACTCGTTATTACTCGTTTTTACATACTGTCACTACTCGTCAGTAATATACCTCATTACGCTACTAGATATACAATCTACTATCTAACTATTTGTGTTGAAAATAATTTTCACACACTTCGTTTATAAATAACGAAATTGAATACCTGTATACTTTGGCATATTTTTCGATGGCAATGCACCACATACAGAGTGACTTAGCAGCCAACGATACAATGCCCACTTTGTCCGGCTTGAATTCGCTATTTGATGTATACGTAGCTATCTTTTTAAGTACTTTATCTGGAATATTATCTTTGTCAAATTTTCTTAAATTATCCAAGAAATTATTATCGCCTAGCTGCCGTTTTGCTTCTGCCCAAGTTGGCTCCAACTGTAATATGAAAACGTACTACAATAAGTTATTTCCTATACGATTTTTTTTAAGGTTGTCAAATGTCTGAGTACTCAGACATTTGACAGCCTTAAAATAAGTACCAATTCATATTTTACCAATCCAATTTCACTAGTAGTGAATGGACAATGTTACTAATTTAGGACAAAATTTACTTTTAACAATTTTATAAACATTTTTCATTTTGAGGTCATCGAGTTCAAAGAACACATTTTTTGGAAAAAGTACGTTTGTCTGAGAGCACGATACACGTCAAAAGGCTGAACGGATCGAAATCAAATTTTGGTAGAATGTTGGACATAATATGAAGAGCCCCATTATTTTTGGGAAAAATCTGCTCATGCGCAGAAGAGATATGTACCATAATGTTGTTTTTTTGGGTTCCGTACCTTAATAAGAAAAAACGGAACCCTTATAGGATCACTCGTATGTCCGTCTGTCAAGACCCATTTTCTCAGGAACGGAGAGATATCAAGTTGAAAATAATATGAAATCCTAAGGTCTACGGTCCCTTGGAGGTGTAAAAAATTCAAGCTTCTAAGTCAACGCAATCAAAAGATATGGCCATTTGTTCACCTATTTTGATACTCGCAAACTCACTCATCAAAAACCTATAGGGTACTTCCCGTTGACCTAGAATCATGACATTTGGCAAAAAGCAAAGTCTCGCAGCACAAGTAAAGGAAAAAATCCAAAAATCACAAAAAGTAAAAATTAAAGGGGGTCCCACACAAAAAACAAAAATTTTTTAAAGGCTGTATATTTGGAACCGTAACATGTAGCCGGTGTGTCTACCTAATTTAATTGTTGTAACGGTACGGAACCCTAGTAGCGAGAGTTCCACACGCACTTGACCGGTTTTTTATTTTCTATTATAATGGTATATTTTTCATAACGATTTATTATTCTATTAATTGTGTGTTTTTATAAGAAATTATTTTAATAGTATAGCTTCTTAAGATTACCTATTTTTCTGAGAATGAATTCGCCACGGAAGAAAATCGCGCTCTTACCTGTTTTAATATCATGACAGCTTCCATGACCATTTCAACTTTTTGTGGGGGTCGACCATAAGATTTGACCTCTGTTATGTCTTTCTTATTGAGCGAGTCGAGTGCTGCCATAGCTGCTTCGAGTGCCGGCATTGCTACAGCCAAATCTGCTTCGGCAGCGCTGGCTAACTTTTTGCATGCTACTTCCTCCTCACCAATTTTCACGCTGCGTATTGCAACAGATTTCTGAAAAGTGAATTGTCAGTATGCAATTAAAATTAGGATAATAATTCAAAACATTTGAGACCACTTACGTCAAAAATCACTAAGAATTTAATCGCCGTATCGTAAATATCTGTAAACACTAAACTTAAAAAACAAAAGTACCTTTTGTTCATCCGCTTCCTTTGTTTGGTTGGTAATGACAACCATCACCTCATCACATTCTTGTTGAAATTCGTTAATTTTAATTTGAGCTTCTTCCAGTTCAATCGACATTATTTCAACTTTCGCCTGTGTTTCATCAATTTTCGATAAACCGTTACGTAATTTATTTGCTGCTAAGGCCTTTTCATTTCTTTTTTGGTCTAACATACTAAAAAATCAGCAGGGTTTCAGAATGTTTTAGTGAGTTTGGAATTGATTAAATAAAGTACTATTTTGTCTGAAAAAAAATCCAATATCTAACCGGATGTATCCGGCAACCAACTCAAGATAGTTAGTTGGAGTCACATAATTATGGCGTTTCATTTCTACTTCCATACGACGTGAACAATCGCAGACTGAACTGTGCACATCAGAGAATATGATTGCCACAGCTTCCCTCAATCGATCTTGAGTGGACACTAATACAGAATCTTTGCGTTTCACCTATGAAATTGTAGTAAAAAGAAAACCAATATCACTACTAATATAAAGAGGCTTTCAGAGAAAACGCGAGGCCTGGGACAATTAATATTTTAGAGGCCCTTCAAAATTTAAAATAAAATTGTGGACAAGAAAATAAAGTCATTGTTATATTGTTTGGATTATTTTTTAATTATTTTATAGAAGCTTTGCGCGCTTTAACGTTAGCAAATTCACTGATTATTTCAGAAGTCTAAAATACGCCTTAGGGGTTGAATAAAAAAAAATGTTCGAAAACGGGTTTGCTTACTTTTAAAGAAGAGTTAGTTAATATGTTGAATTCAAGACCTCTCACCTTAACGATTTTTAATATGAACATTTTGTCAAAAAACTCTGCACCTTTTTTGACCCCCGTAGGGTTTGAATTTTGAAAAATCCCTTCTTATTTTTGTCACAAAATGAACCTACTGTACTGTCCAAATTTCAGATTTATATCTTCAGCGGTTTGAACTGGGCGTTGATGACTCAGTCAGGAAGAATCTTTTTATATATTATATAGATTGGAAAAGTTTTTCCCGAATATTTTTTGGAACATTTAACTGTGAAATAAAGGCCGTTCTACGATCCGTAACATCGCTTTGCCTTCTCCTAGATTTTTATTGTCTAACATACTGAGTGGCCAAGAGTTGAGACCCCTATATTCCGAGGCCCTGCTAACATACAGGTCATTTATTTTAGGACGCAACTTAGACAAAGTAATGAAAGTAATGGTAACTGTGGCAATCATTAATAGTTACGGCCCTGATCCGAATGCAGCTCCATGGGCATCACCGGTGGTTCTGGTCGGCAAGAAGGACGGTTTAACACGATTTTTCGTGGATTATATCGGCGCCTCAACGACGTAACCAAGAAATACAGCTACCCCCTTCCACAAATCGATTACACATTACATACGCTGTCGGGTTTTCAGTGGCTCTCGACCTTGGATCTGAAGAGCGGTTACTGGCAGGTCGAGCTGGAACCTCAAGATCGCAAGAAGACAACGTTCACAATCGACTCGGGGCTGTGTAAGTTCACGGTTATGTGAGTGAATTGTGAATTATAGACGCTCGACAACAGAGGTCATTAGCGATTCACGGTTATGCCCTACGGGTTGTGTAACGCACCGGCTACCTTCGAGGGCCTGATGGAGACCATTTTGAGGGAAGTGTCGTGGAAGACCTGCTTGATGTACCTTGACGACGTGATTGTGGGAACATCGGAAGGTGTTTCAAAGACTGCGTGGTGCTAATCTGAAATTGAGCCCGAGGAAATACCACATATTCCGGGCTAAAGTGCAATTATCTTAGACATGGCGTGTCTCGAGAAGGCGTAGAAGCCGATCCTGAGAAGATTAAAGCAATACGAGAGTGGCCGACGCCGAAGGACAAGCACCAAGTTCGAAGCTTTCTTGGACTGTCCACATACTACCGACGTTTCGTCCCTGGCTTTGCAAACATTGAAGGCTGACTGAAGACGGACGCGAATACGTCTGGAACAACGAGTGCGACGAGGCTTTTCGACAACTGCAACGCGCTCTGGTGTCAGCACCGATATTGAGCTATCCACGCACAGACGAGAAGTTCATACTGAACACGGACGCAAGTAACCTGGCTGTTGGTAGCATGCTGTCACAGATTCAGGACGGGTACGAACACCTGATCGACTACTTCAGCAAGGTCCTGTCAAAAGCTGAAAGAAACTACTGCATGACCAGGAAAAAGTAGCCGGTGGTAGTCAGGTCAGTTGAACAGTTCCACAAGTATTTATATGGGCGGAAGTTCCTGTTGAGAACGGATTATGCCGCATTGAAGTGGCTTCTACAGTTTCTCAACCCCGAGGAACAGATTTCCAGATGGGTCGAGCGGTTGCAGGGATACGACTTCGGGACCGAACATCGAGCGGGCACCAGTCACCGGAATGCCGATGTCCTTTCAAGAAGACCGTGCCCAGAAGACTGTCGATATTGTTCTCGCCTGGAAATGAAGACCTGCCGCATTTCAAGAACCACCCTGGTAAACGACGAGTGGTTGCCCAAAGAGGTTGGACGGGAACAAGAAGCGGATCCAGAACTGAAGATAGTGCTGGAGTGGAAACGAAAAGGTGGAAGACTAGCCTGGGAGGCCGTTAGTTCGTCCAACAGGGTATTGAAGACGTACTGGGCCCCGTGGGACTCAGATGGTGGAAGACGGCCTCCTGAAGCGAATACTGGAAAGTGAGGACGGCACAGACGTGAGGCCTTAGCTGGTGATACCTAGAAGACGAGTGCCGGATGTGCTGCGACAACTTCACGACGGGGTCTTAACTTCAGCGTTAAGAATACTTGGAAAAAGTCCGAGAGAGGTTCTCCTGGGTCAACTGTAAAGAGAACGTCAAAGAATGGTGCCGCAAATGCAGATTGTGTGCCGCCGGTATTGGACCCTTAGAAAAGAGGAGGGCACACATGAGGCAGTACAACGTGGGGAGTCCGATGGAGAGGGTGGCCATAGACGTGGCTGGACCATTCCCCGAGAACGACGGCGGAAATAAATACATCTTGGTCTCGAGATAAATTTTGTGACTTGTATAATGTATGTTATATGATCATCATTTATTTTAATTAAATAATAGTAATTATAGTACTAACCTGTACTTCACCGGTGATAGTTGCTACAAAATTAACATTGGCAAGATATTTGTTGGCAACTTCCAACAGAGCATTTTTCGGCCATTCGAGGAACCAATCAATGGTTGTGCAATTAATAAGCGCTGGATATTGTCGTAGTCTGTTGCGGAATGCATCTCCAATAGGGCTCATGCAAAGAACTACATGCAAATTCCCTCGGACCCTTTCGATCAAAAATGCATACAAAGCTTCCGATGTTGGCGTTATGTTTGCTTTTGCTGCCGCGTCTTGCAAACTGTTTTTTATCTAAAATGTTGAGATCTATACTAGTCTTCGATTTACACTTCACAGTATAGGTTGAGCGGCAGGCGTAAATATACTAAGCCCATTTGTGGCAGGATGAAATTTTCAGGGAAGGTAGTATTTAGTATGACAAAGAACAAACGCTAGGGTTGCCTCGTCAAATCCTGGCGCGACTCACATCCGGTGCAACATACACATACTTCATTAGTTCATAATTCTCTTTTCTCACGATATTATGATAAAATACAATTAACGCCATATTGTAGATCTCGAAGAGTCAAATACACAGGGGTTAATATTAGCCCAGTAGTTTTAGATTTCTACTGCGGAATAATTTCCAGTTGACTCAATTTTTATATACACCTTCGTTATGGTGATTGAAGTTAGGTAAATGAAGTACATTATTTTGAACACCCTGTATAATAAATTCATTTTTAGGACAGACATTGATTTGTCCGTCTATTATCGTCTATTATCTATTGATTCTCAAAATTTCAGATTGATAAAGGTTTCTGTTTTGGCTATGTCGAATTTTAGGTAGTCCGTACGTGTCAAAAATTTCTGCAAAACTTAAATAACTCAAAAATCACTGAATTTTCGAGCATGGCTTCTCTTACAATTTCTATTCACATTTAGGTGCAGAATTGAAAAAACAAATAAAAACAGGGTACTTGGTTAAAAAAAACATAACTTTGGTCTGCTACGCTTAAATGGGACAGGCTGTATAATTGAAAATATTTTTAGGTTATACACCATTAAAATTTATACAACTTTTGTATTTAAACTTTTTTTCTATCTTCACCCAAAATCAATATATCGTCCGACAACGCAAGTCTTGGACATTCTGTATTATATTATTTTTATTTATTGTAGATTATAGACGCGTCGACAACTTAGGTCATTAGCGTCTTAAATTACATTAAATAACAACTAACTTAAAAGTAAATAGCATCACAAGACATCCATGAGCGCAGGTGGGATTCGAACCCACGACAGTCTAGTCTAGAGCCTGGTACCGAGTACGCTATCCACTAGGCTACACTGCCCTCCTCTGTATTACAGAATATAGATCATTAATTTGCTTTTGCAACGACATTAAACTGTTTTTATAATAATATACATATTATATATATTATACAAAAACTGTAATTATTATAATATAATTACAGTTTACAAATATTGATCTTAGATTATGATCATATTATTATGATCATAATCTAAGATCAATTGTCAAACCAGATTTTCTGACAATGAGTTATGCAACCCAGCATTAATGTGTCAAGATCAAATACTTTAGAAGATTGAATCATAGTTTATTATATACCTCTTCAAATTCATCAGGTTTATATAGATTAGCAACCTCGCCACTGCTTAACATATTGTTCACAATTTCTAGGAAACTTTCATCGGTGACCTGAGTGTCGTTAAACAAAAACGTTGTGGCTTTTCGTTCGACCCCAGTCATTTTATAAAGTATTTTCAGATCTTCCTTGAATTCAGGTACTCGGTAGTTCTTACTAACTTCCACTTGGAATGTAATGTATTCACACATATAAGCCGAAATTCGAGATAACGACTGCCTACCACTTCCACCTGTGGACAATAACGGTAATTAACGCTAATTACCTAAACTATCGAGTGTCTATAATCAACAATCTATCTACTAACGATAATTAGAAAAGATTAAAAAATAAATCGCAGATTTGTTCGCATTAATGTTGAGTTTGGCGGGAACCTTAATCTTATTTTACCTCGAATGTGAACAGAAACACCCTATCCTTTTTGGTGGAATTGCTAAGCGTTTGAACTTTGCACGACGTGATAGAAAGATGCCACTCGGTACGAATGTTGTTTGGACCCATGTCTTTACTTTAAAAAGTGCAGGCAGCTTGGGCCCCGCGACCGGGTCCCTAGACAGTATCTCGGTGAACTTTGTACGACCATTGGTTCTCGAGAAAGCGCGAAATTTGCACTTACGCCCTTATATTTCACCCCTATACACGGGCTGGGGAGGTTTAGGGGATTGTCTGAGGGCTATTCTGCATGAAATCGAGTGTGCTGAATCCATTGAGATCACCCCCAGAGCGGTGCGAGGAACAGTTGCTGAATTACAGGCCGATAAAGTGAGATTTTTGCGTTTTGCCTGTGAAAGTTAGGCAGCCACGTCTGTCTAGGGGCCCGGTCGCAGGGCCCAAGGTGCATCCACTCTTTAAATCGAAGAAATGGGTCTGACCAACATTCGTACCGAGTAGCATCTCTCTGTCACATCGTGCAAGGTTGTAACTGGATTCGTCGCTTAGCGGCCTCACTATTAAGATTGAGTACCGATTGGCGATATAATAGGTGTACTTTAAGTTTTATCAAAATTGGTTCAACCGCTTTCGAGTGATGCCGGCACATCCTTCCGTGTTATCATCGTTATATATTTTAATACATGTCCTATATTCACAGTAACGGCTGATTTGTCGCGAAAACATCATCTCTCTCTTGGCGTACCGAGCAGATTGTGTGCATACCCTAGTATATTGTTTTCAACCAATAGAATATTTCGGATGATAACTGTCAGTTTAAACCAGGCACGGACAACTTTCAATATTACGTGATGATAGTATTTTGTAATTAGCATTTTTTTAACCATTTTTTATAAAATAAAGAAAATCATATAGGTAGTACCGAATTGTATTTGGTCAGATTTCAATTCTTTTTGTAGGATGTTGCTTATACACTAAATCTAGTCAGCGCGAGCGTGCCATATCCTTTTTTATTTAGCCTATAGAAATCTCAAATCTACACCTTCCCTCCTTTGAGAGGTTGGAGGGGGAAAATCACAGATTTTTTTAATTCTCTCGTCACTTGTACGCGAAACCTAGCCTGCATACTAAATTCTAGCTTTCTAGGACTACGGTAAGTACCCTAAATGTTTTTGATGTTCATCAGTGAGTGAGTGACGAAATCAAGAAACTTTGCGTATTAATAAAATTTAAAGTAGCAAGGCTATAAAAATGAAATTTGGTACATTATATAAGCTTGGTGATCCCACCCTCTCCTGAAAATTTGAGACCTGAAGTGCTATCCAGACCGAAATAACGAGGGTTCAAAAATAATAATAATAATAATAATTTTATTGCTCCAAAGACATAATATACATGTATAGGAGAAGTCAGTACAACAGCGTGTATCATATTATTATCCTAGATAATTTTTTAGGTCATAATTTGTTTTTTTGACTAAGAGTTCTTTTAATTTCTTTTTCAGATTAAACCCTGCTTTTATATTTTCAGGTACTTTATTATGTATCCGAATCATAGCGTTGCGGACACCTCTCTGAACTACAGTCAGCCAAGATGCTACCGTTTTAAAATTACTTTTGTTTCTTGTCGAGTAGTTATGATCAAAATTATTCTCGTTAAAAAGAGATGAATTGTTTTCTACAAAAAGTACGCATTCTAAAATAAAAATGTCGTAAACGGTGAGAATTTTGAATTTTTTAAATAACTCTCGACAGCTATGTCGAGGTGCCACACCCGCTATGATTCGGATACATTTCTTTTGAAGTAAGAATACTTTTTTTGAGAGCGTGGAATTGCCCCAAAATATAATGGCAAACTGTAAGTTTGAATGGAAGTAAGCATAGTAGATACTGAGAAGTGTATCAAAATTTACAACTCTTTTTAGGTATCTTATTAAGTATATTGCTCTGCATAGTTTAGATAGTAATTGTTCTATGTGTGACTTCCAGTTCAAACCACAGTCAATATATATCCCTAGAAATCTTACATGTTTTGCTAATGATACTTCTGAACCCAACAAATTCATTTTTTGAGGAATTTGGCAGTAATTACCGAATTTTATTATTTCTGTTTTAGATCTATTTATTTTCAAACTATTTTCCTCAAACCATGACGTGTTTAACAATTCTGTGGTAGTTTTAATTTGATTTAGTAAAAGCACTTCATCTCTTCCCTCGCATATGACGGCAGTGTCATCTGCGAATAGAAAAAGCTTATCTTTTACTGCAAATGGCAAATCATTAATAAAAATTATGAAGAGGACAGGTCCCAAAATACTGCCCTGAGGGACTCCCCTCCGAATTTGTTTATATTCTGAATAGTTTTCTGTTATTGAATTTTTATTGATAGTTTTAATTTTGACAGACTGCTTCCTGTTTGTCATATACGAAGAGAAGAGATCAAGTGCTTTCCCTCTAATTCCAATTTTGTCTAATTTAACTAAAAGAGCTTCTTTTTCTATACAATCGAATGCCTTCGTTAGGTCCAGGAGTATCATTGCCATTGGAGTACTGCAATTCCACGCTTTCAAAATAGTATCCAAAACCTTAAACACAGATAAGTTTATTGATCTGCCCTTAACGTATCCATTCTGGCTATCTGAAATTATATTAAATCTGTTCAAAAATTTACACAGACGTTTGTTAATAGCTATTTCAAATATTTTTGAGAAATTAGACAGCAATGAAACCGGTCTATAATTTTCCATCTTTTTAGTGCATTTTTTCTTGTGCAAAGGAACAATAATTGCTTTCTTAAGTGCTTCTGGAAAAGACCCTTCTTCAAAGCATTTATCAATAATTATCGCGAGCGGATAAGAGATTATTTGAGCACTACGTTTAGCCAACTGATTTTTTATTTTTTAGTGACATAATTATATTAAATACTTCAGCTTCATCAGTTGGCTCTAGAAAAAAGCTGTTGTTATTCATATTGCCTTTCCAATTTAATTTCGGCGTGCTAAGATTTAATGAATTAGTGGTATTTACAAAGTAGTTGTTAAATTCATTTGCCATACTGTATGGATCAGTAATAGTTTCCTTGCTATTTACGCCAAATCGCTTCGAGAAAATGTAGATTTAATTAAGATAAATGGTCTGCTACAAGTGTAATAATAATTAATTAAAGGTCTAGATAAAAAACTATAGAAGTAGACTAACCGACTCCCACCAGCAGCATATTGCCACGTGGTTGTGAAATGACTCTAACGATACGGCAAATATGCACTATCGCGTCCCTGAACAAAACAATGTCAAGTGCAACCACTCCTGGCGACGCGTTATATTCATCCATCTGCAATTCGATATATCTGCGCAACGCTGCTAGATCAACGAATTCTTCGTATATGTAGTAAGGATTTACGAAATGACCGAAGATTGGACAAGATTTCGATGGACATAGGGCATGGAATGTCAAGTCGAAATATTTACCCAGCTGCTCATTGATTTGACTTACAAACCAATCACGGTCCCTAGAAATGAACAGAACATTTAATTTTTCCTTGGACTGATGCTCTTCATGTCCTGTTAAGACTAGACTTCAATTAGTTCTAGTTTTTAAGAACTCTAAGACGTAATACACGTACATTCTTTCGATTTGCTAGAACTTCTTTGACAAAAAAAAAAAATAAAACGTAAAAAATAAGCATTTTTTTAGATTATGAAATTATCCTAATAATAAACGGTTCAATACTTTTCATCAATGAGTCGATCGTAAAACACACGGAAACACTCGTGAACCCATAAACGCAGGAATGCCTGTTTGGTGTTCTGAAAATCTTTATTGCTGCGCAGTAGACCTTGAAATATTTTGGATATATCTCGCAAGTTGAATAAGTAATGCATTTTGGCAGGCGTAGGAAGCATTTTAACAATCACATTATTGTACAAGTCAATTGAGGCTTCTGTCAATGTTTTACCTATTAAAAACAACACATATTTCAAAAATGTGAAAGTAACATTAATTAAAAATGTGTTTACAATGTACACACCTATAACTTTAACTTCATCATCGAAATCCAACAGTTGCTGTGATAATAGCGAACCAAAAATTCGATCGATAGTAGGTTTGGAAGGAAATGTCATGTTAATGATATTAAAGCGACTTAACAAACGGTCAGATATCAAAGTACGACCACCTCCTGGGGGACCCATGGCAGCCATTAACTGCATATCCTGTTCATGAACAAATTAAAATTTAATACAAAAACAATCGTTTTGTATTTATTGCGTAAGTGATTGGATTGGTGGATAAATAGAGTAGGACATATTATATGACTTCAATAACACCTCTGTTTCTCCTATAGAACGACGACACCGCAACACTACGCCTTGTCGAGATCTTTACGCATTGATTCAAACAAAACTTCTCCGATCCGTGAAACTTCGAATCATCTGATTGATAATAAGTTGCTCTCATTTGCATATCGTATAGTCTCTCTTTTATGTACTTCTACTATTGTAAGATTACAACAACCATTTGTTTTTTAAATTTTGTTAAAATATTATAATGCTGTATTTTGTTATTATGACGCTATTATACAGACTAGTCTGTCGCAATAAAGTAATCTATCTATCTATCTATCTATCTATCTATCTATCTATCTATCGTCGAGGTAGTATCTAAGTCGCGTATCAGTAGTGGAAAGATGTGTGTTTATTAATGGACCTCTCCCGATAGCTATAACTGTATATAGAGAAAAAAAATGCACAGGACATCAATATTATTGAATTTTGTGCGAATCTACAGTTTGAAATCTTTCATTAGTGCAAAATCTGCGAGAAAATGAAATTACAGTTGGGGATTTCGTAACTATTTTATACGTATTTTAATTTTGAAACAATGATTGTAAGTTATAGACTCTCGGAAACTGAGGTTATAAGCGTCTATTAAATTGGTAGATTGTATGTCTAGATGAGTAATAAGTCATAATATCATTATAGGTCGAGAGGTAGGCGTAAATTTATATAGCTCATTTGTGACAGGATGAAATTTTCAGGGAAGGTAGAATCTAGTATGACAAAGAATAAGTGCTAGGGTTGCCTCGTCAAATCCTGGTGCGAAGGCCGGGAGGAGCTCACTTCCGGTGCAAAATACACATATTTCATTAGCTCATAATTATCTTTCGTCATTATATGACAGCATACAATTGACGCCATATTGTAGATCTCGAAGAGCTGTATTGAAATACATAGGGTTGCCTAAGGAAATTATGGGTAACACATTGAAAACTTATAAATTATATTTGTTTTTTTGACATTTTTAAAGCTGTCAAATAACATTATGTATATATGTATACTTATATATTGTAACCGTTCTGAAATGAGTTATCGGCCTTGTGTTTGGCAAACATTCATACGTATGTCTAGTTATTTATAACTTTATGTTTTCAACGCATTTGGTTTCTAACTCATATCCGTATAATTACGCAGGAATTGCCTGAATCTGGTATTGACAATTTTCCCAAGAATTTATGTATTTTAGGGTAGCAATTTCTTATTTTTATTTTTCAACGTAATTCAACGTGCACCTCTTATATAAATTAGTATAAATTACTTACTTGAAGGTCGTAGTAACCTGTAATAAAAGTTTTAAAAAAGGTGGTTTGGAGTTTGTTTCGAAAAGAGAAAAAAGGTTGATTTTTGTTTGTGATTTTAAATTTGGTTTGACACTAAAAACTAATTGAAGCATTTGACTTTACTGAACCTCGATTAATATTTTTTCTTGAAATTCAACTTAATCAGACGCAGGTATAAAGTTAACTAAGCGAATATAAAACCAAAATAACTATAATGAAAAAATGGGAAATAATAATAATTTACTATAATAAAAGAAAAAACCGATTGATTTGTGAGTCAGAATTGTCAATCTTTATTATGGCAACTTTTCAGCAACTATTTTGTTGCCTTCTTCAAGCCTAAAATTACATTATTATAATTATGTAATTTTAGGCTTGAAGAAGGCAACAAAATAGTTAAAAATTACATTATTAGAATTATGTAATTTTAGGCCTGAAGAAGGCAAACATTGCCAATGATTGACAATTCTGATTCACAAATCAACCGGTTTTTTAATTTTATTATATTACATACGTGAGTGATCGACATGAGTTTCAATATAGTTTACTATACATTAAACTATTCAAAAATGTTCCGAACAAAGGCAATAACATTTTTTGAATTATTATTAAATTACTTATTCTAAGCATACTTATATTAACGTGCTATTAAAATATTTATTTTTTTTTTTTACAATAATATTATGTAAACATTTTTAAACAAAACGTAGTTTAAGGTAGTTGCTTTGAAAAAAAGTCAAGAAAATCATGAAATAAAAATTATATATATTTTTTTTAATAAAGGTATCTCTTTATGCTAGTTAAATTAGAAAATAATGCGAGATATTTTTTGTTGAAAATTGAATTTTTAACATTTTTAATATAGGTAAGGTGCTAAAAAATATCACATTAATAATTTTTCAATAAGAAAAAAAACAATACATACCTAATAATCTATCTGTTTTTTTAATAAAAAAAAAAAACGATGCATGACACATTACCGCTGATAATGTTAGTAAAAAAACTATAATTATTGACCAAGTAGTTTCAAAATGCAATAACAAATTACATTTGGCGACGTTCCATTTAAACGACTTTACACCCGTACCTAAAGATGTTTCACATCAAAAATTTAAATTTTTGCATATACTGATACTACTTTACAAAATGTATAACTTTTCTTTTCCGTGATACAGGATTTAACTATTATATTTTATCCAATTTTGAGCAGTTATTAACAATTTATAATTTTCGAAATGTCATTTTCTTAAAAACTATGGTTACCATGCTGGACAAAGGGCCACTTTGTAATTTTGAGCTGTTTGAATTTATACATATATACATATACATATAAAAATTGACATTTTGCACCGGAAGTGGCTTATCCCGGCCGTAGCACCAGGATTTGACTAGGTAACCCTAGCGCTTTTTCTTTGTCATAATTAATACTACCTTCCCTGAAAATTTCATCCTGTCACAAATGAGCTTCATATATTAACGCCCGCCTCTTGGTCTATTACGTACGGGATAAACTAGTTAATAGGTAATAGCGAGCGGATCAGAGCGAATAAACATAAATCACTATGGAAACTGTTAATTTTCTACACTAGTGTGTTTTGAAAACACTTTCAATACACCTGATGCCTGTTAACTGACCCATTCCATGCTTACATACCTATACGCATGTAAAGTAGCTATTTTATAGTGCGTATGGCAAAAAAGTATTTATGTACCTTAACGTGTTTTATGGTCTGTTTTTCTCTGTCGTACCAGAAACCGTAATCGATCCATTGTCTTAGCAGTTCCAGCGGCGGCTGTGATCCGTATGTGTCCTTGGCAGGCATATTCAGGTCGTCTAGAAAACTTATCAACTTTTTGCCACCAACAGGGGTATAAATACCTTTCGTGCGTTTTTCTAGACGACTTTCAATCGTATCTTGAACATTGTTTGATGTGGTCTACGAAAATAGTCTTAAATGGTTACGTAACTATAGAGTGACTGAACTGGTAAAATGTCCACCCTCGGAAGGGTGAAGGTGGGTATCTCAGCTAACAACACTGGCTGTAAGAAAACTTGAGGAAGGTGAGTATCGAAAGGTTTACATAAATTAACGTATTTTAAATTTAGAGGCCCTACCTCGAAAATGTGCTAATGATTTTGAATTTTTATTTACGCCACAGTTCTTAATCGGTACTTCAACGTCTACATAAGTATACAAAAAAGATAGCTCTTATTTTATGAGGATTTAAGCGTAACTGACAAACCTGTGCGGACATATTTAGCAACAAAATGGTAAATTTGGTGGGATTAAAATTTCCCAATACTGAAAACGCTGTAGATGTCTTTCCGGTTCCAACTGGTCCGGTCAACAATGCGGGATAGCCACGTTGAAGTAGAGCGGAGACTATGAACTCATAACGGACAGTATCAACTGTCGGCACAATTATTTTGTAAAACGGTAATCTATAGCAAAAATAAAACTTTAATTTTTATCTTGTATTTTTCTAATGTAACTAATTTGAAAAATCCTTTCACTGTTTAAAAGCCTACTTCTCCGACAATATTACAGGCTATGTATTATTATTATGAAAAAAAAACTCGGGTCGCGGTGCCAAACCCTGCTCTAATACAGGCGCTGAGGCTTTATTATCTGAACTTAAGTTTGTTTTTGAACAAAATAACAAATTTAACCCCTTAAAATATATCCCCTAAAAATACATTTTTTTTTCTAATTTAAGTATTATCATCAGTCTAACATCTGCACCAAATTAAATACACCCTTCAGTAAGTAAATCCGTATCACTATCCGCAAACTAGTGTTTTCATAAAATTGGTAAGTCCAGTCCTCTCAGGCCAATTTTATTAAAATTTTAGTAGCACATTTCAATATTTATTAAAGGGTTAAATTTCATCAAAGCATTTTAACATGGGGTTACGATATTTTGTTAATATTTGCTCCCCGTTAATTATTTTTGTTATTTTTATTTTACGATCTGGTTCTAAATGTTCTCAGTAATGATTCTGTACACTTATTTTTATAAAAAAAATTATATTGTTAGCTTTCGGGATTCGAACCTGCCCTTGTCGTGTAGGTAACTGTTGCTGGACATACGTACAAGCCAACTATGCTATGGAGTACGTGGCTATTAAACTGGTATTCACAGTAAAGTTAGTTTTTTTTAAGTGTTTTTCTTAATTTTTAAAGAGATTTAAATAAAAATAAGTGTACAGAATCTATACTGAGGACATTTAGAACCAGATCGTAAAATAAAAATAATTAACGGGAAGCAAATATTAACAAAATATCGTATGCCCATGTTAAAATGCTATGGCATAGTTACGGTGGTATACACTGTATAATATATAAACACATTCACAAATGGTGCCAAATTGTTCAGGAGGATATGGTAAATACACTAAAAAACGAGGGAAGTAAGTGGAGCTAATTTTTATAATTCAAGATCTAATAAACCGATTTAAAAAAAATATTTCACTGTTTAAAAGCTTACTTTTTCCCAAGTATTAAGCTATTATTATTACGAACGAGCGAAGCGAGTGTGTTCCGTTTTTATAACTCGAGATCTATAATAATTTGAACTAAAAAGAAAAATTCAATGACTGTTTAGAAGCCTACTTCTTCCAGTGTGACTCAGGTTATACAGGGTGTCCTCAAAGACACTTAACACACGCCTACCACATGTTCCTGAGGTCAAAATAAGCCGATTTAAGTAAACTTACCTTCTTACAAAATTGCTTAGTTTGGGCGCTATACGGCCCTAAAGTTACAATTTTGAAATCGTTTTTTTGTTATAAATTTAAAACGGCTTGTGCGATTTTGCTAAAATTTGGCACGTTGACATAGTTTTATGGAACAAAAAATCCATATCAAAATTATGATTAATATTAATCTATATGCGTAGAACTCGGGTTTTTATAATATTTGAACGTTTCAAATTTCTACGCAAATGGAAGAAAAGGGGTTTAAGTATAAAATTTAGATTCAGTAACCTATTTGCTACAAAAAAGCTACTCTTAATAAGACTCGATTACTCTCATGGTTTTTGAGAAATTTGTATTTTAATAATTCGCAGTAATTTTTACAAACTGAAGTAAAGCTACTTAAACATGAATAAAAATGAACAAATATGTCATAAAAAGTGGTCAAAGTGTTCGCCATTTTCACGCATACAAAGATTTATACGACGAACAAAATTTATTTACTCTTTGCATAACTTCTTCATTATCTCCAGTTTTATTCTTAGAAAAAAGCATGGCCATCTTATTTGAATATTGATCAACTTATTATTACCAACATATTATTATTGATCAACTTATTATTAAAATAGAAATTTCTCAAAAACCATGAGAGTAATACAGTCTTATTATGAGTAGCTTTTTTGTAGTAAACAAGTTACTGAATCTAAATTTTATACTTATACCCCTTTTCTTTCATTGGCGTAGAAATTTGAAACGTTCAAATGTTAAAAAGCCCGAGTTCTACGCCTATGGATTAATATTAATCATAATTTTGATATGGGTTTTTTTGTCCCATAAAACTATGCCAACGTGCCAAATTTTAGCAAAATCGCACAAGCCGTTTTAAATTTATAACAAAAAAACGATTTCAAAACTGTAACTTCAGGGCCGTATAGCGCCCAAACTAAGCAATTTTGTGAGAAGGTAAGTTTGCTTAAATCGGCTTATTTTGGTCTCAGGAAGATGTGGTAGGCGTGTGTTAAGTGTCTTTGAGGACACCCTGTATATTGTTACGCTACGACAAAAGAGGGATGAAAAGTGAGCAAAAATGTAAAGCAATGTGCTGAATCGTTTTGCGGGTAATCCCCCTATATTATTAAACGAGTAAATCTTGTATATACCTACCTATCTATGTTTCTATGTATCTATATAAATATTTTCTCGAAAACGGCTCTAACGATTTTGATCAAATTTACCAAAAAGGGGTTTCGGGGGGCAAAAAATCGATTTAGCTAGGTCTCATCCCTGGAAAAATTCGTTTTCCTATCGATTTTATCATTTTTAAAAACGGTTTTTTGACCTGTCAAAACATTGTAATATCGTGAGTAGGCTTTGGAGAAAACAAACTACTTTCATTATTTATATGTCAAAATTATCTGACAGAATTTTTAACTTATTAAAATAATCCGTGAACTATTTGTATAGTAAAAAATAACAGAAATAAAAACTAAACATTATTATGTAAGTAGTTTTAACTAATATTTAAATAAATAGGTACCTAAGTATGTTATTTTTATATTACCTATATAAAATATGTATATTATGTACGTTAAATATAGTATGACGTATAATCTTACCTAGACTTTTTTTTCTCAAAAACGAATAACGATTTTGATGAAATTTACAGAATGGGGATTTTTCGGGGCGAGAAATCGATCTAGGTAGAAATCTTGGTCCCAGAGGGGAGCAATTAAAAAAAAGGGTTTTTTTATTTATAACTCGGTCAATTGTCAGATCGATTCGAAGCCTATTTCTACATAGATTTTGTATAATATATCACAAGGGTTAAAACTGTAAATGAACACTAATATAAGAAGTGTCTTGCACAATATGTAAACAATGACAAACAGGCGGCCCGAAGGGCCGCACTTCTGGCACCGCGAGTCTGTGTAAAAACACATCGATTTTTGAAAACTATTGTTAAGATACATACAAAAAAGTTTTGTTTAAAAATTTGCACGGCGGCCCGAAGGGCCGCACTTCTAGCGACGCAGGCATGCAGTATATCAAAACACATCGATTTTTAAAAACTATGGTGAAGATGCATGTAAAAATGTTTTGCGCTGCAGGTTTATAGTCTGACGTTTGTTATTAAAAGATATAATATGAATTCTATTTCTTCGAAAATCGATTTTTGTGAGTTTTTCAGTAGGTACCTTCTATGCAAAAAAAATATTTGAAATTTACTGGAAGTTGCTAAGATGATATCACAGAGAAAAAGTACTTCGATAAAGTTGATATTTGGCATCAATGTTTAAAAACGGATTATTGAAACGGCAACGGGCAAGCAGAATTTCATCTGATTCGAACATTTTTACAAGATCTATGAAAATCGGTTTTTGCGAGTTCTTCAGTCAACAAAACAATAACGGCGGTAGATTTGAAAATGGCGACCTAAGTAATATTTACAGGAAAAAATGCTTAATTCAAGTTGATACTTAGTTTTTACGCTTAAAAATACACATAGGTATTTAAAATATTTAACAGAAACAATTATTTAAATTATGTTTCAGAAATAAATTCGTTTCGGAATAATATTCTGAGAAAATAATATCTCACAGCATACAAGCACTATTTTTTTGAACTCATCCGAGCAAAGCTCGGCACCCAGATATTAGGGATTTAACCCGTAAAATCAAACTTTTGCGATTTCCTGCTTCCCTAATTATTTTAGGAAAAATATCTTCGAATAAAAGTTTTAGAACATAAAATTCTGCATCTAAATCATTGAACAAAATTAATTTTACATGCTTTGTGACGGCAGAAATTTGATATAAAAATGTCAAAATTACCTCAAAAACAGATAGTGATAGCCATGGAACTTGAACAAAATGATGACGTTTTAGCTGTCAGAATAATTTCTAACTTTATATTAGAAATCGTGTCCATCGTGATTATAATAAAATTAAGCAAAATCGCAGGATAGTGGACAATATAATTTGATTTATTAAACTAAATGTACGACGTTTCGTCTATAGATTTAGAATTTTTCAAGTACATACATGAAAACAACAATATTTATATTGTCCTGCGATTTTGCTTAATTTTATTATAATTTCTAACCATTTTGTTCAAGTTCCATGGCTATCGCTGTCTGTTTTTGAGGTAATTTTGACATTTTCATATCAAATGTCTGCCGTCACAAAGCATGCAAAATTAATTTTGTTTAATGATTTAGATGCAGAATTTTATGTTCTAAAACTTTTATTCGAAGATATTTTTCCTAAAATAATTAGGGAAGCAGGAAATCGCAAAAGTTTGATTTTACGGGTTAAACCCCTATTACCCGCAAAACGATTCAGCACCCTGTATATTACGTAATATAAAGATTTCTATATTTTCTGTTTCTATTCTACATTTTTCTATAATAAAGTATAAAACTCACTCTGGGTTAAATTTCCATGAGTCGCTAAGTCTTTCTTCCCAAGACATTAGCGAACGGGAACGCACATCGACAAAGTATTCATAGATAGTATCTTTAAGTGGAAATATGCCCTCCATTTCGCGGATACGGTTATCCAATTTTATTCTGCCGTCTTCATCGACCGTCGAACACACTGACCAAATCATACTAAAAAATGAAAACACGATTCTCTAAATTAATTCTTAATAGACTGGAACCTGGTTCGTAAAAGACGAGCCATGGAAATCTGTATATATATAAAACAGTTCCATGATTGACTGACAGACAAAGACAACGTACAGCTTAAACCACTGAAGATAGAAACATGAAATTTGGAAGATACATGCACTAAGATAGGTGCACTAAGAAAGGATTTATTGGAAATCAACTACTAAGGGAGTGAAATGGGGTGAAAATGTTTGTATAGAAAATCGTATTCCCTGCGTGTACCAGCTTGAAAGTTGGTATAAATACTCTTCAAAACAAATAATAAAACACGTATTTTAGGATTTTTTAAGGCAACCCCTAAGGAGAGGTGCAACGAGGTGCTGAAGTTTGTTACTGAGCATAAAAAAATTGAAATATACGTCAGCGGAGCCACGGGTAACCGCTAGTTCCATATAAACAGTGACCTGTGATATCTACACGATTTCGATATTCTTTATTAAGCCCTCATAATACGATTAAATTTACCCACTATAAAATATGCGTGTATTGTTGCATGGAATGGGTCAATTAACAGGCAGGTGTGTAGCAATATATGTTTATTCGCTCTATCCGCCTGCTATTACCGATTCATGGCCTGCTATAAATGTGAAGTTGGCGACGCAAATAAATTGTCAATTTTTTTTTAAAATACTGAAAATGAAGTGAAAAGTAGCTATTTTATAGTGGGTATGGTAAAAATACCATATACAGAGTGGTGACCGTGACTGATGCACATAGGAATTTAATCCGTAAAATCAAACTTTCGCGATTTCCTGCTTTTCTAATTATTTTAGGAAAAATATCTTCAAATAATAGTTTTAGAACATAAAATTCTGCATCAAATCATTAAACAAAATTAATTTTGCATGCTTTGTAAAAAAAATTACCTCAAAAACAGATAGCGATAGCCATGGAACTTGAACAAAATGATTAGAAATTATTCTGACAGCTAAAACGTCATCATTTTGTTCAAGTTCCATGGCTATCACTATCTGTTTTTGAGGTAATTTTGACATTTTCATATCAAATTTCTGCCGTTACAAAGCATATAAAATTGATTTTGTTTAATGATTTAGATGTAGAATTTTATGTTCTAAAACTTTTATTTGAAGATATTTTTCCTAAAATAATTAGGGAAACAAGAAAACGCGAAAGTTTGATTTTACGGGTTAAATCCCTATGTGCAGCAGTTACGGTCGTAATGGTCGTAATGTTAAAACTCGCTGTGTTTGTTTTAACATAATGTCACTAACTCGTCAGTAATATACCCGATTACGCATCTAGATACACAATATACTATTCATTACCTACCAAAATAGAAACCACATCTTAGACAAGTTTTGAAAAACTTCTAGATCAGCAGGATCGAGCCCATTCTCTTTGGTAGCAAAACATTCGAGCAGTCGACACAATGACTTTATTACGTTAAACTCACAGGTCGGGATGGTTTCAACACAATGGGTGCGTTTAAATGTCAGTATACCCGCTATATATCGATCGAAATATCCACGCATCTGCAAAATGTATCGTTTGAGTTTTAAAACCATGAAAAGTCTATATGCACACATCATTTACAATGTAAAGTGCATCGTTCGAAGGGTTTCCCTCACAGAAAAAGACTCTAAAGTAAAGATTGTCTAGGCCTAGTACAAATTCATATTGCGTATTCCGCTAGCGAGAGTGCTCTATTATCGCTTTGCGCGCCAGATCTAAGTTTCGCTGATACAAATTTATAGTTTTTTTTCGTAGAGTTAAGGTAAAGCTATGAATCCGGTAAAACCTGATTTTCGTCCCTTCCCCAACCCCCCAGGGGAGTAGCGAACTTCGTTGGAGAGGAGAAACTTCAGGGGTTATTGAGGACACCCTATAAGGGACCATCGTGTAAACAAAAATTTCTTGTCGGAATTTTTTCCAGTATTCGTACATTATTTCGACTTGGCGATTGGTCTAATAGTTATAAGCAACCAAACATACAAACCGACCGCACTCAAACAGACAGACAGGCAATTTTTTTTCGAAAATACAATATTTCTACTTGATATCAATTATAAAGACTATTCGTAAAGGAATTTTATAAAAAAAATTTACTGGGGTTGAGAGAGTGCGGAGAAATTTTCACGAATAGTTTTTATAATAATTTAAATAAAGGCTATTCTTGCAGACGGATCAACTTGATTTATTTTTTATTCGCTTTAATTTCTGTCAGAATAGAACCCTATTGAAATTAATTAAAACGCGTTCAGTAGTTTGAAATAAAAGTTCGTTATAAAAAAGTTATTTTTATCATGTTATAGTCGCAACTCGCAAACTTAGCGGTTTGTTCACTTTTGACTTTGCCAATGATTTTTAATTTATTATTATTTTGTGTAACAAACTGAATATCCAGTTGATACTTTTAACAGTAAGTTATTAAATTACAACGTGTGAACTGGTTTAAAAACTCATTTTATTTTCGCGACATTTATTTCTTATTGCGTCCTAGTTCTGAAATAATTATTTCGAAGATTTTTCGAATTTGGATATGGAAAACGAACCTCATCACGATATTCAGGCACCGGTTGCTTTTGAAGCCACGAATCGACAAACGGTTTCCAGCCCCAATCCTTGTAATCGTTATAGACCATGCCACAACGGGATACTGTAGCTGGTGAAGCGACACTTAGATCTCCGACTTCAAACAGCAAAGACACTTGCGCAGGCATCGTAATTCGCTCACTGTTGATTAGTGTCAACACTTTGTTATCATCCATTACGCTATTCATATTTTCAATCCATACCGCATCAACAGGCCCGTCGAACAATATCCACTTTTCTTCTGGGGACTCATCTATCAAAATTTATATCGGTGAAAAAATGGATCTTTTTATATTTTTCATGAAATTTCATTATACAGATGTTAATGACCTCAGTTGCCGATCGTCTATAATCTAAAATATATCTAAAAATGGATCAGTAGTTTGACATTCTGATCTCATTAACAAAATTTAAAAACTTAATGTTTTAAATACATAGATATGATTTCATTTTACTATAGGATACAGAGAAAGGTTTGAAGAATAGGTACTGCTTAAAATCAAAAATATTTATGTTTGTAAAAAGCCGTGAAGTTAGATAAAAAATTAAAATACCATGGTGAAAATATTACATGGTGTGCTTATTCGGCAGATTTCTCTGTCTATAAATCGTCTCAAAATGCAAATAGTACCCAGTGCTGACAACTTTAAAACAAAAAATCATGAGTGGTTTCAAGTCACCCGTCCTAGTCGCACTCACTGTATAATATAAGCCGTGAAAAATATATGCGGTAGTTTTCCCAATGCCTATTATAGATAAGTACAATGACCTTGAAGTATCTCACTTGTCAAATAATAGGCATTTTCAAACTCATTCTGGCCGCGCCCGATCAGTACCTATACATTGAAGATAGGGCGCTGCCTATGTAACAGTATATATTAAATATATGGTTTTATGCCCCATTGTAGATATTTAACAGATGAATAACGCCTGATATTTTCATATATTGTGATAAAGGTTTTAAAAATGTGTGTATCGTGTAAGGTTTACTTAAATAACTAAATTAATTGTCATTTGACATTTAATATTCAAATTGCCAACAATTTCAAAACGACAAAATTTGTTAAAATTGTTAGAATGTGTTGTTTCATTGTATTTTATTAACTAAATTTTAAATATTTGTGATAAAAAATTAATGTTTTGATTTATTGATACAATCATAAATTCAACGCTAATGATCTTAGTTGTCGAAGTCGAGCATCTATAATTTACTTCATAAATTCGTCTTCTTCAGTAGTAAGGTAAATAAACTAACCGCCACATGTTTTCCGCATTATTGCCGATAATACACCATCGAGCCACTCTCCGGTGGCAAGATTGTACTCTCCATACAACTCCCCCAACGAAACGGATTTAGGATTAACTGGATATTCCTGCACGGTTTGATAATCGTTCTTTCCGGATTTTTTTAAATTAGTCATCGCTCTTTTCAAAGTTTTCCAAGTGACCGATTTTGCTGTTCCTGTGCTTCCAAGAATCATTACAGAATGTCGTGAACTCTTTGTTTCGTACAACTGTATCACTTTTACTATGGCAGTGTAAATTGGCTACAAAAGACAAAATAGATCGTTCTTTCATATACATACCGTGTATGGCTTAGAAAAGGTAACATAGGGAAAATAACAATAACAACATTTACAATTTTGTAGTAGGCTATGAGCCATACGATCTAATAAATGTAAATATTATGTAACCCGTTAATTATTTATCACTGGTCGCTGATCCACTTTCGACGAAGTTCTGGCGAAGAATGAATTCAATAATCGCAGCACCAATATACAGGTGTCCAAGATAAGCGTGAAATGCATGGGGATTTCCTAAACGGTAAGAGATAGATATTTGGTTAAATGAGAGAAAATGTACATAATCTCCAGTAATACTACCCTGCGCAGTCAAACTTTTCATATTTTGCTTGGCTTGCGACAGGAAGTTGAAAAACGAGATTTTCCCATTTTCGTTTTTATTTATAACTCGCTTATTTAAAGTTAGAAAAAAATATTTTCACTTTATTAAGGCACTTTTTGATGTATGCTCCTCCTGTTATAGACTTCGGAAAGCTGAAATTCTAGCGCATCTGAAATGCGTCTCGGCTGTTTCGCCATTTTTGTAAAAATATATTCGTCATGTTAAAAATAAATCTTAAATATTGTCACAATATAACCCATTATCATGGCTCTATCATAGATAGTACTAGTAGTCATTTGTGAAATTGTGTCACCACCAGTAAAGACGCGTCGATCTGGTCCTGAGAGACGCTAATGACCTCAGTTGTCGGGCGTCTATAATTTACAATTCATTCATTCATTCTGGTCCCGAGAATTCCATCTGTCCGTGTTTACGACGAAAACTGAAAGACTGAAAGTTTTTTTTTATTCTTTCCTAGCAAGTCCCGTTTTGACATCAACCTATTCAAGGCTGAGAATCGACCCTAAATTTACTAGGTATTAAACAAACTTTACCTGGAGACCATGTAGTTTCAGGTCTGCCGTGATCGCCGTATTCATATCTTCGTAATCTATGATAGGTACTTCAACTCCTGGGAATATGTCAGACATGATGCCATTGAATAAAGGCAGATCGTTAGCTGTTAATTTAGCTATATTCATGTCTCTCATTGCCAGATATACCATTTGTTCTTCCGGGAGATGAGAATGAGCTCTTCTTTTTCGACCTGCATATCGCAATAGTGCTACCATTGACCGCAGCCCGAAATCATAATGGTCCTGTTTACTCAGTTGCTTTTTTGCTAAATCGTAAAGTGTGTATACCTAAAAATAAAACGAAAACAAATAGATTTTCTTAAGTGAAAAGTAAAAAAATCCAGAAACAGGATCAGATTGAAAAAACTTAGTATATTTTCAAAACAAATATTGGCATAATACAACTATCTGTCATTTAATTCCTTCAACCATTTCATATACACTCAATTTCAAGGAATTGAACAATTTTAGCTAAAAACCTATTTCATCTAACTGGTAAAGAAAGATGATAAGCATTGGAGACGAAAATGATAACAATGGTTTGGTTTAAAGTGTTACTCATTATATGCTTCTTAAATGGTCGAAGGTTCAATTGTCGAGCGTCTATAATTTACAATCATTCATTCATGCAAATAGTCGACGGAAAATTTTATTATTCTTTAATGATAAATTGAAAATCCAATTTATACTTTTACTGGTTCTCAGATTAGACACCCGGAAGTGGCAATTTGTAATAGACAAGTAAAAATAACGACATCCCTGCGGTCTCCCCTGCTCTCAAAGACTCAAATTCAAGAATAAACTTTTTTTTTAATAATTCTGAACACTAAATTTTGAAGGTTTAAACTAGTTTAAACTTAACCTTTTTTGCTAAGATTTTGGAGCTTTGAAATCCATCGCTGAACAGTATATTATCGGCTATAATCACATTATCCGGAACCATCATCGAAATTGGTCGAAACATCGACTTTAAGTTATCGGGTAATTCTGTTCTGCCGGCATAACCAGGATTCATAGTAATGAAAAAACCACATGTGAACACCAAATTGATTTCACTCCCTTCGAAAATAAATTTTTTTGCCCTTTGTGACATAGCCTGTAGAATCGACAAGATTTGTTGTGCAACCACAGACAATACTTCAATATTAATGCGATTGAACTCATCAAAGCAACCCCAACAACCACTTTGAGCAAGACCTGCAAAAAACGAATAAATAAATAAATAAATAGATAGATAGACAGATAGATAAATAGATAGATAGAATTCATGTCATCATTTTGTCAGCTACAATTTTTATGCATGGAATTTTTTCGTAGAACCAACTGTTTTCGAGATATACGCGAAAAACCAAAAAAGAGACCTTAGAGGTGCTCCTCCCCTCTTGCGCCCACCCGAGGGTCAAGGACTTTTAATATGTTTTTTTACTAGCCAGTCCAAACAAAGTCCCGAAGTCGGTTTTTGCGGTTTTTGACTTTCCGACTAGGATCATTCGTTGACTAGACTATTATTCTGAAATGTTTCTTATACAGGGTGTATTACAGGATTGAGAACATAGAAAATAAATGAGTGCAACAGGGAAGACATAAACAAAATGTGTAGCGTGACAAAGATAGAATATACATGGCTAACTCAACTAAATTAATTATCATGGTTTTAAACATGAAAAAGGGCACAGCAATCACTGATCCTAACTAATTTGCACAATGGAGTTTTCCCTATGTTCGGTTTTCTGTGGTACACCCGTATAAAACCTACGTTGGTGATTTTTAATGGTAAATTTACCTGAATATGTTTTCCCCATGCTTTTGTAATCCAGCCCCTCTGAACAATTAATTACAATTGCCCAAATTCCCAACGCTCTACTTAAATCTTTAACGGTTTCTGTTTTTCCAGTTCCTGCAGGACCTTTCGGACTTCCACCGCGGTTAAGATGTAAGGCGGTAGTTAAAGTAATGTAACATCTGGAAAAAAAACAATCCGAATCTAATACCAACATAAATTAGTTTTATTTATTGAAAAAAATACTACTTTTGTTGTACTAAATGGATAACAGATTATATTCTTCCAGTACTATGTGTAAAGTAATAGTGAAACATTTTGAAAATCATCTAACTGGTAATAGTACGGGAGGCAGCGTTGCATTTTAGGTAGTGATTTCATACCGACCAATTCATATTTCTAGTAATTGTTTAAGTATCAACAGCAACCAAAGTGAGCGTCAGTCGTCGCACCCGCGGTGGGTGTAGTAGCTAGAGGGTGTCGAAGTCGCTAAAAAAAATTAGATTTTAAAATTATTTCCAAATTATTTCATACCGCACCAAACTTGGTATGGTGATTCTTTATATAATAAACAATAAGAAAATAACTGTCAGCTGCGTAGACAGTGGGGTTAAAGACGTCAGTTTCGCCATAGAACATATCGTGTCTAGATAATTTAAATGCCATTGAACAGTAAATGTCATGGTGTGTTCATTTTGAAATATAGATGTCGTTGATAATAAGCATTTGTTCTCCAAAGAAACAAACCCTTTCCAATGACAGAAGCACATCTTCTCTTCAATTCTGCTTTCAAATCGCATAATTTCCATGTAGAACTAGTTTGTTTGTGTTGTTTTACGCGAAACGACGACAAAAACGAATAATAGCAAAAGCAAAAATCGTCCCTATAATAATTTTAAATAAACAACAAACAAATATTTTTTTGAATACAAAAACTTTGTATTTAAATTAAACTTCATTTAGAAACGTATTTGTCGCAAGTATTATACTTGAAATTATTAAATAAATAATTTTTAATCTCGACAAAACAACTACACATTTATGATAAGTGCAAATCAGGTGCAAATACTCCTTGCACCGTGGGTTTGTTTCTTTGGAGAACAAATGCTTATTATCGGCGACATCTATATTTCAAAATGAACACACCGTGACATTTACTGTTCAATGGCGTTCAAATTATCTAGACACGATATGTTCTATGGCGAAACTAACGTCTTTACCCCCACTATCTACGCAGCTGACAGTTATTTTCTTATTGTTTATTATATAAAGAATCACCATACCAAATTTGGTGCGGTATGAAATAATTTTAAAATCTATTTTCTTAGCGACTTTGACACCCTCTAACTACCACCCCCACCGCTACTAGCGCAGCTGACGGTTGGATGTCTCATCAGGTGGACGAGAACAAACGTTGGTATAATTATCAGCCGGTATGAAATAATTTATTCATTTGCAACGCTGCCTCCCGTACTATAATAGTATCTTAAATAACCACAGTGAAGTGAATTTTTACGAAGATACAAAAATATTTGAATATATTATAGAATGGGTGCTTACTTGATGTAAATTAATATTAAACATTTTGAATAATAATAAAACACAAGGTTTTTAAAAAATTTACACTATAACTTTATTTTATGACAATTATTGTCATAAAATAAAGTTATAGTGTACATTTTTTAAAAACCTTGTGTTTTATTATTATTCAAAATGTTCAAAAATATTTGATTAGAAAAAATAATAAACAAAATTTAGTTTATTTCGTAAACAAAAGCATTTTTTTCCATCAAAATACGCAGGTAATGTTCGTTTGGATTATTATTCAATATCCGAATTAAGAATAGCATAATATCTTTATATCACTCTGTATGGTGGCAGACTGCCTGGCTTCTGTGTAACATTTGTTATTTTTCTGTTAAAATTATGTTTGCTACTGAAAATGTAAAAAATAACTGTTGCCTAAGACCTTTCGGTGAGAGGAGTAACAACAAGCCGTCCTGAATTTCCAGTGTATTCGTGTCCGAAAGTATAGAAAGTATTTGTTTGTCGAATAATGCAATCATCCACGTCACGGTCCCAATAATAGCGTAACTGAGAGAACCATTCAAATGAATTTACGTCCATGCAACCTGTTGAAATGATAGAGATTATATTATTATAAATAGACTAGCGGTCCGTTCCGGCTTCGCCCGGGTGGTATGAAATTATGATTTAATAGCGGTCACCCATTGCTCCGCTCACGTATATTTAGTATATTGTTAATTTGTTATCTCCCCGCGAGAATCTCCCCCTGCGTAGCTTTCTACTAGTGAAAGAATTTTTAGAATCGGTTTAGTAGTTCCAGAGATAAGCATTTATGATTTATTACCCCCCCCCCGCGAGTACTCCCTCGCGAGAATCTCTCCCTCTGCGTAGCTTTCTATTAGTAAAAGAATTTTTAGAATCGGTGTAGTAGTTCCAGAGATAAGAATTTATGATTTATTACTCCCCCCCCGCGATACCCCCTCGCGAGAATCTTCCCCCTGCGTAGCTTTCTAATAGTGAAAGAATTTTTAGGATCGGTTCAGTAGTGCCAGAGATAAGAATTTATGATTTTTTACCCCCCCCCCCCGCGAATTTTCCCTAACGAGAATCTCCCTCCTGCGTAGCTGTAGCTTTCTATTAGTGAAAGAATTTTTGTAATCGGTTTAGTAGTTCCAGAGATAAGAATTTATGAATAATTATGCCCCCCCCCCGCGAGTACCCCCTTGCGAAAATCTCCCCCCTGCGTTGCTTTCTATTATTGAAAGAATTTTTAGAATCGGTTTAATAGTGCCAGAGATAAGAATTTATGATTTATAACCCCCCCCCCCGCGAGTATTCCCTCGCGAGAATCTCTCCCCCTGCGTATGTTTGTTTACATAATATTATAGAACTTATTATTTATTTAGAAAATACTGTTTCTATTTTAATTTATACCAGGAAAGAAGCCAAAGTTTGAATTAGGAATTGCTCATGCTAAGGAACTATTGTTGACTGTTGATTTTTTTTAAGAAATACCCATATTGCTATAAAAAACCAACCGGCTTTATACATTCTGTCAATACAATCGCGGGAATGAATTTCAATTGTAATTAAAGCATTCGCTTTCAGACGCTGAATCTTCAGCAGGTCTTTTCGACTTAATTCTGACAGTTTTGCCAAAACCTGATTCTGTTTGCGACGCATTTTCTTCATTGGCTTTTTTGACTCGAGAAATTTGCATTGTAATAAAGTTCGCGTGCAATCGGAAGTCCACTGAATCTGTAACAATACAACATTCGTTAAGTCAGGATAATTAAAAATCTTCTCCTGCCACGCTTTGACCGACTATACAACTGTTTTAGGTATGTTTTGCCAGTTACCTTACTTGAAGCGATACATAATTGACCATGCCACATCAAAAGCCATTTATCCCTTTTGTTAAGCATTTTACGCAATGCTTGTCGACACTGCCGAAGCAAATCACGCAAATTTACACGCATCACTCGTTCAAGCTCTCGAAGATAGTATTCGCATTGGCCGTCGAGAACTAGGGGTTTTCCAAATTCAACAATTTCGCCTTCTTCAGAAATCAATGCTTCGCCTACAACTTTACCGGATGAATGGTGCTGAAAAATTATGTTAATGAAATTATCGCAAAATGTCAATAAATGTTGCAAAAAAAGAATAAACCTTTCCCATCCGAAGTTTATTGACGTTATCAAAAAGCTTCTTGAGATGAGGTTGAACTAGTTCTGGTTTCTTTGAATTTCCAAGTATTTCAAGAAGAGCATCATTGGATATAAAATAGAATCTAGGAAAGATATGTCGTTTAGTTTCAAGGTATCTTTCGAGAGCCCTTTGGATTAAATCCATTTCTTCATTCATCAAGTTAAACTTGTTGTAGAGATACGGTGGAGGTCGATAATGCGTCGCCTTGAAGGCAGTCGGCATTTGATACATGCGGGTAGTTATTTCAGACCAGTCGCGCGTCAATACATCAAAGTCGGAGCTTTCTTTCGGAAGCTGCTTTCGGATATCCTCCCCAAAAAATATATTCTATAAACAGAAAAGACTGTAAATCGGATAAATGATTTTAGGAACGAAGGGTAAATGATTTATCCGCATTTTTTATATTTTGTATATCCTCCCCTGGTACTGGCCTTATAGTTCAGTCAACGAAGATCCGAAACTGGCAAATAAATGCAATGAATCGTGTAGTCTGGATTATTATTTTAAGTGGTATAACATACTAAAAGTCTCCAGCCGGGGGATGCGAGCTTTGGGCGGGAGATGGGTGAAAAGGTCTTATTTTTTGGTTTTTCGTAAATATCTCGAAAACTAAGCGTCCTAGAAAAATAACTCTTCATAAATAATGAAGCTGATTAAATTTCCTACAAAATGGTATATTAATTTTTTTTAGGAGCAATACAAAGGGAGAGGCAGGGAGTGGAAAAGTTAAAAATTAATGTTTATTGTTCATTTTACCTATAGTAGGGAACCTAAGGGGTCCAACCTTGCACTTTCTCCTGCTGGGATGAAACTTGGCACAATTCAAGTACATACCTATAGGTAACATTTAAGAAGTGGTGCCCTCCGGCCGGACGTGCAGGAGCCGGTTACCTACTGTTCAGGGGCAAATTATTGCAACAGTCTATATCTCTGAAAGAAATCGCCCGAGAACAAAAATGAGGATACCGTTGGACTCGGCAGACACAGGGCAACCTTTTTGGAACAGAATTTTTTTCTATACCCACCGCTGGACTCAGGAGGCGTCCGTAGGTCGGTATATTCAGAGAAGAAAACACTGAAGATAGAAACGTAAAATTTGGACAAGAGGTTTCTTTTGTGACAAAAATAGCCATTAAGAAAGGATTTTTCGAAATTCAACTTCTGAGGGGGTCAAAAATGGGCGTAGAGTTATTTGGCATAATGTTCATATCTCACGTCTCGTTAAGGTGAAGTATTTGCATTGCTCCTAAAAAAAATTAATATACCATTTTGTAGGAAATTTAATCAGCTTCATTATTTATGAAAAGTTTTTTTTCTAGGACGCTTAATTTTCGAGATATTTACGAAAAACCAAAAATTGGGACCTTTTCACCCCCTTCCCGCCCAAAGCTCGCATCCCCCGGTTGGGGACTTTTAGTATGTTATACCTGGGGGTCACCCCTACCACTTAAAATAATAACCCAGACTACACGATTTATTGCATTTATTTTTGCTTCGTTGACTGGGCTATTACTAAGTTCGACAGGAAAATCTTTGCTTATAAATTTGTATGGAATTAATAAAATATAATAATAATAAAATAAGAATGATTTCATCTGAATACTTATACAATACTACCAGTGGATCGACGGTCAGTAGCGCACCATGCTATTATTTACATACGAAATAATTTTCTACTTTCGATACGAGTCTCAAATTCTAATTTTCCGTTTTGAGATAGGGGATGGTTACATAAATTAATGAAAAAGTTTTTAATATAACCTCGAGATAAAGATAACAGCGTTGAACATTGAGCATCAATTCCAATGTTTCCATTATATAAGATAAACTTCGTTCCCAAAAATCGACTTCTTTAGCAAAAGGTTCAACGAAACGAGTGCTTTTCATTGTTGACAGTGACACCATGTTTTCTTCCAAAACTTGAAAACAATCGTCGACTGCCTTCAGTCTACAAAAAAATTAAAAAGCTCGTCGAGATTCGTATCACAATTTATTATTGTACAAGTTAGAAAACGCTATCTGTTTCTAAGGGGCCAAGGGCGATGAGACTGCTGGTTTGGAGTTCGGACTAAAAATAAATAAATAAAACCGGCCTCCATTATTTGGCATTTTCTACCACAACAGCGCTGTCTACTGTACAATAAAAACATTAATTATTATGCCTTATTTTTATAAATTGTAAATTGTATTTTAAAGACCACCAACAGCTAAGGTTATTTGGGCCTAGCACCAATTCATATTTTCAATTCATTATTTTTTTTTTTTTTTAATAATAAATTGAAAATCTAATTGACACTTTTACCAGCTCTCGGGCTAGAACTCGGGAACTGCACTCAGAAAAATATTTATTTGATTCAAAGAAAATTTCTTTGATTGAAATATATTTGCTCTTCACGGAGTGGCAAAGAAGTGTTTTATTTAATTCAAATAAATCGGCTTGCGTTAATCTGAAATCTATTTATATTTCAATTCAAAATTCACTTATTTGCTTCAACAGCTTAGCAAATTTAAATTGATTCAAATTGTTGTTTCTCTAAAGTAAAGTATGTATCAGATTGATAAATAACATTAATTGTTTTAAAAAGCCATGTATTTAAAACAAAAAAATTCTTTTATAGGGTTAAGTAAGCAATCGTATTGTTTTGAACGAAGCATAGTTTTAAATCAAATAAATAAATTACTTGAATTAAATCAATGAAAACTAGAATTAAAAAAATATGCTATTTAACCTGAGAATGTTGTTTCTTTGGTTTAAAACAAAAATTGATTGAATGAACGAAATGTTGCTTTCAAATTAATTTTAATTACTTTGTTTTAAATAAACAGTGTATTTGATTCAAAATAATTCGGTTTTTGTTTTAAATAAAAATTGTTTTGATTTGAAATTTTTTGTTTTTTGTTTTAAAAGAAAAACTGTATTGAAATGAAAATTATTTGATTTCTGTTCAAAAAAATTGTATAAAAATGAAAATTTATTTTTTTACATTGTTAATACCTACATAAATATCGCTATACTGCTGAAGTTTTCGACTTGCTGACTTACATTTTTTTTTGCAAAAACCAAGTTAGCAAATTAAAATTTCAACAGTATAGGTAGATATTTATGTTAACAATATTGTAAAAAAATAATTTTCATTTCAATACAAATTTTTTTAAACAGAAAATTAATAATTTTCAATTCTATACAATTTTTCAATTACAATCAACGTTCTTTATAAAATCAATAATGTAACTTAAATAGGTACATATTAATTAACAGGTACAATAAAAATATAATAATTTATAATAAAAAACATTTATTTATATATTTTTTTAATTACCAAACAAATATCTGAAATCTATTACATGTAATAAATTTATAGTAGCTTAGCAGCTTTTTTGGTTTAGTGTAAAATATCAGTCTTTTAATTAATTAAATTCTACTTTATACAACACACTATCGACGACAACATAAAACTCATGTAAATCTGTTAAATCAGGTCCAACTACGATAACGTATGGTTGTACTGTTTGCTTAAAGGCATGCAGTTTTTCAATTCTTTGCTGAAAGCACAGCTGAATATCTGATGGTATCTAGAAAAACATTCAAAAAATATGTAGAGGAATACACATTATTAACAGCGAAAAAAAGCCTAAGCTGAAGTGATTAATTTATCTAAAAAATGAAAAGTCGTATAATTGGCCGGGTTATAACAGCATTCTCGGTGCATTCATATTCTAAAAAATATTGTAATAATGACAAATGATTTTATGCATACCTTTACATGAGATATTATGCTGTTTTGGCACTCTTGAATGGATGGTTTCCAATGTGTTTTTTTGTTTCTTAATTGTTTTCGAGGCGGTATATATGATGCCAATAGGCATATTTTGATGGCATATACTGAATCTAAAAGCACATAGGTACACATTGTAATTAAGATAAGTTTACAAAATCTGATTATGTCACCATAATAATAATGATAATAAAAAAAATTCTAGGCAAACATTGGCTCTAGGGATGTGACATTGAGTAAAAAAAATCGATTATTTAATAATCGATTTTTCTCTTTTCAATATAAATCGATTATTTAATAATCGATTTTTGAAGAAATAATCGATTTTTGTGGAAAAATCGATTTTTTCTATTATTCGAAAACAGTCATACAGATGGCGCCGTTTTCCGACTGATTAGTTTACGTTTAGTGAACTTATTTTACGTTTTTTCATCCGTCGCACAGATGGCGTTGTTTACAAAAATCGATTAAAACGTGAATTTGTAAATATTGGCTGCATTGGGTTTCCCAAAGCCTATATTCTTTCTTAATATTAATATTAATAAAAAAAAAATAAACATAAATAAAAAAAAAGTGTAATTTATCTAAGCGATTTAAAAGTGTAATTTATATAATCGATTTATAAAAAATCGATTATTATTATTAAAAAATTAATCGATTTATAAAAAATCGATTATTATTATTAAAAAAATCGATTGTTAAAAATCGATTATAAGAAAAAAATAATCGATTAATATAAAAATCGATTATTTTTTCACATCCCTAATTGGCTCACTGTTCTATAATTAATACAAACGAATTAATTATTATCATACCTTCCGTCAGGTCCGCTTTTAATAACGTTTGTAAATATTCGCCTGCTTTATCAAGGTTCGTTTTCATTTGCTTTAGTTTATTGCAAAAGGGTTCAAAATTGAGAAATAAAACATTTGTTCCAATTTTATCGAACAGGATGTTGAAATCTTCTTCAATCTGAAAAATAAAATGTTAAAGTATGTACTTATTTGGTTACTATATTTTTATTAAAAAACAGCGCGCGTCTTAATTGTTTACCCCCCTGAGTTATGAGTTCGAACAAAACTCTTAAAATGGTAGTTTGACCGTATTTGATTCTATTTTAAAATTTATTCATAGCTATATAGAGAACGGACAATTGAATTTTAATATGAAATACTTTTTAAAAAATGTGCAACATAAATGCTATATTTACAAATTTTGAGTTGATAGAGCCATTTTTGAATTTCCAAATATATCTTCAAAATAATGCGACAAGATTTCATCTCAAATTTGCTACACGTTAAGTTGGGGGAGGATACTTTAGGCGCGCATTATATTATGTATAAATTAAAAATAAAGATTTGGACTTGACTTGATGTTCCTGATCAAATTAGAATTGATTTAGCTCTAGGTATAATACGCAACTGTTAATATAATAGGTATAGTTACCTTTAAATACATCTATGTATTGGTCAAAATTCCAATTTTTTAATATACCTTCTATTGTTTCGTCAGCCATATTAGAATGCTGTTTGTTCTTGATAACATACAATTAAAAAAATATATATATAAAATATCGTATAAAATAGTATATCATCCGATTGGCGCCTAATATAGTGCATGTTATGTACGTACATACGTTTTGTAATGATTCTACTTATACATTATTTGATTAATAAAATCTAATATATGCATATACCTATACATTCAATTTATAATGATAAAATACTTTTAAAAACTACATTATGATAGTTAAATTAAGTTATTGTACTTACATTTCAAATTCAAGGAACACTATGTAAATCACTCACTGTTCACTTCCGAAGTTCTGTGATGCAATGCCTGTTAACGCGTGCACACAAGACAATCGTTTGATATAATGCAAGATTGGACACGTTACATAATTCAAATATATTGGTATTTTGTTTCAACAAGATTTTACATTTATCAAATAAGTATATGCTTTGTTACAAAATACTCTATATTTCATTAAACAAAACATTTTACTGTTTAAAAAATTTGTATGTATTTCAATTGAAAACTTGAGGATTTTATTCCAAATAATGTAATGATTTGAAAATACGACTTAAAAAAAAACATTGTTAACTAGACACTGTGTTTATATTCAATGCAAACACTGATATTGTTGTGTGAAAAGATTTTTTGGTTTAAACTTAAAACCTCATTTTCTATTGAACCTAAGACTATAATGCTTTGTTTCAAAATATACATTTATTTGAAAGAAAGAAAACAGGCTATTATTTTAATAACTCACAATTTATTGAAATTTAACAAATTGATATTTTTAGTTTGAAAGGGCAAAGTATATTGTTTTTTATCTTTAATATAAAAGTTATATTGATTCAAAATGATTACATATTTAAATATTATTTATTAAATGGAAACACTTTTTTGTTGGACGGAAACAAATATTTATTTGAATGAAACAATTTCCATTTTATTTTAATGTTTAAATAAATGATTGATTCTGTTTAAAAATAATTTGTATTGAAGCAAAGAAAACTATTTTAAATAGCAGTTTGCATTAATTCAAAATATTCATTTTTCTCAGTGTGGGGACTTGTAATAGAGGAACCATAGCAACGCCATGTAAACAACAGCGCCGCTACACTCTCGGCTATTCTCAAGCCCCCTTATTTTTATAAGATCTTGTGCGTGATACTTATGGGGCTTACGGAAAAGTTAGCTGAATTCTGATTTCAGTCTACTTTATTAAAACCTTAATTGTTGTATCGTATGTCTGTCTGCTACAAATCTTGCATTCAAAATTTCGACTAGTTCTAATTGAGCTAGAGTTTTGAGATTTTGCACACGTGTATAAGTCCCGTGACAATGCAATATAATATAATATCTAATATCGTGCTAAATCCAACGCGGGTGGCATGGGGTGGATAAGTACGTATATACTTTATCGCTAACGTACAACCATGCGTACAACCTCGGATGTAGCGACCTGTGACGCGTTGTTTCGTTGCCAACAAAAATAATAGTAATAGATTAGGAAAGGAAGGCGTGGCGGAGTTGCAACTGTCTCCTTCTGAGTCGCAACTGTCTTCTTCTAACTAGAATCTGCGTTAAACCATAGATCAAGTAATCATTGAGGAAGATACCTTTCCTTATGACGTAATACGTGAGCAGTTTTTGGAGAGACTATTAGGATCGCATGATCTGTGGGGACTAATGTATTGCCACATATATCTATTTATTAAAAGACGTGCATAACTATTTAATACAAAATACAAATTTATTCATTCAAGAAACTGAAAACGTACACAAGCAAAAATAATAACAATTATTGTCGTTAAGCGTATTGCGTAACTAACCAAATTCAAAAACTTAAAACTAATACTCTCACGTCCGTACGGCGAATGAGGGAACTTGGGTGCTTGTTAGTGTGCCGCGCCGGTAACTCTCTAATTTACCAGCTTGCGGTTCCCCACACCACCCCCCTCCTAGTGAAGGAGAAGTGGCAGAGATCTCGTGGATTTGGTTTTTAGAGAGATCGATGTTGACTTTCTTCTTCTTCTTAGCCGGATACGTCCGTAGAGATGAAGAAAACGTCGTCTGATAAGGTTGAAGACTTGATGAATGAGATGGATCTCGTTGTTGAGGTATAGTAGGTTGACTCGCAGTCTCTGACTGCTGAGAAGTACTTAGAATTTTATCAGAGTTTAACTGTTGAGACTGATTAGTTTGTTGTAAGGCACTTGGTTGATCTGGAGGTTGAACTGGATCATTGAAGACATCGTCAGTTGCCAGATGTGCTGGTTTGAGACGTTCAACGTTGACAACTGTTTCTTTGCCGTTTAAATTGATGACAAAAGTGCGGTCATCCTCCAATCTTCTAACAACTTCATGAGGACCTGAGTAGGGTTGTTCCAAAGGTCGTTTGACACCATCTACTCTGAGAAAAACGTGTGAGCACGTGTACAAATCTTTGTAACAGAAGGTTTTCTGTTTACAATGATGAGCAGCAGGAACTGGCTTGACATTTCTCATGTGAACTCGGAAGCCTTCTAAGAAAAATTTAGGATCTTCAGGTGGATCTTCATGAGTGAAGAATTCTCCTGGGATTCTAAGCGTTGAACCATATAAAAATTCGGCTGGAGAGGCCTTTAATTCTTCTTTATAGCATGTTCGTAGGCCTAAGAGGACTGTAGGCAGTACTTTAATCCAATGAGGGTTCTGATGACACATGATGGCTGCTTTCATTGTACGGTGCCATCGTTCTATCAAACCATTTGCAGATGGATGATAAGCAGTGGTACGAATGCGTTTGCCACCAACTAGGTTTAGTAACGAAGTGTATAAAGCGCTTTCAAATTGAGAACCTTGATCTGTGGTCACTATTTTGGGACATCCAAATCGAGCGATCCAGTGAGAAAAGAATGCATTTGCTACTGTGTCAGCTGTAATGTCTCTAACAGGTATGGCTTCAGGCCATCTGGTGAATCTGTCCACCATGGTGAGACAATACTTGAGTCCGTCAACTTCTGGAAGTGGTCCAACTAGGTCGATATGAACATGGTCGAATCGTTGGTCTGGATTTGTGAAAGTACCTGGTTGTGTGTGTACATGACGACCAATCTTTGATTTCTGACATGGAACACAATTGCGTGCCCAATACGTGATGTCCTTATTCATTGATGGCCAGACATACCTCTGTGATATTACCACATTAGTATTTCGACTACTGGGATGAGACAGGTTGTGAAATGTATCGTAGACTTGACGACGAAACTGCTCGGGAACGTACGGTCTAATATCGTTTGTAGATACGTCACAGTATATGACCTGATGATCCTTACCATATGTAAGTTTCTGAAGCTTTAGAGATGACTTATCGTCAGCTAGAAGTTCTTGAAGTTCTTGATCGGTAGCTTGAGCTTGAGCCAACTGGTTAAAATCTATTGTTGTAGGAAATCGTAGAGCATCTATACGTGACAAAGCGTCTGCTACACTGTTAGATGATCCATTGATATACTGGATGCTTGTTGAGAACTGGCTGATAAAGCTTAACTGTCTAAGCTGAACTGGCGTTGTTGATTTGTCATTTTTGCGTCGAAAAGCGTGTACTAACGGCTTGTGATCAGTTCTGATGACAAAATCTCGTGCTTCCAGCCAAGGTCGAAAGTATTTAATAGCTTCATAGATAGCTGTCAGTTCTCTATCATATGTACTGTACTTTTGCTGACCTGGTGATAACTTACGTGAGAAAAATCCTAAAGGTTGCCAAAAATCATTAACTGATTGTTCAAGAACTGCACCAACTGCTGAACTAGAGGCGTCTGTAGTTAATCGTAGATCTGCTGAATGAACTGGATGAGCCAACAGAGTGGCTTGAGCAAGCTGATGTCTCATTTTATCAAACGCACTTGATGTTATCAATGTCCACGGAACTGGACGTTTATCATTCTTCTTAGAATCTTTAAGAATGTCGTTCAGTGGTGCTTGAGTTGCAGCTGCATTTTTGATATGTCGTCTATAAAAATTAATTGCGCCTATGAAGCGACGTAATTCTGCAATAGTTTCAGGCTTTTTAAAGTTGACCAGTGCATTAACTCTATCAGGAAGAGGTACTACACCATCAGGAGTAATGCGATAACCAAGAAACTCAATTTGATCTGATCCAAAGACACATTTATCAGCGTTGATACACAGTCCATACTCGCTGAGTCGCTTGAGGACGGAACGAAGGTGTTCTTCATGTTCTTCTTGTGTTGTAGAAGCGATGAGGATATCGTCAATGTATGCATAAACGAATTCTAAGCCTGATAAAACTTCGTTGATAAATCTTTGAAAGGTTTGTGCAGCGTTTCGAAGACCAAAAGGCATACGGAGAAATTCAAAGAGACCGAATGGTGTGAGCACTGCGGTTTTAGGCACATCTTCTTCTGCAACAGGAATATGATGAAAAGCCTTTTTTAGGTCGATCTTTGAAAACATTTTCTTGCCTGCTAAGATTGATGAATAATCTTGAATGAGAGCGATAGGATATCGATCTGGAATTGTCTGGCTATTGAGTTGTCGATAATCTCCACAAGGTCTCCAGTCTCCATCTTTCTTCGCTGCCATGTGCAGGGCACTAGACCAAGGACTACTGCAAGGTCTGACATTACCTAGATTAATCATGAGTTGAAACTCTGCCTTAGCTTGTTTTAAACGCTCTGGACGAAGTGGTCGAACTCTACAAAAACATGGCGAACCAGTTGTTGGAATGTAATGTTTCACTGCATGTTTCTTTGAAGCGTTGTTGGAAGGATTGCCTAAAAGTTCTTGAAATTCTTGAAGAATAGATGAGTAACGTGAATTACTGCTTAATGACGTAATTGTATTAACAGGTGCAGGTGCAAACGTACCTATTGATTCAACGCCGGTGCTAGTGTCCATGATTTTACTGTGACTTAAGTCGACTGCTATATTGTATTTATACATCAAGTCGGCTCCAATGATTGGATATGGTAAATCAGCAATGGTGAATATCCAATTAATCGGTCTGCGAAGTCCAAGGTTGAGTGTAAGAGCTTTTTCTCCAAATACTTGAATAACTCCCTGGTTAGCTGTGTATAAAAATTGACCTGTGGGCTGCTTATTGTCATTGTGAGCTGGTGGAGTGACAGAAACTTGTGCTCCTGTGTCCATGAGAAATTGAACTCGAGAAATTTGATCTAAGACGAATAGTCGGCGAGGACTATTTACACCATCAGCAGTCGCCGAATCTATTGATGGTTGGTCTCGTTTCCCTGGTTGCTCTCATATGAACATGGCCTCACACACTTCTTGGCCTTGTCGCCAAACGATCTGTGATAAAAACAGATTTTTTCACTAGAATTAGGAGATTTAGAACGGCTTCTAGACGAGTTCAAGTTTGAACTACGCGATCTACCGCGATTACCTCCGTTATTGCTCATTAAATCTAGCCTCAAAGACAGCTTGTGCACCTCCTCGGAGAGTGTTTGCAATTGTTCAGCGATTTCACTCAGAGGTTCAGTTCTAGATACTGCTGCAATTGTGCTAACTTCAGTTGACTTGGGCTTGAGAATCTCAGTCATTTTATCAGCTAGGAGAGCTAGGTCCTTGTTATTTAGAGATTCAGCTGCTGTCAAGGTGATTTGAATGTCTTTAGGTAGTCTATCTAACCACAATGTCCTGATGAATGAAGCATCTAAAGCGTTGTCAGCAAGACGACACATCTCGGCGTAGAGCTCTGAAGGTTTTTTACCAGTAAGAGTTAATCCTGAGACCAATTTTCTGAAGCTACTCTCTTGAGACATAGCATATCGAGCAATAAGTGCATCTTTGATGGTTTTATATTTATCCTGCTCAGGTGGTCTGCTAATTATGTGCTCAATGGCAGTTAGGTGCTCTTGGTCTAACCTGCCAATGACTGCTTCGTATTTGCTTTGATCATCAACAACTTGCTTGCTGTTGAAGGTTGTTTCAATTGATGTGAACCACAGTTTGACATTTTCAGGCCAGAAACTTGGTAATTCTTTGCGTTCAATTCTTGCTACGCGATAAGCATATGGATTAGGTGGTAGATAAAATGGCAACTGACCAGGTGGTAATGCTGGTGGAAACCTCATTCTCACATCCCCTGATGTGGCTTGATTTACTGCTGGGTTAAACATACCGTACTGATAAGGTGTATGACCTTGTGGCACATGAAAATATCCTGGTTGTGATACTAATGGTGCTGCACAGTCTTGATGTGTTGTCGTAGATGTCAAAGGAATACCTTGTGATGATGCTGCTGTTGTAGTCGCAGTGTCAACAAGCAAAAGCGAGTCTAGATTATCTTGATGTGATTGATCAGCTTCAGCAGTACCTGGTGCAGGTGGTTGAGGTGAATGTTGTAAATTAGGCATGATATTTTATCAGTTTTGAACGGTAAACAAATATTTCTTGAAAACTTAATTGTTTACGTGCACGTGAAAAAAATCACAATGACCGCTCTGAACAAAAAGTGTCTTGCACACAAAGTTAATCACGTCGGGGTCACCAATTATGTGGGGACTAATGTATTGCCACATATATCTATTTATTAAAAGACGTGCATAACTATTTAATACAAAATACAAATTTATTCATTCAAGAAACTGAAAACGTACACAAGCAAAAATAATAACAATTATTGTCGTTAAGCGTATTGCGTAACTAACCAAATTCAAAAACTTAAAACTAATACTCTCACGTCCGTACGGCGAATGAGGGAACTTGGGTGCTTGTTAGTGTGCCGCGCCGGTAACTCTCTAATTTACCAGCTTGCGGTTCCCCACAGATCGCTCTACACTAGCGACACCCCTATTTCTCTCCATGAACTAAACTGCCAAACCATAGGTTAAGAAAAATATTAAAGCTACCATACTTCTCTGTTTCTAGGGGTTTGGCAGTTTAGTTTATGGACAGAAATAAGGGTGTCGCTAGTGTAGAGCGCAACGATCATGCGATTCCAGCGGTCAATCCATAAACTGTTTATTTAAATTTATTTAATAAATGACTGTCAATTAATATTTAAAATGTCAAAAATCTGAAAAAAGCTAAATTGTTTAAAAATTTCCAGAATTGTGTTTTTCATTATATTTTTTTGACTAAATTTTAGAAATTTCTGGTACCTATAATAATTTAAATGTTTTATAGCTGTTTTATAATATGTTGTATATTATGAAGTTTGAAGAATTAATATAATTGACATTATGTGCATTTTTTTATAAGTAAATCTTTTTGTGCGTGTGTATTATATTCGTTTCATTGTAGATACCTATTTTTATTATTAAATATAGAGTTTTATTTCAACATATTGAATAAATGATTTGTGAAACTACACAATAAAAAGAATTTATAGCTTATAAAAAAAATTACAGCAAGTCATTGTCATAAATCTTTTTTGTATGTCCATTTTTGAGCGAACCATAAGCGAACAATTCATATTAGATAATAAATAACCGCAAGAATTAATTTATTTAAAATAATGAACAGCTACGAAAGTTTAATATTGTGATAATAATTCTTAATATTGTATATTGACATTTGTCACGTTTAGATACGATTTTGAAAACTTGTAGGTATAAAAATGGTTTCTGTTACAATTATTTTCATAGTTCTTTATAACTGTTTTCTAAAGCAAATTTGTCGTCAAAAAATTAGCACGGTTTCTTTATTATATTATTTAATTTTTGAACACTCAAATTAAGAATTGGTTATAAAAAAAATTATATTAGTTTTCTATTACCATGGTTAGTTTCCAATTTTTATTTTGTAAAATTTTAAACCTTAAAATATAACTAAATGTTTGTGGTACCAACTTGAGTCAAACAAATACATTTCTACGGTAAAAAATAGACTTTATAACACCTCCTTGGACTTTATTTAATTTCTCGTTTACCATGGTTACACAACAATTAATTACGAAATAAATACAAGACCTTGAAAAAATTAAAATATATAAAAAAGCTATTTTTTTCGGCGTCCTGCATTTCAAGATCTTGGCTGTAGTGTCTATGATCTTTGCTCTGAAATTTTTAACATAATTTTGAATAACCGTGGTAACGTTTTCTTTGTTAAATCATGTTATTGAGTTGATACTGTTTTTTCTCAATTTGTGTAATATTTTGCATTTTAAAATTTCTGACAAATTACTTTCTATTAATATTTCAAACACGTCCAAATTACCTCGCAATTTTCGCATTCGGAGTAAGGAGGTTGCAGTTGCACTATATATTATATTATATTAAATGCTGAAATACTTTTTCGAATTTATTTTGAATTTCAAGAACAGTTATTATTTTTGGGGTATTTTGTCCACTTTTATATATTCTTACCTGCATAGTCTCAAATTAAGATTCTGAATGATTGTGATAAAACTCGTGAAATTTTGAAACAAGCAATATAATATTTTTTTAGAACAAATAGAATGTTCAGTTTCAGTTTTTTTTATAAAAAACAGCATATTTTGATAATTTTTTATTTTACTGAAAATAATTCCGTACTAAAATGGTAAAAAACGGAGCCCACAAATGGTGACAAAATTCTTTTGTGCCCAATACGCGATGTCTTTTTTTTGAAAAATATTTAATTAATCTAGTCCCCTATGAACATCAAAAAATAATGTCATAAATTCAAATATAATTTCAAAGCTACTGCACATTCGCCAAGGTTAGCACCATGGAGGTTAGCACATTCGCGATTTGCACGAAAGTCACCATTGCAACAAGGAGGTTTGAAAATATTTTTAATCGGAATGAGTCATTTTTTTACCGCTGATTTTTGTGGCAGCACCGGTCGAGCCTCAACTCAAATAGAGATGCATGATTAGTAAATAAAGCTCTTGAGAGAGATGCACATAGTTAGGCTGTCGGTTCTTTATGAATTGGAGGCTCCACGTTTCAAACAACAGACATTAGATGTCTTACCCATATTACTTAGTCAATGGTTAAACGTTATACGTTCTGAATTGAATTTGAATCAGTTTTTCCCGTCGTCTTGGCAGGACACAACTATCAAGTTTCATTCATTCTACTGACATAACCTCGTTTTTAAACACGTTGTCGTCGTTAATAATTTAAAGCAATTTGTTATGGAGTGGTGTTTTCATAATGAAAATTATGACTGCAAAAAGTTTACATTTCCGACTGAAGAAAAAGCTAAAATAATATCTAGATATCCAATACCTAATTGATGAAAACATTTTTTATACTTTTAGCGTACTTACGCTTGCTCTAGCGTAACTCAGACGACTTCAAAACATTTTTCCAACTCCAAATGGAAAGAACAAACTCAATTTCTAATTATAATTGCTTAAATTATACCTCGACAATTAACGTCAACGAGATTGTTAGGTTAATTCTAACCTAACAACCTCGTTTTAAAAGCTTTGGGGCGGTCAATTGAGCAAAGTAACTATATGCAATAGTGTTATTAGACCGCCTCAAAGCTTTTAGTTTCCAGATGTATGAAAATTATTTTTTACTTTTCATATACATTTTTTTGTAATTTTATTTTAAATAGATATCGACGCGATGTTCTTTGTAGACAAATCCATGTATCTTTTTTAAGTGGATGCGCGCGCATACCGTGTTCATGATCTGGTAACTAGGCAATAGTCCTGTCTATATAATTTATTACCACTGAAATAAAGTAATGCTGGAAAGCTTACTGAAAGATATAGTTAATATGACCACCTGTCCTTGTTCCACTACAGTCTTAATAGACTGTACGACAAAGACAGATCGCCCTATTAACTACGTCTGTCTTTATTCTAACAGCGCGTCAGTTTACTTTTCAGAATTTCTATATTTCTATGTTTATTACTTACTGCTTGGCTAGGTGACAGAACACGGTTTGCGTGCGCAACCATATTTTTTTTCTTTTTCTTGCAGAACATGCAAGCAATAACGATCTCTCGCTATTATTACGAGAGATAGGTCCACTGTACCTATAAATGCCTGCCGTCTTATGCGGAACTATTTCAATAGTCATGGTCTTCCAAATATCTTGAATATTTTTAAGACCCGTTTCTATTTGTAGTTCCATTGTAGCTGCATTTGATATTTCACTGATTTGGTCGGCATAATTTTGCATTTCCATTTCCATTATTGCTTCAAGTTTGAAATCAGGCGAATTCTCATCAAAATCTCTATCCATCGCTGTTTTAACTCTCTGCCAGTGCCTTTCGCGCATTGCGGGATTTTTAAGATCCACCAACAACGGCAAAGTGCGTCTGAATGCGTCAACACGGGCTTTTGTACTTTCCACAATCTGCCAACTAACAAAGATATATCGTCTTAGAGCATTCCCGTTCACTTTTAAGCATTTGTTGATTAATTTTATTCGAGAATTTTGTGACGTTAGTATTAACTAACCTTTGCCTACGGCCTCACTCGCATTAATGTCGGTTTTTTAGTAAATGCTCAGCTCACCTTGGCAGAAGCGTGATGAAATAAAATAGTTTATCTAATTCTCTGATATGTAACAAGCAATAGAGTAAATGTCTGATCAAAATCGGTTGTTGTTTTGAGTTAGCCCGGAACAAACAAACTAACAAGCAAACAGACGAAAATTATGAGAATGCAAACTCGGTCTAGGTATCCTATAAACTGTACATCAAATAGAAATTTTGTTCAAAACTTAGAATTACAGATGATTTTATTAACCGACTTCAATAAAAGGAGGTTATAGTCTGAGATCCGGATACAAATTTTTGTCAAAAATAATAAAAAATTGTTTATAAAAATTAAAGTAGTGAACGCATTTCAGTAAATTTAAATAGGGTTCTAGTCTGATAGTAAACAAAGTGAATAAAACATAAACCAAAGCGATTCGTCAAGAATTGCGAGCTGTAGAGCTCGGACGTACGTACGTACAGACCAACCGACAACTGCTGTTCGCAATTTTCATTACAATTTTAGGAGTAATTATGAACTAGAATCAATCTAAAATAGTTTCATTTTATAGGACAGAATCTCCCCTTTTCAAAAAGCTACAATTTGAATGAATATCGTGCGAAATTAACTTAGATACCTATAACTTCTTGTATGAACGAAGCTCAGCTCTGACGCGCCAAGCGATAATAGAGCACATCCGCTAGTAGTCTAGCGGTATGTGCAATAATAATTATGCACACGACATTTTTTTATAACAGATTTTAAATGATAATATTTGGAAGGAAAATAGATATTGTTGGAAAAATAACTTTAAATGATTTTGAAAATTATTATATTATTATATTTTATTGACTTATAAAAAATTCAAACTGGCGTACGTATGTCGTTTATACCTACTTATAAAAATGCATGAAAAAAAAATATTTTTTCTGCAGCTACCTAAACTTCGCTATAATTGGAAAAACAACATTTTAATTCTGCGCCTCAATTAAGAACTGAGATAACTGATTGGTTGTCTTCATTTTTTCTCCCAAAGATTCTGAAATTATTTGGTATTTGGTAACATAAAAAACTAATATACTTTTTCTCTTTAAGTTCACGGGAAAGTCGAGTTAGTTTACGAAACAAAGTTTGAGCCATTTCTTCCATTTCACCGGTTTCAATATTCCAGAATACCCCACTTTTGTATTTAAACCACGCTTTGTCCCATTGATCCGTTAATTCCCAAACCAACTCCAAAGCAATCAGGTCCTGTAATATAAACAGAAACTTCCATAATTAATAAAATCAGTTCAGATTTCTTAAAATTTCATAAATGATTATAAAAGTGTTACCGAAATCAAGTTGTATTGCTTTTTTTTCCAGCAGCTTTTTATACAAAAGACATGAGCATATTAGACAAAAAAAATATAAATCTGTATTCTTGAGCATTTGTTTTTGTTATTGTGTTTTGCCACTGAAATTTTTTTCCAATGAAAAAGCAATAATATTACCTTTTCAAACTTCTGTAATTCTGGTGAATCAGGTTGACTGATGTGGAATACACCAAGATCTTTCCTAAGCTGCGCCTCTCGTCGTCTCATTTCTTTCAGTAGTTCACGGAAACCGTTCAGTTGCGCTAAAGCATCAGTTGCTGGGATATCGGCCAGTGTTGGTGCGTTTGCTACAAAGTTTTCCAAAAGGGCAGCCGCATCGTTTTTAAATATTTCTGCTGCCTTCATCAATCCAGCTTTGAATACATCCTGTACAGATTATTGGTAAAATGAGTGGCTCAGTAGCATACTTGCCTAAGCCACAATCAACTACATAAAAATAATTAGAGGTAAAGTTGAAAAATGATACAAAATTAATAAATGTTATTTAGCATATTTAGAACAAATGTGCTTAAAAGCAAAGACAAATTTTGTATCACCTCTAATTATTTTTAAGTATCAAATTGTGGCTCAGGCAAGTATACCACCGAGCCACTCAAATAAGAAATATAAAAACAGAACCCTGCCAATAATAAATGCTCTAAAGTATTTAAATGTCTCATTTTGCATGCGCTTAATTTTGTTTTTGGACAAAATAATAAATTTAACCCCTTAATACGTCCCTTAGAATTATTATTCAACATCTGCATCAAATCATACATGTTCTAAGTCCGGCTCTCTCTGACTGATTTTGTAATACTAATGGCCGGTTTATCGTACATTTTAATCACGATGTTTTTTAATCACACTGTTAAATGACGGGTTGCTATGGTAACAAAACGCAGCAACCAATGGACACGTAGTTGTCAAAATTTAACAGTGTGATTAAAAAACATCGTGATTAAGATGTATAATACACCGACCATTAGTAGCCTATTATAGGTACTTTAAGTTTGGGTACCATTAGACTGTGTAGCAACTATACCAAGTTTCATGAATAGTGCAGATGCAGTTGTTTTCGATTTAGACAAACAGACAATTATGAAAGTGCGATCTCTCCTCTAGATACCAAACAAAATACTCAAAGATCGATAAGAAAACCGACGAGAAAACTAATTACACTGACCGGCAAAAAAGATCGGTCATTTTTTTTTAAAGTCCCACTAACCCCATATTTTATTTCCACAAAGGGAGCAAAGAGTTTAGCTGTTTTTCTTCGTTTATACTGCTTTTAGATGTGTATTTCATTTCATAATATCTTTAGTTTTAATTTGAACAGGTTAAAATCATTTTCAACCATATTATGATATTATATTGATTAACTCGATTCCACGACGGCTCAACGATGTAATTCGAGTTCGTGGAGGACATACACGTTATTAAAAACTACTGGAGTCTATTAAAAACAGCCCTCCTTAATTTTTTACAACTAAGACAAAAATCTTATTTGCATTGTTTTTATTACCATTTTGAATTAATTTTTTTTTGTGTGTTTATTTGTGATCTTTTTTCAGCTAATTTATGCATTTCGTATTAACACAAATAGTTCTTTAATTAACCTACTATCAATAGCTAGTAAAATTATTCAATATTTCAATACTTTTGTGAAATATTTCAGGATGCTCGATTTTTTTGCCGGTGAATCTAGTTTACAGATAGTCCGGGAGGCAGCGTTGCAAATGAAAGTCATAGTAAGCCGGCTGATTTTGATATCGATAGTTGATCTCGTACAACTAATCAGTGAACCAACCGTCAACTGCTCAAGTAGCCGGCTGAAACTTTTTTTATAAATAGTGAGTTGAAAAAAATCCTCATCTGCATCGTGGAAGGGGGATTGTGAGTCAGCTGTTTTATTTTCATTAATTAAGTTTCGTAAACATATTTAAATAAATAAATAAAATCATAATTTTTAATCTATGTGTCTTGACTTCAAACACCGCGTGACGTCAATTCATGTAAAATATTAATGTATTCATAGCAACGGAGCTTAGATTGCTTACATCATGTTTACATAGGTACAAAACGGTATTTTTCAACACTCTGTTTCTGTGTCTTTAAATAATATTTGTAGCTAATATAAACGAACTTTCATAAAATTATGACGTCATATTTTCGTAGAGCAAAAACGATTTTTAGCGGGCTGGGCTAACAAATATTTCAAAAATTATTTTTGAGCTTATTTGAAATCAGAATGAAGTGATTTAGGTGTCATTTTGTTCATAATTTACTGCTCTATTAATATAACATACAAAAAAAATCATCTACCCTATTCTGACAATTTTTTTTCAACTCACTATGATGTCAACTATTTATAAAAAAAGTTTCAGCCGGCGTACTATTACTTAAAAAAAATTTTTTTTTACCACTTTCACAGTCTCTCACCCACACCCAACGCGAGTGCGTCAGCTGACGCTTGGTTTACTTATTGGTCATACCAGATTTATCGAAAAAGATAACAATCGATCGGCGTAAAAACGCTACCAAAAATGCAACGCAAACTCCCGGGCTAAGAGGTTATACATAATTAGTATTAATACTTTAGACTGGTTGAGCATTAATTCGGCTTCTTCAAGTAGAACCAAGTAACGTTTCCAAACATCAGGTATATTATTACTACGCTGCTGCAATTCCTCGTCAATTTCAACTTGATATTTTTCGAGAATATGGAATTGCTCTTCAATTATAGGAAATTCCCCTTCCTCTACATGTATTTCTTCATAGAGTCTTTCAAAAAGAAGTATTGATTCTTGCATCTCATCGAGATTTTGTGGCGTGTGCATTGCTTTAATAGAATTTTCTTCAGTGTAGGTATAGATATGGTAGACCTTGGCGCGAGTTATCCGAAGCAACAGTTCCGACAGTCGTGTCTGCCATTCAAGACAGTGTTCAATTATGGCTTTCTTCAGGTCATCAGAATTGACAACTAAAAAGTGAACGTCGGTAACAGTTTCTTGGATAGATGCGTTATTGGCAACTTCCGTATAGCGTCCGATATTTGAATCGAATGCCGCCGCGTTCGGTTTCTGCATTTCGTAACGTTTGATGAATCTGTCTTTATCGACCTGCCAAATCTCAACGAACGGGTCCCATACTTTCTTATATTGTTGAATCTGAGTCACGTTGTGTGTTACTTCTTGACAGAGCAAAAACTGAAGTTTTTTACAGTCTTCATCTTTTTGCAGAACCGCATAAAATGGTAATGGGCCAACGCCAGCTAATTGAAACTTTTCGAAGAGTCTCGGAATGACTTTGATCGTCGATATGATGTCGGGCAGAATATTGGCTATCAAAGAGCCGACTTTTGTAACCGAAGGACTAAAGTTGATTTGATTTTTTTTTAGGTTTGCCTCAAGTTTGAGGAATGGCGATGGACCGGTTGTTCCGTCTCCATGTACTGTTTCGTACATTATTTGCAATGAACCTTTGACACATAGTCGTAGCGCCTCTTCGAGTAGAGCGTCGAATCGCTTTATGTATTTGACCCAGGCTTCGGCCATGTGCTCTATGTTAGCTTCAAACCCTTCGTAAACAACAATAAGGTATTTTATTATGTCATTATACAAAGACGCGATCATTTTGACAGTTTCGTTACGAAATTCATCGATGTGTACTTGTAATTCGTTCAGTTCGTACGCATAGTTAGGTGCAATGTCGATTAATGACGTATCGCAAATTTTTTCACAGATTCTAACAATTTCCAAGTTACAGTTCTTATAATCGTCTAAAAATTCTTGTAACTGCAATTAAGAAACATATAATTTGTAAAAGTAAAAACATTATCAAATTAAAAATTTATCACTACATGTAAAATGTTTTTTACCATCGGATATTTGAACTTACTACCTACCAATTTATACTTTCATATTATCAGTAATTTCAACCATCAGCTCTGATTAAGATCCAGGAATTGGGATCTTATAATAGACGAGCGACGGAAATATATAAATGTCAATTATTTTCAAATCCAAGTATGATTACTAATTTGCTTTGCTTAAATGAGCTAAATAATGTAGGCTATTAAATATGACAATAAATTGTACCTATGATTACTCAAGGTCACAAACACATTCTAATTTTTTGGTTTAGATGGTCAGATACTCACATCGGCCGTGTAAGCACAGCATTCTGCGATATATTCATCGGAGACATCGGACGCCCAAGTCAATTTGGATAAACCCGGTGCAATCTTTTTCTCTGCGATCCAAATCAGATGTTTGAAGAGCACCCGCTCTTCATCGGATAGTGAAGACAAAATTTGATTATAATCGAGTACGACCGTCAACACGTTCTCGTAGACAAGTTTTATGCTGTTCTGCTTTTTACATACATTTAGCACGTAATATGGAAGATTCATTTCTAGTGCGCTCCAGTATTGCGCCTCGTGCAGGACATCCAATAGAGTACGGTCAATGTTGCACTCTAGAAGACCTGGATGAGTGTGGCTGCGACACATTAATGGCCGGTTTAATCGTTGGATAAGATTTTCGTCCAGAGTATCCAGCCATTCGTTGTAAAGTGCTACGATCCTTTCGTCTATATGCGATGTTATTTTTTCGTATCGTCGCAAAACGTCCGCGGCTATGCTGCAAGTCGGCATCCATTGGGCACTGTCCAATTTCTAAACATTGCAAATTAACCTAAATTATGAAACACTTCCCACCCATAGACGCTGATGACCTCAGCTGTCGAACGTCTACGATCTACAATCTGTCTGTCTGACTGCTCCACCCGGCTACTTCTTAACGCCACCCGGGTGGAAAAAAATTCTGATGAGAACACTGAAGGTCTTCCACACCCAAATACATTAAAATAATTTTCTTACAAAATGTTCTATTGCTTCTTAAAGTATTCTTTTTCTCATGAATTTTGACAATGTATTACCCGTTATAAAGAGAGCATACCCTATTAAATACGATTTTTTAAAGTGGCTTCTAAAAAAATTTTTACTTCCCACCTCCACTATGGTAGGGAAGTAATGGATTTAGTCCGAAAAAAATATTTCGAGATTTTAACAGATTTTCACGTTTTGAGACCCTAGCAATCGTTTAAGATCATTTTCTGACTGATGTCTGTATGTGTGTGTGTGTGTGTGTGTATGTGTGTGTGTGTATGTGTGTGTGTGTGTGTGTGGTCAATTTTTCGCCTTCGATATCTTAAGAACGGAACAACATACGGGCATGCCGATTGTTCTATTGTGTTTATCAGCCTTTAACTTAGATCTGATTAGATTTTGAGTCAAATCGGTTCAGTGGATCCTGAGATATTCAAAAAAACGTCCTCAATGTCACGTATTAACATAGGTAAAAAAAAATATAAATGAATTCTAGATGTTATAATATGAAAAAAATGTAAATATTTTTTTTCTCTAAAATGTATAGTTTTCGAGAAAAAAAATATTTTACTAAAAAAAATAAAAATTGTACGTAAATCAAGGTAACCATGATTTTTGCTATATTAAGTTAGCCATCAGTAGATCACCAAACAAAAAAGAGGGCCATGCTTTTTTCCATGAATAAAAATTAAATTGTGTTTTAAAGACCACCAACAGCTAAGGTTATTTGGGCCTAGTCAAAGAATAAAAAAAAAGAGTGTTTATTTTTTGCAAATATTTACTAGGGGGGAAGTATAGGACTGGTCATCAGTCGAATTTTTTTTTCATAATATTCAGCTCAAATTAATTATTGTTCTTTTGTTTTGAACAATTCTATATTATGAGATAGGCAAATTTCTGATAGAAATAAGAGTTGGAAAAAATTTCAGGTAAAACGTGGCATCGACAAGCTGAAACCAGAGCCGGATGGACCATTTAGAATGAGACCTTTGCCATACAGTGAATGTCAAAAGGCTTTTAATTTAAAATTGTACGATTTTAAAATTTTAATAAAAATTTATACAAGTTACAAAAAATTTATATTAGAAATCGTGTCCATCGTGATTATAATAAAATTATGCAAAATCGCAGGATAGTGGACAAAATGGACTGTAGAAACATAAACTTATTAAGTGATAATAAAACGGCGTTGTCATCTCATCATTTCGACACTGGGCATAAATTTCTTTTCAATGAAGTTCAAATATTAGATAAAGAGTCAAATTGGAAGAAACGCAATATCAGTGAAATGTGTTTTATTAGAAAAAACAATTTAATCAATTATAGAACAGACACTCAAAATTTAAGTAGTCAGTACAATTATATTTGAAATTATACTAATTTTTGTATTATTATTATTGATTGTTAAAATTTATAGTCAACATAATTTGTTACCATGTTACCATGTTTTTGTCTTATGTACCCTATCTTATGTTAATTGCTATGGTTAGTAATTAATATTAATTTTCATAAATATTGTTATTTTTATGATTGTACTTGAAAAAGTCTAAATCTATAGACGAAACGTCGTACATTTAATTTAATAAATCAAATTATTTTGTCCACTATCCTGCGATTTTGCTTAATTTTGTTACAAAAAATAATTACGTTTTTAAGTGAGAGCAGCCGAGACTTTTTTAGGTTGGCCATTAGAGCTCTACCAGCATAGTATGGCAGCATTGCTGGATATCTATCTTTCTCTTCGACTACTTCTTTTTTTACATCTTCGATACGCTCGGCGAACATTTTATATGTCTGTTGAAATAAAAAAAAGAGTAATAAAATTGTGTACGTAAAATACAAAATCATTATAATATAAGGTCACCAACTGCAGCGGCGGCCCCATCTTGTTTTCAGGGTAGAGTGAGCTTCCCGTTTGGAGCGTTTAGTCAACAGCTTTCAAATCATTTATAATTCTATTAAAAGCAGTAATGCTCGGGATTTATGGTATGTTGTCGAAAGTGATCCCCTAACTAATATACCAATAATTCCACCCTCCACTCCTTCTGCAAACTTTTTTATAGGGGTAAAACAACTCCTAAATTTCGGTCATTTAAGGTCCGCAAAACTGATACGAAAAAACACTAAAAGCGTGCATGTGTTATACAGGGTGTCCAAGACCTAAACCTAATATGAAAATATTAGGTTTAGGTTTGGACAGCCCTTAACAAAAGTGTTAGTAAATATCCTAAAGAATACAATTTCAGCAAAAAAATAACCTCGTTATATTTAACAATCAAAAGTTACACGTGATTGAAGTTAGGTAAAAGAAGTACATTATTTTGAACACCCTGTATAAAAAAATCATTTTTTTAGGACAGACATTGATTTATCCGTCTATTATCTAATGATCCTCAAAATTTCAGTTTGATAAAGGATTCTGTTTTGGCTATGTCGAATTTTAGGTAAAGGTCTGCACGTGTTAAAAATTTCTAAAAAACTTGAATAACTAAAAAATTACTTAATTTTCGAGCATAGCTTCCCTTACAATTTCTATTCACATTTAGGTGCAGAATTGAAACAACAAATATAAACAGGGTGCTAGGTTAAAAAAAATATAACTTTGATCTGCCACGCTTAAATGGGACGGGCTGTATTATTGAAAATATTTTTAGGTTATACACCATTAAAATTTATACAACTTTTGTATTTAAACTTTTTTTCTATCTTCACCCAAAATCAATATATCGGCCGACAACGCAAGTCTTGGACATCCTGTACTATAAAATACATTACGTTTTCACCATGGGTATGCAAGGCGATGCCGCGAGGTGATTTTTTCGCGCACTCACGTTTTTACGAAAAGCGATTTATGACCTTTCAACCAATTTTAATTTACTTCAACCACCGTCTCAATTGAGCACAAATGTGTTCTTCCACTGTTTTGTTTTGTGCACTAATTTAGCCACATCTAAATTAAAATTGAAAAACGTTGACGGACCAGCCATTGCGTCGAAAAGTTCCTTAAACTTTTGAATACGCGACGCTTGCGCGTGAAAATGATGAAAAGGTCTATTGATACTCATCTGCTCTCACCAGTATATTAGTTCCTAGGAACTAACGTTTTTAATAAGCGAGCCATGGAAACGACATATAAACAGCGGCATTTCTGGTAACAGTTGATGATTTTAAAAACAAAAAAATATTTTAAACGAACCTCTGTAACTCTTTTATCAAGCGCCGGCTTCAGATTCTCTCTTCTGTAAAAAATGAAGAGAAAAGCAAGCGTTTCGACAGCGTCTAATATTGTTACAATGGAATCAAACACTGCAGTCACCATGTTTTCTATTATGATTTCCAATTCTTGAACGCTGACGCGAAACTTCAATATTTCCTCATGCCAAGAAGCGGCTCGCACATCCATTACTGTATGTTTTACCAACTCTATTTTCTTCAGACATTGTTTAAACATCTCTTCAATTTCTTCGGCTAATTTCTCTAATTCAATACCGCGCGAACTACTAAATCGTGGTTTCGGAATTGATTCCGTTTCGTCAAATCTTCCAAACACAATCATCGCCTCACAAATTTCAATCATGTCTTTACATCGTGTCATGAAAGAGTCGACATGGTTGAATATCGCTGAGTTATCAAGTATCCACGGACCTTCGTCTCTTTCGGAGTGGAATTTGGCTATCTGAAATACGTGATTATCCATTTAAATTTTAAAATACTAAAATACAACACTAGGTTTAAACTGTACAATGTTGAGATTTATTTTTTATAATAAAAAAGAAAACTGTAATTTTGAGTAGAGCAGTGGTCCTTAAATGGCCGATTTGTGGTAGGAAGCATGTGGGTCATAATATGACTTCATCAGAATAGAGAAAATATTTTTGTACATAATTACAAATTTAAAAAAGTTATACATTGTATAAATTAAATAAAATACAAAGTTTTAATTTATTTATACTCAAGTACTTTATTTTATAACAATTATTTAGCACAACAGTGGCTTCGTCAGACAAAGATCTTTGTCTAACGAAGCGCCACTGTGTTGTGCGAAGAAATTGTTATAAAATAAAGTTCTATGACTTCGTCAGACTTAAAATCTTTGTATGACGACAGACGAAGCCACTGTAATGTTCGAAACAATTGTTGAAATCGAAATTGTGTTTTAAAGACCACCAACAGCTAAGGTTATTTGGGCCTAGCACCAATTCATATTTTCATTTCATTATTTTTTTTTTTAATAATAAATTGAAAATCCAATTGACACTTTTACCAGCTCTCGTGCTAGAATCCGGGAACTGGGGACTTGTAATAGAGGAACCATAGCAACGCCATGTAAACAACAGCATTGCTACACTCTCAGCCATTCTCAAGCCCGAAACAATTGTTATAAAATAAAGGAATAGTGCGAGAGAGATAACGTATAGTTAAACGAACTTGCCAGTGAATAAATCTTCTTATATTTCAAACAGCAGTTGATACAATTATTAAACATTTGTATACTAGCTCTAGTTTTGCCCTCAAATACAGTATCCATGTTCACGTATTCGGTACATTGAAGTATAATTTGATTACTGAGTGCTCGACATAGAGCGGTTATTTTTTCGGGTGAATTATAGTACGGACTCTTGGTCCAAATAAATCTGAACAAATTTAATATATGGCCAATGTAATCGGGAATTTGCAAAGGATCGGTGATCTTTTTTAGCCCGTTGCAGGGTTTATTCAAAATCTGTAAATATTCAATGTTAGACTTGGCCTCCTCCATGCTCTGACTTATTTCTTCGGCAAGAGTTATAAATTGATCAATGTAAGTGGAATTAATTGCTCTTAAGATATCCGTCAAATGCTTCAAAGATTTATCTTGTAGTTGATAATTCAGCCCGCTTAAATTTTCGACTGTAATTAAAAATGAAAGTTAAAAATAAATTAGAACGAAAAAGGAGAAAAAAACTTACATCTGTATACCCAGAAGTCGTATTCGTCAGTTGGACAGAGTAATTCTTGAGGAGACACTTGATCCTGGTCGCCAATAGCGATTCTCACTTGTCTAGTCCAATGGACCGCAACGCCTTCAAGTCGTTTGGTAAGCTCTTTGTCTCTTATAGCTACCTCTACTGGTAGATCAAGTCCTTCTTTCGGTATGTAAATAACAGTTAAACCCAACATTTTGTAATGCATCTCTGTCAGATTTGCCAAAAAAGAATGCAAATGTGTGCAAAAGTCACTCTTGACGCCTGTTAATTCAAGTTAAGAAAAATAAAAGTCGATCAAGTTGTTTATAATGGACTTAAAAAGAAAGACTGTTGCATCAGTAAATGTGTTTTGAGCAAAATAACATTACATTAATCATGGAGGATAGATAGAAAGGAGACTGATCTCAGCAGGCCGCATGTGAAGCACGTGTCCCGAAAATCGATGACGGTAAGGGTTCGCTATAGCTTTAAGCACACCACTGTAGCTATAAGGCCCGAGTCTCATGCAGCACCCTTCTGTATGTAGCCAGTCTACATGATTCTATGAACGAATCCACGGAAACGAGGTATTGTTTACTGTCAGTTAACCTCATCGATTATTTTTTAATTCAGTTTATTTCTATTTTCCAAAACATCAGCAACATTCAAATCGCGCGGATACCCACTCTACTTGGGGTACTTACTGCTTCCGCGTCTCTGCCGCTGGATAGAAACCCTTATTTTCCTCACTTTTTAGACATCAACGAAGCATGGAGATTAGTCTCCTTTCTCTCTATCCTCCGTGATATTAATGTTCAAAACAAAACATTGAATTTATCATTAAGAAGAGTATTTATTGTTTGGACATTAAGTAGGTTAACAACTTGTCGTATTGTATTTGGAATTTTCCAAATACCAAGTAAGAAGTGTTGTAAGTTTTATATAATATATTTGAACATGTCCGGATTGCCATCAACCCTAGGCCAGAACTAAAGAGCACCTCTCATAAAAGAGCGAAAATAAAGGATACTGTCAGGCCAAGTGGTATTGGTAAAAAACATTGGCGAAAAAACATTTTCCATAATCTTAAGAATAGATCCTTCGACGCTGTTATCCACAGTACCAAAATTAATTTGTTCGTGAAAATTTTCCGGGGTGAAAATATCGTGTGGTTGCTCTCTGTAGAAATAAGTTAGATCGTTGACCGGAATTGTTGGGAAACCCAGCATGCATTTCAAAATATCGCCGTCGAAATAAACTGTCAAAACGATATTATTCGGTTCCAGAAAGAAATCTTTTATAACTTCAGTGCATTCGTCGTTCCAGTCTTCTTCTCCCAAGTCGCAAAGTGTTGTTATTCTTTTAACATAGCTATATATTTAGAATTAAAAACAAATTACTAATACAGTGGATCCTTTTATTGTACGGGAGCTTGAGAATGGTCGAGCGTGTAGCAATGCTGTTGTTTACATGGCGTTGCTATGGTTCCTCTATTTCAAGTCCCCAGTTCCCGGGTTCTAGCCCGAGAGCTGGTAAAAGTGTCAATTGGATTTTCAATTATTATTAAAAAATAAATAAACAATGATTTGAAAATGTGAATTGGTGCTAGACTCAAATAACCTTAGATGTTGGTGCAGGTCTTTAAAACACAATTTATTTTAATTGTACGGCTACGGAGCTGTGGGAAAGGTAAACGATTAAGCTTGTCACCCACTTTGATGTGCCGCGTCGCCGAGAAGAAATTTTCGTTGTCTACTTCTTATGAAATCAAATGATGTAAAGTCTACTACCGTGAAACCGACTTGCGAATTTCCACGCCAGAAGTCACGAGGTGTCTAGGGAAGATTTTTTTTCCTGTCGTCACGGCGCGGCACGTCTATATGTTAGGCAAAACTGAACTTATAAAGAAAACTTCCGGAATAACCTGATGGACTGCACTTTCGACGTAGTGCGAAACGCTATATAGGGGAATCCCCTGGAATGTTCCTCACGGCAGTTTGATACTTTTAAATGTAGGCGACAAGCAGTTCCGTCTTTACTATAAGGGCACGTGGGGCACGAGCCCAGAACCTCCGGCCTGATGGGGGCCCCGAAATGCCGAAACCCAGTGCCAATAAAGTCACCAAACAAAAGTAATTGTAATTTGTAATTGTATTTTAAAGACCACCAACAGCTAAGGTTATTTGGGCCTAGCACCAGTTCATATTTTCAATTCATTATTATTATTTTTTTTTTAATAAATTGAAAATCCAATTGACACTTTTACCAGCTCTCGGGCTAGAACTGGGGAACTGGGGACTTGTAATAGAGGAACCATAGCAACGCCATGTAAACAACAGCGCCGCTACACTCTCGGCTATTCTCAAAAGTAGATTAAGATATTTTCATTCACGTTTTTTTGGCTTTCTATAAAAAGGCCCCCAAACTCTGTGTGCCCAAGGGCCCCTGCATGGTCTAAGGCGGCCCTGGCGACTAGCTTAACTTATCCTATGCCGATCCTCTCAAACCTACATTTTAATTCGAATTGCCTATAGTAGATTACTACGCTACTCGTGTCAGGTGGATTATCCATTATGCAAATGAGACATGGAGTAAAGAAGTAAAGGACTTGTGATATTATAATTTATCCATTTTTAAAATCTGTTCATTATACCTAACCAATTTACATAAGTCTTCTTCGCTGTATTCTGCTTTTATCGGTTCTGTTTCCGCGGATGATGGAGACTCTACTTTGGCTGCTTTTTTCTCTGAAAAGTAAGATATTGTAATTCTAATTAGTATTATTAGTGTTGTACCTATTAACGACATAAATACGTATTTAAAAAAATCATCTGTGCAAAAACGTACTGAATTTAATGTGAACTATACATTAATTTTTTCATTGAAGCATAGAACTCTGTCTACTGTGATTGAACAGTTTTCATTTAAATTTCAACAGAAAAATATCAATGTACGAATAAGTATTATAAACATAATTTTATTCAACACATGCACGCTTAAAGTGTTTTTTCGTATCTGTTTTGCGGACCTTAAATAGCCGTTTATTGACTAGTGACCATTATGTAACGCTTTTCAGTGGTTCAATGGTTCATTATGTAACTAGTTTCATAATGATCCATTATGCAACGCTTTTCAGTGCTATAATGAAAAACAGTTGCATAATGAACCATTATTTAACTGTTTTTTTAATTCTATTAAAGTCTAAAACCATGCATGTGTTGAATAAAGTATAGTGTGCAACGCGAGTGTTTTTTTTTATTTATTTATTGTAGATTATAGACGCGTCGACATCTTAGGTCATTAGCGTCTTAAATACATTAAATAACAATTCTCTTAAAACTAAATGACATCACAAAACATCCATGAGCGGAGGTGGGATTCGAACTCACGACAGCGTGATCCAAAGGCCGCTACGCTAACCGTTACACCACTCTGTCCTCGCAACGCGTGTGCTAAATCTTTATGCGTCAGGCTGCGATGTTTTCAGCACTCGTATGCGGTTCCCGATGCATACTAGCCAAAGCTCGTGTGCGCTCGCCTACTACTCGTGCTGAAAACATCAGCTCTCATATTCGGCTCGCGGTGCACATCGCCAAGGCTCGTGTGCGCTCGCCTACTACTCGTGCTGAAAACATCGCGCCTAAAGATGTATTTAGCACACTAGTTACACAATATATATTAAACGTGCAATAAATATTTAAATATCTAATAATAATCAGCCTGCAATTAGACCGTACGGGTTGTTATTTTAAGATCTCCGTACCGATTGTTAAAAAGTTTAATAGCTAAAGAGATAAGTTATAAAAATAAGGCAACGAAAGTAAACATGGACAATGGACATCCTATTCACTTCGGGGAATTTTCAGGCGCCAAAGTTCAATAGCGTGAAATAAAAAGGAAAGCTAAATGAATTTTCACACCTTATTTCAGATTCCAGGAGGGGGGCAGCTGCCCTCCCCTGCTCCCCTCGCGCACGCCCATGGCTACAGTAAGCGGAACTATTAGTTAATAATATAAAATACTGTTTATTTTAACCGATAATTCGTTTTTTAAACAATATTATATACTGTGCATAGCTCTTAAATGTTTTGAATTTGAATATCATCCCTGAACACATCTTGTCAAGTTTTAGTGAAAAATGTTATAATCATATAAACATCGCGTAATTAATGATTATAAAAACGTGTATTTACCCTCACTATCAGAATCAAAATCAAAAGAATCGTCGGATGGTGATGGTGAAGCTGCCATTTCAAAATATATATTTGTATTCAAATCAACTTTTTTGAAAATCCAATCTTAAACGTCTTCTTAAAAAAACATTACTGGAATAACAAATAATTCTAGCATCATAGAAACTGCAAACAACGCGTCATGGCGACGTGTTTGATAAACAATAATATTATCGATTTGTTTCTTATTTTACGTTCTTCATCGGACGCGATACAATTATAACACCACCGATTTATATGTGTGTTATTGTTTATTGTAACTTTATTATAATATTCAACTGTTTAAGGCTAACAATGTCCGATGGCTGTTTGTGTATTTAAATTAACCAAAAGGAGTCGTGTTTCGATTGCTATTGGGCTTTATTTGCTAATAACTATTCAAATTCTAACCGGAATTAGTTTGATCGGATATGGAATATATGTAACCAAAACGATTGGTCCACAAATTTACTCTGAAAGGGCAGAAATCAACTTTGTTTTTGTTGTAATAAGTATGTATGGACTACAAATATGTATCCAATATGTTTCCGGGATTCATATTGTCAATAAGTGTTTGACAAAAGCTAGCAAGTTAGTTATATTTTTGCATAATTACTATTTTCTAATTGTAATTTTAAGAATCGATTGTGACATGTGACTTATCTCGGACAGAGTCACTCATACCCGTGCTTTTTATACACAAAATGGTGAGGTTGGCCAAGCGGGTTCACTGTTTTTACTATTTTACAATGCGTGTTGGTGAATGAATTCTGTTCGATGATCGCGATTTATTTTAAATGATTTATTTCCCCCACCACCGCGAGAAGTTCTCCCCCTGCGAAGCGAAGTCAGGCTGGTGGTGTTTATAATATTAGTAGAATTCCGCCTATATACGCTAAAATGCAAAAGAATTTCAAAGTGACGTCTTGATACTATCCCCCAGGAATTATCCCCCCCAGGCGAGAAATTTATCAAAATAAAATATAACCTATATCACTCAGGGATAGTGTAGCTTTCTATTAGAGAAAGAATTTTTAAAATCGGTTCAAAATTAAAATTTTAAAATAAAATATAAAATATTCAAATTTCAAATAAAATAGGAATTTTTTAAATATCATTTCGCAACAAGGCTCCTCCCCAACTCGGGCACAGCTATTGTAGTCTTCCTAGACCCTTTGTCGTTGGACTTGCACGTGAGGAATAAATTTTGAATAAATTTGTACCTTTTTGACCATTTGAATTATAAGATCGCAATTGTAATTAGCAATTTAAGACAATTATCTCAGTTTAACAAAATGCAATCGGTGTCAGATTTTCGGAATAATATTCTTTCTCTATAAGGTCTGTGAGACCCTGAAGAAGAAATAATATTATTTTGAAACGTTGGTCATAGATCCCGAAGAAGAATAATTTAATAATATTCCGAAATATTGATATGTACCGATAATATTTTTTAACCTATGAGATGGTTGTTTTAATTTGTGAATTACACCTGTGAGGTTACATCTTTAATTTATTTACTTACATTCGTGTGAAATGTTATTAAATTGATAAAATATTTCACATCGTGGAAGTTAGATTGTGAGTTTTTCTTAATTTGCTTAAATAATACTTTTCTGTAGGAAAAGCACGGGTAAACATTTACTTGTATGGACATTGTTCTGTTATAACACTTTCATCAATGGAATAATTATAACGACGTTCGCAACGAAAATCGCCAAACACATAATTCGTTCGATTAGATTCGCACTGCAACGAGGAATCAAGAAGTACCTGTCTGAGCCAAGATGGAAACTCGCAATTGATAGACTTCAGCAGCGGGCGCAGTGTTGTGGTTCAGCTAATTATAACGATTGGCTTGATGCAACTTGGATCACCGCTGATCACATGCAAGCCAATTATACTCTTGAGTAATGACGTTTTTCTCAGATATAGTTTTATAATCAATAATAACGCATACCAAATTTTGCATTTCAGAAGGACCCCTATCGACTTTGTCAACTGGGAAAGAACACATGACCCAATTTCTAACCGTAACAGTTTCTTTGCTGTATTGAACAAAAATTTTCTGCTTCTCCAGTGGACGTTTCGTTCCAACATAATACACATCTTTCTCCATTATCGGGACAAGATACACATATATCTAGTATATGTATTTCCAATTTGTGGAGAATTTATACTAAATCTTTTTGATAAAAAACAATAAAGATACAAAAATGTCGAAAAAATTTGTTATTGGATTACAAAACATTGCTTACCAAAATTCGTTAAGAGAAATGATTGGATTAGGCAAACAACGTAACTACAGGAGCTTGCTCAACTCGTTCTGGCGTTTGCCTGAAATAAACCATCTGTTACTGGGAATACCTGAAATCGTTAGTCAAACACTGAACCATTCCCTGTACCAGCTAGGCATTACCGGGATTGCCGGATTTCAGTGTTTACCGCCGACATATATATTACGTCAAAGCATCTTCCAAAACGTATTCATGACATTCGTATTTTAAAAGGTTCAGTTCGACCATCCTGAACACTTATACCTATTATCTCGTAGGGCTACCGGTTTATTTGACTTGAAAACATTTTAACTCCAATCAAATAAAAAAAATTAGCATCTTCCAAGATTACTAAATTATTATCTTCCTTGTTTTTATTTCAAGTTTACAAAGAAAGAAAGTACTGACGCTTCCATGGAGCTGTTGCAAGATCAACTTCGCGCTACCTTGTTTTCACGACCCACGACAACAAATTATGTCAGCAGACGTATGGAAATCTCAACCAAAAATTATTTTGGAATCAATTTACAACGATGGATGTTTAGGAGTCCTGAGAAAACCCATTGAAAACGGTTTCATCCTATTCATCCTTACGAACGTTTCTTTGATTTTGCTTCAGGTCAGCAAAGGTCAGCATAATAATAGTCTTCTAGCATTGTGTTGTTTTTATATTGGTAGTGCCGGATTCGAGGGAGGACAACAGGGTCTACTGCCACGGAGCCTACACAAACTGCCCGAAATTTGTTTTTTAAATCTAGGAATACGATTTTGATCCGATATTAGCACTCGGTTAAGACTCTTTCGGCCCCCAAGTTTATGCTATAATCACGAATTTGTCTTAATAGTTGATACTTGATGGAGTTTTCTGACTTCCAAGTATAATTAATTAATTGTTAGTTTAATTGTAGTTTTGACTTTATGAAATTTTTGGTAGCGTTCTAGCAATTTGAGCGAAAAAATAATATCACACGTAAACGTTTTTAGAATTGTTTTTTTGATGGCTCCCACATCCTTTAATCCGGCCTTGTATATTGGTATTATTTACGAAATCGAAAAACTGTTTTTGGTTTCATTTCAGATCATTATTACGGTAGTTTTACGGGTTATGTTTACATCGGCTCAGAATGCGGTACGGTTAGGTAATCCGGACGGTAAGGCGCCGGGTTGGATATTTGGAAGAGGAGATTGTGGATTCAACATCGGGCCAACTTTGAGTAAAATCATTCTTAATCGTCATAGACGGTCACATGAAGAACTTACGGTATGTTTTTACATATATTTTTTATTTTATTTAGTTGTTTTTGTGCAATATATTTTAAGTTTATTCTATAGGTGATAACTTATATTTTTTATACATCACGAAGCCTAATTTTTACTTTCCAATATACACAGTTCAAAAAATCAATGAGTTTTTGTTAAATTTAAATGTCTTTAAATTCCCTGAATCCAAAAAAGTGATTTTAAAAAAAATTGTCTGATTGTCGTCCATTAATTGTCCAAATCGCTGCATCCATTTTGCTCAAATTTTGCATGCCGAGGTAAAATTGCAAAATAGGTCCTAACTCAAATGTGGGAGAAATGGCCCTTTGAAACGGTAAAAACCGAAAAAAATTTCTTGATTTTGATTAAATTTTACACTTGGATATTCCCTTATTGCCAGTATGAGACTATGACTAGTTCCCCCTAAAAATTCAGGAAGGGAGACTGAAGGTGACGATGCATGCTATAGTTCGTCCGAGTTGTTGGTCAGATGGGAGCAAATATTTTTAAACAGTTAAAAGTGTTGTCAAAACACAAAATAGTTTTAAAAGTTTATTCGATATGTACTAAAAGTTCTAATACTAGTCCTAATATCCTAGGCATATTAGAGAGAGACAGAGCGATTCTCTCTCATGATGATGTTGCTATCCCAACATTGTATAAACTAGTATAGGAAATGCTCGGTCCATTTACACCGTATCCCAGATGATGTGTACATAGGGAATTAAGCAATGGGACAAAATGTATGGATCAGAATAAGCCATAATATTCTTATTTGCCAAAGCTGATAACTTGTGACCAAGCTTTCTAGTCCAGTAATTTTAGATTTCCACTGCAGAAAAATTCCCAGTTAGCTGATTTTTTTTTATTTACCTTCGTTATGGTGTTTTAAAAAACGTGTAAAAAGTCCCCATCGATATCGTGCCGGCGTTGCCAGATATTCGAGGTTCAAGTTCACGATAGACGGTTTTTTGCGAATTTCTCGGTTCCGTTCCATTTTTGTAAAAAATGGTTATCATCAATCTTGTAGAGGACGACATTATCTACAACTTTTGTATAAACATTTTTTGTCTTATTAAAGTACCCGCGGCTTCCTCCCCCTCGATTTTACATAACGGGATTATGCTGCTTCCCGAGGGCCTAACATAATGATTTGTACCATTATTTTAGGTTGAACTTAAAGCTAACGATCAATTATAATTTTATCGAAATTAATGCAGTAGTTCTCTACTTATAAGCAACCAAACATACAAATCGACAGCGCTCAAACAGACAGACAGACCGAAAATTTTTTTCGAAAATACGATATTTATACTTAACATCAATTATAAAGATCATTCGTAAAGTAATTTCGTAAAAAAAATTTACAAGGGTTGAGAGAGTGCGGATAAAGTACGAGTATGCTTTGCATACCGTATAACGCACTCTACTAAGAAAAGCTCGGAGTAACCATACTTTTAATTTTTTTTTCAAAATTCCTTTACGAATACTCCTTATAATTGTTATAAAGACTATTCGTAAAGAAATTTTGTAAAAAAAATTAAAAATGTGGCTATTATTACTAGAGTGCGTTATACGGTATGCAAATGCATACTCGTACTTTATCCGCACTCTCTCAACCCTTGTAAATTTTTTTTACGAAATTACTTTACGAATGGTCTTTATAATTGATGTCAAGTATAAATATCGTATTTTCGAAAAAAATTTTCGGTCTGTCTGTCTGTTTGAGCGCTGTCGATTTGTATGTTTGGTTGCTTATAAGTAGAGAACTACTGCATTAATTTCGATAAAATTATAATTGATCGTTAGCTTTAAGTTCAACTTAAAATAATGGTACAAATCATTATGTTAGGCCCTCGGGAAGCAGCATAATCCCGTTATGTAAAATCGAGGGGGAGGAAGCCGCGGGTACTTTAATAAGACAAACTATAAATCGTAGACAAAAAATGTTTATACAAAAGTTGTAGATAATATCGTCCTCTACAAGATTGATAATAACCATTTTTTACAAAAAATGGAACGGAACCGAGAAATTCGCGAAAAACCGTTTATCGTGAACTTGAACCTCGAATATCTGGCAACGCCGGCACGATATCGATGGGGACTTTTTACACGTTTTTTAAAACACCATAACGAAGGTAAATAAAAAAAATCAGCTAACTGGGAATTTTTCTGCAGGTGGGTGATTTTAATATCTAAAATTACCGAAGTATTCTTTTTATGGAAAAACAATTTTAAATATTTACACGTAAATCGTATGTATACATCAAAATGGGACAGCCTGTATTTTAACGTCTTTGGTGTACATTGCACTACACTATACAATATCTACTACAGTAGACTCGCGATATAGTGAACTAATTAATGCACACCCAGTTCACTATATCGATTTGTTCACTATATCGAACATTTTTTTAAATTTCTTAAAAGAACGTTTTTCTTTAGTAAACTAACTTTATTGACATATCTGCTCTTTTGAAAGCTGAAGCTCATTGATTTTTAAATGTAGAGTTCTTTTACATTAAGAAAAAAATGTCTGTTCACTATTTGGAGTAGTTCACTATACAGTATGTTCACTATACCGCGAGTCTACTTAGAAGATACGTTTGCTACACAAGTGAAACAGTAAGACAAAAAATACAGTGTATATAATATTCTTCATTATGACGCCCTATATGTACAATATACTGTAATGTATTGCGACAAATTATTTTACATTTTTACTTTTACAGACGCTATAAAACTTATTTGTCGTAAATAAGTGCATATTAACTTCTCAAAATTGTATTTTTTTAGAATATAGCAGAGAGCGACGAAGAATCTATATCAACTGATACTTCAAAACCTGATAGTGATAAGTCCCATGGGAAATCCTCGAATGATAAGGTGAAAAGTTATAGGGATAAGGTGAAAAGCTATGGGGATAAGGTGAAAAGCTATAGGCATAAGTTTAGAAAAAAACGGAATAAATCTCCTGATCAGACAGATGTGTCTGAAACTAACGACACTGATTATTCTGAAAAAGAGGCGCTTATGATGGGCTAAGAAGTTAATTTATTGTGTCTTTATTATTAATTTAAATGTTACTTGTACAAATATTTGAATTGATGTTAATTTTATTCTAATACATAACAGCAAACCTACTTTATACTTATAGTATAATTTGCGTCTATCTTTTTTAATTTTTGGTTCATACGATTATAAAATAGTATTTTTAATAATTTTCTTAAAATACTACTATTCATAATGAACCTATCTCTCGTAATAAGAGCGAGAGGTCGTTATTGCTTGTTCTGTATCCTGTCACCTATCCAGCAGCAGTCTGGCAACAGTCTTGTGTTGGAATTTTGGAGGGATTGACAAGTGACATCCATGACAGCTGATATATAAAAAAAATGGATGTGTGCTTATGACCACACGACAGAAATTAAAACTTCAGATTTTCTAATTTTTGGTGTTATCTATTATGGCGCATTTATGAACTAAAAATAATTTATTATTAAAATACTAAAGTTGTATTTTTAATTAATTCCACCTTGCCCTTGGTTTCAAAAAAATTATAATTATTGTCAAAGAAAGAATATAACAAACATAAAAAAATATATAAATAAATATCATGTACAATTTAGAAAAAAAAAATGCCAAAAATTCTACGATGCCTTCAGTTCTCGAACCCAGGTTCCTATGTATAGAACGCAAAGAAGTAACCAACTGCGTTATGAATGGAAGTGTGTAGACGACCGTTTTTATGATATAAGTATGTTGCGAAGGTCAGGTTGAGAACGGTCAGCTTGCGAACGGTCAGGTTGCGAATTATTACAGTTATTTGCGAACGCTTCACATTATTTCAGTACCCAGGCAAAAAGTGCTTAACGCGCCTAAGGAAGTTTTCACTTCAAAACTTAAAAAAAAACCTCCTTCAAAAAAGCCACTAAAATTATAACAATTTAATATAGTTTACGATCATCGCGTAGGATGACGATACTTTCGCTTACTTTCGACACTATAGGTTTTGATAAGTGAGTCAGTATCAAAATACGTGATTTTTGAAAGGCCATATCTTTTTGTAGCATATAGTTAGAAGCTTGAATTTTTTACAAGACTATGGGTTACTTGTAAACATTAGTTTTTGATATTAATTTCTAGTCGTTTTTGAGAAAAAGACTGACAACAAAGTGATCCTATAAGGGTTCCGTTTTTTCATTCTGGGGTGCGGAACCCTAAAAATCATTGCATTTTCCAAAAGCTATTGTGGAAAACAATTTTTCTTTATTTTTTGAGGGTGGTATAATCAGAATCGGACCTTATCTCGGATCCTATCACCATACTTCCATTTTTTACGGAACATGAAAATAAAAATTGAAATTTGCAAATGTACAAGGTAAACATGGAATATCATGTATAAAAGATTTTTTTCGTTGGAGAGCAGCCAATTATATAATTGTTTCGAAACATATAGGAAAAAATCATTTTACCAGCCAGTGGTCACAGTCAGGATTCTAACCTGAACCTTTCCAATTTCGCGTCGGAATGAGCTTACAATACTCAACTGTGACATGATTGCTAAATTAACATTCTCCTTATATGCTTCGGAATCAATAAGGAGAATGTTAATTTAGCAATCATGTCACAGTTGAGTATTGTAAGCTCATTCCGACGCGAAATTGGAAAGGTTCAGGTTAGAATCCTGACTGTGACCACTGGTTGGTAAAATGATTTTTTCCTATATGTTTCGAAACAATTATATAATTGGCTGCTCTCCAACGAAAAAATCTTTCAATTGCATACAACCGTATAAAAAAACTATTATTATCATGTATAAATTAATTAATGTCGACATTGAAAAAACGCCTAGGTTCTAAAATTCTTGTTCTGATATAAATTGAGCAATATTTCGAAGCAAACAATATTCTGTAGGTATAAATATTACGGTGAAGAAAAGGTGATGGGGCTTGGTTCTCGTGGTCCACTGGTCCATATCAGACAAAACTATATTCCCGCAAACACAATACTCATCCTACATGTTGTTTTGTATAGCAAACTGGTTCAATATAGAGACTGTTCGTATATCTATCGATCATAGCGGATGAATAAATGGTTGTAAATTATAGACGCTCGACAAGTGAGGTCATATGCAAATACAGGGTGTTCACGGAAACGTGTTCTAACATGGGTAACTTTGTTAATAGTCAAAGATGGAAAGCCGCTTAAATGGACAAAGTAGTGTGAAATTGTCTATCTATTAAAAATTCGTCGAAAAAACAAATGAATTACGCGCAGTTTTTATTTTATTTTAAAAAACGTTAAGATGGTCAAATTCTAATATCGAGTGTAACTTTTTAAGTATTGATCGTATTGAAAAACAATTTGAACATCCCTAGAGCAACTTTTTACGATGAATAGAAATCTGATTAATTTGATGTATCATATGCCACATTTAAAAAATTCGCTGTTAACGTCCCATATTAGAGACCCATTAAAAACAACTCAAATTATAATTATTCAGTTCTGTCAAACTACGATTTATAATTAATTTTATAATTGAAATTAGGAGAGGAAATCTCAGTGGCAAAGGATCAAATAAATTGCAATACTGATGAATTAAAATTGCATTGTTAGCTTACGTTTCGGCGCTCTTTACATCATCTTCAGAGCATCAATGCTGTCAAAAATTGCTCTGAAGATGGTGTAAAGAGCACCGAAACGTAAGCTAACAATGCAATTTTTATTCATCAGTATTGCAATTTATTTGATCCTTTGCCACTGAGATTTCCTTTCCTAATTTCAATCATCATCTACGGATCACCATTTCTCTATAGTCTATATACCATAGAGTTTTTTAACATTAATTTTATACTTTAAAATCACTTCAAAATTTCGCACTACTTACTTAATTATAATATGTCAGTTGTTTTTAATTGGTCTCTAATATGAGACATTGGGAACTTTTTAATTGTGGCATGTAAACACCAAACTAATCAGAAAATAAGCAGAATTCGAATATATAAAAATCCAATATGGCGTCCATAAAAAAAGAAGTTTGTAGAAGTATCCCGAAAACCAATGAATTAAAAAAATTGCACACTACGTCATTCTTATCTTCGTAAAAAGTTGCTCTAGGGATAGTTTTTCGATACGATCAAAGCTTGCGGAATTCATTTGTTTTCTCGACGAATTCTTAATAAATAGATAGATAATTTCGCACTACTTTGTCCATTTCGTCGGCTTTCCATCTTTGATAATAATAAAGTTATCCATGTTAGGACACGTTTCCGTGGACACCCTGTATAGTTTATAGTCTATAACTACTATAACGATAATAGCAGATTGTTCATTATAATATTTTTTTTGACTAGTCGTTGCAATTTCGGGATCCCAAAATCGAAAATCCCTGATTCTGCATACTAAAAAAGTAACCACAAAACACTACGACTTTTTTTAACATTCGTTTTTTAACATTCGTTTCGTTTCATCAGGAGATGATTAATTTTAATCATCTCCCCTAATCATGGTTAGCGAAATGTGCGTCGTGAAAAAAGTGTTATGCTGGGTTTCGGATTTAAGAATGTTATTAATAGGGTCTTTCCATGATTTTTTTTGCTGAGAATGAAATCTTAGTACGTCAGTTACTTTTAGAATAAAAGCATAAACAAAAAGCAAAGTCGTGCACAGGTCGTGACTCGTGTTGCTACCGCAGATATTTATGTGCAGCAGCCAGCAATACTCTATTTCAAACAGCGCTGGATTTACACTAGGGGCTAGTGCCCAGGGCGGCAAATTGTCAGGGGCGGAAAAATTTGGAACGTGAAAACATTAATAAATAAAATACTTTTTCTCATTATTAAGAATGTGTATAAAAATATGAATACTGCAGTTTTATTTACAAAATTGTGAAAAAAAAACTTCAGTGTGGGGCGGCATTTTTCACGGTGCCCCAGGGCGGCACTTAGGGTAAATCCGGCCCTGATTTCAAAAACAGTACGAGGTAGCTAGTTGAAATTTTCACAGAGTGTGTGTCGTTATGGCATGAATCCTAGCAAATAATAATGAAATAATTAATCAATTCATTTTATTACATTATTGTTGTTATAATATTATGTTAACAGTAGTAGGTCTCATTCGTGTACAGTATTATAGTATAGCTATAACAGATGGCTGGTATCGAGCTGTACTACCAATTAGTGAGTCGTTTGAATGAAGGTGTTAAAACATCGCTTTGCATCGGTCGTTTAGCTAAGTTAAAGTATTAAATAGACTCCAGATCTGAATACCTGGCTCGATTCCGGATTTCGGGCCGCAATATTTTTGTTTTTTCATTTATCAAATATTCTGTTACTATATTTTTTTTTTACTTTAAAATTTAATTTAATTTGATACGGAAAAATTTTGAAAGACTAAAAAGAACAAAATAAAATACACTTAAGCAAAAAAAACTTTTTAAAAGCAAGGTTAAATAAATAAATCTGTTAATTTTTTACCCCTACCTAACTTCTTATTTTTATTATTTATTGTACGGAACCCTCGATGCGCGAGTCTGACTCGCTACACTTGGCCGATTTTTTTAGTATTTATGAATGTCTTCATACCAAAGGTTCCATCTCTCTTTAAGAGGTTCATTAATCCCTGGATTGATACAGAATATTGATCCCAAAAATCCTCTAGGATTCGATTCCGGGACTGACCTTCACTTCAACTGCGTCTATCTCGTCACAATATTTGTGTCACTTTTAGTACAGAACTATGGACTATGGTGATATTATTATGCTATGTGCCTATGTTTAGTAATTAATAAAATCTCTCTGAGCTTTTGACCCGTGTTGTCGGGCGTCCATGATCTACATTATCTATCTATGCTATGAGCCACTACGTTTCATACACACTGTATACACAATATGTGATCATATGGAGCTGTGCCCTCCCACTTAGGGCTTTGGGGCCGTGGGTGCCCCCTCTGTGCCTTCTGCACATGCTGCTCTCGAACCTACCTGTTTTGAAAACACTGTCGCGTTGTTTTATTCATTATCATTCGTGTGCTAAATTTATTAAGTTTTCAAACAATAATTTGAATTTCGGAAAAGTGGTTTCTAATTAATGTTGTTATTAGTGATTATCAATTATAAATATTGTTGTTTTTATGTGAAAGCAATGCTTTTGTCATTATTATAAAATATTTTTTGTGTGTAACTGGTTATGCACCTGTTTTGATAATGACAATATTTTATCAATATAATGTGACAATAGTTGTTTCTCTTTCTAAATGTACGATTTGTCTTAGTGTAGAGGGAGATAGGTTTATCAAATAATTTTTGTGCACCAGTGAAACTAATAAAAAATTTAATTTTAAAAGAAAGCGTAATTGAAAATAATATATTTTACTTAAAAATACTTTTTAAATATTGTGAAACTGAAGTAATAATATTGTATTTGTTTATCATTATACAAATGCTTTTATGATTTTAAAACTACAAAGATAATATCTATATTGGCCATTGGGGGTTCAGTTCATTTTAGTTACTTTAGAGACGACATTTCACAGAAGATTTTAAAATTTCTTTATTTTTTTAATTTTAATTTTGTTAAGATTTGTTGTTTCTCGGGGTAGGTCTTCCGTTGGGCTTAATGCTTATCTGACAGGTGTAAAATAATAATCAATAAAACATTATTTACAAAGTCAAATTGTTCTTGCACAGAATCTGTTAGTAACAACCTGCTTAATATTTAAATATGCAACAAATTAACGTGTAGATAAAAAAAATTATATTGACTATTTTCACAATTTACAAAAATCAAAGTTTACATTTTATTCAATTTCACGATTTATATATTGATTTATCGGTTACCTTGTTCTTCAGTATCAACATCCAGTGATTTATTTTGCTATTTATTTAGGTACCTACTGTTTATAGCTTTTTTTTGCAACGAAAAAATTACATACAATTATTAATTTAGATTAGATATTATTGTAAAAAAATATGTAAAGAAGTGTGCATCAGATAAGGCATAATTGCGAAGGTCCTTACAAGCGCCTCGGTAGCGCAGTAGGCAGCGCGTAAGTCTCATAATCTTAAGGTCGTGAGTTCGATCCTCACCCGGGGCATTAGTTTTTATGTATTTTTATAACACGCAAATATTTATATTTTGCATAAATTAACATATAAAAGTTGTCAGTTTTTCAATGACAAATAAAAATTGGATCATTACCTAACTGAGAATAATGAAGGAAAGAAAACAAGGTAAATCTTCATCGGCGATTAATAACATAGGTACTTTATTCAACATAACATACACGCTTTAGAGTTTTTTTAGTATCTATTTTGCGGACCTTAAATAGCCGTTTATTGACTAGTGACCATTATGTAACACTTTTCAGTGCTATAATGGTTCATTAAATGTCTAATCGTTACATAATGAAAAACAGTTGCATAATGAACCATTATGTAACTGTTTTTTTTAAATTCTATTGAAGTCTAAAACCATGCATGCGTTGAATAAAGTATAGTGTGCAACGCGTGTGCTATGTCTTTATGCGTCAGGCGTGATATTTTCAGCACTCGTATGCGGCTCGTGTGCGTATGCTACTCGTGCTGAAAACATCGCGCCTGACGTATAACGATGTATTTAGCACACTAGTTACACATTATACTATTAAATTAGTATAGTAATTATATTTACAATAATTTTAAAATTATTAAACTATAATATTATTAAAAATAGAAAGTGTTACTGTTCTGAGGTAGCTAATAATATAGTACAGTAAAATTACGGACAAAAACCCTGTCACCTTAAAAAAATTTACGGATGAGACGCCTTTTTACCAAAGGGGTGAGGAACATTAACATAAGACAAGTCAAAAACCAGAATGGCGTATCCCCACCTCCAGCACAAGGTGGCGCCATCTTGAAAAACGTTGAAATAGATTTTTCTCGTTTTCTACTGGTTTTATGAAAAAACTTTTTAGACACGAAATGTTAGAAATAAAATTTTACACATTTTTCACATAGGGCGCCAAATTTACCAATAATCTCTTAACTAAAAACAAGTGAACCAAAAAACATCTGATTGTGAATTCAGTTACGTTTTGCGTATGGCCACGTGTAAACTGTGAAAGGTCCAAACTTATGATTTTTATCAATCATTGAATGCAGAACAATAATTAAATTAGGTACTACTGGTTATTCAAAAGAGTTTCATTAAAACTGATTAATGATAAATAATTACTTGTTTATAATATTTGAATAACTAGTTTTTGCTACACCAAGAACTTAATGAATGCAATAATAATTATATTTAGTAACATTGCAGTGTTTGTGAAATTTGAATAAATGATTTTCTATTAAATATTCGTAATTTTCCTGTTTAAAATATCATATACTTAAAAATAACCTAAAAAACAAGGTAGTGTATGAATTTGACAGATAAACAAATGAACGTAAAATGAATAAAAAACAAAACAATGTGTGACAGCTGTGGGCGTCGTCGTCAGGCCCACTCGCAAGGTGACACTGGCGACAGCAAGGTGCGTGGAATTAAGGACAGTAGTAATAAGAAGAATATTAATTTGTTATCGAGAAGTTATCAACCGAGAACAAAGTCGATAGATCGAGTGTCGCGAAGGCTGTGCGCCGCCACCAGGAAAGCGGCTGCCAGCAACGAAGACATGTTGGATGCTGTGGACAGCATAACGGTAAGTGCAGTTTGATAAATACAAATCTGTAAAACTGGCTGTTATGTTCACTGTCCAGTGTTAGCCGTGCCCTCCATGGGCCATGACTTGGCCAATATAGTGACATCGGTTGAAACGTTGAATGCTAACCTAAGATCATATGTATACCGGGTATCCAAGCTAAAACTTTCCACACAGTTCATTGTTTTTCCTTTTGAGTTAAAAGTTGGAAACTTTGGGGGGTTAAATAATCGATATGAGGGCACAGCCTGACATAGATGTCGAATCGTTACGCCGCTCCTATAACCACGTATACTCAACGTTGTTATTGTAAGTTGCACCCTGTAATTTTTTGACGGATTCAGAAAAAGGACCTCATTTTGAGCATTTTTTGTATAAAAAAGTACTAAGTTAAAGTGAATAGTTTGCAACCTTTAACTCAAAAGACAAAAGCGAGGGCAAAACGATGAAATGCGTGGAAAGTGTTCGCGTGGACACCCGCTATAATTAATAGCGTTAAATCCGGCGTTGATCATGTCCTTCATGACTTATAGTACAGTAAAATTAGGTACCGAAAAAAACCGTGCCTGCACCTTGAAATAATTTACGGATGAGATTTCTTTTTCGCAAAGGGTTGTTTGACATATTAAGACAAGTCAAAAATTGCAAAATGGCGTAACCCCACTCTTAGCACAAGGTGGCCAAATCTTGAATAAATTTTGTAATCGATTTTTCTCGTTTTCTACTGGTCCTATGCAAAAACTTTTTTGATAAGAAATGTTGGAAATAAAATTTTACAAATTTTTGGTCATAACCGCGATACTGTGTAGTTAATATTTCGAACCGTAGAGGGTGCCGAAGCATTACGATTGCCTAAGTGCAATCTATCTAGCACTCAAAACGATTTTTATTACCTTTCGCAAAAATTTTACAACAGTTTACCCCAAACAATTAAAGATCTACCTGACAATGTTTTTAAAAATAAAATTAAAAAAACTCTGACTGAAGCGTGTCTATACAATATCAAAGATTTTAACATGTAATTTTATTTGTAATCTGACCCGTCATATAGATACTTGTATCTCCAATGTGACTAAATAAACTATCTATCTATCTATCTAACCAAAAATCTGTTTTTCTCCATTTTCTCCCGTGGGAGTCGCTTTCTCGGATCATTGTAAATGTAAAAGTTGTAGAACTTGAAGAAATGTACAAAAATCCGTTTCAGTCATGTGAAATATTCCGGCGCCCCTGATGCGGCATGTTTTCTAACGTATATACTACATTGTAAACGAATAGTGTAGCTGACATCGTCTTCTTGCTTAGAATCACTTTTGCTACATCTATTTTTTAGCTTATAATATGCTCAGCAACAGCATAAATGTCCATTTGCTTTAACATCAGTAGCGTAATTAAAGGGGGCACAGAACAGCGAGGTGGGTACCAAAAGTATGGTCGATAACCAACCAGAGGCATAGTCAGAAATTTAAATAAAGGGGGTGGACTTTTAAAAGAGATTTCCCTTGACATAAAATGCCTTACATAGTTTACCGATTTAATTTGTCTTCAATCGATGCAAATAAATCAAATCGGAATTTTGTCTGTAAGTTTTGACTTAGCTGTAGGTACTGTTAATAATATAGGATACCTAGACCGAAACAGTCATTTTCATAGTTTTCGTCTGTTTGTTTGTTTTTTCTAAGTTAACTCAAATTCTACTGAACCGATCTTGATCGAATTTTAACTATGTTTGTTATATATCAGTGTAATAATATAGGATAAGTTTATGTAGGGTGCTCCAGATCGAACGCCCACGGACAGTACAGTGAAATAGAGAAAACAATTCTATGCAGAAAAGTCCTTGGACATTTTTTGATTCGATGTACCGTTATAACTTCCTTATGTATATTCCGCTCAACTTACCGGATCAAAAAATGTCTAAGGATTTTCACTGTAATGTTCGTGAACGCTCGATCTGAGGCACTATGAGCAGTAGTAAAAAAATTCGACTGATGACCAGTCCTATACTTCCCACCTAGTAAATATTTGCAAAAAATAAACACTCTTTTTTTTTATTCTTTGACTAGGCCCAAATAACCTTAGCTGTTGGTGGTCTTTAATACACAATTTATTTTTTATTCTTTGAAAAAAGCATGGCCCTCTTTTTTGTTTGGTGATCTACTGATGGCTAGCTTAATATAGCAAAAATCATGGTTACATTGATTTACGTACAATTTTCTTTTTTTAGTAAAATATTTTTTTTCTCGAAAACTATACATTTTAGAGAAAAAAAATATTTACATTTTTTTCATATTATAACATCTAGAATTCATTTATATTTTTTTTACCTATGTTAATATGTGACATTGAGAACGTTTTTTTGAATATCTCAGGATCCACTGAACCGATTTGACTCAAAATCTAATTAGATCTAAGTTAAAGGCTGATAAACCCAATAGAATAATCGGCATGGCCGTATGTTGTTCCGTTCTTACGATATCGAAGGCGAAAAATTGACCACATACACACACACACACATACAGACATTAGTCAGAAAATGATCTTAAACGATTGCTAGGGTCTCAAAACGTGAAGATCTGTTAAAATCTCGGAATATTTTTTTCGGACTAAATCCATTACTTCCCTACCATAGTAGAGGTGGGAAATAAAAATCGACATTAACGTGAATGAAGCCGCGATCAAACATTAGTAAAATAATATATTGGAAGGTCGCTAAAACATTCGTACGTACGAGGTGCACTCCCCATCATTTCCCTCTGAATTTTTTTCATTATCTCAGCTCTCGAAATTAAATATAGTTTCTAAAATATGTATATTTTAAGTGCTTCTATAAGATGTCTATACTAGTGCCATTGGCGGCGGAAGGACTTGGGTGAAGGCTATAGACTAATAATCATTTATGAAATCTTACACTGACCTGGGGGGGGGGGCTTCCTATCTATGGGCCTTCCAACGTCAATAACTAAGGGCTCTCAAACTTTGCTTGATTCAAGTCTTCCTTAATTTACATTTTAAATATAACTTTCCCAAGTACCGTTTATGGAAATAAAAATCTTTTAAAATTATCTCTACATAGTATAAATTGAAGTCGCTTTTCGCGTCTATCTGTCTGTCTGTTTAACCGCTAACTCCTCCTAAACCACGCAACGGATTTTGATGCGGTTTTCACCATCAGTTAGATAATTTTTCACGGAACATTTATATATATAGAATTCGAAGTTGCTATATTTAAATAGAGCAATTTGATCCTTGAAAACAGTTTTAAGAATTGTTGGAAATGAGAACTTCCGTGGCACAAAGGATCATCAGTATTGCTTTTTATTGATCCTTTGTGCCACGGAAGTTCTCATTTCCAACAATTCTTAAAATTTATATATATATATAGCATAATTAATAAATAATAATAATTAATAATTAATTAATTAAATTCGTAACCCGACCGTAAGAATTCGCAACATACTTAATATCATAAAAACGACCGTACATAACTGTTCCACTCGTAGCGTAGAGGTAACGTCGCAACACTCTATGCACAAGGACCCGGGTTCGGAAACTGATTACATCGTAGAATTTTTGGCTTTTTTTTCTAAATTCTACACGATATTTATTTATGTATTTTTTTATTTTTGTTATATTCTTTGACAATAATTATAATTTTTTTGAAACTAAAAATTATATATAAAAGCGAACGAGCGAAGCGAGTGAGTAGTGTATTGCACCCGGGCGAAGCCGGACGGGGTCGCTAGTGTTATTATAAAAATTAAAAACTAAAATTCGAAATTAATAGAACAGAAATATGTAGTACTTATATTCAAATGAAATGCGAGTGCTCTGTAATACTGGCAATATATAACTGAGTACCTACCTAACATAATATAAATGTTAATATGGGGACTATGTTAACGAAACACTGTGCAAGGCCTTTTTTATATGATCCAGAAGGGCCGAAACCCGGCTTTATAAGCTGTTATATTATAGCTTGCATATTGCATATTATCATACAAATACATAAAATCAGGGAGTCTGTAACAATTAACTGAACATTATAAAAAATACAGTTGTGCCACTGGCTTAGATCACGTCATTTTTAATTTGATATTCATAACGTGCAGTGTAAAAACGAACATAAATTCAATATAATTTAGGCAGGCAAGACTGACTTGATTTGCAGTGGCGTAGATACATTATTTTGCGAATGAACAAAATGTTGACATTAAATGCAAAATAATGTCTTCATGAATGATTATAATCTATTAAAACCAGTCAATTAAACACGCCATAATAATAATTAATTGTAATGGCGTGTTTATTTCACCGGTAAGATGGAGGATGTCTGATTTTTGGAATCTCAGTTATGAGTTAAATAGTGGAAATAATAAATTTTTAAATTCAGTAAAGTTATGAACTAGGTAACATAATATTATGTATGTAGAAAATTTTTTTTTTATAACAACAACGATAGAGCAATCGGCGAATTGTACTCTCCATATAGTAAACTTGACCACGCATGGCCTGTTTTTTTATCGGCTGATCGACTTCAGAGCGCTCGGAACGATTTCAAAATCGTTTGCTGGGTTCAGTAAGAAAAATATGGATTTCATAGAAGTTACAAGTGCTCGTGCACTACTTCTTAAATCGCGTCAAAAGAAATACAAAAAAAAGGGTGTGGGTCTTGGGACCTCCGACAGATGTGAAACATCAAAGAAAACGTTATTGAACTCGGTGGTATTCTCTATGTAGTAGTATATATTTTTTCAAAAGCAGCAACTAATTGTTATGCTGACGTAATTCTATATACTGCATTGTAACACCGCGTGTGTTACAGTGCACACCTGAGCCAAGAGAGGGAGAATGTCGCAGTGGTGGGGAGAACAGCAGCGAAGGAGCGGACCAAACATTTCGTTGCATATTTCCCCTCACGTGGCTGTTCACAGCCCGACATAAGATGTTTCACATCAAAAAGAATGACTGCATTCAAAGATAAGTCTAAAGAGTTTAGACTTTAGACTAATGACGGGACAGTTTTCTCAGTCCTATGAAGATTTATGATCACGTCCTCAGAAATTTTTCAACTACACCAAAATGCCAGTCAACAATATTATGTTACTTGCACCGATTTCACCCAATATAACATAATATCAAAATTTCGTTCGTGCCTGTATCTCAAGTAATGAGAGACTATAACTTTTTATCATAAAGTGCGAGACGAGTTTCGACCAAGGAAATTGATTTTTCTGATCTGTGATTTAACAACTATAGAATTTAACTGAAAAAGTACATATTTTTTAGAGCCAAAAAACGTCTTCGACTACGGTATATCAATATCTGGGAAAACTTTCTGAGTTACAAACAATCAAAGGTAAAAATGCCGTTGAGTATTATTAAAAACTAGCGGCCCGGTCCGGCTTCTCCTGGATGCTATGAATTTATGATTTATTATTCCCCCCGCGAGAAATTCTCCTCTTGCGACCCGGGTGAAGCCGGGTTAGGGTGGTGTTTATAATATTAATAGGATTCTGCCAATACGCTAAAATACAAGAAAATTGCAGTTCCGTTTTGTTACTATCCCACGGGAGTTATACCTACATTTTTCCGGGATGAAAAGTACCCTATGTCCTATTCCGTTCAGCCGTTACGGAGCTGAGTGGTATTAACAAACATACGCACACACAAACTTTCGCATTTATAATATTAGTAGATTACTCATTCGCTCGCTTAAAATATCGTCGATATCGTATAAAAATAATCCGTCTAGGAATCTATAGGAAATTTAACGCTTTAAAAATTCAATAGGGTGGAAACTTTGTAAGTTATAAATATTCTACAGATTTTTTGCAAATTAGAAGTGACAGTTACGAAAAAATACGCATCTTTTCTTAAAAAAAGTAAAGATCAAATTAACAATCGTTTAAAGAGAATAGTAGATTTTTTGGCACCACATGACCGAAAGGCTGCGTCTAAAAATCTGATATGTTTGTAAGGTGCCTAAGACAAAAAAGAATCGCGAACCAGTATAAACAAAACACGCGCTTAACGGGTTAATATAATAATATTATTATCATCAGTGTGTTTATGGTATATAGTACTACTACTACTTAATAGATACCTTATGTGTAGATGACGTCAACCTCTCCCGTCTAGCGATCTGTCGAGTGCTCGTTTTATTTGAGCGCATTCAGTACGCTCATCGTCTCCAAGTCGTCGGAGATGATGTCCAATTGTCCACAACCTAAAATACAACAAACCAATGGTGTTGTTTTTGTTTTTTTGAATCGTGTGTGTTTTGTTTATTAACATTCTTTTCATTAAAAACTAGTAACCTAAGAGCACATAATATTTATCATTAAAAATTTTAATATTTTTGTTGTATTCAATTTGAAATTGTTTACATAATATGATAATAAATTTAACACATTATATGCCATCTATGAAGTTCGAGTGATTTTATTTGTGTATATTTCTTTTATTTAAGAGGTTATGACTGTGTTGGCTTTAACAGCAGTGTACTGTAGATAATTATTTTAAATCTGTAGTTTGTTTGCTTTTAGACAGGGACAAATATTAAAAACAATTTTGTGAAATTATTTAATTTAAAAAGAACAAAACTTGTAACTGTTATTTGTTTGTATCTGGAGTCTAGACCGGAAATGATACCTACTTTGCTTTACAAGATGTGCAATGTGCATACATTTTCATATTTCAGAAGTAAATAAATAGCTCGCCGAGTACACCAAAAATGAGATGCATGAGTACACTATTTTTTTGTGCAAGAGCTCACATGGTTGTCATGGATACTGAACTAATCAACAAACTACATAAAGCAGGCAACGTACGACAATAGGGTCGTCCCACATTTTTTTTTAAAAATATATTACAAATAGAGTGTGAAACAATTTTTTGAGAATTTTTTGGAAGCTTTTTCTATAATAAAAAAATTTCCAAAAGTATGTATTTTTAATGGAATTTGAAACAGAATTAAGCCGCTACCGAAATGACGTAGGTATAATATTCAGCCATATAGATTTTATATTAAGTTCGCCTAGTGGTTAGCATGCTTGGCGCCGCAACCTCTAGACTGAACTGTCGTGGGCTCGTGGGCCTGTAATTGGCTGACTATAATAGATCTACTGTGCCCATCTGTCGAATTGAAAGTTAACCACAAGAAATATAATTTATATACATTTCTTTCTATAGATAAAGAAGTTTGACTGTCTTCTACAATTAAGAATTTAATTACAAAAAAGTTCATGGTTTACATTATTCATTTATGTATGAGGAATAATAATAATATGCACTTTCTTGATAGATCCAGATCACACAAAAAATGTTTTTTGTCTGGTGATGAATTGCCTCCTTAAAATGTGCAGTCCGGTTCTGATCGTGCAAACTTGTTATAATTTATAATTTATTATTCATGAAATTTATAAATGACCTACCAAAATAACAGACATATTCTGATAAAGTGATTGTTACAATGAAATTACAATAATTTCAATGTAAGTATTGTAAAGAAAATTGTAAACCAGTATTGGTAAATTTCACTCGAACCATTCGTAGCAGTTCTATTTTTTTTCCTAGCGAAATTTGGTTTCTATCCGCTTAGCCGGTTGACTGGAATCGTGTTGACAGACGAACAGACTTTTTGCGAAAACACATTTTTTCCACTCAGCGCGGGAACTTTTAACAAGTAAAAATATTAGAAATTGCGAAAAGTGAAAATAGAACAAACGCCGGCTTGGTGTGAAAAATTGGTCTGAAAAAAATAATAAAAATTCTTTCTGTTACATTACTAGATTTTCATCCTATTTTTAGATGCTTTTTATTGAAATTGTTTTTGTCCTGCTGTCCTTCTGTCATGGTGTCACGCTTATAATGTATTATGTATAATATTATAATATGTATAATTACACATGGTGCTGTTAGTCTACCGCTGTTAAAGCGCCCTCGCAACAAGTCCCTTTGGCGCAGCGGATAGCGCGTTGGCCTTCTAATCCAAAAGTCGTGGAGTTCGATCCCTCATAGAACCGTCTAGAAACTTCATGGATTTTAGTTATAAAAAATAAAGCACTTTTTTTATTTTTCCTTTTTTTATTAAAAAGTAGTGAATTATTTGTAACTAAAAAGTACAAAATGAAATTAAAGTAAAAAAACATTTTTTAATGGAATATGTTTTTTATAGAGGGGCTCTAAAAAGCAGTAAATAAAAAAATAATCTTCCAAATTTTTAAATGTTACCGCTGTTTGTCAATGCAAAATAAAATACGATTTTGCTGCCTTGTTTGTTGATTATACGTACTCCGCTACCCGGCGCCATTATCGATTCGATGGTTGCGCCATGCAACGGAAACGAGATTTAAAGAACGCAGTGAAATATGTTACTAAATTGATATTTTATTTTTAGTGTGTTTGGCACATACGCTATTGGCGTCGGTCGGGTGGCGGGACCTAGGGGTCGGACCAAAATTTCTCGACGTTTCATACCCTCCTGAACAGTTTGCCACCATTTTTGGAAATGATGTACCTATAAGTATAATATGTATATGTTTGAAAAATGTATTTGGGCCCAAAAATACCGAAAAAATTCTCAGAATCGTTTTGAAATTTAACCCTTTAGTAAAGATTAGAATGTGCTGCTAAAATTTTAATAAAATCGGCCCGACAGGACCGAACTTACAAATTTTATGAAAACTGGTTTGCGGATAGTGATTTACTTAGATACTGAAGGGTGTAGTATTTAATTTGGTACAGAGGTTGCATTGATAATAATAATGAATTTAAGAAAAAAAATATTATTTTAAGAGATGTATTACCGGTTTTTTTTTTATTTTGTCTAAAAACAAACTTAAGTTCACATAATAAAGCCACAAGGCCTGTATTATATAGCAAATACACTATATTGTCGGCAGGGTTTGGCACTGCGACCCGAGTTATTTTTTTTTTTATTATATTAATCACCGAACAAATAAACCGTGATGTCCTGCAGGTATTTTAAACTAAACAAATGTATGTAACTTTTGGAATTAAATGAAAATTTTAATATAGGGCGAAAGGGACGTTAAATTAAGAATCTATATCCTTAATTCGGCCCTGAATATTGCACTACAACACTGTTTTTGATAATGAAAATTATCATATTATGACGATTACACCATCTCAAAAAATATTTTGTTATTAAATAAATATTTAATGTTTTGCTTTGCAAAGAAATTAATTTTTAAATTAATAACAAAAATATTTCATCATTTCAAGTAATCTGTAACAACTATATGAGGATCGTTTTTTATCAACGAATTTGCAAATAATCAGTACTATTATATTATTAACATATAGGGTTTTTGTCTTTGTCAAACAACTTCTTTGAATAAATCTAAAATAATTAAATAAACAAAATTTAAATTTGTATTATTAACCTAATATTATATTTTAACTGTAAATGATTGCCAAGAACATAATTTCATCGTTTTATGCTCGGTTTTATGCTTATGACTGAGCTAAGTGCATAATTAGTGTAAAAAGTGCATTAATTTTAAGTGCTTTCACATTTTGACTGGACTTCATCATCAGCATCAGTGCCTGACCTTGGAAAAATTCTGTTGAATAATAAACAATTGAATTTACATTTATGTTTATACATTATTAACATTTTATTTTAACCTACAACAATATTAAACAGTTGTGCAAAAAATACCATCAACTTGTTGGTGATATTTAAACAAAGTGCCATATTTTATCAGTAACACTTTTCGTATAGAAATTCTGTGACCAGCGTCCAGTTTAATGGGACATGAACTGTATAAACACTGTTAGTGGAATATGTGATGGGTAATATCAACGGACTTTGTTGTGCACATTTTGCCACACATTCGAAGATGAAACAAAAGGTAAACAATGTTTAATTCAGTTATTTAAATTATATAGCAGACTATATTTTAATTTATGTATCTATACTTGTACAAAGTGTTTCTCTGTTTTAAGAAATTTCGATTTTTGACAAAATAAAAGTCATTTCATTTCATGTTTCTAAAATTTAACTTCATCGCCAGTAGAGAAGGGACAAAATGTTATAAGATAACTAAAAGTTTTTGTATGTTGAATGAGGAAAGTGCATAAATCCTAAATCACCGAAAATCGTGAGAAATAATAATTTAAGTACTTATCTATTAATTTGAGATCTATATTAATGAAATAAAAACTCGGGTCGCAGTGCCAAACCCTGCCGACAATATAGTGTATTTGCTAATACAGGCATTGTGGCATTATTATGTGAACTTAAGTTTGTTTTTTGACAAAATAAAAAATTTAACCCCTTAATACATCCCTTAAAATAAATAAATTTTTCTAAATTTCAATATTAGACATGGATTTTATCAGTACACCCAATTAAAAACACCCTTCCATAAGTAAATCCGTATCAACAAACTAGTGGTTTCATAAAATTTGAAAGTCCGGTCCTGTCGGGCTGATTTTATTAAAATTTTAGCAGCACATTTTAATCTTTACTAAAGAGTTAAATTTCAATTTTCAAACGATTCTGACAAATTTTTCGGTATTTTTGGGCCCAAAAACTTTTTGGAACCCCTAAATACAACCCTGAAAATGGTCCGATCGGGCCCATTTTAAATAGGCTTCTTGCGGTGATGGGTTCCAATGTGTGTACCAAATTTCGTTTCAATCGATTAAGTCTGTCGAGAGTTATCGTGTACACACATATATATATAAATATATATATATATAAATATATAAATATATATATATATATATATATATATATATATATATATATAAATATATACATACATATATATATAAACATTTTTAAAAATGGTGCCAAAGTGTTCAGAAGGGTATGAAACGTCGAGAAATTTTGTTCCGACCCCTAGGTCCCGCCATCCGACCGACGCCAATAGTGTATGTGCCATATGGCAAATACACTAAAAAGAAATCGGATGATCTCGTGCCACTCAAGATGACATGTCGAATGATATGTCATCCATAACTATAATCAATGAAGTTTCTAGACGGTTCTATGAGGGCTCGAACCCACGACCTTTGGATTTGAAAGCCAACGCGCTATACGCTGCGCCCTTTTAAGGGACTTGCTGCGAGGGGTGCCTTAACAGCGGTAGACTAACTGCACCATGTCTAGATAAACATATATTATACATAATACATTATAAGCGTGACACCAGGACATCATGACAGAAGGACAAACACGATTTCAATAAAAAGCATCTAAAAATAGAAACTATTTTATAAAGTCATTTGCCCAGCCAGATAGCATTTGCCTAGGCAAAAGCTATTTGCCTGGAATAACCCTTTGCCTGCGACATATACATGTTGGGAAACTTTGATGGTGGGGGTGTCCTCAGTTTTGAAGACACCGCTCGGAGTATATTTTTTACCTTCGCTAATTCTTTCACTAATAGAAAGCTATACTCTATCCCTTAGTGATATAGGCTATATTTTATTTTGATAAATTTCTCGTGGGGGGGATAATTTCTGTGGGATAGTAACCAAACGTAACTCCGAAATTCTTTTGCATTTTAGCGTATTGGCCGAATCCTACTATAATATTAGAAACACCACTAACCCGACTTCGCTTTGCAAGGGGAGAATTTCTCATGGGAGCGGGGGGATAATAAATCATAAATTTTTCGGGCGAAGTCGGACAGGGCAGCTATAGTTACAACATAAAAAAGACCTGTAGTATCATGTATGATCTGTCCCCGACCCCCGTTTCACGGGAAACGTAGACCATGACGAACCTAGCGTAGAACCGAAAAAAAAACCCTATCTCAAAATCTACACAACATATTTTATTCAAACCAATTTTCGTTAAAAGTATTTTATAAGTTCTACTTCCTTAAATTTTTTCAGAATTTTCCATCCCATAGTTGAAAAGTTAGAGGAGGGTGGGCACACTTTTTACGACTTTTTGAAATTCTTCGTAATTTTTGAAGACCTATGGCTATGTAACGACTCGCTTATGTGCACTGGAATTTTTTTCATCCCTCATTTATATGCATGGTGTGCCACCCCTAATTTTTTTTCGTAATTTCATTTCACCATTGTATAGCGGTTCATAGAACGCACCTACCTTCCAGATTTCATCTATATAGTGCCAATAGTCTCCGAGTAAAATGGCTGTGACATACGGACGGACGGACATACAGACAGACGGACAGGACGAAATTATAAGGGTACCGTTTTTGCCATTTGGCTACGGAACCCTAAAAATGCATGCACTTTTCTTGTTGCAGACGACAATTTCCATGTAATTTTTTAGAGATGTTTTTTTAGTCAACATTAACCCTGATTGTAACTTACATTTTCAGAAAAGCAACGGCTCAGTTATAGCATTGTTGATTATAATGAAGCATTGACCGTATAATTGAAGTATAAACAGCGGCGTGCTGCAGTATTATTATTATCATATTAAATATTTTTTGGGTCTAACATGATCGGAAATGTTTCAAAATCGAAATCTAGGCCTTAGTACAGATTAAAATGTGTAAAAAGACAAAATTGATGTGATAGTGGCCGAATTTACAAACTTTATGAAAACATTAGTTTCCTGAATTACTTTACCGAATCATTTTGAACAAAATTTGGAAAAAATAAAACAAATGCCGATTGTTGAAATTGGGAAAAATTTAAACATTTTAAGGAATGTATTAAGGGGTTAAAATCTTTTTTGTCCAAAAATAAATTCAGAGTTACATAATACATTTATATCACCATGCATACGTTACAGGTATTTTGTCGGCAGGGTTTGGCATTGCGACCAGTGTTTTTTTGACTTAAAAAAGCCGTATAATATGCGTTTGACATGGGTCTTCTTTCTTGTACCTTCATAACTCCGGTTCTGTACTAGGCCAGGCATGAGACATCTATAGGGTTTTTAGTTTTTACCTGAAATTTTGTTTGAGGTTTCATAGTTATTTCACCTTAATACTTGAACTATACGCAACATAGAACAACACAACAGGTACTACCTACCTACCAAAAAGTTCAACTATTCCCAAAATGTGTTCTTATGTAGATCTAATTTTGATCCGCTATCTTGTTTAAAAATGGCGGCCGTTTAACCGTTTAAAATTTAAATATTTGAAAAAAATCATTTTAATATGCAATTCTGATAGTTGCATTTTGTGTTGACTCTTGAGTCCTATATATTGAAATTAATACCACCGGCGGCCCGGAATAAAATGACTATTATAATAGAAATAGAGAATAATTCCGCCGATTTCGGGAAGGTGATTGTAAAACGAAGAGATTTTGTTTGTTTTACGTCACCAACAATTATAACATTTATTTGAGCCTATGGTACCAATAATTCATATTTTCAACTTATTATTTATATTAATGATAAATCGGAAATCTAATTGATACTTTTACCAGTTCTCGGGCTATAAGAATCTGGGAGCTGGGAACTTGTAATAGAGTAGCCATGGAAACGCGATATAAAGAAGCCCTTTTCTTGTGTCACTGCGCTACTGCAACAATAATATGATATAACACGGACAATCGTCAGACATTGAATTAATTAACAATGCGCACAATATACATACGACCTCGGCGTGGGCAGACAATTAACCTGTCAGCCAGTTGGGTCGCTCTGCCCAATAACCAATTGTGTCATAATTTAATTAATTGGTTATTTAATGCGCGCACGAGCCATGCAATTAATATAATTGTATACTATAGCGTTCAGCGGGAGAAGCCTATTGTTAAATATCGTGGTCTTCTCCCTTTTCGCTGATCTGATGAGATAATTCAAGATCGGTGAAGCTTAGAGTCTGGAGATGATTGTGACCTGTTTTGGATTATGTTTCGTAAGGTCGTATTTGTAATTAACTTAACCTAGAACAGTGGTTTGCAAACTTTTTTAGACCCTCTCCCCTTCCCTAAAATTACTTTAATATTAGCAACCCTTCTAAAACTTATATAAACAAAATTTCAATATTAAATTCAGGAAAAATAAAATATTAAACAAACAATAATTATAAAAATATAAATTAACGACATAAATATCGAAAGAAATTCAAAACAATTATGGCGATTAACAATGAAATCTCGTATTAATTTTTAATGAGAAGAAAGAGCTTGGGTCCTTGTGATCGCTTCCGTCAAATTTAATCAATATTATTTATTTTTTTATAACTGTCATTTTCGAAAACAGATATGTGATATACTACTTATATCGATGCATTTTTTTTGTATTATACCTAATAATGTGATCTTTACTTATTAGGTATTATTAAATTTACAAATTTGATGTACAAACTAACATTTCTGCAGTTTACTGGTTTAATAAGCGGCGCGTGGTCGTTAATTTCAAGCGACAGTTCTATTTGTATAGCGGCGCACGATTTTGTAATTTAGATTTAATTGAAAAATTGCAAGAATTTGACAGAGGATGTCATAACTCATTAGACGAATATAATCAGCAAATGTATCCGCAATAAAATCAACAATATTTCAGTGTAAAGCAGGCCCGTATCCAGTAATGATGCGCTGAAAGCGTTGTTTACCCCCTCTTTCGTATAAAATTGTTATAGTACATTTTTGTTTAAAATTATTTCTGTGGTCAAACCGTTTGTATCAAATTTGTGGTAAAAAAACCCAATGATTATAGAACCAACCAGTTCATTTAAAGATCCAGTTCTCTTTTTAGGTGCACCGTCATTCGTTCCTAATGCACGAAAGTTAAGTCGATAGAAAATTCATTCACAATCACAAACGTATATTTTTCGGGAGAGTCTGATAATTTTTGGGTGTTTATTTATATTTAAAACGTGCATTGGTCATTGGTAAATACTATCTCGTTCAATTCGCGGCAATCGGCATTCGCGACTCTCATTATGTAACAGAGGGGTTCTTCAAAGCATGTGTAAAAACGTGTTTGATTACTTTAAAATTTTAAATATCATCATCCTTTTATAGCGTTAAATTATAATTAAGAAAGATGAAAGTATATTAAATTGAGCTATGGGCATTTCTTGAGGTAAATAGATAAAAGAAGATGATAATAAATTGAGCATTTCTATTTGGAGTAAATAGATAATTAAGTAGTAACTAAATATTAAATAATGCAGGTTACAATTATTATTAGTGGAATAAAGTATTAATAGGAAAGAGAGAGGGGAACCTATATAAATACTTCTATAAATACTCCATATTGAAGTCAAAAAGAAAATTATCTTCAAGTCCTTTTTGAGCATCTCTACGCAGATTAATTATTGAGTGTTTTGTTTATGCAATAATTTTATTGAAATAGTCTTTGTGCAAATCTTAATCAAGCTTTATAACAGTTGATTGCTGCACGCCTCTCTTGATCTTCAGTCTTCCGGTAATTTTTAATCATTTGACGTTTCTGTCTGGTTTTACGAGCAACGGATGAACGTGTTAATTAACTCTATTTGAGTTTAACTTCTCTCTCTTTCTTTCTTTCTCTTTTAGTACTATTGTTTTCTTATCTCGTGTGTGTTAGTTATAGGGCTGCCAAAAGACCGGGATTTCCGAGAAAGTTCCAGAATTACTTGAGACTTAAATTTTGACCAAAAAAATATTTGTTTTATTTTCACAATAACTTTTATTTTACTTTTACCCGTGAAATAAATTGTGTAGAATAATCCATTTTTCATCTATCGCCCCAGAAATGTACCGAAAATCCTGGTTTTCGATCTAGTTATGCTTGGCAGGACCAATAGAAAGACTGAGACTTAATTAGTAGTTAGTACAACGTTTTTTTGATCCTATCTATCTCTATAAAATATGTCTAATGGTATATATGTATATCTGACTTGTTAGACGTTTGTATTTTTCTCGACGACCTTGAAATCTGAGGAATGTTATACAGCTTCGAATAAATAGATTTGTAGAAATCAAACTGCAACTTATAATATCAAGGCGAGTTTTTTAAGGGTTGTTTTAGTGTCGTTTTGTTTTTACCTTAAATGGTAATGACTTAAGTTGCCAGGTGTCTATAATCTAAATCTAATCTAAAATATAAATTATGTTTTATTCCAAAAGCATCCTGGCTTGATCTTCTCGTGGTGCAACATTCAAAATTCGTATGCTTCGTACATAACCAATTTAAAAGCACTGAACATTTCAAGGTAATCGAAATGTTATGCTAAACCTCAAAATAATCCATCAGAGTGTCTGCCTCCGCTAGGATTTGAGCCCAGTATCTCCCGATTGCGATACTAGTGCGGTATACCTTTGCTCTATTCCGCTCGCTCAGTAAGTACGTTGTAGTAATTTTATAATCAATACAAAAAAATAAAATTGTATCTAACTTTGTAATTACAAGATTTTAACTAAACTTCGACTTAGATGTATAGTTTATAGCGGAGGCTCCCTAACTGTGCGTCGCGACGCCCGGCGCTATCCTAGGTGAGTCGCGAGACGATATGCACAGGTCAAATCGAAGTACAGGTCACAAATAAATTTAGATAAAGAAATGAGAGTATAGAAATTTCAAAACTTCAGCCCCGATTTGGGAAGTTATGCTCAGAAAAGCAAGCTCATCCTTCTCATTAATTATATTGTTTGTAGTTTTTTATGGTTTCTGATTATTAGAATTAGATTCTAATAAATACCTTATAATTAAGATTCTATATTCTTTGGAGTTTTCGTTGAATAATAAAGTAATTTTATTGTATGCTAGAGCTACACACAGGTATCGTCTTTTTGAAGGGCGTCGCAAAAAAATTGCAACGCTGTATAGGGAGTCGCAGTAAAAAAAAGAAGATTGGGAACCCCTGGTTTATAGGATACCTAGAGTCTAGACCGAATTTACCACTTTCAGAATGTTTGGATATCTATTTGATACGGGTTCAAAAACTGCTTTAACTAATTTTGATAGCACTTTCACAGTAGTGTTTGTTATACTTACATCAGAGAATAGGATAGGATCTGTAAGTAGTCAAAATCCGACATTAACGCGAGGGAAGCCGCGGGAAAAGGCTAGTATTGACTATTGAAATATTGCAGCATTATTATAATTTATTATTGTACACATGGAGTGTTCACATGGTACAGCACGGTATAATAATATTTGTACTGAATTTTTAAACACGGTGTCAACTTACCATAATTCAGCAGTCTACCAATATAACCGGCGCGGCGTATTGACCTGGTTCGCTATTCTGAACGATTCTATATATCGATAGAATATTATTATGTAAAAACATTTATCGATAATTGCATGGCAGGTGTTCAACAATAAATTGTTTTCCCACATTATATAATAGTCTTTATTGCTCTGTTCTGAAAAATTGATAAATTGGTTTTCATATTGTGTTTTTTAAAGGCCGCTATCTGCCATGGCTATTTGAGGCAAGTATGGCGGTATTCCGTAATTTTAATAAATCAATCTGCGTTTTATCAATTCGGCGTGTAGATTTGTTTGAAGTTATGTATGTGCGCGATTAGGTATCTCAGGAACTATTGGGTCGATTTGAAAATCAAAACCCTACTCTTTCTCGAGTAATATAGACCAGGAATGTTGCAGACGTCTGCATCCGCATCCGTAATCGCGGAGCATTCGTATCATTTTTGACATCTGCATTCGTATCCGCATCTGCAACAACCGTTGTGGAGCTTTGGCGGATGCGAATGTGATGCAAGTCACAACAAAATTATCGGAGGTGGGTCCAGCACTTGACGCGTGGTCGAATTCATTGGCTACTTGACCAATATAGGAATCCAAGATTCGGCTGCGCGTGCATGTAATATAATTTACTAATTCTAAAATTTGATTTAAGTACCTAATGAAAATAATGCGACTTTCTTAATAAAAATGATAATAAATTACAATCTCCTTTACTTAATTAAAAGGAGAATGAGTAGTGAGCGAAAAGGCAAAGTAAGTGGGGAATATATGCTTGCATATTTGGATAAAACTTTTACCATATTGTTTAGGATTAGATAAGACTAGTCGCACGGTTTTATCCGGGCGACCCGGAATAAAATAAAATACATAAGGCACTCAAGAGTACCTACATGAAATAAAAATAATTTTAAAAAATTGAACCAACTTCAAAAAAAGATTCAAAACGCCTATGAAAAGGACAATAATTGTTCTCTTCGCTTTGCAAGGGAGCTCGTAATGGTTGGAAAATGGCTAAGCGCAAGAGGGAATGAACATAGGAACGCTAACTTAACGAGAAGCAAGACTACTGCATTGCTCTTACTTCCAACTTCCGTAAAGAAAATGGAAGTAAATATGTTCACATTTTGATTGTACTACCCTCAAAATGTAAATAAAAGTAATTTTCCGCTGTCTCTCCGTTTGTGAAATTTTCTTTCGTTCACAATTGCAAAAATGAAACAATTTGAATATGTTTTTAAGTATTTTTCCCAGTAAGAACTCCAAACATATCTGATCAGTGGTTTTGGAAATACTATTCGTAATTTTGTGCATATTTTTTACCTATAAAAATTCGTCTAAGTATCATATAAGAGTTTTCTGACAACATGGAAGTCATGCATACCTATACTAACTAGTCAATAGTCATGTATATCTCTTTGGGGGCATCCATTAATTACGTGAGGTGATTTTGGCAATTTTTCAACCCCCCTCCCCCCTTGGTGAGATGTCGTGAGATTTTACTCGACTCCCTCCCCCTCCCCTAATCTTACGTGAGATTTTTCAAAATGCGTATTTTTAGTGTAAATACGTTAATCTGTGTTTGATTGCGTTGGATTTATTTAAAAAAACATAATTTGCTTAATTATTTTTATTTAAGACTAGTTAAGACCAGTATTTAAGACTTCTAAGAACGTAGTTTAGAATCACAGTGAGAAAATCGAACAAAAAAATACTTAAATATTATTTTGTAGGATGTAGCCATATTTTAGTGGAGAAACATGTTTTACTTAATTTTACCCAGTTTTCTCGCAATTTTACACTGTTTCTTGCGGGAAAAAATACGTGATATTTGCCGAGACCCCCCTCTCTCCCACGTGAGATTGGGTGAGGTTCGACTCGATCCCCTCCCTCTCCTAAACGCCTCATGTAAATCATGAACGCCCCCTTTTGATACTAGCAGAATCTAAAACAAGAATATACCAAACGGGGCTGGAATCTTGAACCTTTTTGGTAGACAGGTTCTATGCGATGACACACACAGCGGTTTGCGCTGACTCCCCGGTTGAGGCGGCTGCCGAGTCGACACGTATGTTCGTATTTTTCAATGATGCAAAACACACACAGCGGCGATAATCGCCTGCCGCCTATATATAGCACCGCCTCGACATACATCGTTCTCCACAAGAAACGCGCGCGGTTTTATTGCTAGCTAGTGGCGCTTGTTTACATTGTTTTTTATAAGCGATGCCACACACATCGGTTTATCTTGTGTTGTTTTGCAAACACTTTACTACGCAATATGATTTTCACGGCCGCCTGGCTGCCGAATTGACAACGCTGTGTGTGTCATCGTCGAGGCGGCAGCCGCCTCAGGCGGCAAGCCGGCACAAACCGCTGTGTGTGTCATCGCTGTATGTTTCTAGTTCATTATTATGTTAAATTACTAAGGCATACACTTTCAAGATATTCTTGGAATAGAGATTGTAATTATCTAATAGTCTGTTAGACATTACTATATTTGTAAACTCGAACTAGTTGTGATTGTACCCGAGAAATATAATTAAAAGTTAGATTTGAATAAACATTTGGCTCGTTTTAAACAATTAATTATTGCGAATTTCTTAGAGATTATAACAAATCACTGTTATTATTGATTACAATTGTTCCACATTCAATTATTAATAATAGTGCTTGCCTATACTTATTTTATTGATAAACATAATGTCTCAATTCTCAATATTATAATACCACAGTTATCTAAGCAATTAATGTATTTGTATGTACTGTAATTTTGCTCTATATTAACAACATAAATCTATAACACACTACAATTGTATATTTTGCAATGGAAATACTTAAGCGGATATCATTAACCCTAATTTAAGTTTTAACCCAGGTTTAGTGATCTAGCTACAGCACACGAGCCAATAATAATTTACATATTGAAAATAACAAAATACAGTCATAGACCGATATGGAAGGGCAGCAAATTATTCAATAAATTGCCGTTTACCAGAGACAAGTAAAATTATTGAAGGTACAAAAAAATGTAGGTAAATAGAAACAAAAAATATTTCTTAAATGTCTGTCTATATGATTCGCAAATAAATTTTGAAATGTTTTTATTTATGTAAACACATGTACTACTATTACATACAGGGTATTTGATTTTAGCCAACATATATTGACTTTGCATGTTAATTATATTCTCCATTTGAATTACACTGAATTCAAGTTATATCTAATAGTAGGCTCAGCTCATGAAAACTGTGGAATAGTATATTGCATTACAAGGGACGAAACAGAACGTTTGCAACTAATGTCAACGAGGGCTGCAATTCACACGCGTTGCAAACGTTGTATTTCGTTTCGAGTAAATGCATATTATTTAACATGTAAAGTCAATATGTTGGTTCAATTCAAACGCACTGTATACCTACATACTTGAGAATAGCCGAGCGTGTAGCAGTGCTGTTGTTTACATGGCGTCGCTATGGTTCCTCTATTACAAGTCCCCAGTTCCCGGGTTCTAGCCCGAAAGCTGGTAAAAGTGTCAATTGGATTTTCAATTTATTATAAAAAAAAAATAATGAATTGAAAATATGAATTGGTGCTAGGCCCAAATAACCTTAGCTGTTGGTGGTCTTTAAAACACATACCTACATACTATACCTGGAAAGGTGTAAATACGAACCATGTTATCTATCGATTAAACAGCGGTGGAAATGTCCGGAGTTGGAAAACACATGGTAAATTTTACATCGGTTACTTTATAGATTTATAGAGCTTATATGAGTTTTAAAAATTCATATAGAATCACACCATAATGACAGCGCACAGTCTATAGTCGGGCCGCTTAACAGATGAAGTGATCACGTGAAAAGTACATGAATAGCTTGCGCCGCAGGCGTGGTCTTCGCATAGGGGAGAGTTGGATAAAACCGCGCGGTTGATAATTCCGCGCATCAGCGTAATTCAAAAACTATCCACTAGTTCTGCGATGCAGTGCGTATACATCGAAGCCGGACATGCCTACACCCTTCCCCGCGCACCGCCATTACGGTCCGCGCAACGACGAAGATAGCACGCGTTGTAGATGTTTTTTTCATCACTCCTTATAATTTTTCGTGTACCTACTTTCGGAAAGAGGTGTAATACTGTATTTATATTGTAATACTTTGATACTATACATTTTTAATGCTTGTATACTGTAGAATTAATGTCAGAATACGTTTTTACGTACTATAATATTTTCCATATAATTTTGAGGTTAAAAAATAAAATGATCAAGTTTGATAATTCCGCGCCGGGGGCGCGGTATTATCAGTCGATTAATATAACTTGCTGTCTGATATTTAATTGATATTAGGTATTTTTGAGACTGACTAGTCCATATATAATTCAAAGATTTACTAAGACGTCTAGTTATAAAAAAATATTTACGTTTAGTTGTCATAAAGAATTTAAGTTTTTGTTAATACTTATTGCGTGATACTTAATATACTGATTTAATTTCTAGAAAAAGATTTGGGTCTCCATATCTTCACGCAAGAAAATTAGGTACTTAGAATGGTATTCATTTTTTTTATTTTTACTTTTATTACTTATCCATTTGTGTGCAATTAATGCAGGCACGATTTTGTCAACCCTGGGCACGATATTATCAGACCAGTTTGACAATACCGCGTTTTTATTTTTTTTTGTAAATTGACAATAATTACTTTTTGTTTAAATTTTGGAAGGTTTTGTTATACGGTATGTGTACCTGAATAAATGTCCTACTAATTACTCAATTTTGTTTCTTTTAATATCAAACAGTTTCCTAATTATAGGTCCATGTCCTTAGGGGCTCGGTATTATCCAACTCTCCCCTATAGTTTCGTTCCCGAACGTCAAGCAACCAATCTTTATTTGGAGGAACCCTCAAAATAGTATTTTATAAAATCTCGAGGAATCCCTACCTAGTTGACACATATTAGGATCGACAGGCGTAAATTATACAAATAGACGTCTAAACAAATGAAAATGATAAAAATAATTGAAAATAATATAGAAGTTTCAATACAGAAAAACGAAAGAAGCAACCAAGTTGCACTTATTTTTCGTAAGATTTTGCACATTTGCGGAACCCTAAACACCGGCTCTCGGAACCCCAATGAAAACACCGACAAAAATTCCAGAATTTACCTTTTTACTGAAAATTAAAATATGCCCTTATTTTAACAAATTCGACTAGGCAGGGTCGGATTTACACAATTTTTGAAAACAATATTTTTGCGAATAGTGAATTACTTACGGTGCGTTTAAATAATTTCATATAGATACAGACTTTGATAAAATTATTGCCAATTGTTAGTATTGGGAAAAATGAAATTATTTTAAAAAATGTGTTAAGGGCTTAAAACACGTTTATTGTTTAGTCTGTAAAAAATTGACTACCTACGTGTTGAAATATTTATTTAAAAAAAATGTACAAACATCATTACAGAGTTATATTTTAGATGGCTCCTACGCGTTTATACCCGCAGGCAACATTTTTACAGAAATTCGTCATCAAAGTTAAAATTCGTTTTTTAGTAGTATTTTTTCTTAACAACATGTCAGAGATTTCATAAACAAAATACGGTCGTCTCAAAGCAATTATACTTGTTTCCGTCTTTACTAGATGGCGCGAAACATATAATTAATCACAGTGATACCAAAACGTAATATACCAAGAGCTATAGGTTGTGTGCACGAAGCCTACTAGCGCCGCTAGCGGGCAATAGTGTACGATTGAACTATTTTTTATTGTTGTCTTATATCGGGAAATTTTTTAATAAACGAATACCATTTTATCTAGCTGTGTGCAAATAGTATAAATAGCATAACATAAAAGGTACGTGAAAATTATTTATTTTAAGTTTTTTTCTTCTTCAATTTTGACGTATAATAAAAAAATAATCATGTATGTTTTATACTGACAGCTGATGCATAACCTCAAACTATGGCGCCGGTGATCTCTTTTATTTATTGAGGCTGCATTGAAGAAAGGCGAGAAATTAGCTTTCTGTCATATTAAACATATTGAAGAATTTCGTGATGACACCATTAAGAATAGAATTATTGCAAAGTGCATCCGGCAAACTTCTGTCACCGAGACACCGTTTTTGAAAAAAAAAGACTGTTACGGGTGGTCTGCCTCACCTATATATTATAATGTTGATTATTTATATAAATTATATTAAAGTTGGTGCAAATTGAATAGTTTAATAATTGTATGAAAATACGTTTATTGTGATTTTGTCATTGAAAAATATAATTATTTATTTACATTTAATTATTAAGAAATAAAATTATATCTACATTACATTATTGCAAAAATAAAAGTAAAAAAACCAAAACCCGACTACGTAAAAAGAAGAAAACAAGCAAATCAAAACGTAAGACAGTATTTTTTTGTTATCAATAGTCGGAGATTCGAATATCGAAATTCTTTCTTCAACTCCTAAATAGGTTCCCGACTATTGATAACAAAAAAAAACTGTCTTACGCTTTGATTAGTTTGTTTTCTTCTTTTTACTATTCGAATAGATGAATATTGAATTATTCGAATAAAAGTTTGAACGAATATTCGAACATTACTATACTATCTTTTTGCATATCATTCCATTTTCTTGTATTAGTGTTTTCCACTTCGAAACCGTTTGAGTGACTCCTCCGCATTGCTCTCACAAACCTATGATAGAAAAATAAGTAGGTATAAAACGTGTTTTTTTTTTTCATGTAAAATAAATGTCAATGATTTCATGCCTGTAGTAGTTAGTCATATGGAGTATAATAACTATTTAATTTATAAAATATTATGTAACTCTTTAGTCATTACGATTTACGAATGAATTGTGAAGAATATTATTTTATGTTAAAATAAACCGAATATCGTATAGTAAAGTATTATTTAATTCCAAGTTATCACAATGCCTATTTTGTGCTTTTAATTGCATCAGCATCAGCACTAAAGAAAGACGAAAAATTTCTTTTACAGATTTACATTAATAATTTCCAAATAAGTTGTAAGTAATATCATGGCTTTACTTACCTTACTTTTATTAATGTTTTGATCCACTTTGGTCGTTTTTCGAGGTTATAACTCCGCGCGGAGAATCTATAAAATTTTATTTTACTTGAATCGCTATTAACACAACAGCCTGGAACACAAAAAGTATTTCCAGAACGCGTAGTTTTTCCCATGTTTTGTTTGTAATAATAATCTCTTCTCTATGTTTGTAATCGAAAAACTTTGACATTTGTAAATAAAAATGCTGAATGATCACTGGACTATAGTTCAAAGCTTACAATAGTTCACACTACAAGCGCTCGCATCGATATTTTTATAACTCCGCCCCCCTGCACACAGTCTATAATAGTGAAGTTGAAGTGTAGGTACTTATTTTGTAAGCAATTTGATAGAAGGTGAAACTTGTATTGTCAAATTTTTTTGAAAATACTGAAAATGAAGTGAAAAGTAGCTATTTTATAGTAAATATGGCAAAAAATACCATATATATATCTCGTGCGTATTGATCGTTTTAATATACTGTCACTACTCGTCAGAAATATACCTCAATACGCATCTAGATATACTACAATCTACTATAATTTACGTTCTATTAAATGTTAAAAATATGATATTGTCATTATTAATTATCAAATAGCTTTTTTTCTCATTACGTTCGAGTGTAACGCGGCCAAATTTTGTACAAAAACCGTCTAAGCGTGTGATGGACACGCACATATAATTATGATATGGTTCTGTAACCATTCTCACTAACATCGAATTTAGTTATTTCTAAATTTTTTATAAACTATTTTTGCTAGTATCTAGTCGTTTTAATTTTCTTTGGAACTAAAGGCTACATTCAGGAATTTTTTCAGATATTTTGCATCTATATTTAGAAATTAGATGAGGGGGGACACTTTGATAACGATTTTTAAAGCAATTAAATGGTTAAAAATTGAATGGTTAAAATCAAAAGGTTCTAAAACATTTTGTGTCGCATTTTAGGAGACCTATAAGGCATCCCCCACTCAATGGGGTTAATGAAAAACATTTTTTGAGAACACTTGTCACTTTATGGGAGGGGGTTCAAAAAATTATTTTTCCAAAAATCTCATCATTTCTGTTTTTGGGTCATCAATCTACGTTTGTATACCAAATTTCATCTTAATATAGGTATATAAATGAGAAGATGAGACTGAACGAAACTATTATAAGGGTTTCTAGTTTCTACGGAACCCTAAAAACGGACATCGAAGACACATTCGCTACGTAGGCACCGCCGGCTCAGCGGTGGAAGTGCTATGGTGCCGACGGCGAAGTTGATGACGCGCGCCGCAGCTTTGCAACGCTCTCTCCAGGCAGCGTCGCGATGAGTGCTCGCTCGCACTCCGGCATTTTACATTCTTTCTTCCAACATTCGATTCATATATCGTTTTACATACTGTTGTTGCAAATGTTGCATTTTTTGTAACTTATTCATTATACAACTTGTGCACTGTATTTAGGGTTATGAGTTCTGTTTTTGCACCTTAATATTGTATAGAATTCATTACGAATCGTTCGAGTCTAGTGGTTAATAACACGAGAGGCATCTCAGATTGTTCAGTTATAGTTTACAGCGTCATTATTGCCTCCAAGTGGGAAACGCTGCTCTATTATAGTCTATCATAAGGTTTGAAATCTACTCTAATTTTCTTGATTTTCCGGAAAGGCCCTCCATACTACTTACTAGCTGCGGACAAAGACGTACATATCTATACGTCAAAATTTGCAATTTTTGTAAAAATATTTAATACTAGTGGTTGCCCGCGGCTTCGTCGGCGTGGTAAAAAACGATCGAAAATGTATATTTTGCTTCCCCCCCGCGAGAAATTCTCTCCCTGCGAAGCGAAGTAAAACGATCGAAAATGTATATTTTGCTTCCCCCGCGAGAAATTCTCCCCCTGTGAAGCGAATTATATAAGCTTACGATATTACAGACAGACCAGTTCACCCCCTTAGGGGTGATTTCCGAAAAATCCTTTCTTAGTGCACCTCTACATCCTGTAAGGAACATCATTTTCAAATTTCATGTTCATTTCAGTGGTTTAGGCTGTGCAATACACCCCCTTTTGACCCCGTTATAGGGGTTGAATTTCGAAAAATCTCTTATTGGGAGCTTATATAACAAAAGGAACCTAGGTACTGTATAAATTACAAGTTTATAGCTTCAGCAGTTTGGCCTGGGCGTTGATTAGTCAAAAAACCCTACACTCCCGTTTTACCCTCTTAGAGGTTGAATAACAATTAAAAGTAATAGTCTAGATTACTCCTGAGTCCTGACAACTTCCTATTCATGTCTGTAAAGTCTCATCGAAATCGGTTCATCCGTTTCGAAGAATTAGTCCGTACAGACAGACAGACACACTTCAATTTTATTTATATGTACAGATAGTATCTACATTTTTATTTAAAAAAAACTTACACAGTGCTCTGCAAATTTATTAGCTAGCTCTGGCACTTCACATTTCACGCAAGTCTATGAGAATTTCAGGCTCTTAATAGCTGTTTATTTGTGTTGGCTACTGCTGGTTTACAATGCACATACCGTGCTGTTCATACAACGGGGCCAGGCTTGCGCGACTGTTCGACGTGCTCACGGCCGTCCGCGAGTCGTGAGGTGCCGTGTTGTTATAGTATGTTGAAATAACTTGTGTGCTATAGGTACTACATTCAACATACTGTTTATGCATACATATTATGACCTAGGGATGGTGGTCACTAGTATCTATTGATAATAATCGTTATCGTAGAATTGTGTGTGTGTGTGTGTGTGTGTGTTTTAAAGACTACCAACAGCTAAGGTTATTTGGGCCTAGCACCAATTCATATTTTCAATACATTATTTTTTTTTTAATAATAAATTGAAAATCCAATTGACAGTTTTACCAGCTCTCGGGCTAGAACCCGGGAAATGGGGACTTGTAATAGAGGAACCATAGCAACGCCATGTAAACAACAGCACTGCTACACGCTCGGCTATTCTCAAGCACACTCGGGTTTTCGAAATAATTACCGATGTGAGATGTCCTTTAAGATAAAAAAAAATCGCCATAATATTAAATCTATGTCTCTGTTTTTCCATCTAGATGTTTTTTCCGTAGTTCACGGTTGAAATTCGGCATGAAGTTTCCTGGGAACTAGAGAATAATGTGAAAAATCCTAAACCTGAAAAATTCGAAAGAGTTTTTATACTTACCTTATGGCTCAAAAGTCAAAACATCAAGTAGGCGCCTGAAAATAGTAACAAATTTTGTCAAAGCTGAAAATATTATTGGTATAAAGATGAAACCAACGGCCATTCAACGGCATTCGATTGTGAAAAATATCATAAATAACATATCAAAAGTTTCCTAAAATATTCTTGGTGGAAATACGTCATTTTTTCAAAATGGCGTCCGAAACTACACTTTCGCTGCTAATTATTGAAATTTTGACTTCCGTTTCACAGTTGGCGAAATTACACTATTGTTCCTCTTGAAGTTACCTTTCTGATGATATCAAATTTAACCGGATGTAACTAATGAAAGGGGTACTAATGTTGTTCAAAATAAGTATTTCACGTAGCTCCCTACAGTACAAAAAATGAATACTTATTAAATATTGATGAAATTTTGCAAAATTGTTCGGAATGCATGTATTTTACAGTACAAAACCGTTGAGCACGTTATTTCCATTAGGTATTTTCTATTTACATCAAGTTTTTCTACGATTTTCCTATAATATATACGCTCGCGTCGCGTTTAAGATAATAAACCTTTGCCGTTTTACAAACAATAATATTCAATCCTGACTAAATTTTGCATGCTTATTTGAAACATACTATTACTGACCTAACGATTTTGAAATTTTTAGCAATCCAAGTTCAATATTTTCAATTCTTGAGCAGTTTTGCCCCGAATTTTCCGCGCGTCAGTGGCAATTTCATACATTCGTTGGAAAACTGCTCTAGAAAATAACCACAAACCACTTAGTATAAATTTATATTATTAGTTCAAGGTTCAAATTTTAATATGTTGTTAAGGCGACTGTTTTAAGCATATATTTCAATTTGCAGAACAAAATGTTGGTATTAACCCCCCTGCAGAACGATATAAACACCTAGGCGAGCAAGTTTCCATCTAAGAGAGGGGGTTAATACATTTTGTTCTGCAAATTGAAATATATACTTAAAACAGTCGCCGTAACAATATATTAAAATTTGAACCTTGAACTAATAATATAAATTTCGTCGGGTACATGAGACGTTTAGGGTAATCTGCCACCCCTTTAATACTGACCAATCGATCTGCAAATGTTATAATGACATTATTGGGTCACCGACAAGCTATACAAACAATTTCAGCCTTGAAGCAATAATAATTGTGACCATTTTTTTTGTTACATGTTGGGTGCGATCTGCATCCCTCCCATACCGCTATCTAGCAAAATCACTTACTCAGAGCACTTTAATATGCCTCCCTCAACATCTTCACAAAAATAAGGTTTTGAATAAATAACACCAAAAAATTGTCACTAACTCTCGGTTCCCGAGTTTCCCGAGTTCAGTTTGTTATCGTACTTATTATAGACATCTAACGGATTTTTTTTAAGTACTATCTTAAAGACATCTGACGGAATTTTTATAATGTTCTTAGTTCCCACTCGTGGAAGTAGTGGGGCGCGCACATAATTTAACGCTTTACGCAAAACGGAAAACGCGTCGGAACTCGCATAAGAGGTTTAACTTCAAAAATGTTCTGAAAGTAATTCTACGATGATACTGTTCCATCTTTGACCCATCCTTGCCGCAATCTTACGGTAGTGCCCGTACTCACACAGATCCACCATTCAGTCAGTGTTAACGCGTCCATTACAAAGTACATCGATTCAAAAGATTCGTATCCTGTTTTCAATAAAGTAATCTGTTTATTATCATAGACATTATTATCCACGTTGCATGTGCACAAAACATGTCGCACTACCCCAACGTGTACACTATCGATCAGTGTACAACGCGGTATCATCTCGAACGAACCTAAAAACAGTTAGAGAATAATTGTTTTGACAGATTGACTTTTGATTTAAAAAAATTTAATAATACTGTTTTGTGTGAGAGATTTAACGTTAAATAGTTGTTTTGTTATCGTTTTGTGTCGTGGTATTTGCAATTTTAACTCGAATTTTAATATATTTCATTTGAAAATATTGCAGCTATCGTAAGTTACATAAAATTAAGGTTATGTGTGTTTGGAAAATTAACATTGCGTTTAGTTATTTGTGTTTATTTATTAAAGTGACTTTGTTATGTACTAAAACGTTATAATTTAATAATGATGTTGCCTCGGGTGTCTGTTTTTTATAATTTTTTTTGAAATCGTTTTGGCGGTTCAAAAAATAGTCCTTCAACTAATGTTAATAATTAATTGCTTTAATACATTTCATAATTATAAAGATATGTTACTTTTTGGCAGTTGTAAAAAGAAAAAAAGCTAATCGTGTTGAGTGCCTTGTAATGTGTAAATAATACCGTCCTATTTACTGTGTTTTAAATAAACGTTTGCGGTTGTTATTTTTCACCTTCAAAATGCAGACAGTGCCGCCTCGTCCAAACAAGTACCGCCGTAATTTGATTTCATCGGGTTCGGGAACAGAACATTACAATTCTAGATTTGGGGTAAGTTAATAAAAAATATATGTTACTCCTGAAAGTGGCTATATTTGTCACTGAAAGAATTAGGTAATGTAAAACAATTTAGCGGTTCTCAAGTTTTGAGGTAACGTACATTACACGGCACTATGTACAAACATCATACTTTATATTTTAAATATCCTTTTACTCAAAAATAAAATGTTTAAATTCCATAGGTACACGTACAGTAATTGTTTCCAGCTATTAATATACTAATGGTGGGTTTATCGTACATTTTAATCACGCTGTTAAATGACAGGTTGCTATGGTAACGAAACGCAGCGACCAATGAACACGTAGCAATTAAAATTTAACAGCGTAATTAAAATGTACGACGACCCACCATTAGTTTTTTAGTACCTAGTGCCAAGTCTGAAAGGATATGGAAATAAAATATGATTGATGCGGAAAATTAGTAAACTTGTAACAGCTGTTACCTGCACAAATTAGTAAAAACCTGTTTTTGACTTAATTAAGATAGCGGTAAAATACTCATGAATGATGGACAAACTTCATACGTAATAATAGTTTTTTTTTATACGGCTGTATGCAATTGAAAGATTTTTTCGTTGGAGAGCAGCCAATTATATAATTGTTTCGAAACATATAGGAAAAAATCATTTTACCAACCAGTGGTCACAGTCAGGATTCTAACCTGAACCTTTCCAATTTCGCGTCGGAATGGTACGAGGATTCACTTCATATCATAGTTATTGAATTAGCAGATATGAATTGACACTCGCATGTAGTGAAAATCTATTGATTCTGAAGCATATAAGGAGAATATTAATTTAGCAATCATGTCACAGTTGAGTATTGTAAGCTCATTCCGACGCGAAATTGGAAAGGTTCAGGTTAGAATCCTGACTGTGACCACTGCTTGGTAAAATGATTTTTTCCTATATGTTTCGAAACAATTATATAATTGGCTGCTCTCCAATGAAAAAATCTTTCATACGTAATCTCTCGTTGCGAGCGTTTTTTGGAGAACTCCTCCCTGAACCACCCCCTTTTCACCCTTCAGAAAAACGCCAATGCACCAACACCCGCCCCCCCTCGAAAAACTCTGCACCCCGCGAGGCTTCGTCTAAAAAGATTTTTTATCCAAGTTCGCGGCGTTTATAAGGTAATTCTTCAAACCTTGGTACCCTACAATATAGCAAACAGAAGTCAGATTTATTAAATTTTGAATTAATAGGAAAATAAGACAGAGTATTTTGGCATTGGTTGGTTAATTATGTAACCTTAGTTTAACGCCCTGCATTTTATTTTGGTGCGTCGCCGCTGATCTGAGTAGATGAAAATCTAAAACACTTGTGGCCGTTAATATAAGACCAGGTGTTTGACGTTTAACTGCTAAATGAACACGTTCACCACCATATGTGTAAAAATAAACTAGAATATTATGTTTCTCTGAAATGGTTTTCCTTACGTTTTCATTATATCCGAACTGCTGACTGAAACTTATCGACTATCAGCCAATCGGGGTCAAAGAAAAGATCTTATCGCGGGTGTAGTGGGAAATCTATAATATTATATAATGTCATGTTATTTTATATTTTACTTTTTAAAGCTACTACTTAATATTAGCATGGCTATACGGAATTAAAACTATAATTTACAAAACAGTTTTTTTGCGATTTCTTTAAAGTTGTGCGGTATTTTTTTTACTTTCATGTATAGGTACTTAATTTGTCCATTTTTTCCCCAATTTTTAGCTAAAAGTAGCTATATTTGAAAAAAGATTTTATAGAAATTTCACTTCAAGAAACGCATTGTTATCATAGAAGTTATTTATTAACTTTGGTAAAATTCTACTGAATGCGGACACGATTTTTTGTGAATTTTTTGACGAACTTTCGCGGAGTTAAGAGTTTCTCGCGCGGGGTGGGGGGTGACGATGCAATTCTGTTTTTTACTGGGCGGAAGGGGGTGGGGTGGAGCACGGAGTTCTGAAAAATCGTATGTAACCAATCTGTACAATATCGTATGTGTCCAATCTGTAGATTGTTATACCTTAATTTTTAATAAAGCAGAAATTAATACATCCGCTTCCTATCAACGTTTTTGCTAGAAACGAATGTAATTTTGTATAAACATTACTGACTCTTTTTTCCCCACCAAAATTGCAGTTACACAGACCACATTTTCGTTTCATGGAGTCAGTATTTGCTGGGGGTTGCATGTTTCATGAAAACGGGACATTTTTGCACCCCGAAGCTTAAGTTAGGGACGGATAACTTAAAAACGGGGCTATCCCGTTGAAAACGGGACGTATGGTGACAGTATGTATACCCGTAAGGAAGTATGGTGATATAGGAATAGGGTCGAAAAATCGTGTCCGAGGTAAGGTCAGATCCTGATTGGATACCTACTCCCCTTAAATAATGATTTTCCTCGTATTGACTGTGCGTATATGCCTGTGGAATTTTCTTTCGTTCACATTATAACTTCTGCAAAAATTCACCGATTGGACTGTTTTTTACCCGACTAACGAAAAAAAGGAGGGTTATATGATTTTAACAGTCTATTGCTGCGTTTATCGTATACAATTTTATTTTTTAATCACGCTGTTAAATGATGGTTGCTATGGCAACGATCAACAATTTGTCAAAATAAAAACGCAGCGACCAATGAACACGTAGCAATCGAAATTTAACACTAACAGTGTGATAAAAAAACAGCCTGTTAAAATTGTACGATAAACCCAGCATTAGTATTTTAATGTTTGTCTCAGTAAGGACTTCAGACCTATTGGTATTGGTGCCAATCGGGTCGGTGGCTTTGGAAATGCAATTTTCTGCTAAATATTCTGTTCGTATAAGAGATTTATGGCAAATTTCACTATTTTTAGTTTTAGAAATTATTTTGGAATTTGGAACATGAAAGTTATGACGTATGGTTCTCCATATACCAATATTCAGAAATACCTAAGATTATTGACTCTCTGATGTTATATAAACAAAGACATGCTGATTCCAATGGGTTTTTAGTAGACGGAGTTCTATAAAAATTACAACATTTTATTTTGAGCTTAATTTTGTAATCATACATAATATGCACTTTACTCATTCTTATGTTTTTTTTCATGTCATTGCACCGGTAACGAAAAAATATTGACAAATAATTATTTCCTAACAGTATAAGTAGGTATAATAATAATCGCAGTTCTATAGTGAATTAATAATATTTCGAGAATGCAAAATATGCAGATACATGTCAAAGTGAAAGGTGAACTAGTATTTATTCTGTCAGCTTTGATAATGATAAAAATGTTATTGTAAATTAAATTTCGTTACCTTCTTTTCGGTTTTGATCCTCTCATGATTAGGAAAAAATACCGTGAAATCTCTCGAAAATAGACAGCCATGGACTGTACAAAGAATCCACTTTAAAGGAGTGTCCATAACTGATTTAAATATTTTAATCTATAAGACTTTGGGTTTTGATCCCTCATGGCCTTCCAGCAAGACAAGCGACTAGGCACTGTAGTCAGGGTCCATTATGTTCGGTCGAATACCCCATCTTGATGTCGTTTGACACACGCAAACACCTAAACGAACGTAACAAATAACTAGTGAACTCTGTATACTAATATGGATCGTTGATAGCGATTAAAAAATGGGTAAATTGGTATGTGGAGAATGTTCAAACACATATTCTTCAAGACAGGCATTAATGTTTACAAAATTAGAATGAAAACTTCAGGTAAGGCTTGTAATCTAATTCTTTCTATAAAAGTCGATCAATTTTTTTACATTTCAAAATAAAACCTAATTTAATATTATTATTTGAGATATTATACGATGTCCAAAATTTCATGAGAATTTGAAATGGAAAAATAAATTTTAATTAAGTTTTTATTTGAAATGTCAGAAAATTGGTCGACTTTTATAGAAAGAATTAGATTACAATCCTTATCTGAAGTTTATATTCTATTTTTGTGAACATTAATGCCTGTCTTGAAGAATATGTGTTTGAACATTCTCCACATACAAAACCCATTTTTTAATCGCTATCAACTATCCATATTAGTATACAGAGTTCACTAGCTAGTTGCTACGTTCGTTTAGGTGTGTGTGCGTGTGTCAAACGACATCAAGAAGTAGGTATTCGACCAATCAGAATGGACCCTGACTGCAGGGCCTATAGTCGCTTGTTCCAGCAAGAAGTCAGTACAGTAAAACCCCTCGACAGTGGACATTCATGGACTGCACAAAGTGTCCTTTATATAGAGAACTTGTAAATATAGGATCCTAGGCTTCTCGGCTTTTGATCTTTTCCCAGGAAGAAGTCAATGCAAATAATCCTTTCGACAAAGACACCCATGGGTCTGCACAGAGCATAGAGAGTCCACAATACAGGAAAGTTAATAAAGCGACAATCGAGACTCCCCACCTACTGGATGATATACTTTTTGATGTGACAAAAATGAATTGCCTGCACTTTGTGACATGTTAGTGTCTAGTGAGTATATAGTTCTACAAAATTCCGTTAAGTTAAAATTTTTTTACTTGAATATAATGAGAGAGCGAAGTCTATTTGTTCACAAAACAAACTGACCGTCGCGATCTTACCCCATTATTTTTACAACATGCAATAATGAAATATAGAATGCGAAATTTGTATTAAAGTTACCGAATAAAAGGAATTGATAGTTCAAGTAAAAGTGCGAGTGAGTTGGATTGAGGTGACCTTGACCTGACCAATCAACGTAATTTCATTGGACGATCCGACGCGCGCGGATCACAATATGTCTTCTGTAATTCAATTCAATTAAATGGATCCAGATTCATTGTGCCACTGTAGTTTGGAAACTAATAGCGTTTTCAGTTGGTAGGTACGCATTTGTTTACATTTGTAGCGCGTAGTTTTGCGCGAGTGTAACACTAGCACCGTGTCAGTGCTGAGTAGTGTTAGGCTATTACTCTGTCATTACAGAAGAACTCACTTGACACTTCGTGTAAATTTTTAAATTCTACATCTTTAGCAAAAGCGAATATTTCACCTCAAATTTTCAGTACCGATATTGAGAGAAATAAAATTGATCTACGCCACTGAAGCAGTGAAACATTGATAAAGATGCTATGATAACAAACACACCTGTGTTATTCACAAAAATGTTATATTAATAATAGTACAATACATATAATAATAATATAATTTAAAAATAATATAATCTTCTAGACTATCGTGGCCTTCAAATATTTTATTTCAGACAGATCATTTTTTTCTTTGAGGATTTAATTCTCAAAAATATTTTGCAATGATTTTTTTGATAAAATGCTAATCAAAAGTACGTGTTATTTTTGTTAATCGGAAAGTTCTGTTAACCCTGCAGAATCACACACCAGAATCTATCAGACACTGGCGATTTTTCACTTGGTTGTAGGACAATCAGCTTCCAAAATCTCCACATGCACAAACTTTTTCAGTCCTCCTTCGTCTAGATTCACACATCCTCCCACCTTCCGAATTACTTTCGTATTCACAAATTCAGAAGACTTATTGTTTGGAGGAAAATCAACTTAAAATCTATTGTTTGTTATATATTAGTTTAAAACGCCACGTTTTGCAATGTACTAAAAAAAACAAAGCTGCAGTTTGCATGTTGAACAGTGTTTAACACGAAATATCGACATTTTACTTTTTAGGCCTTCGAGTTTTAATGCCTGATTTGAATAAAATTAAACATTGATCCAGTATTGTAATGACTGAATAAATAAATAAATGCACAGCTACATATCTGCAGTCGAAAGACAAAATTGCTTATATCGAATTTGTGGTAAAATGTTAATAACGATTTAATTAGGACAGCGGTTTATTCCTTTTTTTGAGTTCACAAACCGACTTCTTAGCGTCCTTATATCAGATACTAAACTACGTTAAATGTGAACAGAAACAGCATTAATTATTAAATAAACAGTAGGGGCGAGAGTGGAATCTGTTCTTTTTCTATATTTCCCACTCTCGGGGCACTGTGTGAGTAAGTGGTAACTCAACCAGCCGGAAACTGGGATTTTCGGGTTCAAGTCCTGACAGTGGCTTCTGATTTTTTCCTTGTATATCTTAATTGTTTGACGTTTAACATCACGATGGCAGGTTCGACTAATTACGTTAAGAAAAGTATATGCTTGTGGAATGGCTACTGTCTATTTAATAATTATTATATTATAACCACAAAAAACTTAACTCATTGTTGTATTAGAAACAGCATTGCCAATTCCTACCACACGAGGGTCACGACTCACAAACGAAAACGGTATGGGTGCGTTGATGAAAGAATTTCAATCGACTCGAAATTAGCGACGATCGTATGGTAGGAACATATTTTAACTTTCATATGATCATCAGCAGTGCTGTCTCTTTTCATTGCAACAAAAATGAAAAAGTAGACACTAGACAAGAATTGTGATTGGTAACTGTTTATAAGGAACGGATAAGTCACAGAGTTCATCCGGCGACTAGAAAAGATATACATTTACATAATTCTGCATTTGGAATTATGTAAATGGAACGAGAAATCACTTGCAACGAGATTGTTTTCATGGATCTTGAAAAGATTTTGATTGCTTTCATGTGATTGCACAAGAGATTTGTGATTTCAGGAATCGATTCTATAACAGCTATAGAAATTTCACATGATTTCATGAAGTCGAAAGTAATTGTTACGTTTTATGGATCTTACAATTACTGCGGACATTGTATAACAATGATTTCATGTACCATTTCGGTTGATTTCTTTTGACTTTCGAGTGATTTCCGTAGACTTTCTATCAAGATTTTTTTATGTGACTAGCCCGCCCCCGCCCCCATATTTAGTAACATGTATACGTTTTATCTATGAATAGCCCCTAGGGCCTAGAAGTAGATTTATTTATTTATTGTAGATTATAAACGCGTCGACATCTAAGGTCATTAGCGTCTTTCAACTATAACACTAAATAACAACTAACTTAAAACTAAATAACATCACAAAACATCCATGAGCGCAGGTGGGATTCGAACCCACGGCAGTCGAGTCTAGAGGTTGCGGCACCAAGCATGCTAACCACTAGGCTATACTGCCCCCCCCCCCCTAGAAATAGAGAGTAATTGATAAAATACTGTTTAAATTATTGGCAAACATACATGTAGAAATGCATCGTTTTTACACAATTTTAAGTTGATCTGAAGTTAACAGAAGAAAAAAATCAAAAAGTCGGCGTAAGCCGTTTTGCTCTTTGGCCATAGATAATGTAAGTACCATATATGTATTTAGTGAAGGGTCATTGACTCACGAGTCGAGTTGTGAGAAAAAGACAAGACGGGACAGGAGAGTCCGACTGTTGCACGGGGCACAGCTACCACCGCCCACTCTGGCGACACGCGACCGTGCATTGTGCAATTGCGCTATCTCTCTATGTAATATGTGCCTATAGTAATGTATATAGGGTGTTTTGATTTATGAGAACTACGTGTATACAGAAAAACAAATGTTTTTAAAGGTTTCCTGACATTATTACTGAAAGTGGAGTTATAGTTAAAAATACCGAAACACCTTGTCTTAGTTTCTTCAAAATTAATTTAATGAGTTTGCGTTTTGCTGCAGAAGTGCAGACAAAAGTTTGAAGAATAGTGAAAAGTACCTTAAAATTAATAATATTGTATTGTTATATTATATATTTTTTTAAAAGTCGCGATGGTAGTTTAAAAAAATCGTATAAATAATTAAGGTTTTTTTAAAAAAAGAAATGTTGAAAACACCCTGTTACTAATATTTTTCACCTAAATAAGCTTTTCTATGAGACCTTGCGTTGCCTAATTAATTTTTTAATGTGATAAGGACAAGTTTCGCATCTACTGTTGAAAACAAAAATTGGTGTCACTCCTGGGTCCTGACCTTATGCCATGGTACTCGTGCATGAAGATGCAATCTCAATTTGGAGACATCATTAATTTGAATTTTGAAACATAAACGTTTGCTATAGGTATATACATTTTTGTATTGCTGTTGCCTCAGTGTCCCTTCCACGATGTTTTAATCGATCCACCCCAAATAATAAAATACTGTAATTTTTCACCTTTGATCTAATAATATGAACGTCTGTAGAGAAAAAAAACTATCTGCCCGTTATCCATATATGCACCCACTATAGAAGGTTGATTTCAAATACAGTGTAGTCTCTATTCTCTATAATCCGAATCCACGGTAAACCGTACCTCCAGTAATCCGAACGATTGAATGTTGTGGTTTACTGTTTCGTAGTAGTATAGTACATATAATGTATATCCAGTAATCCGAATTTTTGATTTTTCAAAGAAGCCGTGACTTATTAGTTAGGATTACAGAGACTGTGCTGTATTGCGTTAGTTTTGAATTGTGAAACAGATCTCAGTGAGCTGCCACTTTTATTGTATTACTAAATCAACTTACGAGGTGTCAACTGATTTAATTGATATCAGGACTTACGATTCTTGTCAAGGAACAACACACAATATTATCTTGAAACTAGATCTTGCGTTACAAGTTCAGAACACGCGTGGGTAAGATAAACAGCTATCGGATGTAGCAGCTGACGTGCAACGTCGTGTGTATCAGTCGATGAAAAATCAAAACATGCGATGCTCTTTTTTACGGTTCAGCATTTATGTAAACGTTGACCAGTTAAGCCTCGTATTCATGGTTAACACTGTTGCAGCAACGTGTTTCTGTGTTGCTGGCAACATGTTGCCGGCAACACAACGTGTTGCAGTGTTGCTGGCAGCTTGTTGAGAAGTTGTCGGCCAGCGAGCGTGAACATTTGTTTAGCAACAATTGTCTACGTGTAAGGACGTGTTTTTAGGAATTTGTTAAACATGGCAGTAGTGTGGAGTAATAATAAAATTATGCTTTTAATTTAATTATTTGTTTCTTTTCTGGCTATTGATGGACTAATCATACCCAGAAGAAGTTAAAAATCACTTTTAGTCATTCTCGTACAGTTACTAAATTATCCATCTGACATTCTAAGGTCACTCATCAAATTTTCTCTTCGTAACAGATAATTTCGCACCCACCACCTTCTTCTTTTTTTATTTAAGTTAAAACTTAAGTCTATATGCAAGGTACCGGTACAGAGAACACAACAGCACTACTTCCTCTGGCAACATCTTAACGTAGACTGGCAGTGTGTAGAAGAAAGGTTGCTGTAAACATTGTTTCTAGCAACATTTAAAGTTGCTATCAACAATGTTGACCAACTGTTGCTCAACAATTGTTTACCATGAATACGGGGCTGAAAATGATGCAGGCATGGCGACAAAGATGTTGTAACTTAACCGATAGACTTCTGATGTTCTTCCTCTCAGGAAGGGATTTCTGGCAATGACAAATCGGTTAAGTATCTGTTCCGTTTGTACACGCATACTTGCATAGATGGTATAAGTTCACTAGTTTCTGAGGTTTTTAGCAACAACTGAACCGATTTTTATGAAACTTATTTGTCGGTAATTATTGTAATCGTGCTATAGGAGGCGTTCGCAAATTACGTAACGCAAAATTCTCCAATTTTCGACCCCCCCACGCACCAGAATCGTAATGCCTGGCCGGTCCTCTCGCCTCCATTCTGTTACGTAATGGGTGCTTTGTGAAAAGTTTTGGGCTTGTATTCAGGAAAGAAAGATTTTTTAGTTCCCATTATTAATTCACTTTTTAAAAAACATTTATAAGTACATATTCAATGTTTATTATATTAAAAAAAAAATAAACATTATAGTGCGGTGTCACATTGCGAATAAACGAACATCTATATTCATATAGGACGACATAGGATTATTCTGGGAATCCTATATTATCGGCTATGATTATCGTCTATGATTTTTGTTTAATTTTTTCATTAAATTTCGCGGTAAGTAGTTCGCGCGCGATTTTTAAATTCAAAACTTGAACGAATTTTACAATTTCTGGCAGTTCTAAAATCGTGATGTAACGAAAACATTGACCCTCTTCCCCACGTTCTGTGACCAAAACGCCTGGTCGGACCCCCCTTTCCCCCAAATTGCGTTACGTAATTTGCGTACGCCCCCCAGAGCTCTAATAGTTTCCGAATACGATTGGGAAACATAAAGACCACTGCAGACCCTACACGTCGCCATTTTGAACTAAAGAAAACGAAATAAAAAAAATTCTTACTCTACTCATTAACACTCCGCAAATTTTATTTTTTACCCTCCTTTCGATGTGCAGGTGGCCTCCTAAATGTATAAGTCCAATAAAAAAAGCACTTTTTAGGGTCCGTACCTCATAATGAAGAAAAGGAAACCCTTATAGAATCACTTTGTTGTCCGTATGTCTGTCTGCCTGTCCGTCAAAACCCTTTTTTTAGAAACGGCTAGAAGTATCAAAGTGAAATTAATATCAAATAATCTACAACACCATATAGTTTAGTAAAGAATTCAAGCTTCTAACTCAATGCGGGCTTGAGAATAGCCGAGCGTGTAGCAGTACTGTTGTTTACATGGCGTTGCTATGGTTCCTCTATTACAAGTTCCCGGGTTCTAGCCCGAGAGCTGGTAAAAGTGTCAATTGAATTTTCAATTTATTATTAAAAAAATATAATGAATTGAAAATATGAATTGGTGCTAGGCCCAAATAACCTTAGCTGTTGGTGGTCTTTAAAACACAATTCACAAATTCTAACTCAATACAATAAAAAGATTTAAAAAAAATCACGTATTTTTTTATATTGACTCACTCATCAAAATCTATAGGTACTTCCAGTTAACCTAGATTCTTTAAATTTGACACGAACGAAGGAAGGGCCCATAGCAAAAGTAAAGGAAAAAATCCGAAAATCATTAATTTCTAATTCTATATGTGGAATTATTACGTGACGAACGTCAGGCGCATATTTTACTCGCACTTGTGCGTCTTTTTTATGTTTGGGGCATCAACTTACATGTCAATTTCATGATTAGTTTAGGAGCTAAAAGGCTGTGACAAATATAGAATAGTGTGAATAGGGTTCCATCCTCTGTATACGGAACCGTAAAAATAGATGCAATTTGTAATTTTAGATTAAAGGGAATTTAGAAAGTTCCTTAAAGGAAATCGGAGATATTTCCTTGGAAAATTATTATTTCGCAAGTGAGAAATAAATTATTAATCTTTGGAATTTGAAATATCACTTAAATATAACGTAAACAAAACAGATTAGATAAATTCTATATAAATTAATATGACATAACTGTCATTTGTGTATTTCATTCAATGATATTTACGTACATCCGCTTCAGGAACCCCCTAGTAACGCAACATTAATACTTTAATTAAGATTTCAGCACGCGTTTGTCGGGTTTTAGCGGTGCGTTTACTGACGTGCGCAGTAATGTACGCATGACAACTGACTCGCGCGCCCAGTTTCGACCAATGGGGCTATTCCAATCGCCCACGCTATCTTCTACGATTATGTATGTACCAGGGTTTCCCAAAGTATGAATCATGACCCACTATTCGGCTCGCGAAGAAATTTTAATTGAGAACTTCAACTGAGTGAGTGAATTCGACCATGCGCGCTTATGGACTGCTCAAGTCTCAAGCGTGCTTCGTAACCAACATATCAATACATACCGGTTGAGTCCTGATATTGGGTACGCAGACGCACACATGCGCAACTACCTATTTTGACATTTTAATTTATAAATATTGCAGTGGTCGTCAAACTCAATAAACATAGGAGCTATACTTTTGAAATTTAAATTATTTTGTGAGCTGCCTACCTGCTTTATTTTTATCATTTGAAGTAATGACTGGGATTACAATATGTCGTAACGTAAAATAATTTCGAACATTTGAGTCATTTTGAACTAGTTAATAACTTAATATACCTAATTTTATTACTACTCTTTTCATACACTTTTTCACTGTCTCTATGACATAAAGAAAATTTATTTTTATTATTATATGTATTTATTACTTAATCATATTAATTTTTACGCGACCTACTGGTAACTCGCGAACGACGGTTTGGCGGCCACTAATCTATTGGACTGATATGTTTTGACGTTTTGGTTACGTGTGTTTCTATTAGACGAGATGCGGTTTGAGCAGTCCATGAGTATTTTCGTAGGTAAGATATGAAGTAACGAATAGTATGTTGCATTACAAGGGACGAAACACAGCGTTTGCAACTAGTGTGAAGTACGAGGGCAGCGATCACGCGCGTTGCAAACGCATTGTTTCGTTCCAAGTAATTGCATAATATTATGTATTTGTCACAACAACTCAATTGACAATTTGATTTGAGGTACCTGCAATTTGGCCGCGCAAAAAAGCCGCAAAAGACAAAACTATTAGATTTGTCAGATCCATGTGAAATGTATGTCTGTCATTTTGACGTTTTCGAATATTATATGCGAATTGAAGTTAGCGCAATTCAATCTCTCTATCTCCCTCTTAACGTTAAAAAACAGAGAAAACCGACAACTAAAAATGTTTATCCCTAGGATTGAACCTATGTTGAAACTCTCAGTTTCAACCCGGTAAACAGGTAAATAGCGGCGTTGTGAAAAAATAAGTTACAACTGACATTGGAAATAGATTTTTATTTTCATAATATGTTCAATTTATTGTAATTTTTAATGAGAAGTGTGCGTAGTAGTGGATTTTCTTTTCTGAGTCGAGTACCTAATAAATACTAGTTGATTTTTTCGAATTGGTAAGTACGGGGATAAGACTTGAACATACTGGATTTGAAAAGAAAAAATCTAAAATATAAAAAAATACTATAGAGTGACAAGTCAAAAAGGAATATTCTTTTTAATTAATACATTAATTAAAAATCGATTAAATAATTTGCAACTAAACATTCTTTCATTGCGTTTTGAAGGCCTGTTGAAAAGGACTTCGTAGACGAGCCTTGCACCGGACCCCGCACATTTTGAGACTGGCTCTGGAGCTGCTATTAAACCGCTATTATCTTTTCCTGAAATAAAAAGAATTTGTTCATCCCTGTTCTAGAAGTACTATACGTTAATAATTGCACAACATTTAGGTGCACAAAAATACGGCGTTCCGTGTGAAAACCGCATTGCAATAATCACCTTATCAGCAATAATTGTTTTATGAGTAAGAAAACAAATACACGAACAGCGTAAGTGATTTCCGCTTGTTGTGACTTGTGAGTAATTGAAAAGGTTTAATTTATTATATTTTGTCATTATTTTGTTATTTTTCCTCGAAATCGTGATTATTTTATTGTTCTTGATTTGATCACAATAAACAGTACCAGCAATACTCAGAATACGACAAATCTAAGGCGCCAGATCGCCGGTGTGCTTTTGAATTAGAGAAGGCAGAAAATGTTCTAGCGACGTGTTAGAATAATCTAACTAGGTACCTATACTTATATGAGTTTAAGGGGCTATTAAGGAGTGCTTTTGAAATGGATGCCTTCATCAATCAGTTATTGCTGGGAGTCCTGAAATACGTTTATGATCTTAGTTGTCGGACGTCTGCAATCTGCAATAGGAGTTGTTGGGAAAATCTTAGTTGAAAGGTTTAATATTGATCAAAATATCAGTAAGGATTGCGTCTTGATTGGTCGGTCGAGAGAATTTCAAATTTTGCAAATGTACTGAACCGTATTTACCTAGGTATTTATTTTGTTGTATTAAGCTGTAGGTAATAATATAAGTGATACTATTGAATGTATTTTTTCAAATTACTCTATCTTGGAAATAGACTGTTCACTATAACTATAAAGTCAATAGGGTATTTGACTAAAAAATGTTTTTGTGTTATATTAATAGAGCAGTAAATTCTGAACAAAATGACACCTAAATCACTTCATTCTGATTTCAAATAAGCTCAAAAATAATTTCTGAAATATTTATGTTGGCCCCGCCCGCTAAAAATAGTTTTTGCTCTACTGAAGTATGACATCAAAATTTTATGAACGTGCGTTTATATTAGCTAATAATATTATCTAAAAACCCAGAAACAGAGTGTTGAAAAATACCGTTTTGTACCTATGTAAACATGATGTAAACAATCTAAGCTGCGTTGCTATGGATACATGTATTTTTTACTTAAAGTTGACGTCACTCGGTGTTTTAAGTCACGTGACAAATAGATTAAAAATCATGATTTTATTTATTAATTTAAATATGTTTACGAAACTAAACTTTCATTATAACAAAGTTTTATTCGAAGTTGCTATATTTAAATAGAGCAATTTGATCCTTGAAAACAGTTTTAAGAATTGTTGGAAATGAGCACTTCCGTGGCACAAAGGATCAATAAAAAGCAATACTGATTTTATTAAATTTGCATTTTACTAACGTTTCGGTATTCTTCATACCATCTTCAGAGTCTACAAAATAATACAAACGTGGGTGAGAATATGTGGAAATAAAGTTAAAACTAACAAAAATTGAAATGTGTTTTTTTTTAACTTACCAAATGCTGTCATATTCTCACCCACGTTTGTATTATTTTGTAGACTCTGAAGATGGTATGAAGAATACCGAAACGTTAGTAAAATGCAAATTTAATAAAATCAGTATTGCTTTTTATTGATCCTTTGTGCTACGGAAGTGCTCATTTCCAACAATTATTAAAACAAAGTTTTATATTTTATTTTGATCACTGGCAAATACCGTATTATAGTTTAATTTCGAACTTGTCGGTTTTGTCAAAAAATATGTTTTTTGCTGCCGCCCTATATTATTGCATGTAAGGTGCCGCTATATGTAGTGACGTACAAGCACCTATACGTGCCACCAAAAAAATGGCCCTAAAAGTGGACGTGTTTCGGTACATGGACACAAACACTTTTTCTGTTTTTAAAATAATATATTAGTTTGACGCTCGAAGATGCACTACGCCAGAAAAGTGATTTTTTCTTATTACTTACCGCGGATGTTCGATTTCTATAGTGAAAAGAAACATTTAAGTATATTTATCTTGTAGTAAAACTCACGTTTGAATTGAAATAAAAATGGCGTAGAACTTTGGTGGTTGCATAAATTGTAAGTTTTCTAATATTTGATCAAAATCTTACGGCAGCATCCGTAATCGGCAGTGGATGAATCATTGCATTGTGCAAGCAATACATAATATTAAATTGACTGTCGCTAATTACATTAGAAAAGGCGACATCGTGCTTCGACTGTGAATCACTTGTTGAAAAGGAAAAGAAACGATTATTACATGGAAATATAACCGGTGGGTTGACTTCTGGTTAACAGGATCTATTTTCACAGCTATTATTAAGCAGTAGTCACATCGTAATAGTACCTGCGTTAAATTTTTCCTTGTGCTTTATTAATTTAGCATTAATTATTCTGAACAAAATGAAACCTAAATCACTTAGTACAGATTTCAAATAAGTTAAATTTTTTAAAATATAGTAGCAACTCTATAACTCTAACCTCCTTGAGTCGAAGAAATTAGTCATTCCCTTCCGATGAAACCCAAAAGACTATAACTCGAAAAATTTAAACTTTGTAACTCGAACTAAATATGATATCCCTACGAAGTAGTGTGAAACTCTGTACCTCGAAGTTCCAGGCTCGCGAACTTTATATCTCGAAGTAAGCGGCGTGTACAGTTTATAGCCTCTGGAAGCCAAAGTTTATTGTCTGATAAACTCCCTAACTCGTAGTTACTTTATAATAAAATCCTCGATAGGTCGAAATTTCATAACTCAAAATTTTTTTAGCATTTCCCTTGAAGTTCGAGTTGAGTTTCTATAAATTCTACTGTATTTGTGTAAGCCCCACCCGTCAAAAAGCGTTTTTGCGCGTGATGTCACATTGCATGTAAACATGAATTTTTAACCGCCAAAAAAAGGAGGTGGTTCTCAATTCGGTTGTATTTTTTTTTTTATGTTTGTTACCTCATAACTCAGTCATTTATAAACCGATTTTGATTTTTTTTTATTTGAAAGGATATACTTTCAGATTGGTCCCATAGAAATTTCATCAAAATCGGTTCAGTAGTTCGGCGGATTTTAATAAAAGTGAGTAACGGCGTGTGATTCTTTTAAGGTAAATGTCACATTTTGACACTAAAAAGTAAAAAATAAAAAACTTTTAACAAAAAAAAACCTCCTTCAAAAACCACTAAAAAGAGGAAAATAATGAAATGTTGAGGTCTGTGCCAATTTAATAAAATATGAAGTTGGTTAAAAAGAAGATATTAATCACTATACCTACTATACTTTTTAACCGACTTCATATTTTATTAAATTGGCACAGACCTCAAAATTTCATTATTTTCCTCTTTTTAGTGGTTTTTTGAAGGAGGTTTTTTTTTTTTGTTAAAAGTTTTTTATGTATTTTGTCAAAAAACTGAAAAAAAAGTATCTAAGATACAAAAACACTATCTTTGATACAAGATATTCAGAAGACTGCAGTCATGAGTTCGAATCCCGCCTCCGCTCATGGATGTTTTGTAGTCATTTAGTTTTAAGTGTGTTGTTATCTAATGTAATCAAGACGCTAATGACCTAAGCTGTCGACGCGTCTATAATTTACAATAAATAAATACAAAATATTCCCCAGCTCTGCTTGTACAAAAACAAAATTGCGAGCAAAATTGCAATTCTAGTTGTTTGTTCGCACACCACGTAACAACGGATGAACTAATTGTCGCGAAACTACTCGAACAGTGTGAATGTTTCTTTATATGCACACACCTTATAATATTATTGTAAATCTGCACGACGCAGCTGCGTGAGACAACTTTATTTGGGCATAACTAGGTGTTGGATCATTTAGATGCAACGTTCAACTTGCATTACCCATAAGTTGTCACCTCATTCGTCCATGAGCATTTTGTTTCTATAGAAAATTATAATTATTAATTAATTATACGTCACGCAAATTTCGTGGTTTTCTTTTTACCCCCCTTCCCAGGTTGTCACATTCGAGTAATCTCCCCCCCGTTGGGACGTCACATCTTATTAAATTTTGAACAACTTTATTTTACTTCTAGTATGTAATGCAGACGTAATTGTTTTAATTTTTTAAATAATGTGATATCACAAAAGCCTGACCCCCCTCCCCCTGTGAACTCGGCCAAATTAGTTGTCTGCGGAGTTCAATTCGGACCTTCCAATTATTAGCCTAGCTCCGTACCACGATAACACGTTCGTCGGTGGGTTTTATTTTTATATTGCTTTCTGATCGCCGAAGTCCACTGCGCTAGTTTTCAATAATTTACATGTCTTTTAAGGTAGTTATTTCCATATACGCCGCGTGATGTCTCACTTCATCGCACGGCGTTTTGCTGCTTCATGAAATGCGGCGACAAAAAATAAATAGAGATAAATCATCGAAAGGAATTGTGTGGTTAATTACACAATGTTTTTGATGTGAAACATCTTATTTCGGGCTGTAAACAACCGCGTGAGGGGAAATATGCAACGGAAATGATACAACGAAATCATAAGACGAAATAATGCAACGAAATAATGCAACGAAACAATACAACGAAGTCATAAGACGAAATAATGCTACGAAACAATACAACGAAGTCATAAGACGAAATAATGCAACGAAATCATAAAATGAAATCAGGCAACGTAATGTTCTCCTTCAGTGGTGTTCTCCCCACCACTGCGGCACTGGATAATAAGTTATACATATATCAGTAACAACGGTTGTCTAGCGAGTATATTCCGTAGACTAGAGGTACGACTTTAGCCTCCTATGCATGGGGACTTGGGTTCGGAAACTCATGGCATCGTACAATTTTTGACGGTTTTTTTTCTAAATTCTATATGATATTTATTTATAAAAATTTTTATTTTTGTTATATTCTTTCTTTGACAATAATTATAATTTTTTGAAATTTCAAGACACCAAAAATTAATTTTTTTGTTTTTAAAAAAAAACGAAAATTTGGGTAAATTAGGGTAGGTATTTAGGGTAAATTAGAGTAAATTAAGGCAAATTAGAGGAAATTAAGGTAAATTGGGGTAACTTAAGGCAGAGGGGGCTAAATAAGAGTAAATTATGGTATTTGGGGAAAACTAGGGTAAATTCAAGAAATTAGGGTATACTAGGGTAAATTTGGGTAAACGAGGGAAAATTAGGGTAAATTGTGTTAAATTGTAAATTCTTATCTCTCGAACTACTGAACCGATTCTAAAAATTCTTTCACTTATTATCTTCGCAAGGGGAGAATGTCTCGCGGCGTTGTAATAAATCATAAATTATTATATCTGGAACTATTGAACCGATTTAAAAAATTCTTTTACTAATAGAAAGCTACACTGTCTCTAAGTGACATAGGCTAGATTTTATTTTGATAAATTTGTCAAGTTCAATAAATAACAGATTTAAGCTATAAAAATGTTTCACATCTGTCGGGGGTCCCGCGACCCACATCCTTTTTTTTGCTAGCATAGCTATTAATGATAATGATCATAGGAGTCAGGAAAATAAGTTTGCAAAAGCTAGTATAATTGTATTGTATTGATGGTAATTTAAGTGCCTCCATAGAAAGAAATCAGGGCATTCACTTTATAAGCCTGCTGCCTGCCTAATATATTATGCATATAAGATCAAAAATTTATATTTTCACTGCACAAATTATGTGACAACACTATCTGAAATGTAGATAAATGTTTCTCTTTTAGTAGACCCAGCTATAAGCAGCTGACCAAGGAGGCTAAATATAGTATACCTACGCTCCAAATACGATGAGGCATGTTGAACTATTCGAACTGTTCCGCGACGCACTTCCATACACTGCCGTGACATTTCACCGAGTCACTACGCTCAGAATTTTGGGGGAGATCCCAATTCCCAGTACAGATGTTTACACATCGAGCAGGTTGAGAAACATTGCTCTAAACCACCTCCAAAATCGGTCATCAATAAAAATCTAGGATTGTCATTTCATTTGTGAATTAAATGTTGTTGACAGCAATTTGTCTTGAAAGCAATTCGTTGTAAATAGCCATGAAATCTTTCAACGTCCCTTATACAAGTTTTTATGATATTAATTTATACAATTACCAAATTAGTTAACTACCTTTTGCGTGTCTTTACTAATTTGGTAAACCACTATTAGACGTGTGAATTGTGTGTCTTATATTGTTTATACTTTATACATATTCGGTGAATCAACGCTCTTATTATTGTTATAATTCTTCTTAAACTTAAAATGTCTCAAAGTACACTCATGCTTGCAAATAATATAATAATTAAATGATTAACAATTAATATTTGTTATTTTTCCAATAATGGTAACAGTATCAGTTATTGCTAAAACGTAGAATTTTCCGATTACTAATGCAAAAATTGTCTAATAAGTAATTTCTAAATATAAGAACAAGTGTTTTCAATAATTGACTTGTATAGGTAGGGTTGCCAACCATACTTTATTTCGAGTCTTTACTGTGATGTACGAAACGAAACACTCATATGTAATTTCCGAACGATTTATCGATGCCTAAGATAAAAACAAAACGGATACTAGCCGCTATCAGACTTTCAAAGATAACTAAAAACTGTTAGCTTGTACGCTAAAAGCACAAAAAATATGTATTTAAGGCAATAAAGACTTGAAAAATACTTTTTTTCTCTTACAAATACTTTTTTTCCTCTTTCAAAAGACTAGTTAAGGTACTAGTACGGGAGGCAGCGTTGCAAATGAATAAATTATTTGATACCGGCTGATAATTATACCAACGTTTGTCCTCGTCCACCTGATGAGATCCAACCGTCAGCTGCGCTAGTAGCGGTGGGGGTGGTAGTTAGAGGGTGTCAATATCGCTAAAAAAATTAGATTTTAAAATTATTTCATACCGCACCAAATTTGGTATGGTGATTCTTTATATAATAAACAATAAGAAAATAACTGTCAGCTGCGTAGACAGTGGGGGTAAAGACGTCAGTTTCGCCATAGAACATACCGTGTCTAGATAATTTGAACGCCATTGAACAGTAATCGTCACGGTGTGTTCATTTTGAAATATAGATGTCGCCGATAATAAGAATTTGTTCTCCAAAGAAACAAACCCCTCTAGCGCAGTGCACATATTATAGTGAATAAAATCCACGGTGCAAGGAGTATTTGCACCCAGTGAGTGATAAAATCAGTCGATGGACAATATCATGATAATATTATTATAAACGTGTAGTTGTTTTGTCGAGGTTAAAAATTATATATTTAATAATTTCAAATATAATATTTGCGACAAATACGTTTCTAAATAAAATTTAATTTAAATTTTAAATACAAAGTCTAATTGTTTCAATGGTTGGGACCGTTGGGCAATTTTTGTATTCAAAACAATATTTGTTTCTTGTTTATTTAAAATTATTATAGGGACGATTTTTGCTTTTGTTGTTAATCGTTTTTGTCGTCGTTTTGCGTAAAACAACACAAACAAACTAGTTCTAAACATATATTCTACAATCTACATGGAAATTATGCGATTTGAAAGCAGAATGGAAGAGAAGATGTGCATCTGTCATTGGAAAGGGTTTGTTTCTTTGGAGAACAAATTCTTATTATCAGCGACATCTATATTTCAAAATGAACACACCGTGACGTTTACTATTCAATGGCGTTCAAATTATTTAGACACGGTATGTTCTATGGCGAAACTGACGTCTTTACCCCCACTGTCTACGCAGCTGACAGTTATTTTCTTATTGTTTATTATATAAAGAATCACCATACCAAGTTTGGTGCGGTATGAAATAATTCGGAAATAATTTTAAAATCTAATTTTTTTAGCGGCTTTGACACCCTCTAGCTACCACACTCACCGCGGGTGCGACGACTGACGCTCACTTTGGTTGCTGTTGATACTTAAACAATTACTAGAAATATGAATTGGTCGGTATGAAATCACTACCTAAAATGCAACGCTGCCTCCCGTACTATACTTTTTTTTCCTCAAAAAAAGTTGGGAACCCTATGTATACTCAGTAATTGTGAGGTACCTATAAAATTGCACTCCATAAATCTCACTTAACTAGTTCTGAACATTAAATACAAATAAAACAAACAGAACTATTATATTGCTCATTCAGAAATGTACAAAACTAGTTTTGTGCAATTAAAAATGCGCTAAACCAGTTCTGCTCATTTTGTAATACTCGGCACCCGGATTTTGGGTTTGGGAAATATTCGCTGCTCAAAACTAGTTTTGCGCATTTTTTTCGGGCATTGTCCGAATTCGAGTATTGAACGTAACATATACATGGTGTATACAAAGTGACCTGTTTGAGTATAGATGCATGTAAAGCATGAATATATTCAGGTATTTTAAGTTAGTTACGTCAGACTTTTATCAGCTGAGTACCTGTGTTATCTATTAATTCGCATGAGTAATAATTAACGCCTACGAAATTATATGCATGTATTTTGCTGTGTTTGTCAAATATCTTTTTAATAATTAATCTATAATAACCTATCGAAGTGGCGCTTACCTATACTAAAGAAGGAATTTGTTTTCATAATCAAAATGTTGTATTAATTTGAGTTTTATCAATTTTTTTACCATAAGTATAGACTATAGGTAAATGCGCCATTTACTTTTAAGAAGTCTTAAATTGTGTTAACGGTCGAGCATATTATAAATTTATTATTGGCAGCCAAAATTTAAGTTTTCTAATGACCTTTTCTGGTAGCTACATAGAAACCTGTATAATGCACATATACTGTATTAATTATTTATTTATTGATTTATTTATTGGCGTAACCAACAGGTATAAGCCCAATAACAGGCTATAAAAAAAATAAAAAAAACTTTTTAACAAAAAAAAAACCTTCTTCAAAAAGGCACTAAAAAGAGGAAAATAATGAAATTTTGAGGTCTGTGCCAATTAAAATATGAAGTTGGTTAAAAAAAGAAGATATTAATCACTATACTATACTTTTTAACCGACTTCATATTTTAATTGGCACAGACCTCAAAATTTCATTATTTTCCTCTTTTTAGTGCCTTTTTGAAGGAGGTTTTTTTTTTGTTAAAAAGTTTTTTATTTTTTACTTTTTAGTGTCAAAAAGTAACATTTACGCCGTTACTTACTTTTATTAAAAAATCAGCCGAACTACTGAACCGATTTTGATGAAATTTCAATGGGACCAATCTGAAAGTATGTCCTTTCAAATAAAAAAAAATTTTCAAAATCGGTTCATAAAGACGAAGTTATCCGTGAACATACATAAAACATAACCACATAAAACATAAAAAATATATACGGTCGAATTGAGAAACCTCCTTTTTTTGAAGTCGGTTAAAAATGTATTATGTAGCAGCAAAAAAACACATTTTTTGACAAAATTGCGAAATTAGAGAAAACCATTAATTTTGATCATACTACGCCATCGCGAACTTTTTTCTAGGAAATTTTATAATCTACAAAATTTTTGATGTGCAATTTGGCCCTATTTATAGTTAGTATGGTTTTTTCACCGTTTAGGGTGAAAGCTGAACGCATTTTTCACTTGGGTACGGAACCCTAAAAAAGATCAAATAACTATTATAACAAACTATATAAATAAATAAGTATTCCATAACTTTTGATTCTTTTTTATTGATTCTCTAGGAACACCGAGGTCCTTGATTATTAGAGGTCAATATTCTATTTTTTGGTTGTATATAATTCGTACGTATGACGTATGTCAGTAAATTGTAAGTCTGGTTATTTTCATTTCGCATTTCCGAAATACGACTTGACGTTTACGTGGGCCCATTACGATTCACAGACTTTGAATTAGACCCGCGCCGGCACTATGTTGACTCCCAACGGAATAAACTAAAAAGGTTACCGTTTGACTTTGTGAAATTGTTACAGATTACGCCATTGTTGATACAAAAACCCAAGTCTTAAGATCGCAGCCCGCCGTAACCATATCCAGTATGTTAGGTTAAAAATCTCCAAAAATGTTAAGTATTTACATTTCGAAGTTACCGCATTTTTTCTCTATTGTCATGTAATTCTACACCTCTGTTCAATAAGCACAGGTAATAGTAAGACTATATATGGATAGTTGCCGTACGCGGTTTTAAGTTTAAGACCAGATGTAGTGCGGCCATTTTGAAAATAATTTACATTTTTGAATTACCGTTTCAAATTTATACAGCTGTTAATGGCCCCTCTGTACAAACCAAATACCGATTTTAAGACCGTTTCTGCTGCCGGTTTAGATTTTAAGACTTTGGTTGGTGACGAAAAATTGCGAAAAGTTGTATACTAGTTCCGAAATAAGTGCGGAAGTTTTGAAACTTTGGAAGTTTGTAGATTTCAATACCCTGAATGAAATGAGAAAAAATTCGAAATTTGATCGCAACCGCCGGGGCCGCCATATAGGAAAAATTGCGCCAAAATAGTTTCTTTGTAATATTCGCTTCGGGTGGGGGAGGAGGGGGCTAGTTGTCACAAGTACTAGTTGTCACAAGTATTGAAACTCCATATTGCAGTGTAATAACGAACTACATGAATATGGTCGGTAAGCCAGTATGTTAGAAGGGGACACCACAGAAAGTTTAAATGATTTTCGACAGTTATTGTGTATGTGAGAAATCTTTCTTCAAAACTGATATAGGAAGTAAATTTTTAGAAAATGGTTAATCATCATTTATCTTATTTTAACAAAGTGATTCAAACATGACAATGGTATGGTCGTGTAAATAACATTATGCACTACTGAAATACAAGATGATTTTTAGGTTATCTTATGCCATGTTTTGTAGTTTCACCTCAAAATAAATTATTCGCATCGGGGGCTAGTTGTCACAATGAACAAAAATGGTTACAGTGCACAAACTGTCGATTGTGGGCTCATAATAAGTGTGCTGGTGACAATGTGCTGTTCTATTTATGTATTAATTGTAATTCGGACGATGATTTATAAATCCTACAACTACGATTTTGATTTTTTGATTTTACTTTTGTTTTGTTTACATTTTTTCTTTTCAGAATTCTATTCAATTCCTAGAGCTATGTTTTTAACGCTATATTTTCTAATTATCTTTGTTTGTTGTTTATTTTTAATTATATCTTTGTTTTTGTACGGTTTAACAAATGAGACAGCTAGCCCCCTTGTCGGGGTAAGTTGTCACACATGCATCGCCTATAAAAACTGTGAATTAAAATTTCTTATTAATGTTTAGTCAACTTTTGTATACAAAATATTGTGAAAGAATGTTACTTCATTTCAATAAAAATTGGAGACTTTATTAAATCCAATAATATCAAAAAATATTCCACCTAAAATCAAAATTGTGACAACTAGCCCCCTCCTCCCCTGCTTCATACAGCAAAAAAGTTTTTATGAAATAAAATTGCATTACATTTTTTACAAAATATTATGTCTTATACATTAAAGTAAATAGTTTCGAAGCTGGGAAAATGCAATAAATCATAATTGTGATTTTTTTAAATTCAACCCCTAAGGGGTTCTAACGGGGTTGTAGTTTTTTTTTTTTAACTAATCAACGCCTAGAGTTGAACTTAATTTTAAAAACGATTTATTCGTGTATTGTCATCGAGAATACAATATATGTGTACAAAATTTCAACTCGATTGGATACATGGAAGTCGTTCAAAATTGACTTGCAAGATTTGACCCAAACATACTAATACAAACTAACTAACTAACTGGTGAAGTTAAATAAAAGCTTGTAAAATGGTGAGATTTATCGGGTTTCACCCTTTTGGTACGGAACCCTGAAAAATAAATCAAACTCCCAAAAGCAGTGCTCATCATTCTTACCACCATTGTTTTATTGTATTTCGTTCGCCGTGTGTTCGCGTCTTCACGACACTCGTGTATTGAAAGAATGTGACCATCATTGTGATTGCTGTTGTTATTGTTGTTGCAACGAAAATTAAATTATTTGAGGTTTTCTATAGGTCATTAAAGTTAAAATTATTATTGTTAATAGTCGAACGTCAAGACTTAAACAGGACTTGCTCAGAATCGACTCGGTTCAGCCCGGAAGCGGACACATCAATCGACACTTTTAGAGTATACAATAATAAACGAAGCCCCACAGAGTTGGATCGGTTCTGTCCGTATGTAATGCGTAGACATTTGTTTTTCTTTGCCGAGTGTTTTGTACCGTGTTGATCTATCTATATTCTAGACCGAGTGCGTGTTCGGCTTTAATGTTGCACTTCAGACAAATCAGAATTCCTTACCAGCTGCATCATTCGCAATGTGTTATTTTTGATCAGGCAACAGTTTTGTTTCTGTTCGAAGTAAACACACTCATAACGTGTTTTGTTTTTAACTGTAATATTTTGGGTCAAAACACTTTTTATACGGAAATATTATTAATCTGATTTGCCGCGACAGACTACGTTAAAAACTAAAGACACAAATTCTGACGACAAAACGTGACGGTTTTGTTTTTTCGAGGAATGTTTGTGTTCACATTTAGTATTTTACATGACCATCTAGATATTTTAAGATGCGGTAAAGGAATTAGAGTTTTTCGATAGAAGTACAGAATTATGTGTATATATATTACGCTAAAAACCAAAATGGTCGACTTACGGAGCTAAACGTATACCTGTATTTAAAACACGTGACGTTTTTTTTTTGTTCGATAACTTTCAGCGGCTTACACTTGACCGATTTTGATTTTTTTTTAATTAATCGTACCTATAAGTCTAAAGTTGCCAGCTCTACTTTGTTTTGTCAATTTTTGATATTGAACCCATCTATAGAGTGCCCCCTCATCTGGGGGTGGTTGTGACCATCGTTTATACTGTTTCTTAAACATAAACAAAAGACGTAACGTCGAGGGGTGAAACCCATTAGTGGCATGATTATTGAGATTTTTAGTCACACAACAACAGAGCTGAGTACCGGTTGAAAGTACTCATGAGTACTTCGAAACGAGTACTTAAAAAGTAATCAAAACTACATGAGTACGCGAGTAGGTACACAACTAAAATGTATTTTAAAATATGAGTACAATTATTGTAAATTTAGCTGGGTACTCGTGTTAAAAATGAGTATAATTAATATTTCCTGTGATACAATAAAAAGCATAATTTAAATTAAGTCAAAATCCAGCAATTTTACACACACAAACACTTCAGGGTATTGTGGACAACTTGGTGTAATGGTCAGTATGCTGACCTTTGGATCAAGCTGTCGCGTCGGGGGTTAGAATCTCACCTGGATGTTTTGTGATGTCATATTTAGTTTTATTTGATGATATTATTTGATGTAATTAAGACTCTAATGACATACGTTATCGAGCTTCTATAGTCTACAATAAGTAAATAAAAAAACTTCAGGGTATTTTACACTAACAGAGTAACAGAGTATCACAGATGACAGGAAGCTGAAAGAACACTAAGTTTTTTATCATCTATAATTGCGCAGTGATTACCCGAATTCTCATTCCCCTGCACACAGCACAGCTGACCGATTTTCATCAAGCATATCTATAAGAACCATCTCGCAAATGCCAGCTTTCAAACAAAACAACCGCATTGAAATCGGTTCATCCGTTTCGGAGCTGCGATGCCACAGACAGAAAGACATATAGACAAAGGCCTCTTTTGGTATCGAGGGTTAAAAACAAGTCGACCTGCACCTTTATAAATGTTCACTCTTTAATGACAGTCCCTTCAAATGGGAGTGTATAAAGCTCGCAAATTTTAAATGCTGTACCGTAAGAGTTACCTATCTCAACAATGTGCTTAAAATGGTTATTATTGTGTGAGTGAGATAAAATACAGTGACTTTGTGAATACAGTCGAGACTCGAGACTGATTAGAAGAAGATGTAGAGAGACCCCCATCGCTGCCTGTCTCGCGATACGTTTTCTGACCTGTATTGCACAGTTTATTCCCTAGGGCCTAGATCAATGCTAGTTAGTAATAGAAACATGGGTCTTGTCCAAAGAAAATATTATGTCAGATTACTTACCGGTCCAAATGTAATCGTAAATTTACGATATGAGGCATTTAAATTGGAAGTGGTAGGTACAGTTTCCTTGTTTGAGTTTCTCGGATTATATAGTGTTCGGTGGATTTATAAAAATCTCTCGCCCCCAAATTAGAATGACATAACATGTATGTCTAGTTCTGGCATGATTTGAACCGAACAACTAAGTTACTTAAAGAGATTAAATGACATTAAAACAAACATTAAATTTGTGTTTTTATTTGAATTTAGAGACTGTGACGTTATGGCAGTGAGAATTTCCGAGAAGTGATTCGTTCTTTTCTTGGCTTCGGTTTTATAACATATTCTTTCTTCAGAAGTTGTCACCTTCAGTAAAAGAAAGTCTTTACGGGAACGAATCGGGGATGGGGAATCCCTCTCGCACCTTGCTTACGACGCTCACGTGGTAAGAAGGTACTTCAATGCACCTAATTGGCAATGCGATTTCTTTTCATTGCTGTGAAAAATAGACTACTGAGTGATTTACGCACCTACTGACGTATCTATAAGTCTTTTTGAAATACAGTTTAAATTTAGGGATGAAACGTTTTTATCCAATTTTATAGAGAATAAAGTTGAAAAAATCCATCCCAAAGAGTAGAAAAGTATAAAAGGATAATTACTGTTAAATGTCGACTTAAATTTAGTCGCAAGGCCTCTGAGAACAACTTGCAAGCAATCAAACGACTACGATTTTGGTGCCTCGGTATCTGCTGGCAAAAGTTCCATTTGACGATAAAGAAGCCTAAGTCTATCGAAAAATGATCTTTTTGTCTGGAATTTTAGACCTCATTATAATATTAAAATGATTTATTCCAGGAATAAAGGGAAATAAATCATGCAAATAGTTCAACGTCAACGTTTCCGGTTGTTAATATCAACCATAATCATGACCTACAAAATCAATAAAATTAACACCAATATAACGTCATTTTCTACCCTTGAATCTCCCCTGAAAGTGAATATAATTGTACCGCCTCCCCCTTTTCTAAATTAATGAATGGATGTTAAACATTAAAATTTCATCCAAATTTTCTGGAAGCTATCTCACATCCTTCGCTGAAAAAAGCTCTCCATCATTGAGCTGCATATTTTGCACATCCCTAGTCCCTACCGACTTAAGTAGGACCGGTGTATGTGTTTACTGTGTTTATACTATACACACGCGCTTAAGTAGAAAAGAGCGGGGGTATGCGAGGGGACTTAAGTGCTTATAACACGGTCTTTATTGGCTGGCCGAACTAGAAACAGAACGACCGTCGTGCTGTACAGCGCACAACCGTGACGTGACGAACGAACGAATCCATGTGAAAATTATTATTTATTTATTAAAACGAATTATTATTTAATTATTATCGAATTCAATGTTAATTATCGCACTTTATACATAACTTATCAAAACGACCAAAATAAATAGTGGGATAGAAATCATATTGATTTTTATCGAGCAAATTTCTCGAGTGCCAAATTTGCCGACTCGCGCAATTGTTTTGGATATTTTTGTCGTACATCGACTTGAAACTTCCAAAGAAATATTGTTGAAAGTGCAGACACGAGGCTGGGATCTTGCCTGTTTGATATTAAAATAACTCAACATATTGCAATATAGCTGTGTGATTGAAAATAAACTGTGGTAACGTTGCCAACTTATAAAATTTCGAGATTCTTTTTTCGCGAACGTTTTATTTGAGAAGACAAAAATACTGTGATTAGTGTATTTAATTAAATAACAATCATTGTGCTCATATTAGGGCATTTGCCATTTGTAGTGAATAAACCAGTGGCAGTTTAACTTGGTAGTATGGTCGTGAGTAAAATAGCGATGCCGGCTCAACCAAACGTCAACGCAAGAAGAATGTTTTTCACGAAAAAGGTAATTTACGATTGCTCAATTTTTTAATCACACCGACTTTTCCAGAAAAAACACATTCAGCCAATGAACGTTCATTAGAAAGAACATTGTGTGTATGAAAAATATATTGAAAGAAAGAAAATTCTTTTTAATAAAAACCAATTTCATTCAATAAATAGGCTAAAAATATAATATATGCATTGTGCATCCCCATTGATACAGCGTACATTTTTGGTTCAGTGTCGCTATAAATTATTTTAAGTCAGGGGCGAATTTAGTTAAGTAGGCTAAAGCTAAGGACAGCAAGTTTTGAGGGGGCTGAACATTTCAAAAAGCAAAGGGATACAAACATTGATATTTAAAATTCAGAAGAGACTCTGAGACGATCAATCATCTTCATACGTCAATATTTTATTTATATTGCACAAAGCATTGTTCTTTTTGGTATTGCACATCCATTAATCTAATCTTAAATATTTGTTCATAATATTGAAGAATTAGAATTAGATTAATGGATGAGCATTGAGCAATACCAAAAAGGACAATGCTTTGCGCAATGAACGTTAGTTTTGTTCAAGACTTTCCACACAATTATGAACCCCTGTTCAAAATTAATCCACCATTCAGTTTTTCTGCTATACTTTTAGTATTGAAGGTTGTTTATTGGACTGGATGCACGTTTTGTTTCCTGATAAAAGCTTGGTCGTGAACGAGCATGGCGAAGTCCTCGAGAAAAATTTGCTGTCTGTAATATCTCTGCAACTGTGCGAACGTTGAACCAATGGCTTTCCCAGAACATTTTTGACCCACCACCAAATGAAATTCCTTTTCTGAGATATGACAGACAGCAAATATTTCTCCGGACCATCGCTATACGTTCACGATCATATAGTGATTTCAAGCTTACCAAATACATTAGAATTATTTTGTCTCGTATCCATGATTAATATACAAATAAATGATTTACAGTTTTTTTGATAATGTATCTGTTATTGTTATTTAATGTTTCTTTTTAATTTTCATACAACGTTTCGTCGGTTTCCCGACTTTATCAAGTACTGTAAAGTACCAGTTACCATGGATCCATCAGAAAACAAAAACCTGCTTTAAAATTCCTTCAATACTAAAAATATAACGAAAAAAAATTAGTGGTGCGTTAATTTTAAATTGAATGATTTGTTTCTAAAGAATTTAAAGAAGGTGTTAATTTTGGAAATGTGTCGTCTTTCGATAACAAGACCCCTTTTGCAGTTTTATGAATAGAGCGGCAACCTCCCTAAAGCCTAGAACGTACCGAACCGTAAATTCGTTACTGCTAACACTTCAATTTTATAATGACTAATCAAGTATCCAGATCTGCCAACTAATTTGAAAGTTTGAGTTCTACCGTTCTAGTTAATAGTGCGCTCCGTAACAAAAAATAGATTTATTTGCAGCATCTGAGTGCGAAGTTTTTAATAAGTAATTGGAAATTTCATTATTTTTTTATAGTTTTATTTTGACTGGCGGGTAGTGTACAGGCACGAATTCGTTGAGGTGGAACCTCGATCGACACGCCCCTTTCTGTTTAGTGTTTACTTAGTTACAAATGTTTATCCGCATGAAGTTCAGACGCATGCAAGGTTTACACGCACCCAGTTTTTTTTTTATAAATACCACTAAACTACAGGGTTTTCTATACTATAATTTATATTTGATTTTTAATTATTAGTTAAAAATGTATGAAAAATTTAATTTGACAATGTTTCTGTGAAGCTCCTGTAGATAAGTATAATTCAGTATAAAAAATCAAGGGGACACGTAAGTAACGTTGTTCAGTTAATCTTATTCAGTTGGTGTGAGTTATGAATTATAATCACCTATTAAACGACATGAGTAATTAATATTGTGGTCACAATACCTAAAATACAATAATTGTTGATAACTTATATTGTCTCTCAACAACTTCCTGTATTGTGTGAAGCGTGTGACAATGTGTGGAGTAGAGGAAATTTGCCTAAAAATACAATAATTAAATAATTTGGGGATCGTTCAAATATTACGTAACGTTTCTCACAGGGTGGCGGGTGGTAGTTACCATCAGCGTTACTATAAGATATGTTAAAAAAACTCTATAATATAGAGATATGGTGATCAGTAGATAATAATTGAAATTAAGAGAGGAAGTCTCTATGTGGCAAAAGGATCAAATAAATAGCAATACCTACTGATGTTTAAAATTGCATTCTTTGCACCGAAACGTTAGCTAATAATGCAATTTTAATCATCAGTATTGCTCTTTATTTGATCCTTTTGCCACAGAGACTTCCTCTCCTAATTTCAACTATAAGATATGTTACCAAGGGACAAGGGGTACAATGTTATGACGAAAGGCCTTATTACACTAATTAGTGCGTTTAAGGAGACAAATTTGTTGAAAGTTGAATCAAAACCTCAGTCTGCTAAACAGTACAGAAGAATAGATCGCTTTGATATAATAAATATAAGTGGTGTGGAAAAGATTAAAAAACGCAAAGAAGATTCCAATGCCATTTATATTTGTCTAAGAATAAAGTTTTATTTATGGTTAGGAGGTACCTTTATTGCACCCCATAAATCTCACTTAACTAGTTCTTATAAGAACAAGCAGAACTAGTATTGCTCGTTACTCGTTAGTCGTTTAGAAATGTACAAAACTAGTTTTAAAAATGCGCAAAAATAGTTCTGCTCATTTTGTAACACTCAACACCCGATTAACTGTAAGATTTCGAGTTTAGGAAATATTCGTTGCTCAAAACTAGTTTTTGCGCATTTATTTCAGGCGTTGTCCGACTTCGAGTATTGAGCGTATCATATATATTATAACTGAGCGTGATTCCCTTTTAAAATGGACAATGTCAAAATAAAGTGATAGCGGTTGAATGCTAAACTAAGGTCTTATAATAAATTCCGTCCGATATCGAAAGTTTGTACTTTGTAGCTACCATTAACTGTTAACCACATGCGAATATGTACGGCAGATATGTCCGACGAACGAATCCGCTGTACAAATCTGATAATGTGTATTCGCTCATCCGCCGGTTTTGTCTTGCTCGCCGTACGTTGCCCAATGCGACGAGCAACGACAGCGAGCAAGACAAATCGACACGTGCGTATGTAATAGCCGGATTCGTTCGGCTGATCAGTAGTAAGACAGCTGTGATAGAATGGCTTTCGCGGATAACAAGGCTTTTTGGAAAAGCTTTATTTTGCTATACAGAACACAGCCATGCTTGTGGCAAATCAACAGCAAGGAATACTCAAATAAACAAATGAAAACGCGGCTTATGAAGCGCTCGTGTCAAGAAATTTGTCCCGAGGCCGAAATAAAATACGTTCGCGTAAATATTGATTAATTGCGAACTGGTTTTCGAAGGGAGCTAAAGAGAAATCCGAAAAAGCAAAGAACCGGAGCTTCTGCTGATGACGTTTACGTGCATTTTCTTCTGTGTGTACCCAAACACAGATAAATTCGAAGCACTGACCGTACGTGTGTAGCTAATCACGAATCTGTCCGTCGACCGTCGGACAGATCTGCCGTACATATTCGCATGTGAATAGCGCCCTAAAGCACTCCCAAGAAATTCTCTAAACGATTTTCAAAACAGAAAAGGGGATTTTACTTTATATTTAAAAGATTTGAGAGATTCTGTAATAATTATTTTAATAAATTATATGTATAATATTATAATCCCTACTATTGAATCTATATTATAGTATTAATATACAAGGCAGTTTCCCCTATGGACTATGACGTATATGATTAATAATTATTAATATTTTACCGCATTTAATTGCATTATCAGCATTACAGGCATCCTGACCCACAAGTGCCGTCTAGGTTACTTCTTGCGGATTTAGATTATTATTTAGTTGTATATGGTTAAAGGAAATAAAACTACTGCGACTTTACATGACTTGCTCGAATAATATTTATGATAAAAATGTAGGGAAATTTGTATTTGTAAACATGTCAGATCCTGGTTTGTATTTGAAATAAAGGTACGATGAATGCGGATCTCAAGTTATTTTATTTATTTTGATTAATTGCGTCAACACGGTGAATTGATAATTTACCAGAACTGAACTTTAGTAATTATAGATTTAATATTTCATTAAATTAGAAATTTAATAATTACATCAATACCTATATACTTTGTGATTATGTGATTATTATTTGATGTACTGAAAGCAGATTTAGAAATATATTGTTATCTGTTGCTACTGATTTTATTTACTTCCATATTTTCCATAAGGAAATGGAAGTGCACTGATAGGATTGAAAAATTGTGTCCGAGATACGGTCATCAGAATCTGATTGTCCTATATACGTACCTTCAAAACGTAAAGAAATGCTATTTTTCGCATGGCAGATGTGTGTGTGTGTTTGCTCAAAAATCTAGTTGGGGTGGTTTTTCTTGGAAAATTGGGTTGACGCCGTAATCCCGGTCGTGACGACAGATCTCAAAACATTAGTTAGGGGCTCAACTAACGGTGTTACTAAGTGGCATCTTTTCATCATAAAATGCAAGTTATTTTCAACGTACATTCATACAAGACTGTATCTAAGCTAAACTAAGCACTAAAAATGTAACAAATACGTATCTGACAAAAATATCTATAGAACCCTTTTTATAGAGATTTCAGTTACCTAATTTTGTGTAGAACTATTTTTGTCGTATAGACTTAAGATAAAGTTATGAATCCGGTAAAACCTGATTTCCGTCCCTTCTCCCCCCCCCCCAGGGGAGTAGCGCGCTTGGTTGAAGGGGGGAAATTTCAGGTTCTATTGAGGACACCCTAAGGAACCATCATGTAAAAAAAATGTGAGCAGTCGTGGGACGCCTGGCAAATGTAAAACATTTTTATAGCTTAATTCTTTTATTTATTGAACTTGACAAATTTATCAAAATAAAATCTAACCTATATCACTTAGGGATAGTGTAGCTTTCTATTAGTAAAAGAATTTTTTAAATCGGTTCAATAGTTCCAAATATAATAATTTATGATTTATGATTTACTACAAACGGTAGCCTTTTTTGTAATTAAAACGTCCACGGGCGACAGGACTATAGGGACTGTAATTATATCTGATTTATATTAATGCTTCTGTTCATTGAGAAGAAATTAAACCAAAACTAATTCATCTCGCGCGGGACGTTTTATAAATAAGCTGTCGTGGACTTTCGACCCCGGCAATCCCACAGACAAGATGAAAACCCAGCGCTGCTAAACCGGAAGCGCTTATTGCGATCCGCGACGAACGACGTTCTTTCAAAAATAAACTCACGTTTGTTGTCGTTCACTTTTTGTTATTTCATGTTTATAGTGCAATGACACAGCCAGAGCCGTACTTGAAATAATTTGAAGGACGTATGTCGTTTTTTGAAAAACATAATACCTAATTACGGTAAAAATATCTGAAAATTAAAATAAGCAGAACAAAAAGGGTAGTTAGTATTTGAATGTAGTGCGAGTGCTCAGCGTGATGCAAACACAGTCGAGTCCCAATGAGCCATTTTCCTGAGAGTGGTTCTTTCAATTATCCAACAGAGGCAGCACTTGTGGTAGGCACAAATATTATTTATTCCCCATAGTGTCGTGTCATTTTAGTGGTATAACTTAAGGGGAGGGTAAGGTTAATTCGTACAAAAAAAGGCACATTTTTGTGAATTTTTTTCGACAACACAGTTAAAATCTATTTATGAAAACCAATGGGACATCAAAGTATAACATTTGAAGAATATTTTGTAAAATTTTCATGTAGAAATATTGAAAAATACGGCAATGGCAGCAATTATTTGGAAGCGTCTCAGAAAAAAGTAGAATTGCGGTGCCCCTCATAACTCGGTGCTGGATCATCTGAAATCAAAAAGGAAATTTCTGTCGTTAGATAATCGCTTTCCCAAGGTAATGCTGGAAGGGTTTTTCGAAATTTCAATTTTTCAATTTTTGGGAACACTTCGAAGTGAAAAAAAAATCGCGTTTTTCACTTCGAAGTGTTCCCAAAAATTGAAAAATTGAAATTTCGAAAAACCCTTCCAGCGTTACCTGGAGAAAGCAATTATCTAACGACAAAAATTTCCTTTTCGATTTCAGATGATCCAGCACCGAGTTATGAGGGACAGCGCAATTCTACTTTTTTCTGAGACGCTTCCAAATAATTGCTGCTATTGCCGTATTTTTCAATATTTCTACATGAAAATTTTACAAAATATTCTTCAAATGTTATGCTTTGATGTTCCATTGGTTTTAATAAATAGATTTTAACTGTGTTGTCGAAAAAAATTCACAAAAATGTGCCTTTTTTTGTATACGAATTAACCTTACCCTCCCCTTAAGTATTAAACTATTATTATCATTAAATTAATTAAATAATTAAGTTATAGCACTAGAATACACAACACTAATGGGAAATAAATAATGTCTGTACCTACCACAAGTGCTGCCTCTCGTGGATAATTATTGAAGGAACTACTCTCAGGAAAATGATTCATTAGCTCAGATTTGTTCTTCTGAGCGAATATATACGATAGAACTTGTTTCAATATAAAACTATGGTCATGTTTCATTTCTTCCAAATAAGCAAAAATTTGAAACAGACTAATGCCCGTCTTCTGAAAAAAAAGATAGGTACATATCTTCTATTCAATTTTTTTTTCATCGTGCACCGCCATTTTCATTTCTCCGACCACTTACCGATCTCATTTCTGTAATCAGGAATTTAGATCTTCCCTTTCTCCTTTTTTGGTGCCTGGGGAAATCGTCCCATTTGCCCTGCTCAAAAATTTACTCTGGTATTGAAAATGTAGATATCGAAACTGAAAAACGCGAAAAACTGATTTCCACCTTTTGAATATTCCAAGTAATGGGTGCGCTCTTACAAGTCGTTCAGTTTTTCCTGAGCCACTCGCAAACAAATTTATTTATAGCGCGCAGCTGCAGTAGAGATGTCATATAAATTACCAAATTAAAAGTCACAAATAATGCGTCGCGTACGCGATGGTTCTTTTGGAGCGCGCGTCTTGTGATGATTTAAAGTGCAGGCTGTGTAACAAATAGAACAGTTCATATTATTAACTAACGACGGCGACATCAGCACAACGACGTCGTCTCCGACGGCCACCAGCGTCGCCAGTCGTCAATCACCACGGTGTATAAAGTTAGGTTTGCACATGGACTAAAATAATTACGCGCGAAACTTACAAATCGTAATCGCTAGGTAGCCGGTAGGCCTGGACGCATGGCAAGCATTCCTACCGGGTAGGGCTATACTCACGGAACAATAAATCTAATAGTTCCATAATATCTATTTATCTATTTATCTGTTAAATTCAATATTTACTTATTGTGTACGCGAACATTTCAGCCAGTAGAAAAGGGGCTGCCTGTATGTACCTATGTATACGCTGGGGGCATCTATCAACTGAGGTAAAAGTTTATGGAGGCGCTACAAGCATTTAAAAGTGAAGCCAGCCGCTTGTTAATTTTATATGTAAGAAGAAGAAGAAGAGAATAATATTTCCAATCCATCCCGTGTTTTGTCGCCATGTTTACTCGACCCTGTGACGTCAGACCTGGTTTCAACTTTGTATAAGCAGTTGTATACGGTATAGCTTCTCTATACCTTTTACCTCAGTGCATCTACCCCCCCCCCCCTGGAATCTGAAACAAAGTGTGAAAATTCATGAAATTTACTTCATAATATATACTAATCTCTTTTAATATGCCTCGTTTATGAACTTTGGCGTCTGAAAATTCCCCGAATTGCACTTAGAACTTAATTGCAGTATGAGTATATAAGGATACCATCATCATTGAGAACGGGTGAACCGATTTTGATGGAAATTGGTACTATAATATTTATTGATATCCAAACTTAAAGTCATCCGACTACGCTTATACAGGCTAGTTATCTATACTTCTATACTAATACTAGCCGTTACCCGTGGCTTCGCCCACGTATTTTACGATTACAATTTATTATCCCCCCCTCACGAAAAATTCTCCTTCTGCGAAGCGAAGCCGGACTGGTCGTGTTTATTCGCTCGAATTTTATAATACATAACTCATTCGCTTTGCTCGTTCGCTCGGATTTTATTAATACATTAGACACTCGCTTCGCTCGTCCGTTTGAATATTATTAATTCCTTCTTCGCTCGTTCGCTTGCTTATTATTAATACATAACTCACTCGCTTCGCTCGTTCGCTCGAATTTTATTAATACATGACTCACTCGCTTCGCTCGTTCGCTCGAATATTAATATAATACATTACATTTGTTATCCCCCCGCGAGAATCTCCCCCCTAAATTTGATACCCCCCCGCGTGAATTTTCCCCCTAATTTGTTATCCCCCCGCTAGAATCTTCCCCTCTAATTTGTTATCCCCCCTGCGTAGCTTTCTATTAGTGAAAGAATTTTTAAAATCGGTTTAGTAGTTCTAAAGATAAAACAAAAACAAATCTATCCCACGGGAACCGTACATTTTTCCGGGATAAAAAGTAGCCTATAACATTATCTGACCCCTAAACTACCGCTATGCAAAAAATCTTGTCGATCCCTTGCTCTGTGAAAAACAAAAACAAAACTATCCCACGGGAACCGTACATTTTTCCGGGATAAAAAGTAGCCTATAACATTCTCTGACCCCTAAATTACCACTAAGCAAAAAATCATGTCGATCCCTTGCTCTGTGAAAAACAAATACAAAACTATCCCACGGGAACCGTACATTTTTTCGGGATAAAAAGTAGCCCATGTGCTATTCCAGACTAAATCTATCTCTGTGCCAAATTTCATCCAGATCCGTTCAAAAATGACGAATTTCCATACGAACTTTCATCCCCTATTTAGCCCCCTTAGGGGATGAATTTTCAAAAATCCTTTCTTATTGCTCACCTACGTAATATAAGGAACTCCTATGCAAAATGTCATGCTTCTAACTTCAAAAATGACGAACTTCCATGCAAACTTTCAACCCCTTTTTAGCCCCCTTAGGGGATGAATTTTCAAAAAAAAATTTCTTAGTGCTCACCTACGTTATATAAGAAACTTTTGTGCAAAATTTCATGCTTCTAACTTCAAAAATTACGAATTTCCATATAAACGTTCATCCCCTATTTAACCCCCTCGGGGATTGAATTTCGAAAAATCCTTTCTTATTGCTCACCTACGTAATATTAGGAACTCCTGTGCAAAATGTCATGCTTCTAACTTCAAAAATGACGAACTTCCATGCAAACTTTCATCCCCTTTTTAGCCCCCTTAGGGGATGAATTTATAAAAAAAAATTTCTTAGTGCACACCTACGTTATATAAGAAAATTTTGTGAAAAATTTCATGCTTCTAACTTCAAAAATGACGAATTTCCATACAAACTTTCATCCCCTATTTAACCCCCTTAGGGGTTGAATTTCAAAAAATCCTCTCTTAGTGGGTGCCTACGTCACAAAAGGAACCTACTGTCCAAATTTCAAGTTTATATCTTTAGCGGTTTGACCTGGGCGTTGTCTGTCAGTCAATCAGTCAGTCAGTCAGTCAGTCAGTCAGTCAGTAACGGAACTGTTTTATATATATAGATTATAAAGCTGAAGAGTTTGTTTGTTTGTTTGGTTGAACGCGCTAATCTCAGGAACTACCAGTCGATTAGAAAAAAAATTTTTTTGTTAGATAGACCATTTATTGAGGAAGGCTATAGGCTATATAATATCACGCTATTACCAATAGGAGCGAAGCATCAATGAAAAATGTTGCAAAAACGGGAAAAATTATTCCTTTTGAGAACTTCCGCTGCGTAAACGGTTAAAGTTACGCAAAAATCGTGTATGACGGAATTGTTTCCCTTTAAAAGTTCTAAAAAAAAGTCCGCGACAGCATATGTCTATCTTTTAAGATTGACTCACTATAACTTTTTTATGGTAATCAAATTTGTTCGTAATTATAATATTCACGCGAACGAGCGAAACGAGTGAGTAGTGTATATTTAATATTCAAGCGAACGAGCGAAGCGAGTGAGTAATGTAATTATAATCCATGTGTTGAGTCGCATCCATGTTGATTTAATATTAATAATGATAAATTCTCGGAAACTTGGATAAAAATAAGTTGATGCTAAATTTTCAAAATTTGCAACGTTTCGTTGGTTTATTTTCCAACTTCATCAGGCAATATTTGAGGTTAGCATCCTCGTTGAAATATTTTGGTTCATACTACTACCAAGTTTTTGAAAATAATATAAGACCAGATAAATTATTACATGTAAAGATATCTTTCCCAATAGCTTGTCGAATAATTTTCAATAATAATGAATAAATAAAAAATTATTTAATGAACAACGTGTCAGACGTCAGACAGTCTGTGATTAAGTCGTCACTACGTCTGACACGTTGTTCATTAAATAATTTTTTATTTATTCATTATTATTGAAAATTATTCGACAAGCTATTGGGAAAGATATCTTTACATGTAATAATTTATCTGGTCTTATATTATTTTCAAAAACTTGGTAGTAGTATGAACCAAAATATTTCAACGAGGATGCTAACCTCAAATATTGCCTGATGAAGTTGGAAAATAAACCAACGAAACGTTGCAAATTTTGAAAATTTAGCATCAACTTATTTTTATCCAAGTTCCCGAGAATTTATCATTATTAATATGTAATTATAATATTCAAGCGAACGAGCGAAGCGAGTGAGTAGTGTATTGCTCCCGGGCTTTCTTAGCACCCGGGCGAAGCCGGACGGGTACAGCTAGTAATAAGTATAAGAAAATAAATAACTGCGGATATTTGTATTTTTTTGTTATGAAATTCCATAATCTGCTGTAAAAAATGTGCGCGATAACCCGATTACTCATATACTGTGTACCTGTTGTATGCAATCTCTAATTAAACATCCCGTCTGCGTACCTCAGACAGGCAAACCTCTGTCTGTCCATCTGTCTTGAGCACGTCGGTCGTGTGAACCAATGATTAGCTGTGTTGTGACTCATCGCTCATCAGTAGTCCGGTCCAACGGTCAGTACTCCTCAAAACATCGACATGCTGTGTGAATGTGTTAGTTTGACAACAATGGACCGACTGTGTCCGAGACGCGCGTGTCCAGGATGACGTACACAAAACAGACCCGGGTCAATTGGTCGGATGACTCATCAACAGCCACACGACCCCGTCTCAGTCGTGGATTCTGCGATATAGTCCGTCCTTTTTTCATCGCGGCAGATTTAAAAGCGGCAAAATTAATGACGATTTAATCATCCAGTTCAATAAATGAACCAGTTTTCGCTGCAATCATATCTTCCCTATTAATAGAGATATTTACAAGAATTAAAAAAGGAATTGTTAAGAAGAGACTACGCTAAAGTTCTGTACCAAAATTCTCATCTTTTTGTTGCTTGCACTTACCACAGAGTGTTGCAAACTATATCCAAAAATCCAATGTAATTGTTACATATCTTGTATATGGCCAAAATTTAAAATTAAGATGAAATTTAGTAGCACATTTTCATTCCCTGCGAGCAAACCTACAATTACTAAAAAAATCGTGTAAATCGAACCTATAGTTTTTATTAGTAATTGCTGGTAAATTTTAGATGGATCGAATTTTGTGCCTCTGAGTGTAGTTTAGGATCTAGAAGACTAAGACACAAAATACTGGGAACAATATGGTTGCATCCTTTTCTTAATCATGTTAGTTAACTACATACGTGTATATACTTTCTTCATTTTTTATAATTTCTCTGTAAATGGGTATTACCTGTTGAGAATAAATCTATTATTATTATTATCCTTTGCATACGGGACCCTACAAATTAAACCTAAGTGGTTGTGCCTAGTAATCTAACGGACGCCAGTGCAGTGCATTCTGGTGCAGTTGTCAATAACACGTTCATTGAGAACGATAGTAAATAAAAGAGAAAGAAAGATGAACACTGTGAGTGATAGAAAACGTGTGTGGTTTGTTCTCATTTAATTTGCATGCTTTTTTCGGTTGCAAATGCATTTTGAAACCACACACACACATAATAATGAGTTATGATTCATTATTGTTTATCTTTAAATATAGGTACTTCACATATTAATTTGCATAATAATTCAGTAAACACTGAAATCTGTTAATGTCAGTAAAGGAAACACGTATTGTTCCCGGGAGTGACAAGCTGTTGTCTAATACCGGGTTTACATGCAGCTCACTTCCGCGGCAGTGAGCAGGGAATTGGGCATGAAATTGGGCAGCGCGAGTATGTAAACACGTCGCTCGCGCTGCCATTGCTCATGCCACTGCCGCTGCCGTACGCTCCCTTCAGTGGCGGTATTTTGAACGGAAGTCAAAGGACTGGCAGCGCGAGCGGCAGTGACCGTTTACATGCTGCCCGCTGTTCTGTCTATTCTTTTTGCTTAACCAAGTGCACGATCCGAAGCTTATTTGTTTATTCGCGTTATGCCCATGATTGAGTGGACCAATGATCAAGTGCTAAAGTTTTTAGAGCTATATGACACTGAGAGATTATTATGGGATCCTTCTCATAAAAAATACTAACAAGGTTTTGTTGCGATGAATCGCTGTCATCCACCATCGTCTTTTGCGACGTCGACGTTTTTTTTTTATCACATGTCTATTTAAAACATTTATATAATTTTGCAAACTCAAAAAACAGAGTACTGTGGCCGCGGCAATTTCTACGTCCTCCATTATTGCTGGAGAATAATGCGGTAGGCGCAGTAGCTGTATGTAAACAGTCACTTGCCTCAAAGGCTGCCGTGGAATTATACAGGGCAGGACAGCGGGCAGCGCGAGTAGCAGCGGCAGTGGCTGCATGTAAACCCCGTATAACACAATGTTTGTTTATTCAATTTGACGTATTGGCTGGTTTCTGGAGAACTGTTGGTCAACAAAAACATTAAAATCGAACTGTTTTTAACAAACTTAAAAAAGGTCATCAATTCGACGTGTAGCTACTTACCTATATGTGCGCAATTATCTCAGGAACTACTGGATCGATTTGAAAAGTTCTTTTCACTTTGTAAAAATCTTCTTCTTGAGGAACATAAGGCTCTATTATGTATTATTATTAAATATTACTACTACGTTACGACAAAACGGGATGAGCAGTAAGCTAAAATGTAAAGCAAGTCTGAGATATATGCTTGTACGTATGGTCGTAATTTTCTGAGAAACTAAGGGTCCGATTTTGATCAAACTTTTATTTTATATTGTTTAGGATTGTACTCGGGATTGTATGTGTAAGAACTTTGTACTAGTCGCATTATCCGGACGATCCGGAAAAAAAATACGGACACTAAAAAGTGAAATATATATAATTAAAAAAAAATATATTGACTCCAAAAAGTAATCAGAATGCCTTTAAAAAGGATGCAGTAATTTTTCAACGATACTTATATATCGAATTGTAATAGGATTTCTATCTGTACTTTCGTTTTTTTGCTGTTTTTTTTTTGTATGACACTTATAGACGGGAAACCGTGTTTCCAGAATTTTTATCTGCTCCCCTGTTTATACCAACATTACTCGAGAACTGCTGGATCGATTTTTGAATAGATCGCGTCTGTACGAAAATATTTTTCATTCGTGACATTGCAACTTAAAAGTTAAATATCATTTATCCGGTGTATATCTATCTATGTTTAATAGAATTACGATAACATTTTGAGTGACCTATTTAAACTATAGAATTTGACATCTTCATTTATATTTGTTTTGTATGTGAAAAGAATACGTTTTATTGTTTTAAAGCGAGGGCGTTACGGTTCAAAAAATAAGTACAATATATTACAGTTAACAAATTTGTTCAAAATATATTTTTAATTTTTATTGTCAAAACTTTGACCGCAATTTTATTATCGATAAATTAATTAAATATTATTTTTGTTGAAAAGATTTATGATTCTGTTCTGTCCATTTGTTTTATACTTTAAATAAACAAAGGTTTGAGTTCTTGTGAACAGTGATATTAGGTAAATGATAAAATCAAACGATTTTTTACCCCTTATATTGCGGATATAACTGGTTAAAAAATCGTTTGATTTTATCATTTACCTAATATTACTGTTCACAAGAACTCAAACCTTTGTTTATTTATAGGTATGGCTTCCCGGCCTAACGAGTTATTTAAGTTAAAACCTTAAAAAATGTTAGCTCTCGCATGTTAAATGATTTGACTGTTTTAAATGGTTGTATTGTGCATTGTAGCTTATTTAAATAATCAGCTCTCGCATGTAGTGAGTTTTCATATCTGAAATTGCTATATATATAAGAGGGGATCAGTTACCACTCTCGGGCACTGTGGAGAAATTGGTAACTCACCTAGCCGGAAACTGGGAGTTTCGGGTTCAAGTCCCGACAGTGGTCATTTGATTTTTCCTTAGATATAGCTTATACAAATCATGGCAGCTTGGCTGTCTGATATATATTATTTTCACCTCTAATTGTTATGTGAATAATATTGTTGTGGATATAAGGGGTTAAAAAATCGTTTGATTTTATCATTTACCTAATTATACTCTGAAGTATGAGTTCTTTTACACCACAAGAGTTTTGTGTACGAATATATGAAAAGGACAGATTTAAAATTTTACTTCCGATATCTAACGGTAGGGGGAAGTACTGGAGTCAGTCCGAAAATTGTTTTTCGGAATTTTAATAGATTTTCGCGTTTTGATATACCCTAGGAATCGCTCGAGCCCATTTTCTGATTGATGTATGTGTGCGTGTATGTTGTAAAATTTTTCTTCTTCGCTATCGTATAGAAAGGGAATAACATAAACTCATGCGGTTTTTTGTTGTTGTTTTGTCAACATCTAAGCTAGATTTGATCAGATTTTGAGCAAAATCGGTCCAGTTCTCAAGGTCATATATATTAGATAGAAAATTTAAATAAATTCTATGGGTGATAAAATATCAACAAAATCTTTAAAATGTAGATTTCGAGATAAAAATTGCGCGGAAATCACTTTAATGTTTCCATCTGATGATATACAGGATGTTTCTTAGAAAAGGTAACTTAGGGAAAATAACGTTGAGAATATTCACAATTTTGTAGTAAGCTATATGAGCTATAAGACCTAATGTAAATATGTAGTGAATTGCATAAAAAAAAATTAATAAAAAAAAATCAAAGCATCTACTACATATTTACATTAGGTCTTATGGCCCATAGCTTGCTACAAATTGCAAATGTTCTCAATGTTATTTTCCCTATGTTACGTTTTCTAAAAAACACCCTGTAGAACCAATGTGATTGTAATTTTAATTGGTCATAAAGTAGACCAATAATATGAGATGCCGGTGCTTTTATAAGAATATGAAAAGAGGGTCATTTCAATTTTGTTGTTTTGGAATTATATATAATAGGACCTATGATATTTCTATGAATAGGACTCGCTTCTCAGCAGTGCAATTTTTATACTGAGCAGGTAATATTACAAATTTTAATGAGAGATATTAGTAGCGAGCGGGGGAGTATATGTCAGCACTTCTGCTTCAGGGGAACGTTCAGACGCTAATGACCTCTGTTGTCGAGCGTCTATAATTTACAATTCATTCATGGGAACGTTGTTCAAAGCAAACATGTTCTTAGAAACCTGAATACTATTTGAACTTCTTGCAATATTAATTAAGAGGATGGATGACTCATATGTTGTAACCGTGTCTCCGAATTGAAAACTTCTCTCACGCTTTTTAGAGCAAATAAATTGATTTCTCTTTGATTGCCGGCGCACGTACAAGCAATTCTTCATAATAATATGCAAATATGACAGACAAATACACATCGCTGGATCATTTACATATTTCTTCCGTACGCTGACTTGAGATAATATCTATTTTTAAGTCAATGACTACAATTTTATTTTTCTGACTATTTTTTTGTTTGTTATATTAGTTCATCGTACAAATAAAAATATGAACGCCTTTATCTATTTTCTGTCAATAATATTATTCTTATCTTCGGTATACCTGGTGAATTACATGATATCAATAAACTTTACTTTTTTCGATCTCCCTAATTTCTTGATATCGTAAGACTCAAGCGACCTCTCCTTTCCCCCTGGTTAACTTACTCGAAAAGCAAACGTGCGCGGCGCGTTTTTTTTTAGATTCAGAATTTTAATTCTTATAACTAATGTAACATTTCAGTAAGACTGTCATAACTTCCCCATATTTTTTAATTGAGGAATAGAGACGGTAGGTAATGACCTCAGTTGTCAAGAGTCAATAATCTACAATCTTATTAATCTGATAACTGAGAAAATAAAATTAATATAAAAATACACAAAAGTAAATAAAAATTACATAGAAAAAAAAACAAAATAAAAGGCGAAATTATTCCATAATATACAGTTTAGTAGAGTTGAGAGCATTAATGCAGCGATACATTAATTTTATGAATCTGGTGTGTTAAGTATATAAACTACTATAACCTTTACCCGCGGCTTCGCTGACGTTAATGTCAGTTTTGTCAGAAACCTTCCCTTAAATCCGATTCTCCCGTTACTATTTTTTAGTGTTCCGTTATGGAATCACCTCGGTGTCTGTCTGTCCGTCTGTCTGTCACAGGCGTTTTTCTCAGAGACCGATTTTTAGATAATAAGAAAGTATTGTTTATAGCGGGATTATGAAATTTTATTAAAGATCTGAATATTAATACAAAACGTCACTCTGATAATTATACAGAAATAATATGTAAATCTTATCTACTTATACCAATTAAACACGTTTTAGTCGAATAGTTGAAATTACTTTTTTTTATCATGAATAAAATTCCATTGACCTTTGTGTTTAATAACTACAGTGTGTCGTCAAAAACATGAACTTATCACAATACTCCGTATAACGAAAAGTAAAGCATTATCGGCCAAAACGCTAATGACCTAACTTGTCGACGCGTCTACAATCTACAATAAATAAAATTATCGGCCAAACAACGAATGCTTTAGTTAGATTCTTTTTATGTATCTAATTGGGTAATTGGTATTAATTAATTACTTATAAACTGGGCTCCCAAGAGAGGTTTATATGAAAAATATGAGGATCACATTCTGGTGTCTGATATAGGTTCTAGAGATCACAGAATTCGATATTATTGATGTTGCCGCAGGAAAAATCGTCCAATATTTTTTTCGCACCTCAGTTGAGGAAGTTGCTGTAGCAGAAACTTTGAAACATGAAATTTGGAGGATACATTTCTTCTATAATGTAGAGTTCCACTAAGAAAAGTTGTTTTTTTTTCAAAATTTTACCTCTAAGAGGGTGAAAAGAAGTAAATGTTTTTACAGATTTAATCATTCCGTCCGTACTGTTAGTCTTTAAAACATATTTGGAGGATACATTCCTTTTATAACGTAGGCGCCCACTAGAAAGGTTTTTTTCAAAATTCCACTCTTATTTGGGTAAATGTGTTTTTTTTTACAGATTTAGGTAGGTAATCATATTTTAGAGCGAAACTATACAGGCGGATTTTCCGCGGCGTTTTTAACGCGAAATACGTTCGTTTAGTTTCACTCGTTTGTAGGCACGGCTTCGATTTGGACGTGCAAACCGCCTTGTTAAAAACGCCGCGGAAAATCCGTCCGTGTAGTTTCTCTCTTACCCTTCTGGCTTTTTCACCTCCTTAAGAGTGGAATTTTGAAAAATCCTTTCTTAGTGGGTGAGTACGTTGTAAAAGAAATTTATCCTCCAAATTTCATGTTTCAAAGACCAATATTATACCTATGGACAGAATGATTAAATCTGTAAAAACTGCACTAACCTCTTTTCATCCTTAGAGGTAGTGTTTTAAAATTTTTCTCATTCATGCTTTTTTTCGATGTCAAGTACTAATGTTAATTTGGGAGATTTTCTGTAAAAACCGTCTTGGGAAAAAATGTTTATAGGGGTGAGGAATGAGGATGAGTGAGGATGTAAAAGACACGGGGGCCCGACAACATATTTTGTTTTTTTTATAGCTTAAGGTCTCAGCTAAACGTATCACAAAACAGTTTGCGGATAACTTTTTTTATTTGAATAAAGAAACGACTGTTACTAGAAATGTAGAGGAAGGATGAAGAAAAATTTTTTTTTCCAGTCGCTTGACCCCAGTTGATGGCATCTATTGTTTTCCTAATCTCGTATGGCGGGTTTTATACATTGCTCAGAAATGAGTAATACATATTTTTATTATACACAGTTAATAACAATAATAGTAATTAATAATAATAATAATAATAGCAGTGATCCACCTGTTACATTATGTATGAGGTGTGTGGATGCTGTACGATGTTTTGGTACCGGTATGTTAATTGTTTCACGTGTTCCCCTTCCCCCCACCACCGTTCCTCTTGTCCGTATCACCGATGTAACAATTTTCTTGAATGAATCATCAACTTGGGCTTTTTGTTTATTGCATATTTGTTGTATAACATTTTGCGATATTATCATAATAATATTGTTAACTTTACATTACTCATCTGTGTACTTTTTTGAAGTGTTCTTATAAATAATTTTATATTAATAGATAAATTATGATTTTGTGTTTAGTCAGTTACATATTATTATAGTAAGCTACATATAACTCAAACATTTTGACAGCTGACCAAAGAGGGTAAAATATAACTGACAGTGAAACTTTGCGTCACTTCCGTGACATTTCACCGAGTCATTCAAGAGATTGGGCAGGGGGAATCAATAAGATGTTTACACGGTGAGATACTGCTCCCTATCAGTACTGTATTCCAAGGATATAGTTATTGCGTACTGTTTATTATAAAATAGAAGTGGGTGTTGTAGAATTTTTATTAATGAAACTCATTAATTCATTGTAATAAATTTGTAATCAGTACTGCAAACCAGTAAAAAAACATTCACATTGTTTCAGTGAGTAAACCTGACGACCAACGCGTCTTTCAGGGAATCAGTTGATCCCGGTCCGGTTATGTAAGACTAAGACTCTACTGTATTTATTTTTTGGGAAGTTCGTTTATTAGCTGATTATGCTTTGTCTTTTTATAATTTATTGGTGTAAGTTTGATTACAAAATTATGAAAATAATCAGCTTGTAACTGGGACTTTTTCCGTAGTTTGTTATCATGTTGTTACACAAAAATATAAAAATCCCTGCGTTTAGTTTTTTACCGTTTAATAGGCAACGGTTTCAAAATATGTGTATTACGTATCATTTGCTTTCAGTTAATCAATAAGTACTTATATAGGTAATATATGAAATAGAAACGGGACATCTGCCGCTGATTTTATTTTCTAGATGTATTTCCAGAATTCTTGTGTATGATAGCATCTCTCTAGAACGTCTGGACTGATTTTGATTAAATTTGGTATAGATACTATGAATTGGTACTCAAACTTAAAAATTATAGGGTATACGTTGTCCGACTATGATCAGGTTACAATATAAGTTTTTGTCAGATACAAACGCGAAGTCGCGGGTAAATTTACAAGTGACAGGCTAAATAGTAAATATTATTACGCTATGAGAAACTGGGGATGAGCAGTGCGCGAAAAATGTAAATCACGTGACCTGTGAGCTCAATTGCTGTACGCTGGCTAAAATAAATGTAACTGATTGGTAGTTCGTACTCTAATCTTGCTGACAATTGAATTTCACCCCAAAATCAAAATCTACCCGGGAGAAAGTTGGTTGCTAATATTTCTCGTATGAAATTCCAAAAGAAAATAGAATTCAGTAGTGAATGGTAGTCCTAGTTAACTGTGAGAGAAACGCGCGTCTAAATTTAAATTTATTATTTTAGAGAAAAATAATGGTTTATTTTTGTCTCCTCATCGTCATTTTTATAGTCTACTTTCACTGTAACTGCATTTATATAAATCAACAAACAAAGTGCAGTTCACACGTAACGGCATTCCTACTGTGCATTCCTGTCATAATTGCGTGTTACTTCTACCTGAGCTCTCGGTTGCTGCGCCGAGCAGACCGCACGCGCGTGGCACGCACTTTAAAACCCATTTACGGCATTAGTCATCTCTCGACAACTCATTGCATTATATAGTATTCTTCTTGGAATGTGCACTATATTTACTATATTAGCTGCCTGCCGGACAGTTAGTTAAATGAGTGACTGCCGACTGGTCCAGTCATGGATGAGTCATACAGGTAATATGTGTACAATTTGTGTTGCACCAACCTGTAAACCAATCTTATTTCCAAATTTCCAACTTGGAACTGACTTTCTTTAAGAGATGCAAATGTGAGTAGAATTTTGTGCACGATTGGCCACGCTTACCTCCGTTCACGAAAATTCTACTCAATTCACATCCGTCCACGATTATTGTTTTTGGAGTTCCATATATCAAAATGGTAAAACTCCGTTGTCCGTCTATCCATTTGTCATTTCTAGTCTGTAAATGCTTTCGCTGGGATACGAACCCTGCATCTTCCGAATGACATTGTGTTTAGTGCTCTCCCATTATCTCGGTGGGTACTATTATATTTAAATATGGACATTATTATGTAATCGTGAAATCGGTAATATGTATGTTTAATGATAAATATGACATTTTAAAAACTACAGATTTCGATAATAATAATGTTATGCATTCAATACTGTACACTTGCATATATCCATATACATAATGTGGTGCAAAAAAGAAAAAATTCAAATAAATGCGGGAGTGCAACATAAAGAACCTCAAAATGACCATATCTTTGGCTAAAAAGAGTTATCTGCGGTAAAAGAACTTGACGTTGAACTGATGAGTCGCCAAGAGCCATGAGCACTTTGCAACTACCTCCTGTTGTTGATGTTGTTTTTGTTGTTGTTTGTTATTATTTAGCGCCACTAGCTGCTGAGCAATCGGCGCAGTTCGTGTTTGATTTTGTCTTACATTAGCATACAGGCAATTCAAAAACTACTAAATAACAAAACGAAAAGAATTCATTATCTTAAATTATATTTATATGCATGGGTTGGGCCCGGACGTTTGCTGTCACAATCATTGCTATAGTTTTCCCCCTAGAAGAGGGTATTTTTTATCTGTATTGTTTTCAAGGGCCACGGTTTTGGTAGATTGAATATCTAGATATGTAATGGACTATATTACGACGAGTAATGACAGTATGTAAAAACGAGCGATAGCGAGTTTTTACAGTCACACGACTCGTAATACCAATACGCACTAGATATATGTGGTATTTTTGCCATACCCACTACAAAATACCTACTTTTCACTCCATTTCCAAAAAATGTTGACTGTTCATTTGCGTCGCCATCTTTACTTCTACAGTATGCCATGAAGTTCGTGAGTAAGTAATGGCAGGCGCACGCAGGCGTATAGAGCGAATAAACAGGAGTTGCTATGGCAACGGTTAACTTACCGCACTAATGCGGTAATTAAAACACTTTCCGCACAACCTACCTGTAAAATGACTCATTAAAGGCCGCTATACATACATCGAAAGTAGCTATTTTGTGGTGGGCATGGCAAAAAATAAATTTAAACTCTTTGAAAACAAAAATAAGTAGGTACCTACAGCAATTTAAAAAGAATAATTTTGAGTTTCCGATTTGTTGAGCTGCGGCTTAATTAAAATATGTTTGTTTTAATTTAAAACGAATTTTTGGAAATTATTTGTGATTATTTATTCTTTAGAAATTGTATTGTCAAAGAATAAATATAGTAAATCACACCCCTGCATTGATAGCTATATTTTATGTCACCTTTAACACAAATCACAATGCATTTAGAATCTTTACGTTTCCAGCTACAATGTGGAATGTACATAAATAAAAAAATCTTAAATCATCTAAAACTTGCATTATCTTTGGAAATAATACTAATTTGAAAACGATATTGATATCAGTTATGATGATGTCACAATCAAAAACTCTTTTTAACGAGCAGGCTTACATAATAAATATTTCAAAATGTTTTTTTGAGTTTATTGGAAATCAGTTTAGGTGCCATTTAGTTCAGAATTTCATTTAACATTTGGAAAAGAAATTGTGTAGCAAGTAATTATTTTATCTCAACAGATTTTTCCTGTTGCTATATAATAATGAGTTGACTTTTGAACTATCTTTATGTTTAATCATATAAATCATTATGGCTACCTCTTAACACCCACACCAATAATGAGCGTGCATTTACAGTCAAGGCTCTTTGTCTTTAGTAATAACGAACAATGTCTAATCATAACATCAACGCCAAGTTACTGTAATCACAGGCTATTACACTATTATTTACCAAATTACAAATCAGAAAAGTAAAAGGATCTAGACGCACGGTAGTGAGACTATAGCTAAATTCTTGTAGCAACCAGGTTGGCGCACACCGAGGGTCTATATTTACGTGGACCAACTTAAATACTATTTACCACCCCCATAACTTCGCTTCCCATTAAGCTAAGTATAATATGACAATTGTACAGCGCCGGTTTACCCATTAAATATCCATTTTTACTGTTTTATAATTTTTTCTGCGTACCTATGGTTTCCACCAATCTTATAGATTTTTTCTTTAAATAAGACAGATTAGTAAGTCTGAACGTTCACAGAATGCTTTAAAATTGCGTCTCTGAGAGTCAATATTTCAAAACAAGTTCATAAACTGGCACTGATTGTATTTGTTAGGGACCGTTTCATCAAGGCTCTGTAAAAATTTCAAGCTTTTACTTCAGAGTGTCTAGGAGATTATAGACCTAAGAAAATCGCATATTTTGGCACTGCAGTGCCAAAATATGCGATTTTCAAGTTTCTAAATATAGATTTTGGTAAGTTAGTCATGACTGACTTACCAAAATCTATAGGGTAGCCGGTAGGTGCATTTAGAAACTTGAAAATAGGAAAATAGGTAGGACTTTGGGTATAAATAAAGGGAAAAATCAAAACACTATAATTATCATTAATATTTCCAAAAAAGATAAGCTTGAGAATGGCCGGGCGTGTAGCTATGTTGTTGTTTACATGGAGTTGCTATGGTTCCTCTATTACAAGTCCCCAGTTCTCGGGTTCTAGCTGGTAAAAGTGTCAATTGGATTTTCAATTTATTATTAAAAAAAAATAATGAATTGAAAATATGAATTGGTGCTAGGCACAAATAACCTTAGTTGTTAGTGGTCTTTAAAACACAATTTTTTTTTCCAAAAAGAGATAAACAATTTTAAGTTGTGACCACTTTTTTAATATTAATTATGTTTGATTTTTCAATCTGTGTTAATTTTTTTAATCTTATCTATCCCTCTTTATAGAATCACTGAAGATGACGTGATCTTACTATATTTGGACTGTATTCGTTTGAGGTCACTGTCAAGATTTAAAAATAGAAATTGTATCAAATAGCTGGAAGTAACACTTGCTAAAAGACCGGGAATTTCCTCGTACGGAACAAATGAATGATTCAAGTCGTTTGTTAACATCACATATACTTCTACATGTACTATGCATTAGAAGAATTTCTTGGAAGCCGAGCATCTTTTATAATTCAATAAAGCGAGATGATTCAGTGACAGATGCTAAGTGTCAATGGACATGTTTTATGTTGTATATTGTTACAATTGTACACTTCTTCCCAACGCTTGAATGACAAAACTCAGAACTATAATAAATAGAGCCAGGCACGGCGACATAAAATTTTGTGCCCGATATATAACGATGGTTATGAAACCTTTTTCTACTGACACCTGAAACAATAAAATCGGATGTGTCAATTGGTATGAACTTGAACACTAATTAACACAGAACATTTTGCCGGATATGAATTTTAAAAATAATTAAATAAGGATTGTCTGCGATAACGTGCAAATCAAAAGGATGCGGAACTTTACAATATTGACATTTCGCAGCGGTACTCTTCTCTAGCTCGGGACCCGATACAGTTGTCCTCTTAGTTTCCTCCTGTTCATGTCGCGTAGCCGAGCCTGGAGGCTGGATGGAACGCGTATTATAAGTATCGTATGCAGGATTTGTAAAATAAATACGCATGAATATGAAGGAGTGAGAAAAAGAGACTGCGATAGAGATACTACGGTCATACGAGAAGAATAGGTGAGCAGAGATGGACAAGAAGATCTAAATTACGATGTGGGACGGTGTGGATCACAATGTGAAAGGAATCGGAGAACGAAGGCCAGTAATACGTACGGCTGGAAACATCTCCTGAGGAAGGGCATGGCCTATTCTGGACTGTAACGCCAATTATATCTGCAATTTCAAATATATATTGTATGCTTTTTTCATACTGCCTCTGTCTGACAAACGGTAATTAATTCTGTACCAGCTTCTGCTGGATAAATACTGAGATGATAGTTCCTTAATCCTTATACAAAGCAACGGCCGATTGTCTGCCAAATTCACTAAGTTGGTCTACATTATCCTAATTTCCTATAATTCCTCCACTAGTACATTGCTATAAAGTATAAGCTATTAAATTGGAATTCGAAAATGTGGAAAGTAACGGAAAAATGGTAAATAGAAGATTAGTAATGGTGCGTGGCATCTGTTATGATTAATGCCGAGAAACGGGCATTCAACGCATTACTATTATTTATTATTTATATGAATCGCGCTGTTATTGCGGCCCTGACAGCTGCATTTCAGTGACATAGTTTATCTGTCTTTTGAATGTTTGCAGCATCTTTACGAGACAGTGAGTAAAATAATCAAATCACCACACACACAGTCTAAACGTCTGCTCTGAGATAACCCTTCCTGGCGTATCACTGTGAATGTGTTTTACACAATCAGCTGTACTATACATCGATATTTAAACAATAAAACATGCAGTCTTCATCGAGAACCGGTACAGTAGATGCTGGGGAATCGAATTGCAAACAAGTGACATTGGTTAATAGACAGTTGTGCCGTTGGGTCATTAGCGTGGGCGTACCGCGAGGACGCAGGCTATATTATTATAGTTTGTAGTGGTCGGTCGACCGTGTTATAGATATACGTGGATAGATCTGTCGTTTACATAATATTCGCGCATTTTGTTGTAAGTGTTCGCAAAGGTGGTGCTGGTGTACGTGTTATTTGACTTACAGACGATGGTTGTGCAGTGATTAATTTTTGTTTTACAGATGGTGGGATAGATCGTACTGCAAATTATTGGCAAAAGTTTTGTAGGTATTATCTGTGATTTCAATATGTTTTATATATGTATTGGTATCCTTTTAATATTCATTATTCACAATTGGTTAGATAGATGATTGGAAAGATCGAAGTATAGTCAAAGATTTTCAGCATGTGTAATTATTATGCTTTAATATTTATTTGCAATTAGATGATTGAATAAATCCAGGCGCGGACTGTCTGTATTTTTCAGGGATGCTAACATTTGTAGGGGCCCGAGGGAGAGATTTGAGTAATTTGTTAATTGTTGAGATTGGGAAATGGAAGAGCCTGGTGCTTCTCAAACTCCGGGGGCCCGGAATGCTCCAGCGCCCCAGGTCAGTCCACGCCTGCAGATAAATCGCACTACGAAGAGTTGTCAAAGATTTTGTTTTCAATGTTTTGTATGTTGGTATTGTTTAAATAGTTTATTGGTCATACTTGGTTAGATCGTGGTTCCGTTTAGCAAAAAATTATGGAAATGGTGAATTGTGAATAAGTAGCATTGAGAAGTGTTGTAGTAAAATATCTGATGTATTATCACATGTTTTTTTATATTACGCTTGTGTAGTTTATTGCTCGCAGCTGGTTATAGTTGCATAATGTTACCAAAGAAATTGTTGGATAGGTTGTGTTGTGAAATGTCAAATATTTTTTGTGCAACGTTTTATAACAATATTATGTTTACTTACATTTATTTGGATAGCAGATCACGTTGCGAAATGTTATCAAAGAAATTCTTGGATAGGTCGTACTGTGAAATGTTGTCAAATATATTGTCAATGCTTGTGATTGCAGTACGTTTTATCATATTTTGGTATATTTTTTAATGCTCACAATTGGTTAGATGATGGACGATGAATAAATTGCGTTACTATAGAGTATAGGGTATCAAAGAAATCCTTGAATTAGTCATTTTATGATTTGTAAAGTATTGTTACAGATACTTGTGATTACAGCGTGTTTTATAATATATTTATTTACGGTTGATGATTGATCGCGTTGCGATAATGTTATCAATATAATCAAATGAATTCTTGAGTAGATCGTAGACTGTGAAATATTGTCAAATACTTTTCAGATATCTGTGAATACAACATGTTTTATTTTGGTACAAATTTCTAGATTGTACACTATTTTTGTTTACAGTTGGTTAAATACCTAGAGAGGAAAACGTGTTTCCACGATTTTTTTGTTTGTATCAGCATCACGGCTGAACCGATTTTGATGAAACCTGGTACATCATCAACTGTACTTACTTATCTGGTTACAATTGAGTTAAGATCAGATTACTGTCAAAATGCAAGTAAAATCGCCATTAATTAATGCAAGTAATGTTTTACAAAATATCTTTGACAGTGTAAGAGTACGGACATGCCGAAGATGCTTTGATGGCGCGATTTAGGTCGATGTCGCGGTTTCTACACGAGACCTCTTTGTAAAACAAATATTTATATGTTCTTACGAGACCGCACATAGCAAAGATGTTTCACCAATTCACCCTCGCCGCTAACCTCGCTGTTTATCGATGTAAATACCAAACCAAATAGTTTGTTTTTTCAGGGAGGTAGAACTTTAGGCATCGCGGTAAATGCAAGCTCAATTGGTTCACGTTAATCACGTGATATAACAAAATGTTTCAGGAGTCTTTCGTATATTATATGCATAAAATCTGTCTGAATGTTCATTTAGCTGTTTAAACCGATGGTGATGATGGTATTCACCTATAAAATAATATTCTCTTTTCTGATTTATGGAATGCGCGCATGAAACCGGCAATTTGAAGAATAATCCACCATTTTACACTTGAAGACATCGTCACTATCCTCGCTGCTATCACTTCTATACATCAATAACTATTTTTATAAAGTATAAACCCAATATTCTACAGTTTCGAATATTTTGATAATTAATAACGTGTTTTCTTTTCCTGTAAGAAACAGCAAAGAACACTGATATGAAGCATCTTGGTACGTTCGCCCTTTCATCAGTGTTAAACATCGACCTAAACCGCGCCATCGAGGCATCTTCGTACCCTAATACTAGGCCTAAAATCCCAATAATTCTCAATTAAAAATTTGCATCACGAAAATGTAATTATTGATAAAAAAAATATCGATAATTCCTGGCGCGTATGGACGTTTTTAAATACGTCAATATTCAGTGTACACAACATAGACATAATTAAACACGAAAACAGGTGTGTTTTATATGAAAATATGTTCTTAGTGCTAACTCCTGCTTCAAGGCTATCAGCTCGCTAAGACAGCGTTATCAGGGCCCCGGTTTGATGATAACGTCACTTTAAAGTAATTACACTGAATTGGATTATTTCAGTTTTATGCACGCGTTTGTAATCGATGCGTCTACATAACCTTATTTTTAGTAATGATAATAAAAATTCGGGAGCTGGTGAAATATCGGTTTTGAAATCGAGTGATTATAATATAGTGAAACGATCAGTAAAATTTTTTTTTGTTGGATAACAATTTAGTTTTTTTATATGTGATATGAATTGTAAAAAGAGTAATGATTAATTTTTTTTTAATTTGATACTGGGATTTGTATTTGTTTAATTATCAGTACTAATCGGTACTAATATATAAAATTGTTAATTATAACAAGACCTCTGTCTGTAATTTCGATTTCTTGCTGGTTTGTCGGGGTTTGTGGGTAGTTTAAGAAAACGTGTTTCCATAATTTTTGTCTGTTAGTAGCAGTATAACTTGAGAATGTTTGTACTGATTTTGATTGATTAAAACGTACCTTATACTTTAAATTTGTGTCCCGACACCAAGGTACACAACGCTAATGACCTTTGTTGTCGAGCGTCTATAATTCACAATTCATTCACACCAAGGTACACAAACTTTAAGTGTAAGGTACTTTCGTCCGGCTACGACCGGGTTAAGATAAGGTTTGTGGCTAAATCGAAAGTAATACGAGCTTTAAATAAAATGTTGGTTGACATTGGAAATCAGCCAAGTTATTTAAATTTACTTTATGAACCAATTGTCTCACCCGAATTTTCCATTATCTCGGTGGATGATTATCAATTATTCTATGATTAATCTATTAAATTTTTCTATATTGGTAATTTGTCACAAATAAATTACATATTGCGAGTGCTAATAACTTTAAGATATACTTTAAAGTGAACCTTCGAATAAGCGAGAGCTAATCATGATGGAGAATAAATTTTGAATTTATCGTTTTTCAACGATACACTAGAGACGATAGATATATTATAATATTTTGTAGCGAGTGAGTAATGTAATTATAATATTCAAGTAAACGAGCGAAGCGAGTGAGTAGTGTATTTATAATATTCAAGCGAACGAGCGAAGCGAGTGAGTAGTGTATTGCACCCGGGCTTTCTTAGCACCCGGGCGAAGCCGGACGGGGCCGCTAGTAATAATATATATCGTTTCTTCAACACACTTATTAATTTTGTCCGCGATTGTACTTTTAATGTCAAGCAAGTGTGTAACTAAATCATAAATTGCAGAATATTTTAATTGTCTTTATTGACCGAAGTTTGCCGACTCGGCAATTATAATAATTAACAATTATTTGTATGTCCTAGATAATATAACTCACTGTAATAATGTAGACTATTTTGTTTGAAAACATCCGACAATCGTCGACTTTTTAACCCTTGAATGCACTTGTCGCTCACAGTAATTTCTGTGATATAAAGAATTCCACAGTAATTATTGGTACCATTGTCATTCAGACTTTGTATAGTTGATTGTAAAGGTGATTCTTAGCTTGTAAATAATAATGAAAAAAATTGTACTAAAAGACAATGTTTGGAATTTTGATAATGTGTTTCCCGGAATATCGATAGGCCGAGGTGGCCCAATTGGGGTCACATAAAAAGTATATGGTGTACGTTACTGAAATTAACACTGAGGCAGAGTTGCGAAATTGCATACTTGCTGCCGTTGCTGTCTCTTTCTATGGGACCGCTTTTTAAATTATTGACTCAATTACTCACTAAGCTTTCCCCCATTTTAGGGTAAGAATATATTATTAATTTAGGCTACTTAACTACAGCCGAAAACAAGTCAGGACTCACTCTGCTATGTAACTTTGATTCGGTCATTTACAGTTATTGTATTTTTGAAACTGTCTCCCTGTAAGTATACAACCTTATCTGGGGATCAAAGAGGTTTGATTGCCCATACCCCGAAACTCAAAGCACGAAATGATTTTAATAAACGCGACACTTTTATATTCAAAATGTGTTTCGCGAAATTTATCAGATCAACCAAACTCTCCCCAATTGCTTTAACTACAGCCTTGGCTGAATTCATCAAGAGTGAGAGAGAGAAAAATGTTTTTTTTTTGTTAATAGATATTAAAAATCTTAATTTTATCAGTTTTGAAATTAAATAATTTTGAGTTTTATATAGATAACAATTTCTATAATGGACATATTATAATCTTGTGCGAGGATTTGCTTTAATCTCCAGTTATAAAAACTAAAGTATTGTTTTTATAATAATTAATAATCTAATAAAAACTCGGGTCGCAGTGCCAAAACCCTGCCGACAATATAGTGTATTTGCTAATTGGCATTGTGGCTTTATTATGTGAACTTAAGTTTGTTTTTGGACAAAATAAAAAATTTAACCCCTTAATACATCCCTTAAAATAATATTTTTTTTCTTAATTTCAAAATTTTTATCAATGCAACCTCGGTACCAAATTAAATACACCCTTCAGTAAGTAAAGCACTATCCGTAAACTAGTGTTTTCATAAAATTTGTAACTCCGGTCCTGTCGGGCCGATTTTATTAAAATTTTAGCAGAACATTTTAATCGTTACTAAAGGGTTAAATTTCAATTTTGAAACGATTCTGAGAATTTTTTCGGCATTTTTGGGCCCAAAAACATTTTTCAACCCCTAAAAACCACCCTTAAAATAGTCCGATTTGGCCCATTTTAAATAGGCTTCGTGCGGTGATGGATTTTAACGTGCCTACCAAATTTCGTCAAAATCAATTAACTCTTTCGAAAGTTATAGCCCGCACATATATATATATATATAAAATATATATATAAATATATATATATATATATACATATATAAACAGACTTTTCCAAAAATGGTGCCAAAGTGTTCAGGAGGTTATGAAACGTCGAGAAATTTTGTTCCGACCCCTAGGTCCCGCCATCCGACCGACGCCAATAGTGTATGTGCCATATGGCAAATACACTAAAAACACCGGTCGCTGTGCCGAACCCTTCCGACAAAAAATAGTTGACTAAAAATATAGTGTACCTCATCATCTCGATTATAACGATCCTTAAGCGGCTGTCAAAATCGATTTGTTATATCCGAAGTTCGCAATATACGTGGCATGATTATACGAGTAGTATAAGGAAAAATAGCGAGACATGAAATTTAGTTTGTTATAAACGTGTGGTTCGATGCATCCGAAGACGTTATAATCGAATTCTACTATACCATGCATTTTGATATTTACAATGTATTCTTATGTGAATAGAACTTGGTGTAAAATTTATAACAGACTGCCTATATCAATTCGAGACAGCAGCTTTAGCTCTTTTAAACGCGCATTGAAAAATTTCCTGATTGTGAATTGCTTTTATGATTTGAAAGAATTTTATGATTTCAATTAACATACTTATTAGTGTATTTGCCATATGGCACATACACTATTGGCGTCGGTCGGATGGCGGGACCTAGGGGTCGGACCAAAATTTCTCGACGTTTCATAGCCTCCTGAACACTTTGGCACCATTTTTGGAAATGTCTATTTATATATGTATATTTATATTTATATATATATATATATATATATATATATATATATATATATATATATATATGTGCGGGCAATAACTTTCGAAAGAGTTAATTGATTTTGACGAAATTTGGTAGGCACGTTGAAATCCATCACCGCACGAAGCCTATTTAAAATGGGCCCAATCGGACCATTTTAAGGGTGTTTTTTAGGGGTTGAAAAATGTTTTTGGGCCCGAAAATGCCGAAAAAATTTTCAGAATCGTTTCAAAATTGAAATTTAACCTTTTAGTAACGATTAAAATGTGCTGCCAAAATTTTAATAAAATCGGCCCGACAGGACCGGACTTACAAATTTTATGAAAACACTAGTTTGCGGATAGTGCTTTACTTACTGAAGGGTGTATTTAATTTGGTACCGAGGTTGCATTGATAAAAATATTGAAATTAAGAAAAAAAATATTATTTTAAGGGATGTATTAAGGGGTTAAATTTTTTATTTTGTTCAAAAACAAACTTAAGTTCACATAATAAAGCCACAATGCCAGTATTAGCAAATACACTATATTGTCGGCAGGGTTTTGGCACTGCGACCCGAGTTTTTTTTAACTTGTCACATACATTTTGTCAGTGTCGACTGTAATAAATATCTATCTATCTATCTATATTTGTTTTTGGTCAAAATAAAAAAATTTAACCCCATAGTACCAGTATCTCTTAAATACATTTCCCTGAATTTCAATATTCGGCGTCAATCCAACATCTGCACCAAATTATATACACTCTTCACTATCCTCAAATTAGTGTAATACTAAATTTTATCAAAATTGGTTCAGTCGTTCTTTCGAGTGATACAGACTACAGATACAAAAATGTTGAAACACGTTCTTCTGTCTAGAAAATACCCGAAATAAATTAGTATTTTTGTAAACGAAATATCTACAGACAAAAGTCTTTTTTTTATTGCACGTTACCATTGACAATTTTTAATATAACCTTGAAGTACATAATTATTTTATAAAAGTAGTGCTGACCCGACTGCGTGTTTCTAAACTAGCGTGGCGCCCTTAGCCAATTTACAAATACATAGTGTGTTGTGTTAATTGTAAAGAGGTTAAGTTGTTAAAATTGAAAAGGTTGTAAAACAAGTACGGGTTACAGTGAAGGGTTAAATGTTTTGCTGTTTAATATCCATAATAAACCGCCCACTGATTTGTATTCGCTAACAGCTGAGTCGATGTAATAACTCTTACATAACCTCACAATTAAAGTTGTTTTCGCGCGTGATGTGTCGTAACTACGCAAGCGCAGCTCATCTATATACAGATATACTGTCAACTCATAACTGAACTACTTTGCCTGTTGTGTTTTGTAATAAACAAATGACTGACGTGAACGGATCTTCGCACTCGGCGCAAAAATGGAGTTTAACGATTGGGAAACGAACAGAAAGAAGTGGCTCGACAAAATTGAACATGACAGAACCAATAGGAGAGCGTTTTTACAATCGGTTGGTTTATTGGTTCCAAATTAATAAAAACGACTTCATAAATTAAACCTATTTTTTTATTTTTAAAATTTTGAAAGAAATCGAAGACCTGCGTACTTAGAGAATTAACGAAGTCCTGATTTTGTATGCAAATGACAGTAGATTATAGACGCTCAACAACGAAGGTCATTAGGGTATATACACTGCTTAGAAATAAAAAATATTAAAATAGAAGAGCGTTTTGAAAATTGAAAATTATTTATGCAATTTTTTGAGAACCGGGATTTCCCGATTGCTTTAACATTTCACATTCTAAGAAAAACGGTGTGTGCTTTTTAACGGAATTAAATTTCCATTTAAAATAAAACACGTAGCTTTTCCCAAATTTTTGGAATACACTTAAGCAATCGGAAAATCTTTACTCGATTCGAAAGTATAGTCAGTACCTACTGCCATTTTTGGAAAACAAGAATATGTCGAGCCCGTTCTATGCAATGCGCATGTGCATATCAGTATGATAGTATTTTCTAAATGTGTCGATTGGTTACTTCCGATCGAATCGATTCATTTTGTTTTTTTTATCATAGTGTAAAGGGCGCGCTATTCACATGCGTATATGTACGGCAGATCTGTCCCGACGGACGGATCCGTGGTTAACTACACACGTGCGGTCAGTGCTTCGAATTTATCTGTGTTTGGGTACACACAGAAGAAAATACTCAGGATGGGCTCGTAAACGTCATCAGCAGAAGCTCCGGTTCTTTTGCTTTTTCGGATTTCTCTTTAGCTCCCTTCGAAAACCAGTTCGCAATGAATCAATATTTTTGCGAACGTATTTTATTTCGGCCTCGGGGCAAATTTCTTGACACTGTTCCACAAGCGCTTCATAAGCCGCGTTTTTCATTGGTTTATCCTTATACTTGATTTGCCACAAGCATGGATGTGCACTGTATAGCAGAATAAAGCTTATCCAAAAAGTCTTGTTATCCGCGAAAGCCGTATTACAGCTGTCTTACTACTGATCAGCCGTAAGTATCCGGCTATTGCATACGCACGTGTCGATTTGTCTTACTCGCTGTCGTTTCTCGTCACATTGGGCAACTTACGGCGAGCAAGACAAAATCGGCGGATGAACGAATACACATTATCAGATTTGTGCGGCGGATTCGACCGTCGGACATATTCGCATGTGAATAGCGCCTTCGGATTCAAAGTGACATTGAAGTAATATTGTTGTTTAAAAATTTAAAGAAATAAAAGCTGACTAATAAATATCGTACAATTGAAATAAATGCGTTGTAATTTATTTAAAAAGCTATTAATTTAGTAGGGAGTATCTATAAATAAATCACGACATATTTAACTTAATAAAAGATCATTATTATAATTAAATGAACCGATGTAATATAAATTGAGCGATTTAACGGCCAACCAGTCGAGCTCGACTATTGCGAAAGCGTTTCGTAAAATTTATGTTAACAGGGTTAAATAAAATGTGTACTGGGTCCAGCAAGAGGTATGGTGTTTTTGAAGAGACGGTCACACATTTATTTTCGAACCAATTTCAAAATTTATTGTTTTCGTACATTACTGGTACACTTCCATTTTAGAAATACATAACGAAACATAAAAGAAAAAATCCAACTGCTATCTTGAGGCATTCTTGTAAACGAATGGCGAAATTGTCTCCTTTCAAGCATGGCACGCGGAACCCTTTGAATTTCACGTGTTATGTTTTCGGAAAGTAGTTTCAAGAGTATGTGGTTTGTTTATGTAAACTTAAGGTTTTTGGGTAGCCCCATAAAAAGTAGTCACAAGATGACAAGTCAGGTTACCGAGGAGGCCACTCCACATTTTAGAAATAATGGTTTGGTGTGTCTGTTTCAATATTTATTTTCTATAATAATTTACAAAACATTAATTATCATGAAGGGCAACAGCAGTGGTCACAAGCTTTATTTGTATTATTTATTTCCGAAAACAACGCGAGAAATTCAAATATCCCATTGAAACGTTACATTTTTTTAGGCTAACCTTGCATTATGGGTATAGGACAAGTTTTTTTTCGTTGCGTAGAGGGGGTCGGTGTATAAGATTAAAACTGGTAAAACTAGGTTTTCGGGGTCGGCGGTCCCTCCATTTGACCGCCATCTTGAAAAAGGGGTGCTAACAGGTTTTGTACTATATCTCCGTAACGGTATTTCTTACAGAAAATTAGTAGAGACGTTTCTTGTTTGAAAGAAAAAAATAGAATTTTTTTTCTTTCATTTTTAACAGAAAAACAAAAAATATTCTATCTTCTATAAGGCATATCTTTTTAATTATTCAATTTAGGACAAAAAGTGTCTCTAGTAAAGTTGTAGATAATTCGATTCTAAACAAAAAACCTCCCTACAAATTGTCTGTAAGATGTACCGTTACGAAGATATATCGTGCAAAACCTGTTAGTACCCCTTTTTCAAAATGGCAGCCAAATGGCAAGAATTTTGTAAAAGCTATTTTAAGATTAGCTTGTATTTAGGATGTAAATAAATGTACTACAATCAGCAAGTCAGAGGGCGGGACACCTGGCGTCCGGACGCTTTAAAAGGTGTAAAAAGCTAGTAATATTTTGTATAAAAGCTGAAATTTGGTACTGGGTTAACTTAGTGAATATAATTTATGAAAAAAAGTCAGACCTCATTTTGATAGAAGCAACCTAGTCAGCAGTCGGTAGAAGCTTGGAGTTATCGGGACTAAAATATTAAGACACCCTGATTAAAACCTTAATCGAGAAACTTTCCTCGTAAGCGACGAGGCGAACGAAATTCATTCACCAACGTAGATTTTAAATCTAAATAACGGTGCAATTTTATTTAATTTTAAAATGTACATGAATTTCGTTCGTGCGGTAGAAAGATGTGTCCTAGGACATGTGATCAATAGTAAGTACTGTAGAGTGTAGACAAATCTCCGCAGAAGTGCTACGTGGCCTAACTCCAAAGGCAGGTGGATCGAAATTTCGTGTAAACGGTCCAGCCGTTTTTATACGCTTGACTCAAACATGAAGACAATAATTGAAATTAATTCATTTATAAAACTTCATTTTTTTTTCTTTTTTTGCAGATGTCGGATTTTCCGACCGTGGAGGGAACTCATAACGGTACAGACATGGCGTCCGTTATGGAGAACTTCCAGAAAAAAGGACTTACATCAAGGCCCACAGTCCAAGTTACCACGAATTCATCACAGGTTTGTTCCTTTTAATTGCCATAATACTATCGCTAAGGATCTTTAAAAAAAAGAGTGTGTGTGTACTTATATACGCACGTCAGAAGTTATACTTCTTTGGCGTAACAAAACAAAAATAACTCCAAAAATTTTATTATTTATTAAAAAAAAGCATGTTTGTGTTGATATTCAAACCCGGGACCTATTGCGTATGACGCGACGACTGTTAACATCACGGCACATCTTTCATAGGTAACAGTGCTATATAGTAGGGTATTATAATCAAGAAAAATAATAATGTAAAAACAGGACATACGGTTTGGAGTTCGAACTCATATTTAACAAAAGCGGCATAAACGAGCGTTTGTATGGCAATAGCTTTTATTAATGTTATTCAAAACTGAAAACACTCTTGTCACATTGTGACTGGTAACTTCATGGTTTTACTACCGACTATATTCATGGTGTTAAATTTGCGTGATGCGATGCGAACGCAGGTGTTAACATAAATATTTCAAAAATTATTTTTGAGCTTATTTGAAATCAGAATGAAGTGATTTAGATGTCATTTTGTTCATAATTTACTGCTCTATTAATATAACACAAAAAAAAATTAGTCAACTACCCTATTGTGCCTCAATAACTCACACAGACAAATTTGTCTGCGCATTCGATATATAGGAAATCTGACGGTGGGCTTTCCGTCTATATTAGGGATGGCGAACCTATGGGCACATGATAATAGGCGTGTTTGGCCGAACTAAGTTCTTAGTCAACTTAGTAAGTTATTCAGTCGACTTTCTTAGTTTTTGGCCGGGACATAAAAACTTTACTATGACACTAAGTATAACCTAGTATCGTGACGCAATTTTGCTTAGTATGATCGTGACCTGTGGCATGTTATGAATATTTACTTAGTCAGTAAGCCTGTTCAGGCGGAAAAGCTAAGACCTTATTTCTAACCCCCGACAAAAAAGGGGTATTATAAGTTTAACGTGTGTATCTGTCTGTGGCATCGTAGCTCCCAAACGGAGCAACCGATTTAAAAGCGGTTTTGTTTGTTTGAAAGATGGTATTTGCAAAATGGTTCTTAGCCATGTTTGATTGAAATCGGTTCAGCCGTTTCCAAGATTTTCAGCTTTTATCACGATTTGTAATGTCTGTGGCATCGCAGCTCCCAAACGGATGGACCGATTTCAATGCGGTTTTGTTTGATTGAAATCGGTTCAGCCGTTTCCAAAATCTTTAGCTCTCATCACAATTTTACAGCTAGAAATTTCGAGTTTGAGCTGAAATAATCAGTTTTTGATTAGTTAGTTTAAAAAGTATGAAATAAAATTAAATTAAAAATTTTAAAAAACCCCGACGCAAAAAAGTAGACCTTTAAAAAGTGAGAAATAATTAATATTTACTATATCTGGCCCGATGCACCGTCTATTTCTGCGTTTAGATGAAAAATTTTATTCGTAAATGCGTCGGGGACCATGACTGTAAAATGGCAAAAATACCAATGTCTTAGCGGTCCCCGACGCATTTATACGAATAAAATATTTCATCTAAGCGAAGAAATATACGGTGCATCGGGCCAGATATAGTAAATATTAATTATTTCTCACTTTTTAAAGGTCTACTTTTTTGCGTCGGGGATTTTTTAAATTTTTAATTTAATTTTATTTAGGCTGAGTGACTTACTAAGTTGACTAAGAACTTTGTTCGGCCAAACACGCCCAATGAAAAGGTCTATATTATACTTATGCGAAAATTTTTGTTTACGTTCATATCCGGCACACATTGTCCACAATCAGATTTTGTAAACAGTAATATACATACATATTTTATGTCCAATACAAATACACAACACGATTATTAATAATAATTTATGTGGACAAGACTTGATGTTATTTTTTTGCCAGTTTTGAAATACGAATTCGGGATCTGGGGGTTGATGTCTATGACGTAACCAAATAAACAAGGTGACTCACCTGGTCAGTTAAATACAGCAGAATAAAAAAGAAATTGAGTCATTAAAATACGTGTCTTCAGTTTATATAAGTAAACATGTTTAATTTATTATAAAAATTGGGATGTTAATGACTCTATTAACTGCGAGGTATTTAGTTGGGACTTGGGCGTTATATGAACTGAAACATAGGTCGCGTAATATCGAAAATTATTTTTGTTTGGCGGTAATCCAAAAATTTCACGGACACTGAAACGTCATCAACACAGGAAAGAATTAGAAAAAATAAATTATTTTTCCCTGTGATAACATCCGTAATAATAGTTCTGCGTTCGTAGTCACTAGTCACGCACTTTACTCTGAAATTGTAAAAATCATATTTAATGATCATGCAATTTAGAATTAGAACAATTTACCGTTATTTGACTGGTTTGAGGCCCTGAAGATGAAATAAAATATTTCGAAACGTTGGTCACAAACGATATTTTGGTAAAGCTTCATTATTTTCACCCTCAACCAAACCTTTCCTCAATAAATAATTGATTTCAAACTGTGAATGTTTTTTTTTTTTCAAATCCATTAATCTAAATTATTCTTGCGACAAATCGTTAACATTTGTGAGAGTTGAGTTCTAATGTCTAATAAAAAAGTTTTAACATGTTTTCATTGTACCGCATATTGTGATAAATAAATATTATTATTTACTATGAGAGTGGAGGCTGGAGTCTTGAGAGAAGGCAACCGACAGATTACAACGTAACAGTATGTTTGCTTCCGTACTGTATTTTGCAAATTGGGAAGATACGATCGTGGGGCCTCCTAATCCGAACCTGATTCGGGAACTATTACGTGTCCAGTGTAAGTTTAGGCCTTCCTGGACATGGCCGACTACGATACGTGGACATCTAAACATAGAATATTTCTCATTCGAGATATTAATAAATCACTGCCTCTAATACCTATATGATTTCACAACTATTGCGTCTATTTTGAACGTTTCACCGTAATTATACGTGTTTATTGTTCAAACACACTTTGTGTCGCGAGACGGCCACTTAGTTGACCTGCGCCAATCGAACGAACGCGTGGCTTTTATCGAACGAGTTACCGAAATTTTCGAGCGGATAGTGTGTTAAGTATTAAACGTTAAAACATCGATTTCATTTATTTATTCGCTTGTTTTTTCGTCTGTGAAGCTTTTATTGGTATGTAAATGTTTGTTGCTTACTGCTGTTAGAAAAATGGGTTTGTTTTTTTTTTTTCAAATTAAAAATCCTTTTTATGGTTTTTAATTTGTTAACGTCCTATCACCACTCACACTCTTACTATCTTCAATTGGCCACGTTTCCGTTATTTTCTACAAATTTAAATTTCAATTTAGCCAATTCCAATGTGAAACCATGGAACAAAATGGCCAGTGCAGGATTTGCCGTTTCTTGGCCAGAGGCATTATTAGAAAATTATTCGCCGGGATTCGAACCCACTATCATCAAAATAACTAGTGATCTCGCCATTACTTTACTAATTAGGTTTATCATTTCCATATGACATGTTGCAAACAGTTTTGGTCGAATAAAAAAAATACTTGTTAAAATATTGCGCATTTAATATTTCATAAGATTATTGCCAAAGCGGCCATCGCATTTTTACAAAATATTTATTTTGAATAACATCCAATGATTACAATAGGTTTTATAAATACTTTTGGGTAGACGGTGTTATATTAATTCTATATCCATTTAACCATTATTAGATATCGAATTCTAATCTTGGACCTAAGCATTAACAAAATAAAAAATATGCAGTTAATTAAAAACATGTGTTATTATAATAACAAAGAGTTTAGTCACGTCTAACCTCAATAATTTTATTAATGAATGTACATTTCAAGAGCTATGCTCCCATCTTCAGCAAATACTAAACAGTTCAGTATTTGCTGAAGATGGGAGCATAGCTCTTGAAATGTACATTCATTAATAAAATTATTGTGGTTAGACGTGACTAAACTCTTTATTATTAGATTAAACCACAGTGCTCTTAATTATTCTTATGTGTTATTATAATTTTCTTATTCACAATTCTTCGGGTCGAGATCATAGGGAAGTCGTTTATAGGGTTTTTCAATGGCTATTACATTACAACGCAATGCCCAGATTCTAATCTTAAATTGATTTTTTTGTCCTAGTAGAATAGGAATATAGTGTGTATTGGTAACACTATTTTTTCTGATTTTATACATTCTTTGGAAGAATTTGTAGATACATCTTTAAGATAAAGTTTAATTTGAGCAGAATATCTCGCCGAACTGATGACATGGTGACAGTATCATTTGGATTATTAATTGATTATTAAAAATAATGAATTTACAATGTAAAGTGGTACCAAACCCATGTACCTAACCTTGGCAGGTGATGGCCTTAATGAATAAAAAAAATAAAGTTAAATTACAAAAGTCTAGTAGGTACGATTCAAAAACATAAAGGATTGTTTTATTGTTGTTAACAGTTGTTGGCAAACACCTCAAGTGCGAGTTCCTCTAGTCGAATTGCTAAAGCATCTTTGACATCATCTTCGACGTCATCACAAAGACTTCAGCATCACGTGAGCTCATCCTCGTCTTCAACATCGTCCTCATCAAAAGCATCGTCAATGAAGTCCGATTTGTCCGAGCTCAAGTCGAGCATTTCCGAAATGAAAAATCTGTCGAGCGCATCGGCCATGACTAATTTCAGCGAGCGGTTGCGAAGCTCCGTTGAGAATTTGGTGGATGGCGGAGGCGGTGCTGACGAAGACGGAGAAAGTACCGAACCGCTCGTCACGTTTCCCGATACTCCCGATACGACGGCGCCGAATGGCGTCGTTCTCTCCGCGGCCGCCGCTGCCGCGCAAAATTCATCAGCCCTCGTCGACACAGTCAAGTTTGAACAGAAGAGAACGACATCCGCCTCCAAAACTAAGGTATTTTTATTTTATTTCCATAATGGCTAACTTTTCATTATCAGTAGCCAGTTGGTAGTAATATACAGAGTGTCCCACGGAACTTCAAACATACGAAATGCGTACAAATTTTTAACATGCATTTGTCGATAGAAATGAATTAGCTGTCAAGCATGCTTTAGTTTATTTTTTATGGAGCTTTTGATTTCATTAAACTAAAAAAAATTAAAATATTTCACTGTAACCAAGGACACCTGCTCTTCGCGTCGGAGTTTTTAATCCTTATTTCGCACCTTTGGGGCTAAGAATTGGCAGATTTAATGTTTTTTCCAATTGTTTAGGAGCACTATCTATCGCGTCGCAGCAGTGCCGTCTTTACCATAAGGGCATGCGGGGCACGAGCCCAGGGCCCCCGGCCTGATGGGGGCCCCAAAATGCCGAAACCAATAACCAATAAACTCACTAAACAAAAGTATATTCTGATGTTTTCATTCACATTTTTTTTTTGGCTTTCTAAAAGGGCCCCAAAACTATATGCGCCCAAGGGTCCCTGCAGGGCCTAAGACGGCCCTGCGCGTCAGCTCATGTGCAGAAGTGGGCTAGATTTTCCGGACACACACGCTTTCTGCTTTATATAAGTAGACCATTACAAGCCGTATTGACCCGGCGTTGCCCGGGAATGATAGGCCCTTGTATTGATAGCGTAATGAATAAACATAAATTGATAAAATTCAGTCAGATGTCGCTATTTTTGTCCTCTCTTCACTCCCCTTTTGCCGTAGCGTAATAATATATCACTCGGGCAGAAGTACTAAGTAGGCTTATAAACAGTGAAAGAATTTTTCCAAACGGCTCAATATTTTGGGCGTTATTAGAACAAAAACATCGTTTCATTTTTATATACAGGGTGTTATTTAAGTGCGTTGCCAAACTTCAAGGAGTGATTCTAAGACGAAAAGTTTATATAAACATAAGTTCGGTAATGCTTCGCTTTCAAGATACAGGGTGTCAAACTTTTTTTTAAAAAATACATAAGTATTAAAGAAAAACCTAAATATGACGTTGAAACTTGGTGACAGTTTTTAATGTAATACAAATGAATGTTTTAAGCTAAAAATTGTTTGTCGCTTTTTGCCAGTGGTGTGCACAGGGGTAACGCTGTAAATTAAAAAAAAACCAAACAAAAGACCTATGTTTATATAAAATTTTCGTCGTAGAATAACTCAAAGAATCACCCCTTGAGGTTTGGCTACGTACTTAAATAACATCCTGTATATTAATATTGATAAATTCTAATAAGATACCTAATCATTTTTATGTGTGTTTCAGGTGGTAACTGACGGTTTCAGTGCTGAAAAGGCGACAGCGAACAGCGCTGAAATGAAACGACTACAAGCCGGCGATGTCAGCTACGAGGAAAAGAACAAAGCGGAAGCGATGCGAGCCCGTCTGGAAGTTGACGGTGTTTCGGCCGAGAAAAGTCTTATCAGAGCACAGGTTGGTTCAGAGCTGCACCCTTCGTAGATTTATACTGCATTTTACGTATCATTATCTAAAAATTTGATATAACTTAGTTTATATTTCTTATACAGTAGATCTTGCGACATTGACCACCTTCATAACTTGATCACTCCTCAACATTGACCAAAGGTTTATGGAACCGTCATGGTTTCTCTTTACATTGATCATCTATCCTAATGATTACAAGTCCTAAATAGTAAATGTAGCTGAGTCGTATATTGTAATAGGTACCTTGATTTGTCCGCGTTCTTCATTAAAGAATTTATTTCTCACTGTATATGCCATTACTAGGTGCTTTTTCTCGGAGTGTACAATGTACATCTGAACACTAAAAGGATAGTCTACTGACGAACTGTGAAGGTTATAAGTTACAATCAACTCCTCAACCCGCACAGCTATATTAGATAGTCTAAGAAATTTTTTCTAAAATAAAAACGGTGGAGCAATCGAATTTAGAGGGTAAAGTTTATGCTGTAATCTTGATCTATTATTGATCGACGCCAAAGTCTAGTACATATCTTGTAGAGAAAAAGAATAATTTTAATAAAAAAATTATATATAATTACGTATTGTAAATGGCCCACGCAGGTCGGCCAATCGCTTTGTTTACATGTTGTGATGCCAACATTAAACGAACAAAATTACTATGTACATAATATTCATTGTGTGTAATTATTGCATTATTTGTTTGTTTATATTCCGTGATTGGTCTGACCTAAATACTGGAAGTCAGGCGTTCCTAAACGTTTTTAATGAACAACAAAATGACCAAAACAATGATCGATAACACTTACAATAATCTTAACTATCCATGAGTTTTAACTATAAAAGTAATAATCTCCAGAGTTAAATAGTTATAAATGAAATGGCTCATCGGAGAGTTCTTTCAGAAGGCGAGGCAGACATAATAGTATTTGACCAATTTTACTTTCCCATGTAGCAGAGTATAGGTGTAGGGAAAGTCTTATGATCGTGCAAAAAATAATTTCAAGTTCCTTGAACCCAAAAAAGTGGTTTTAAAAAAATATTTGTGTCTGTGGTCGCACCTAGAGCCCAAATCACTAGTGACTACATCGATTTGGCGCAAATTTTGCATGCGTGTTCACACATCGAGGCGGAATAGCAAAATCAGTCCTAGCTCATATGGGAGACGTGACTCCGTAAAACAGGTTAAAAAACTGGAAAATATTTTTTCTCGAAAACGGCTCTAACTACTATTTTCATTTTGGTTAAATTTTACACATGGATATTCTTTTTTGCCAGTTTGAGATGACTTGACTAGTCCTCCTAATAAATGCCACGATGGGGGCTGTCAGGGTGACTATGTATATGTAAATAGTATATGATTACTCTTTATATATGGGAAAGTAGTCCGAATTGAGTCGGACCGTTTTCTTAGGTGTATATTATATAGTGCTAAAATGTCAAGGTGCATGAGTAGTTATTGTCAAGAAATGTAAATATAGCCAATGTAGTTGGCGTGTATGACATATTGATTTTCTTTTCCACTACATTAGATTTGAATCGTTTCTTTTATGCGGCCGCGGATAAGAAGATCCAACAACCGCGTTTGCGATTTTTAATACAGTGGTATACCCCTCCCCCAGAATTACTTCAATGTTCTTCACGCAATCTTATAGAGTTACTTTAATATTCGTGTCCCTTCTAAAACTTATTATACGAGTTTTTATCAAGAAAAAGTAAAGGAAGTTAAATAGGCCCAAAAATAAAACATTTGTTAACATTAGAGAAAACTTCTGGCCATCAAAATTTGAGACGCTGCAAAATCGTTCATAATGTCTTATGACCATTCATAACGTTCATTTGATATTATTGTATTCTAATTTATGACCGATCTGGTCTCGTAGGCACTCTACTTTGATTCACAAATTATTTTTCCTTAAGGCATTTCTTCACAAATTTATTAAAGTTCCTAAAGATTAGTATTAGGAACCTTCTTGATGGAAAACAAAGTAAAAATTAGGTCAAATTATAACAAGAAATCTATATACGGTTTTTAATATAAACATAAGAATAACAATCAATATGATTAGACACCTATTGGGGTCCGTCAAATGAGCATATGACATCTGGTGGCAGAAAATTGTATCAAAACGGGGGAAAATTTTACATGCTAACAGTGCGAATTTATCGTGAAATTGGTTATTACAAGAATAAAACAAGTAAAATAAACAAAAAGTTTATCGAAAATGGAATTCGCGACGTTTTCTAATATTGTGGCATTAAACACTATCAGTTATTGCCTTGTAAAACTTACTTTACAGCGAATTATTTTCTAATGAAACGTGGAAAAACTGTATTTATGAACTAAAAAAATATTTTATATTAATAATAAGATGTACTTGTTATCATACTGCACTAGAATAGTTGTATCCCTGATGATTGACAAATTTACAGGATTAACTTCGTATACAAATATTTTGAGGTTAGTAACTTGACAACTTATTACAATATAACTTATTATGTTGCAGTTATGTGTTTACATTATTCACCTAACCCAGCCTTAAAAGCGCATTGAACGCGGATGATTAATTTCGTTGAGATTTTCTTTTAATTTTGATGTTTTTAAGCAATATGTCGTAAAGATTACTACTTTTGACAGTTCATTTTGCATGGATTTTTCTCGTTATATTTCCGACATTTGATAATATGCCAGGCTTTGAGAATCCGTTCTCCTTCAACGAAATTCCTTTGTTTAGGATTCGTACCGGCCCAATCACAAATTGCACTTATATTTATCATTTCTTATCACTTTGAAAATCATAAAATTACACGCAAAAGTATACCCCGTATATGAAATTTCCCCACGTCTGCGCCATGTTTTTGAAGCTCCACCTATATGACGGATCCCAATAGAAGGCAATATAGGAAAAATGTAAATGCACCGCCGGGAATCGAACCCAGAACTCCCAATTTCGCATCGGGAAAGTTTCCAGTTACTGCACAGTGCCCAACAGCATACATTTAATTTTTTTCCTATATTGCCTTCTATATAAATATCAGGGCGATAATTCGTCTGATATTCTTATGTTAATTTCACTAATATAGTGAATTTAATTACGGTATAGGTGTCTAATCATATTGATTGTTATTCTTATGTTTATATTAAAAACCGTATATAGATTTCTCGTTATAATTTGATTTATAAGGCGCGTCCGGGCCATGAGAAAGCCAGCATTTATTGTAATGTTGTTATAAAATAATAGCTCTCGCAGTTAATGGATCTGTGGTCATCGTTGCATATATAGGAAAAATTAAATATATGCTATTGGGCACTGTGTAGTAACTGGAAACTTTCCCGACGCGAAATTGGGAGTTCTGGGTTCGATTCCCGGCGGTGCATTTACATTTTTCCTATATTGCCTTCTATATAAATATCATGGCGATAATTCGTCTGATATTCTTATGTTAATTTCACTAATATAGTGAATTTAGTTACGGTATAGGTGTCTAATCATATTGATTGTTATTCTTATGTTTAAAAATTAGGTGTTGTTTGTTAATTTAGTGATTGAAAATAGAGAAAAAAATAGCGTTTTGTGAAAAATAAATCTAGTCTATATAAACGTAAATTTAAGGTCTAAAAAACGGAAAAGAATCGTATTTTTGAATATTATAGAAACTCTGGCCTCCTGGATAATGTCAAATATATATTCGTGGCAGTCAACAATGCTAAATGTGAGGTTTGAATCGCGGCTCTTGACCTATACAATCTCTCCACACCGACTTTATTTACAGGAATAATGAAATATTTTCCTGTTGAGTACGTTGAACATGTTCACTTGCAAAAAAGAAGACAAATTGGCATATATCAGCGCATAGTTTTAGCGAACACATCGTACGAGGCTGTTGGATCAATAGTCTTGCCGCCGCATTATTCGGCTGAAGTCACAGTCTAACGCGCGTCGAACGTGATGTCGAAACACATGCTTCCAGTTAGATGGTGAATAACAACTATAGTAGAGGGCACAACACAGCCACATGCCGTGGTGTTTCGAAGAGCGACGTCGCGGCGACCACCGTCGGATCAGTCCAGCGGAGGTTGTCGCGATGAGCGCCGCCTGTAGGTCGTCACTCGCGGTTACGCTTACTCTGAAGGTAATGCTTCACAATACGCGCTACAAAACAATCAGAAACAGGCCTAAACATAATCAGTGCTTCATCATGAAGAATGCCAGTTCGTATATGTCGATGGATTCTTCCAGTTCTAATAGTTCGGAAAAGGTGGAGGAAATCAAAAAGGTAGATACCATCTATAATGGATGTTGAGATAGTTTTACCATTCCAACTCCACAAGTGGGAGAATGGTACCCACTAATTTAGGTCAAAATTCACTTTCAGAAATTTCACATTAATTTCACTTGTTATGTCCCAGTGTAAAAAATGCGTTTTTGAAAAAGTCTGTTTGTATGCTTGGCCGTGCGTCTGTCAACACTATTCCGGTCAAACGCCTATGCGGATTGAAAACCAAATTTGGGTAGGATGTTTGATACGTAAATAGGAAGAGGTTTATTGTTTTGTTTTTTTTTGGGAAAAATCGGTGCATGCGCAGCAACGATGTGTGCTATAACAACCTATAACTTTTTTTTCAAATAGAACGATATGTTTTTAAAAACAATTTATTATTCTATACTCAAGTTCTGTAAAGTGGTTATTTTCTGAACCTTGTACAATTCGTAGATCTTTTGAAAATAACGTCAGCTGTTTTTTTTGTTGTTGTTGTGAAGTAAAATAAGTCTAGTCTCTTGTTTATGAGTTCAGTAGTTTGTTGACATTGTGTGCAGACTGAAAAGTGCTAATTTTAGTGAAATTGAATATTTAATGCATTTCAGTGCTAATTACTTCCCACCTCTACTATGGTAGGGAAGTAATGGATTTAGTCCGTAAAAAATATTTCGAGATTTTAACAGATTTTCACGTTTTGAGACCCTAGCAATCGTTTAAGATCATTTTCTGACTGATGTCTGTATGTGTGTGTGTGTGTGTGTATGTGTGGTCAATTTTTCGCCTTCGATATCTCAAGAACGGAACAACATACGGGCATGCCGATTATTCTGTTGTGTTTATCAGCCTTTAACTTAGATCTGATTAGATTTTGAGTCAAATCGGTTCAGTGGATCCTGAGATATTCAAAAAAACGTTCTCAATGTCACGTATTAACATAAGTAAAAAAAATATAAATGAATTCTAGATGTTATAATATGAAAAAAATGTAAATATTTTTTTTCTCTAAAATGTATAGTTTTCGAGAAAAAAAATATTTTACTAAAAAAAATAAAAATTGTACGTAAATCAAGGTAACCATGATTTTTGCTATATTAAGCTAGCCATCAGTAAATCACCAAACAAAAAAGAGGGCCATGCTTTTTTCAAAGAATAAAACTTAAATTGTGTTTTAAAGACCACCAACAGCTAAGGTTATTTGGGCCTAGTCAAAGAATAAAAAAAAAGAGTGTTTATTTTTTGCAAATATTTACTAGGTGGGAAGTATAGGACTGGTCATCAGTCGAATTTTTTTTTGACCGTTTTTCATGGAAATGTAATTAGAGTTTTAATAGAAGATAAAATAAACGACACTGGAGTTGTGGGGTTGGAATGGTCCCGTCGCCAATTCTATATTCTATTCTGTAAACTAATGCTGGGTTTCAGGTAAATACGACTTTCAAAGTAAATATAACATCGGCTTTTAACGCTAAATCTACAGCTATTTTTAAAGTAGATTTAGCGTACCTGAAACCGAGCATTATTCACTTATGTGTCGACGATTTTTTCCAGTACTTTGTTCAGAAAAGAAAGACTGAAAAGAAAATATGATTTGCGCTGAAAATTTGAAGAAAAAAAAACTTTTTTTATCCAAAACAGGTAGCTTTTATTAAGTGTTGCCACTAGGTAACGTTAATTTTTTGTATTAAAACTTGATTTAGCTAATAAAAAAGACTGCCCCCATGGTGTCATAGCAGGCCGAGGAAGGTAATGTTTTTTGCCGTAATGCTTGTGGGTATACTTTGTTAGTTACCCTCTAACTCCGAAATTAAACGTCAGCTTTTCATAAAAAATCACCATAACTGATCTCAAATATAACCCGAGTATCAGAGGCTATATATTATTAACAAAAAAATTGGTCTTTAAACCGAGTTTTTCATTGAAATGTTCAAGTTTTATTATATAGTATTGTAGTATGTAATAGTAATTACTATTACATAATACTATATTATGTAATAGTAGTTACTATTACATAATACTATATTATGTAATGGTAGTTACTATTACATAATATTATAGGTATATATGTAAAAGAGTCTATTTTCGTTTTAGTGGAGTAAAGTATGAATTATGGAACATTTCCAATCGACCAATCATTTTGTTGTTTTTGGTCGTTGAATTATTAATTATCTGATATTGATTATTCCTTTTCACAACTGGGTTTACTTTATAAATAAACTTAATTGGTAATCCGAAGTAAACAGGCCAATAGGATTTTATAAAAACAAGGCAACGCCGCGTATGTCGAAAAAAGTATTCATTTGTGGAGGCGGAGGTAAACGAAATCTTTTTAATTAAGAAACAGTACCTCTGTTTATTTAATGACAGTCTGTATAGAACTGGTTATAAAATGGAAGTTTTTGTGATTGTGTTTTGAAATCGAAAAAAGAAAGTTAAAGTACTAAAAAAGTGGTTAAAAAATTCTGCTTTCAATTGGAATAGATTTTTTTAAAATTATTTTTTAAGGTGGTAATGCTATTGAATGTTTTTCGTTAATATTCGTCGTTAGTATGAACAAAACAATAACGATCTTAAAAATAAGCAACTGATGACTAATTACCTTTTCGTCAACAATCAGACGTAACCCTAATCCCGTGGGAGTTGATTAATGCACGATTAAAGTATATAGAAAAATCAATTAACAGAGAGAAAGAATGAAAGGTTGTAGATTATTGACGCTCGACAACTGTGATCGTTAGCTAAAACATTAGTAAATAAATCATAAAATCTTTGTATGACATTAATTTTAATATAATGTTAAAATGTTATGAAGAGGAAAAAAAAGAAATTAATATGGCTTTTAAACTGCTTACCGTTAATTATGACATGATTGTTGCGTTAGTAATTGGTTAATCGTAATAAAGTACTATGCGGTATGATGCTATACGCGTGTACTTAATTATTTCAATAGTGTTTTGATAAAAAAAAATGTTAGACTAGACAAATACGCGTCAGTGGTTCTCGTCACATAAGTACAGTGATCAATACTAGTACCAGGGAGGCAGGACCGGATTAACCATTAGGCAGAGTAGGCAACTGCCTAGGGGCCCCACATCGGCTAGGGGCCCCGCGCGCACTCAAAAGAAATTGAAAATGTTTCATAGAGTGAAAATTTAATTGAAAAAATTGTATCCTCAATGACAATAGCTATCATTGCTTTTTTTCGAAGCATGCTGTCAGTTTATAAAATACTTCATACTTACAGAACAGAACCATCTAGTATCGAGTAGTAGAAGTAATAATATGGATGCGTTACGTAGCGTATTGTATGATTCATACAATACGCTACGTAACGCATCCATATTATTAGTTCTACTACTCGACACTAGATGGTTCTGTTCTGTAAGTATGAAGTATTTCATCAACTGACAGTATGCGTCGAAAATACAGTATGAATCATACTGTATTTCGACGCATGCTGTCTTTTGTTTAACGGCTGAAAAGGGCCCCTGAGAAATGCATTTCCTAGGGGCCCCAACATGGTTAATCCGGCCCTGCAGGGAGGTCTTGCCTTACGGGAGAAAACGACCGTCTTATGAACGCCTTTATTAATGATTTGTGTCATTTTATGGAACTAAAAACATAAACAAAGAAAGTACTAAACCTTTGGTATTTATAAATAATATCCATTCCTAGCACCTAGTGGCAAAAATGGTAACTATTAAAATGATGCGTCAACAAATTTTTTTAATATAAGTAATTATAATAGGCATGGTAATTTTTTCTCGTTCTATAATTCAGTGAAGTTTAAATTAGGGGGAATGTTATATAAATGCCAGCAAAAGAATACATTATTATCTAAATATTAACCCGCGACTAAAGCGACATATACGTTTTAATAGAATTGAGATTGTTTTAAGTGTGTAGGATCAGAACCACTCTTATGTTTTGAATCAACTATAACTCACACATAAGTATTTCAAGCTTTTGAATTCTGCTAACAGATGCGACTGTCAAATCTGGCTTTCAAAAGGTGGGTTGCTCGTTAGCACAACCACAACTTATCTGTATTATATATCATCTGTGCTAGTACTAATTATTAAAATTAGCCTTTACCCGCGCGGCTTAGGTAAGCTGTTAATGTCGATTTTGCCAGAAACCGTTCTTATCTGATCGTGGTAAAGACATTTTGCAGACGTCCTTTAAAGTAATACTACATGAATAACATTAAATTATCCCTGACAAGCAGCCACACAAGTACTATATTATTACTTAAGTCACTTCATCTGTCGAACATCTATAGTCTTCCCTCCCACTCCCCCCCCTCTCTCGTCAGTGACTGCTAGATGTCAGGGATAACTTTTCTATGGTTTTGGCAGGAACCTTTTCTTAATCAAATTTCATCAAAATCGGTCCAGTTGCTTTCGAATGATGTTCGTATAAACTGAAAAAATTTTGGAAACGCATTTTCCCTTTTAACTTTTTCCTATACAAAATTCCCGCGGAAAGTCTGAAAAACACGCAAGAAAATAAAATTTTAGAAAAAAGTACACCGTTGATGACGTATACGCAAATCCGAAGTATACCTTTGCTATATGAGATGACAATGTGTAGCGTCGCAGCTTAAGCTTAAGAAAATCGTATGTTGTGAGCTTGCGACCTTGTCGATCAACATTAGGTGGCAAGGTCTGTATACAACACAACGCAGGTGTGTCGTAATCTCCCCGACCTGCAGACCGCGTGTTTTTAACTTTTTATCCATGAACACAGCAAACACGCTCTTTATTTATTTTATGTGTTGACTGCACGCTTTGTTGCGCGTCAGCAGTCAGCACGCAATCATCATTCTAAGTTCTAACTGGATTTCGATAATTAGTGTACTAATTATTCGAGGAAATGTACTTTCCCCTAAGACTTAGAGTTAAAGTTTCAGACCAGTATTAAAGGATATGCAAACGGAATCAAATTTGGGCCTTGTAATGTTTAGACTTCAATTATTAGTATGATTTTTGAAGTTTTTCTCCTTCTGGAGACAATCTGAAATGTAAAACTCCCACATCTAATATACGTACACTAAAATACAGGAAGTTTATTTTATAAAATCAATTTTTGAGCCACTTTGAAAAACGATTTTTGAAAAAAAAATGGGCCCATGCACAAATAAACTACGAGAGAAAATGTTTATAAACAAATTTTCAAAGTCAGTTCAGATTTTTTTATAAATCAAATTAAATAGCCGTGAAACAAATTTCTATTCCAAAGTTTTAAAAAAAATGTAGCTGAACATAAATATAGATTTCATAAAAACAAAACTAAAATTTTAAAACTGTAAATATACTTGTCATAAAAAATAAATACGTTTTACTAAGGCCCATATTCACCGAGGCTAGTTAGTTATTTATTCCGTTGATTTATCCCCCTGATAATAATTACTCGGAATAAATAGCAATAATTCAATTCAGCAAACGTAGTTAAGTTTACTGCAGGTATAAATCGTAAGAATACCTATTCTGTCCAATTTCAAGTGTATAAATATTTATTCGCCTAGTAAAATGGATAAAATAGGATGGGCACGAAATGCACAAATTACTTTATGACCTGGCGACCTTTTTAGGTAAATATTAATTCCATATCCTACAGGTAAAGGCTTTTGTAGTAAAATAAAATAAATTTACATTTTCGATCGATGCGCCATCGGTCGGATCTTTGGTAAACGTGCTTTAGAATCAAAATATTTGACAACATGTCCAAGGTGTATGGTATAAAGTAAATTTGTACCTGAAGCTCTATTCTATCGAATGAATTGCTTGGTGAATTGAAAGTTCATTTTATTCCAAGGAATAAATTTTTTCTAAGATTAGTAACTTCTATCTTTAACATTGTTTGGTGAATACGGGCCTTAGCCACAAATACAAACTTACTAATTCTAGGTTTGACTGTATGTACCTATACCTATAATAATATGACCGTTAGAGACACATTTTGGAACTTAAAAATTGCAATTATGGACCCGCGTTTTTTTGTATTAATGTTCCATTGTGCAATGATCAGTGGCATCGTTAAAATAATGTTGAGCGTTTAGTCGACACTTCTCAAAACGTATTTTAATTGTCTCATAATAACATACATGACTATATGAAATTATCTGCGGTGCGATATCTAGTATTGTCTGTGGTTCGTTGTTTAATCAGTTAACAACAATGATACACACTTTGATAACGGTTTTAAATAATAAATATACAACATATTAGTATAGTCAGTGACCCTGAAGACTCTCCGACTCACTGCTTCACTGCAATAAAGATGCTTTCATTTTTTGAAACGGTTAAAAAGCAGTACACCGGTTTTGTTTCTGTCTCTAAGAATGCCCGGCGTTGCTTTAAATTCTCATTCTATACGTACTACAAATAGATGAAGTACTTATAATCCCTACTGCCACACATACATCTCCATCTAATCTCTATATGGAGTATAAAATCAAGTCCCCGCTAGACGTTTGAACTTATCTCGAGAACCACTGAACGAATTTTGGTGCTGTTTTCACAATATTATATAGAGCATCTCTCGAGGAAGATTTGTGAAACATTAATTTTATAATTAAAGGGAGCCGGGCAGTGATGATTTTAGTGAAACAAGTTGATGAAACAACTGCCGGGCGAGCACTTTCTTGGCTTATGCTGCATAAAGCGTTAAAGATCAATGTGTGGAAGAATTATTGAGTATAAAAAGTTCTACAAAAAAGTCCGCGACAGCATATACCTATCTTTTAAAGATAGCCCGCACAAAAAAGGATGTACGAAGCAGGGACAGATCGCTAATGGGGTTGACCCACTATATTGAAAGTGCTTGTTTTTTACCCGACTGCAACGCAAAGGAGGGTATTGTGTTTATTTTACGGATATCATTGTCTAGGCGTGTAATCAATATCCATTTTTGGTAGAAATTTTAAAGCGTTTATAATTTTTTTTAATAATTTAATTTTACAGTAGGTAATTTAAAAGTTAAAGGGTTAATCAGAAGACGCGCGCCATGGAAATGACGAAATATGGCCGAGACAGCGTTGTCATCTTGTTGTGATGTGAAAATGTCAAATTCCGTAAATCTCACTCGTATTAATTTCTCAGCAAAAACGTCTGAAAATAATGTGTAAAAATAACACTATAGATATTTGAACGTATGAAGTAACAAAAACACTAAAACACGCTTCTTGATGCTTGACAGGTTCGAGACAGTTGTAAATACGACAGTAGTGTATTTTCATTTCTGATGACTTACTCTTATTGGTCCTATGACGTCATCCGACTAATAATTTTCAACTTTATTATTTTTTAAGGTCTTTCCTATTATATACTCGCCATTTTTAAACGACTGTCAATTTTGGTAAAGGAAAAACTTGAGATGGTCTCATAGCAAAAATGACATCGGGCTAGCAAAATTTTGTCCGAATCGAATATTTTTTTAAATATCCAATCTTCTTGATAATCGGTTTTTTGCGATTAAAAAAATTCGACTAATGACCAGTCCTATACTTCTCACCTAGTAAACAATAATTTACTAAAAATTTTCCGAAAAAAGTACCTCAACGTTCAAATTTGTGTATTGTCTATCTCATTCTGGCCATGCGCGACTAGTATACAGGGAAGATACACAGCATATATTTACAAGAAATAAAACTCTTTTTTTCGTTCTTTGAAAAAAAGCGTGTCCATCTTATTTGTTTATTGATCTACTGATGGCTAGTTTATAGCAAAAATCATGATTACCTTGATTTAAGTACGTACAATTTTTTTAGTAAAATATTTTTTTTCTCTATACCTACATTTTAGAGAAAAAAAATTGAGATTTTTTTCATATTATAATTTATAACATCTAGAATTCATTTATATATTTTATAACCTAAATGTTAATACGTGAGTGTGACACTGACAACGTTTTTTTTAATGTCTCAGGATCCACTGAACCGATTTGGCTCAAAATCTAATCAGATCAGATCTAAGTTAAAGACTGATAAGCACAACAGAACAAACGGCATGGCCGTATATGTTGTTCCGTTTCTACGATATCAAAGGCGAAGAGAGAGAGAGACAGAGAGAGAGAGCTGTGTTAAATTAATCCTGTAAAATGCAAGCACAAAGAACTGTAATTATTTTAATTATAAGGGTTCTGTTTGTTTACATGTGAAATTGAATTTATGATATGATAAATATTTAACGATTGTCACGCGAGTTTTATGTTAGCCACGCATTTTAATTATTATAGGGGAGTAACAATTATGGAGTGTATTGTGTTGAAGTCGCTGTTTTGGTTTCGTAAAAACTTCAACCTTAAAATCTATTTTATTATAAATAGGTGAGGTTTGTTTGTGTATTCTCGCTAATCTCAGAAACTACTAAACCGATTTGAAAAGTTATTCCACATACCGCTAGACTACTAGCGGATGTGCTCTATTTTGAAAAGGGGAGATTCTGTCCTATAAAATGAAACCATTTTTAGATTGATTCGAGTTCATAATTACTCCTAAAATTGTAACTGAAAATTGCGAACAGCAGTTGTCGGTTGGTCTGTACGTACGTACGTACGTACGTCCGACCATGCTCTACAGCTCGCAATTCTTGACGAATCACTTTGGTTTATGTTTTATTCGCTTTGTTTACTATCAGACTAGAACCCTATTTAAATTTCTCATTGATGATTGGTCCTTCCGCGTGTATTATTACAGTTCGATGTGTCCGGTGAATAGGCTTCAGTATGTTCGGTAAACAGGCTTTCTGAGGCCAGTGATTAATGAACGTTTTCATTGGCAAGATCGATTGTGAATATAAGTGTATCAACGCGATCAGGTGTTCCTTGTTGATATTCGAGGGCCGCGGGGCCCCCGACAACATGTTTGTTCGTTCTCTCACAGTCTTTGGGCCGACGCCAAAAATGTGTAAATGCGTTCATGTTCTCATGCTACCTACACTTACATATATGTATTGTGTGTTGTATCGATACAGGCGTTTAATAATTTACAAATTCGTTGAAGTCTATTCTTCGCTAGAGAATTCGCCTAGAACATAAAATTTTAAAGGTTCTGAAAATCAGTGCATACATTCCTTCGACAACATTATCTCGTGTAAGCAATCAGCATAATAATATTATTAAACTACATACACATTGAATTTCATTCAAGACGCAACATAAGCATGTTTTGGTTACCTTACTACCTGCTAGTTATGGAAAAAATTAATGCATTAGAGAAAATCGTTTCACTTAAAATCCAACATCCACTTAGAGACCAGTCTACCGTAGAGAAACTATTTGCAATACAGGTTAGCATTTTATAACCATTTTACAGTAGTTATTTTGCTATAAAAAAATCGCCAATTCAATTTTTTGCAAACCTTATTAGGTGTTCATTAAGCAATTATGCGTCGAATGAAAATGGTCCGGAGTCGATATCGCCATTAGAGCGATGACACACACAGCGGTTTGTGCCGTATGTTGTTCTTCAATGATGCAAAACACACTTCGGCGAGAAGTGTCTGGCGACTCTCAGCCAGGCAACACATCGTTCTCCACAAGAAACGCCTGACTGCCGAGTTGACACCGCTGTGTGTGTCATCGTCGAGTCGGCAACCGCCTCGGATCTTAGTTTTTGAGATATGCGAGACTAAAGGAGTTCACATGCATTCATATTATGAATTTTTTTAAAGTTTTTTTGTTATAAACAAAAAACCGCTAATTGAAATTTCCTGCAAACCTAATCAGATGTTCCTTATGTATTTATTTGTCGAATGAAATTGGTCCGGAGTCGATATCGCCATTAAAGCGATGACACACACAGCGGTTTGTGCCGTATGTTAATGTTCTTCAATGATGCAAAACACACTTCGGCGAGAATTGTCTGGCGACTCTCAGCCAGGCGACAACATCGTTCTCCACAAGAAATGCCTGACTGCCGAATTGACACCGCTGTGTGTGTCATCGTCGAGTCGGCAACCGCCTCGGATCTTAGTTTTTGAGATATGCGAGACTAAAGGAGTTCACATGCATTCATATTATGAATTTTTTTAAAATTTTTTTGTTATAAACAAAAAACCGCTAATTGAAATTTCCTGAAAACCTAATTATGTGTCGAATGAAATTGGTCCGGAGTCGATATCATTATATTTTGTTCTTTAGATATTCCAACGGAAAAAAGTTCACCAACGTACGTACACACACGTCACACACAGAGAGACATAATATCTCTAAAAACAGTAGATTCAGACTCTAGGGGCCTCAAAACATGCAGACATGTTCAAATTTTTCATTCGCAAAATCGGACCCATTACAACAACTTTCCAGTTAATAAAACACGATTTAAATTATTGAATTAATTTAAAACGTTATATGTATATGTACTGCTTGGTGCCCGAGTGTAGCAGGATAAAATGTATCCTATACTTTCGGAGTTCGGATACCAAGTACCAACTGATAGTGATTTGTTTCTCAATCGGTCAAACTGTTTTCGAGTGATGTCAAACAAACAGACAATCAAAAATTCTAAAAACATTTTGATTTTTTCCACCTAAATGAAAGTGCACGATTAAAAAAAGCTTATTTGAAAGGGCTTGAGTTATACAAATACAAAATTTTCATAAACGTGAATAGAAAGTTCTTCCTTTATTCACTTTGCATACTGTGTCTATCTCATCAAATTTGTATGGGATTCCTAAAGCTGCAAGGGTTTATGGCGAGAAAAGATGTTGGTTCTTAGTCTGGAGTCTGGACCATCCCTTTAGCAATGAATAATCGGATGTCGCGAATGTATTCTCGCATCGGTTGTACCGCGATCGACTACATCTATCTTTCTCTTTCATTGAACATCGTTTGAACGTTGAACACGGACGTTCGCTCTCAGTAATAGTTCGAATAACAAACGGTTCACATTACGGACATCCGTTATATTTTTTTTCCGCTCGGAATTTTAAATTGTAATTAGAAAAACTTACGTATCTCATATTGTTTCGTGTATTATTTTTGTCAAGATGCTTATGATCGCTGTTGTCGAGCGTCCGTTATCTATAATTTTTGTCGGTGTTAAGTTTTCTCAGTGTAATATTTAATATAAATTCAGAAATTTATTCTGTGCTACTGGAAAGTGAATGTGAATTGTTCTGTTATGGTTTTTTTACTGTGCAAATATTTAATTAATAGTTTATTGTGGGTGTAAATGATAATGTGACTAAATACGCGGTTTAAACAGTTAAATGAACAGAAGCGGTCCACATTAATAAAAATATACATATATACAGGGTGAGTTCGACCACACGTATCAGTCGTTTTTTTCGAAAATGGCTAGTAGAGAATTGTGTCAAAAATTTGTATTATAAAAGCCCTAATAAAGAATCGAATGGTGATAATTTTTTTTTCCGGGAAGGTCGGCTTCCCTATTAGTTTGCTCCAGAATGTCCAGAACTCCGGAATTTTAAATGTAACGATATAAATGTAAGAATATTGTTGAAAAGCTCTTTAAAAAATAGGCAAGTTTTGTAGGAAAAATTATTTAATTACTGCCACCCCTGTTAAGTAACAATCGTTTGAAATTATTAAATCAAAATTTCATAATAACGATCGAAGTCGGCATAAAAAATCTAGCAACCTTAGACATTATCACAAGTGTTCAAACTGTCTTCCATTTACTCTTTAATACATACTACTGAGCTCTTCTGGTTATACTGTGAGTGTACTTCTTCAGTGTTTAATGATCGATAGATAGGTAACTAGATTTTAAATGCGGACTTTAAAAAAGTTCGTTATTATGACATTTTAATTTAGTAATTTCAAACAAATATTACTTAAAAGGGGTGGCAGTAATAAAAAAAAAATCCGTACAAAACTTGCTAATTTTTTAAAGATCTTTTCAACAATACCACTTTCGACCTATCGTTACATTTATAATTCTGGACATACTGGAGCAAACTATTAGGGAAGCCGATTCGATTCGAATCGAATCGATTCTTTATTAGGGCTTTTATAATACAAATTTTTGACACAACTCTCTACGACTAACCGTTTTCGAAAAAAACGGCTGATACGGGTGGTCGAACTCACCCTGTATTATTTATTGTCACGAACAATGAAAAAAATGTTTACAGTATTGCCAGTTCCAAATAAAAAAACCTTGTTCTATAATATAATGGTTTTCATTTCAGTTATTTCCCATTAATACGTTTATGAATTGGCTAGTGAAAAGGTCAGGAAAATCGATAATCGAATTTGGTTGTTTGATCGATTAAAAAATACCGTTAATTTGCGTTTCAATGATCCAGTAATTTATTCAAATACTATTGGACAAAACTAGGCAAAATACAAAAAAAAGTTTTTAAATACTAATTAAAAAGAATTGTGTGTCGCTACACTCGAAGGAAGTGTAACTTCTTTGTCAATACTGAAAGGTTACACAGTAAAAAGTTTACTTATTAGACCGTGTAGTTTACACTACACACTACAGAAGTGAAAGTTACTTACGCAAAATTACGTCTATAATGTTCGGTTTCTGGTAAGATTTTTACCGTGGTTTCCATGTTAATTCAGTGCTAAAAGTACTTTTAGCGTTGAACGTTGCACCAGAAACTGAGCATAAATTGACATTTACAGAACAACATTCTATGAAATGTTTTTCGTTTGCATGTTACAACATTTGCGTTAAGTATTTAACACGTTAAACGAGTCGAACTTACATAAGAAATTACCCGCTAAAAAAACTGCAACTTTTAACAATTTTTCATAAAACCTTTTGTTTTGCAAAAGAAATGGTCAGAAATCAGATGAGGTCATTTTTGATATTTTTTATGATGTAACTTTACCCTCCTCTTGCATTTGTGAACCGATTTTGATGTTTATTGTTTTATTTAATAGGGCATACTTTTGGTTTAGTCCCATATAAATTTTGATAATAAATCATAAATCGAAATACCCGTGGGCGAAGCCACGGATAACGACTAGTTTTTCATATCAGCTACAAAGTCACGATGCCGATAACTAGTTTTAGAAAAAAAATGGCTAGGAATCTCGTTATACTTTTAAATGGTCCAATTATTCACGAACAAAAAGTTCTTTTTCGTACTGCACTGTTATTTTTTATAACTCTAGAAATTTTACAGCTTAACTTCACCGGATAACAATGCAAAAATGAAAATTGCTGTGAATGTTTTTATGTTCAAAATTCAGAAATCACAAAACATTCGAAACGGTGTCGATTTATTAGTTTTATCTAAAATCTAACCATAATAATAATAATATATAAACAATAATTTATTGGTGATTTGGATGCAATATTTATAAAACTAGACAAGTAACAGATACATTCTTTGTAGTGGAATTTTACAGTTTGCTATTTAAAGATAAATAAAAGTACGATTCGAAAATCCGTGTTTTAGATTAACACATATATCATCGATTTACAAACAGAACACGTCATTTAATGGTCGTTTTCTGGTACAGGTTTATAAGGGCCTCCGTGATACGCTGCGTTACATTTAACAGCGTATTGATGTTTTAATACACTGTTGCCTTATATAACATGCCGCTACCAACTTTGAGGTCACAAAATGTCGTTTCAGAAAACTATTTTACTTCCATGTTCTGTACGGAAATGGAAGAAAAGTGTTTTTTCTGTTTTTCTGCATAGCAGCTATGCATGCGTGTTTCAGTCGGTCTGTCTGTCTGTCTGTCTATAAAAATGTTTTCTTTCCTTCACAATAACATTTGCAAAAATGCACCAACTTAAATTATCATTTTTGCAAAATGTTTGTCTCTTATCGATTTTTATTTCAATCGGATCAATGGTTTTGTAAATATGTATACGTTTTATCCAGGTGTGCAAGCTTTCACGGTCGGCATTGTTCCAAGTCTTCATGGTTTCCGGGCTTGTAGGCCGTGGTCCGGAGGTATTTCTACCTGACGTTTCGTCTACAACTGCGGTAGACATTCTCAAAGGCGATGTGGCAGCGGTCGAAGTGTCCTCCTTGGCGGCTCACAGGTCAGTGTCCTATGTGACCGCTGCCACATCGCCTTTGAGAATGTCTACCGCAGTTGTAGACGAAACGTCAGGTAGAAATACCACCGGACCACGGTCTACAAGCCCGGAAACCATGAAGACTTGGTATGTATACGTTATTTTATGCATATTTTTTACCTGGCTATAACAATATCTTATAAGAGCTTTCTGAGAAAATCTACTGAAATTTTTCAAATTAAAAATGATTTTGTAATATGGAAGTGATGTGCGGCTCTCCATACCAATTTTTTTGATGAAATCAACAACTATCGTAGCGAGCTGTGACATCTAGGCTACCTGAAAACTGCAGCCGTTAATGTTTTACCTGAATGAAGTCTATAATTTAAGGGGGGGAAAGAAAAAGTGGATCGTGAACACGATCATTGTTTTCAGGGTCGGTTTATCTTGTTCAGTTTTTTGGGTAAAAACTGTATTAAATCTATGTTAGTATTACCTTGAATGAATTGCTAATTACCTTCGGGGCCCATTTCGTTTATAACGATACTAAAATGTGTAAATTGTCACAATTAACGTTTTTTTAGTAATTGGAAATTATGACTATGTTGAAAATTAAGGAATAACTAATAATTTATTAAAATAACACCCATGTGTTATTTTTTCGAGCAATGAGTAATTCGTTAAATAATATAACTAAATTTTAAAATAAATAAAAATGTTAATTTATTTTATCTTAAATTAGCCGCTACCCGTGACTTCGCCCGCATTTATTTAGATTTATGATTTATTATCCCCCCGCGAGAAATTCTCCCCCTACGAAGCAAAGTCGGTGTGTATAATATTAGTAGGATTCCGCCTATATATACGCTAAAATGCAAAAGAAATTCAGAGTTACGTTTTCTTACTATCCCACAGGAATAATCCCCTCCTCCCCACCCGAGAAAAATTTATCAAAATAAAATATAGCCTATATCATCCAGGGGGCGTAGCTTTCTATTACTGAAAGAATTTTTAGAATCGGTTCAGTTCCACAGATAAAAATTTATGATTTATTAACCCCGCCCCCTGCGAGAATCACTCCTCCTGCGAAGCGAAGTCGGGCTGGTGTTATTAGGATTCCGCCAATACGCTAGAATGCAAGTAATTAAAAATTTAATTAATTAATTAACTCAAAAATTAAATAAAAAAGTTGAATAAAACATAGTCTATAGCAAGCATCAAACACTAGTAGATTCGCTCGACTGTCAGCATGACGCGACGATCGAGTGGAATCTGTTGGTGTTTTATATGCTGTATTTATATTATACAGGCTGATTCCAAAGTTGACGTTATCCTTTCACCAGCGAATAGGGCTTCAACAAATAAGATTTTTTTCCTTTGGCGCTTTTTCGAAATATCAACATCAACGGAGATACAGGGTGTCAAAGTTTTATTTAAAAAATTAAAATTTATTAATAACTGGCAAACCACTTGAAATATTTAAGAAAAATTTTGTAGGTGTCAATAGTTACGGGGGAGGGAGATTCTTCAATAAAAAAAATATTTTTGGGTTGACCAGTGGCGCGCGTAGAATAAAAACTGATTTTTCTAAAAATAAAAATTATTATTGAATTCCTTGTTTTCGAGTAAAAAAATAAAAACCGTTTTAATGGGCACCTAAAATTAAGTTTTGAATACATACATATGTATTTTATTTTTTTACAAAATTTTTCTTAAATATCTCAAGTGGTTTAGCAGTTAGTAATAAATTTTAATTTTTTAAATAAAACTTTGGCACCTTGTATCTCCGTTGATGTTGATATTTCGAAAAAGCGCCAAAGGAAAAAAAATCTTATTTGTTGAAGCCCTATTCGCTGGTGAAAGGATAACGTCAACTTTGGAATCATATTATAGATCAGTGCTTATGACAATCAAAAACAAAGTACATGAGACGAAGCTTAGGAGTAGAATACTGTATCCTAAAAATATACCATTTATGTGTGTACTACTGTACTATGTATTATATTAGTGTAATATAAAGTGACAATATAGTAAAACGTAAGGCAGAGTGGACTTCAGTTGTATAACTTACTGTGATGTGAAAATCTGTGCTGAACATCAAGTTTGACGATGGGACCAGTGATTTATGTGTTGTCAATCGAGACGTGACACTGACTTAATATTATCAAGACGGTTGATTGGTCAATGTCGGCGCCGTGGCCTGTGCGTCGCGGTGCGTACCGTAGCATCGGTCAGTCGGACGACGTGGAAGTCGGTGACAGAGGCGTCGTCATGGTACGCGACGTCCCGGTCAAACACGTTCAGGTCGTCAGGATCAAGCACACACCGGTCGTCCAGCGCACTATCTCATCGACGTCGTCGGAACATACTTCCACCACTTCGGCTCTGTCGGTATGTGTCTTCCAGACGCCTAAGGTGACCAGACGTCCTCCTTTGAGGAGGACAGTTCTCCTTTGGTGAGATTTGTCCTGCTCAGTGATAGTGTCCTCTTATGTCCTCCTTTCGAATGATAATGTCCTACTTTTTAACGATTTCAACAAATGTTTTTGTGGTTCTGTATACTATGAGTAGACAATCACACAACCGGTAGAGTAGTCACAGCATTTTTTAATGATTATATTATTAATTTATTATACAACAAATACGAATACGGCTATGGACTGTTAGATGTCGCCACTCCTGTGTGTTTCACTCTTAGATTAATAGGTCTAGAATCTAGATAATAAATTGACTGCAAAAGTAGTTTTTTTTGTGACCAGGTGGTGTCCTCCTGAGCAATTTTAAAATTCTGGTCACCTTACTAAAATTATTTGTAAGGCATTAGTTACAGATCGTTATATACATTGGAGGGACACAGACAGACGAAATAGCGAATTTCTGAACCAATTAATAACATGTTATTTTCATAAACAAGAAAGCGACGTTGCCCAGAATGAAGCTAAACTGGTTGGGTCTTGCCCTGTTTATAGCCTCGAGTCAAGTAGATTTTTCGGGGAAGTACAACATGTTATACAAGCAATTTGAGTAAATTAATAATGGGTATCTACCTTTACATACTTTACTATTAGTTAACAAAGTATCGAGGTATCGAAAGTATCGCCTCATAAAAAGTTTTGAGGTATCATAAGTATCTATTGATATATTCGATACCTGCATGAAGTCAGTATCGACGGTTTAAATATTGGTCAGGTTCAGGTATCGATTCCTTGATATTTGTGTGTACCAACTCTCAATGTGATATATTTTTTAATTTTTTAGAAATCTCAAAAAAATCTTCAAAAACCGTTTTTCTTTAAACTTCCTGTATTTCGATTAGAAAGCATTTTCGGATTAGCAATTACAGCATTAATAGTATTAATTCGGATCATATTATAATCTCCAGTTTTCGTTTGTCAATGATTTTAAGATACATCCTGTATATATGTGGACAATTAAAAAAAAGTATTGACAAGGGGACAACCGTAGTCCAGTGGTTAGCGTCGTGGTCTCTGGATTCGACTGTCGCGGGTTCGAATCCCGCCTCTGCTCATGGATATTTTGTGACGTCGTTTAGACCCAGCTTTGATATTTAAAGATACTGGCCAAATACCTTATACAGGGTGAGTTCGACCACCCGTATCAGCCGTTTTTTTCGAAAACGGTTAGTCGTAGAGAGTTGTGTCAAAAATTTGTATTATAAAAGCCCTAATAAAGAATCGAATGGTGATAATTTTTTTTTTCGGGAAGGTCGGCTTCCCTATTAGTTTGCTCCAGAATGTCCATAACTCCGGAATTATAAATGTAACGATAGGTCGAAAGTAGTATTGTTGAAAAGATCTTTAAAAAATAAGCAAGTTTTGTAGGAAATTTTTTTTTATTACTGCTACCCCTGTAAATTTCTATAAGTATAAATATAAATTATTATATGTTCAAAACTCCGGAATTTTAGAAAACACGATAGGTTGAAAGTGGTGTTGTTGAAAAGCTCTTTAAAAAATAGGCAAGTTTTGTAGGAAAAAATATTTAATTACTGCCACCCCTGTTAAGTAACAATCGTTTGAAATTACTAAATCAAAATTTCATAATAACGATCGAAGTCGGCATTAAAAATCTAGCAACCTTAGACATTGTCACAAGTGTTCAAACTGTCTTCCATTTACTCTTTAATACATACTACTGAGCTCTTCTGATTATACTGTGAGTGTACGTCTTCAGTGTTTAATGATCGATAGATAAGGAACCTAGATTCTAAATGCGGACTTCTAAAAAATTCGTTATTATGACATTTTAATTTAGTAATTTCAAACAAATATTACTTAACAGGGGTGGCAGTAATAAAAAAAAAATTCGTACAAAACTTGCTGATTTTTTAAAGATCTTTTCAACAATACCACTTTTGACCTATCGTTACATTTATAATTCCGGAGTTCTGGACATTCTGGAGCAAACTAATAGGGAAGCCGACCTTCCCGGAAAAAAAAATTATCACCATTCGATTCTTTATTAGGGCTTTTATAACACAAATTTTTGACACAACTCTCTACGACTAACCGTTTTCGAAAAAAACGACTGATACGGGTGGTCGAACTCACCCTGTATATGGTAGAGCCATCCCCCCAAGTGATATTCTCTTGTATATGTGCATATGCTCTATAATATATGTGGACATATACAATTGGATATACCTTTTTTTTAAAAAAAAAGTATTGACAGTGCGTTCTGTAACTCAGCAAGGGCGTTTTGGTATATTTGATTATAACCTCACTTTAACAAAATGTTACATTTGGGGAGTAGATTAGATTTAGCGTGAAGAAAGTGCAGATCAACCTTCAGACGCAAGGTAGAAATTATTGGTGTATTTGGGAGACTCCAAAAATAAAAGATCATAATACACGTTTGCTACGTGTATTTTGAGGTGATGAATGGGAAATGAACGATGTTCAAAAGGAAAATTAAAACGGTGTACGCATTGGCACATGTGTCCGAGTATAATTTTAGACTTGACCCGCTATTTGAAGCGATGACTGCACCACAACACCGCACGTACGCTACTCACGTACGGGGCCCAGATTCTCGAATGTCTAAGGAAAAGTTGCACATTTTCCCATGCTGAAAATTGAAATGCCTAAAGAAAACCAGGGATTGCAATCCGGCCGGATTAGCACCTATCCGGCCGGATCCGGTGCTTATTATACGTCTCTCTAATAATATCAAAAATAATTTGCAATTTTTTAAAATTAACTGTATAAAAGGTGATCAAGTGAGTGTATTTGAAATTTAATAGAAAAATGTTTATTTTATGGTTAGAAAATCTTAAATCAACTTTATTAATAATTATTTATAATCAACAATTAACAATCAGCAAAAATAACCAAAAAAATCTTTTTTAAAGTATAAATCAAGTTTTAAACAGTTTTATTTAGCTTGACCCCGTATATTTGTTTCAAATCTTGTTTTCAATACAAGACTTTTTTCATGTAAAATGATATTTCTAGCGTAAAACAATTCATTTTAGCGAATTTAAACGTAATTTGTAAATAATAATATTATTTTAAGGTTTTTTCGTTAGAATAAAATGTTTTTTTTAACTATACCATTCGACGATGTAAATATACCGCAACTTTCATCATCACAGCGTGAAATATTAAAGTCTCAGCTTTCTACCCAGCTACTGAAAGTTGAGCTACGATTTTTGTAGACGAAAATCTGTAAATCGGTTGACCCTGCAGGCCATCCCTGGAACTTCCCGCTATTTTCAAGCGCTTTGAGTTCGAAGCACTTGATAATATACCCAAAAGCTCAAAAATCTGAAAATTGCTGATAACAACACTATTTTAATTTTTGAAAAGCTGTAACTTTTGAACGCGTCGTTTGATTTTGATTTTTCAAACGTTATTCAATGCGGCTTTTTTAACACAAAAACTGATAAATAAAAAAATCGCGCAGTTGAAAAATGTTGCAGTTATCTTCAAAAAACATTTTGTTTTTGAATTTTTAAACGGTTATAACTTTTGGACGCGTTGTTCGATTTTCATCTTTAAAACGACATTCGACGCAGTTTTTTAAGCTCTAAAAATATTGTAAGAGGTACAAATTCGATTAGTTGAGAAATCTCGAAGTAATTTTGAAAAAACACTTTTTTCGAAATCTGTTGACTACGATATCTCTCGAACGGATGAACCGATTTTTATCCGCTTAGCGGCATTCGCACACATTCGGATCACAAAACGTCGAGATCTGATGAAAACTCGATTTTCAAAAATCGGGGTGAAATCAACAACTTCCCTATTTTTTCAATTATTTGCGAGAAAATTCCCTATTTTTGAAAATTTTCAATTTTCTTAGCGGGAAGTTAAAAATACGGAGATTTGAAGAAAAGCTTACCATGTGCGATCAGTACAAAAATTGAACAACACCTACTCGAATTGCCACATATCGATAGGTGTTACATTCTTGGAGAAAAGTAACAATTCGCTTTGCTTGAGCTTTCGAAAACAAATTTGATTGTGCTTTTAAAACGTGTCGTTAACTGCATATTATGAGACAAACGAAAACAAATCGAGAAAAAGTATTCAAAGCGGGCGGTACAATTCAAATTTGGCTGAATTTTTTTCAAATCGCCGTAGCTTGACTTTCAGTAGCTGGATTGAGAGCTAAGACTTTAATCTTTCACGCTGTATTGATGAAAGTTCCGAAAAAAATGTGCACGCTCGTGGGTGCACTTAAAGTTGACATTTTTTTGCAATTTTTGCTCGGCCGCTTAGAAGTAGTGCAGCGACGTACAGAAACGTTATCAGGGAAATTAAATGTTAGCGCCTGTAAGATGAGGCATATTTCTCATCAAGATGTTGTATTAAAAAAACAATTAACTATTTTTTTTCACAAGTTACATGCGATTGAAAATTGATAATTTCTGACTTCGCAAAAGTTTATCCCCCAATTGTTTTGAGAAATTTAATTTTGTATAGGTAATTTTAAGCAATTTAATCTTTTTTTTGCCGCCATAACTTTTGCTACAAAAACATACGCTGAAAGAGATGTTTGAGTAAATAACTCAGTTTCGCGATAACAATACGACTCACGTACTCAAAAACTAAATTTAAATAACAGAGTTGGTAACTCACCTAGCCGGAAACTGGGGGTTTCGGGTTCAAGTCCCGACAGTGGTCATTTGATTTTTTCTTAGATATAGCTCAAAAATCATGGCAGCCTAGCTGTCTGAGATATTTATTATTTTCACCTCTAATTGTTATGTGAATAATATGGTGTGGATATAAGGGGTTTTAAATCGATTGATTTTATCATATACCAATTAATTACTGTCCACAGAAACTCAAAACGTTGTTTATCTATAGGTAATACCTAAGGCTTCCCGGCCTAACGAGTTTATTAAGTTGATAAAACTTATAAAATGTTAACTCTCGCATGTATAATGATTCGACTGTTTAATAGCTGTACTATGCTTTGCAGTTTATTTAAATAGTCGACTCTCGCATGTAGTGTGTTTTCAACGTGAAATTGCTATATATAAGAAGAGATCGGTTTCCACTCTCGGGCACTGTGGAGAAATCGGTAACTCACCTAGCCGGAAACTGGGGGTTTCGGGTTCAAGTCCCGACAGTGTCATTTGATTTTTTTTTAGATATAGCTCAAAAATCATGGCAGCCTAGCTGTCTGAGATATTTATTATTTTCACCTCTAATTATTATGTGAATAATATGGTGTGGATATAAGGGGTTTTAAATCGATTGATTTTATCATATACCAATTAGAGTTGGAATTAATGATTAATCGACATAGATTGCTTTCATTTTTTGTCTCACGAATGATCTTTTCTCGTCGAACGATGTTAAGTACTCGTTCGACGTTGTGATCAATGTGAAAATAAATATTAGAGTCTTGACGTAAATGGTGTAGCCGTGTAGGTGAATGGCAAAAAATATCAAATGAAATTGAAACGAGCACTTGAAGCATCTGTTTAAACTAGCGGGGCCAATGGCCGCCGGCAAAGAGATTATTTTACATGTGCAATGTGATGTGTTTACTTATCGTTCCCACACATTTATTGATCGACGTCTAATTGTGGAAGTATGAATTATTTTCAACTAGCGGCCCCGTCCGGCTTCGCCCGGGTGCTAATAAAGCCCGGGTGCAATACACTACTCACTCGTTCGTTTGAATATTACAATTACATTAGTCACTCGCTTCGCTCGTTCGCTATATATATAAACCATCCGTGAAAAATTATCTAACTGATGGTGAAAACCGCATCAAAATCCGTTGCGTGGTTTAGGAATTACATTACTCACTCGCTTCGCTCGTTCGCTATATATATAAACCTTCCGTGAAAAATTATCTAACTGATGGTGAAAACCGCATCAAAATCCGTTGCGTGGTTTAGGAGGAGTTAACGGTTAAACCGACAGACAGACGCGGAAAGCGACTACATTTTATACTATGTATAATAATAATAAAATAATATAATAGTAATTAAGATTATAATCAGGGCCGAATTAACCATGTCGAGGCCCCTAGGCAATGCAGTTCTCGGGGCCCCTTTTCAGCCGTTTGAAGATGATCAGCTCTTTTCAAGTTGATGAAGGTAGCGTATTGTATGATTCATACACGTAATGCATCCATATTATTAGTTCTACTATTCGATACTAGATGGTTCTGTTCTGTAAGTATGAAGTATTTCATCAACTGGCAGCATGCGTCGAATAAAAGCAATAATACCTATTATCATTGAAGATACAAATTTTCCAATTAAATTTTCACTCTATGAAACATTTTCAATTTCTTTTGTGCGCGCGCGCAGGGCCCCTAGCCGATGCGGGCCCCCTAGGCAGTTGCCTACTCTGCCTAATGGTTAATCCGGCCCTGATTATAATACTTTCAATACAGGGTCCGACAGTTGGTTTTTTACGGTTTTCTGAACACATCTCCAATTGTTGGAAAAATAAGTGTGTACGGCTACGTATATAGGGTCCAAATTATGTAGTTTCTTTCACTAATCGTTAAGAAAGGTATAGTGAGCCTGTACGTATGTATGTAGGTGATTACATGTAAATTGACAGCGCGTACCGAAACAAGTCTAGGGTAGTTATCTAACATAGTGTGCAACGCGTGTGTTATTATACGTCGTGCGCGATGTTTTCAGCACTCGTATGTGGCTCGCGATGCACACTCGCCAAGGCTAGTGTGCGCTTGTCTACTACTCGTGCTGAAAACATCGCGCCTGACGTATAAAGATGTATTTAGCACACTAGTTACACAATATACTATTTTACAACACCTGCATCAAAAGTTCAATTTAAGAGTCCTGTGTACCGTTTGAGTGATTCTTTATGGAAGCTTCTGCTGTAGTGCGTAAAGTAAAATTTTTCGCACTTCGTGCTATAAAGTAATACTGTTTTGTTTTATTTTAAAACACGCATATCGTGTAAAGTAGTATTTACTTTATAGCTTACTGTGCTATAATATCAACTAATAAAATATTGGTCTAAAATTGTACTTTTGAAGTAGTTGTTGCAAAAAATATTGTATGTAACGCGTGTCTAAAGTGACGAATCTGACAGCCGCGGTTTTACAATAGTTTCCTAAGGTTATGTTGCATTTATACTAGAATGAGTGTGAGTTCTGATATAAATACACCATAACCTTAGGCTCGTATCATAACATCGCGACTGACATATAATTCGTCACTTAAGCCATTTGTTGCATGAATATCTATTATTGCATAGATATTATAATTTAACAATATAAAACAAAGTGATCGGGAACTGGTGCCTTTACCCTATGAAACGGAACAATAGAATTTAGGAGGCAGATGAAACGATTAGGTTATACGTGAAAATCCAACCAAAATATTATATACCTATGAAGTAATTGAATTTAAAAGTGTTAATACTAAGATTTCCGGGAACAGGAATGATAATAAATAATAATTGGTACCTAATAGTCTATTGCTAATTGTTATTACTTTTCCAGAAATTCCATTATCAACAATTCATAAAGTTTTTTCCTGTTCTGTATTTTAAAGGTTGAATATATCGATGTATATATATTCAAAAATTAAATCAGATAATAAAGTTTTTCAGACCATTATTACGATAAAAGCGCTGAAACTGTTTTAATAAATCAACCATAACTTACAATTGGGGTTGATCAAGTCTGAATTCTGACTGATGTAACGAGAATGTGCCTATTTTTATTATATTTCAAAATTATTTGGATATTTCCCAAAAGAAAACGTGATTAAAGAAAGTTTCTATCTTTATCTAATCGTTTTTTATTCACATATGAATCTCTTCTATTTCTGACGTGTTTATCCGCTAATAGATGTATATCATTATATGAGTCTATAATAAAAATGTTTCAGACGATTTCCATTTTCAAGGTCTTTGCCAATAGCCAATATGTACAGCCAGAAAAGCATAACGAGCGCTTTTACGTGAAATTCATTTCCTATCCAAATAAACCAGTGGTTATTTTTGTGAGAAAACTTTAATATGTTGTACTTATAAGTTGTACTGTAACTTCTAACGTGGCTCGGAGAGATGTAAATATTATTAAGAAGACGGCAAACCTTTTAAAAACAGATACCAGAATCACTCGCGCGTGATTTAAAAACTACATCTGTGTTTTGAATTAGCCAATCGAAGACTGTTTCTAAAACAGCTACACAAATCCCACATGACAAAGCTTTATGAAGAATTTCTTTTGTTGTCTATTCTGTAATTTTTCTCTATAACAACATTAGTCTATACTATAAATGTACATTAGTCATGTTTTTTATCGACGCAAAATTTGTGATCCATCTTTAAAGTACTTTTTACTAATTCTAAGGTAACCCAAATTTAGTGATCTATAGTTTGGCGATGGAAACGTGCGAAGTTAGGAAGCGTAACCCATCATTTAACCTAAACTTTGCATAGGTGAAAACATGTCCTTATAACTTTACATACCTACCAATTTAAAGTTCAATCAAAGAAGATTTTTTAAGTCATTTTTGACGAACTTTGCCTGAAAAAGCAAATTTATCTTAGCTTACAATTTTTAGTTTGATTCCTCCACAGAACATACCTCCGCTGGCGCTGTGCCCCACTACTCACACTTGGTTTTATTTCCAGTTTTTGTCTGTGGTTCTACATTCTCAAATCTTCCTTGTTTCCTAGTTTTCCTTCTTCATTGATGATTTCAGAGGTTTTTTCCCCATACTTATACTGGGGTATAAACCAACAAAAAAGGCTTACATACTACCAAATGTTAACACATATCGACGTTACTCTATTTCTCAATTCTCCTCGTCGTCACCGCCGAACATTTGTCGTATGCAGAGACAGGCCTCTGCTCCCTCTCATCAAGGAAATTTAGTGTTTTGATCCTACATGGGTTTATCATTCCGAACATATATACTATGCATGAAAATTGACAATGTAGCTGCGTTTCGGTGAAGTTCGAACACCCACCAAATAATTCCTTCCGTCTGTTTCTTCAGTTGAAGAGATTTTCAGCAGCACAATAATTCAACAGCGATCATTAGGTGAAGACATTGGTCTTGAGGAAAGGGTGCAAGAGCTTATGTCCGATCCGGCGATGAGCGTGCAGATTGACATAAATCTTTTTTTTAATATCCCTGTTTAAGACCGGTCGGAATACTTATTAAAGTTTTGCTTCTTGTTTCAGGAGCAAAGATCACTAAAATCGGGTGAAGTACAACAACAAGAAAGTCAAAACGTATCGGCAGCTAGCATGCGTGTTCAGAGCGAGTCGTTTAGTGCAGAGCAGCGTGCCGTACAAGCTCAACAGCAACGGCAGACTGTCACGGCGAGCGGCCTTTTCAACAGCGAAAAGCATACGTCATCGTCGTCGCAGTCCAATTTTACAATGACTGCGAAAGGCGTCTGTACTACATCGTCTATTGTTTCAGCGGCACAGATGAGCAGTCAGGTCAATGGTGGTTTCTGCAGTGGAGAGGATCTTCTACGGCTCGGTTTCGACGACCTCGAACAACTTTGTTCCAATTCTAATCCACAGGACGTTGAACGCGCGATTCACAAATATTCGACTTGTCTCGATAATTTTGTTAAGACACTCAGAAGCGGTGGAGATGCGCAATCGTCGAGGGCGCCCAGTTTGTTGAATAGAATCAACGACATTATGCGTAAAGCATGGGCTGTTCCGACTCATGGACATGAGTTGGGATATTCTTTGTGTAACGCTTTGAGAAACTGCGGCGGTCTCGACTTGCTAATGTCCAACTGCATGGCGGGCGACAAAGAACTGCAATTTTCGAGTGCTCAACTTTTGGAGCAGTGTTTGACGACTGAAAACCGCGCTCATGTTGTTGAAAATGGATTGGATAAAGTTGTCAATGTTGCTTGCGTGTGCACTAAAAACAATAATTCGGTCGACCATTCACGAGTTGGAACGGGGATCCTCGAGCATTTGTTCAAACACAGCGAAGGAACTTGCAGCGATGTTATTAGACTTGGAGGTTTGGACGCAGTATTGTTTGAATGCAGAAAAAATGATGTTGAAACTTTGAGGCATTGTGCTGGAGCTTTGGCGAACTTGTCTTTGTATGGTGGCGCTGAAAATCAAGAGGCCATGATTAAAAGAAAAGTGCCTATGTGGCTGTTTCCACTAGCATTTCACCACGACGATAATATCAAATATTATGCCTGTTTGGCCATCGCAGTTTTGGTAGCTAACAAAGAAATAGAAGCGGCTGTTTTGCAGTCGGGGACTTTGGATTTAGTTGAACCGTTTGTAATGTCCCATAATCCGTCAGAGTTTGCTAAAAGTAATTTGGCGCATGCGCATGGTCAGAGTAAGAATTGGTTGCAGCGGCTGGTGCCGGTATTGAGTTCAAAACGGGAAGAAGCTAGAAATCTAGCCGCGTTCCATTTTTGTATGGAAGCTGGTATCAAGAAACAACAAGGCAATACGGAAATATTTCACGAAATTGGCGCGATTGAGCCTCTGAAGAAAGTTGCCAGTTGTCCTAACGCAGTTGCTTCCAAATATGCAGCTCAAGCGTTGAGATTGATTGGGGAAGAAGTGCCTCACAAATTGAGCCAACAAGTGCCTTTGTGGTCGATTGAAGATGTCAGAGAATGGGTCAAACAGATCGGTTTTGCTGAATATGCGAGCAATTTTGTTGAAAGTAGAGTTGATGGAGATTTGCTATTGCAATTGAATGAAGATAATTTGAGAGATGATATTGGATTGACAAACGGAATTAGAAGAAGACGATTTACGCGCGAATTGCAGAATTTGAAAAAAATGGCTGATTATAGTTCACGTGACACGGGCAATTTGAACGGATTTTTGCAAACGCTCGGACTGGAATTCAGTATTTACACATACGGGATGTTGAATGCCGGTGTAGATAAAGATTCAATAAGAAATATTTCAGAAGATCAGTTGCAAAAAGAATGCGGTATCACAAATTCAATACACAGACTTCGAATTTTCGAGGCTATCAGAGGAATGGACAATAATTTGGCAGCTCCTTATTTCAATGAAGAGAATAGTGACAAATCTCTTGACGTGTTCGTTAGTTACCGAAGAAGTAACGGTTCCCAGTTGGCGAGTCTTCTCAAAGTACATCTTCAGTTGCGTAGCTTCAGCGTATTCATTGACGTTGAAAGACTTGAAGCTGGAAAATTCGACAACAATCTTCTTCAGAGCATCAGACAAGCCAAACATTTCTTGTTGGTTCTTACGCCGAAAGCACTCGAAAGATGTATTGGCGATGTTGAATGCAAAGACTGGGTTCACAGAGAAATCGTAGCGGCCCTACAATCTCAATGTAACATCATACCGATCATTGATAACTTCCAGTGGCCTGAACCAGAAGAACTTCCCGAAGATATGAGAGCCGTTTGTCATTTCAACGGAGTCCGATGGATACACGATTATCAAGATGCTTGCGTAGACAAATTGGAAAGGCAAGTAGCTTTTAATAATAATATTATGTAATATACAAAAATAGTATCAAAAAAAATTACATAATATATCTTCACAGGAAATCATTTAAATCATTAATTTGAAATTCATTTGTTCTTTTTATAGACAGCAAGTTTTTTCACCGATCCGATAACTGTTTAAAGAATTTTACGAATCACTAACTTGTTCCATTTGTTTGTTGCTTCTGACTTTATGAGAGTGAAATTCCTCAGTAGATTGAAAATAATGAATATTTTAAGATATTTCAAGATTTTGAGTAAAGTGGTAATCACATAATCGATTTTTATTTTGTACAGATTTCTGCGTGGAGAATTGAACATGCGCAGTGACATAGGCTGTGGCATGATGGCCCGAGGCGGTGGCTCTTCTATGGGCGGCAGCGTAAAAGGAGACGCCACACCAGGCACTCCAGCAGGCTGCGGCCTTGGAAGACATCCACCTGTGTATCAACGCATGCACAGCAATGATAGTGGAAAAGGTTCTGACAAAGATGTGAATGGTAACTCCGGCGGCAGAGAATGACTAGATGGACCCTACGCCTCGCCAACTAAATTGCCAAGGTTTGATATTCTACGTTGTTGACACTGAAATAGAGTAATGCTGGAATGTGTACTGACGCGTTGCTAGCAAGCTGAGACAGGCAGATCTAAGTGGGCCACCTGTCTTTATCGTACACTATATTAAGACTGTAGTGGAACAAGGACAGGTGGCCCTTTTAACTATGTACTCGCTTTCCACACACAGAGTGGTATAGGCACTAGGTAGTGCACATTCCAGCATTATTGTATTTCAATTTTCAGTGGTTATAGAAGAGCTTAAACTTTTTATTAGTGACTGTCCAGTCACGAGAGCTTAAAAATGTAGGTCCACCTTGCGTTTTGTGCAACAAATGATTTTATTTTTTTGTGTCTTCTAGCATGTTTAGGAGATGTCAAATCCAAGTGTGCGACCTCTAAAACAAGGCGGGGGAGTTTTGGTGGGCAAAAAACACGATTTTTTTGCACTCTTTTCGATTTTTTTCTTATAACATAAAAACGGCTGGTCCTATCGAAAAAATGGCCCTATTCAAGATTTAAGGGCACAAAATTTACTTCAAAATGCATTAGTCAAATATGTTTTTGTTCCGATTTTTACCGACTCTACAGAACTTAGAAAAACAAAAAAAAATAAACTCTTTTTTTGTTTGAAGGCGCTAATCTCAGGACCTACGTCGGCAGTCTGTAAAATAAGCAAAGTAATAATCAATGAAACCCTATACGAGTTTTTTAAAAATTCAATCACAAAGGGTGAAAACGGGAGTGTAGGATTTATTGTAATAACAAAAAATCCTACACCCACGTTTTACCCCCTTTGGGATTGAATTTACAAAAAAAATCGAATAGCCTATAACCTTCCTTATTAAACGGGCTATCTAACAAAAAAAAATTTTTTCAAATCGGACTGGTAGTTCCTGAGATTAACGCATTCAAACAAAAAAAAGACTCTTTTTTTGTTTGAACGCGCTAATCTCAGGAACTACAAGTCCGATTAAAAAATTTTTTTTGTTAGATAACCCGTTTATTGAGGAAGGTTATAGGATATACGAGTTTTTTTAAATTTAACCCCAAAGGGGGTAAAACGTGGGTATAATAACAAAAAATCTTACACCCATGTTTTACCCCCTTTGGGGTTAAATTTAAAAAAAAACTCGTATATCCTATAACCTTCCTCAATAAACGGGCTATCTAACAAAAAAATGTTTTGTTAATAACAAAAAATCTTACCGAAAAACCGAAAAAGTGCAAAAAAATCGTGGTTTTTAGCCCACCAAAACTACCCCGCCCTGTTTTAGAGGTCGTAAACTTGGATTTGACATCTCCTAAACATGCTTGAGGACACAACAAAATAAAATCATTTGCTGCACAAAACGCAAGGTGGACTTCCTCCTCGTGACTGGACTATAATATTTTTTTAACATAATTTCATAATTACTAAATGTAGTGTTCGTTTCATTTTTTTTTTTTTTAATTTATTACCAGTAAAATTTACATACGTAAACTCTAAAATATAAGAAAAACAATAACAACAAGATGTAAATAATAAAATAAAATAATAATAACGTAAATAACAGAGTATTTCATGTTTTCTTCATTTAATATAAGCTTGGTTTTCTTTTAACCATTTTTTGATTTTATTTCTTAATGCTTTATGCGATAACGTTAGATTTTTTAATTCAGTCGGTAAACAGTTATAATATTTAATTGCTATATAGTAGGGGTTTTTGCAGTACATCGTTTTAGTGATTTTAGTCTGTTGTATATATTTATGTCTAGATTTGCCTCCATAATTACTGTATAATAGTTTACATTCCTCGTAAGTAATAGTGCATCATTGAACTTAGTATAAATTTCTCTTTTATATTTGTTGGTACATTGATATTCTCACTTGTTATCTTCTTCAACATTCTGTTTTGCATAGAACTTAGTGGTTTAGGGTAAGTTCGGTTTTGCACTCGATTGATCGAGCCGAGCGAACAGATTTTTGATCACGTGACAAGCGAGCAAATTGAGCCATCTAAACAATTCCGAACGTAATCTAGCAGATTTTTCCAAACTTCAGAATAAAATGGCCCCGGCAAGTTAAATTCTTATTATTAAAACCGAAATATATTCTTTATTGCTCCTCATTTTGATTTAATTAAACATTGTTATAATAATAAATCATGATTCACATTTTTTTTCGTTTTATTCCTTTATTTTAAAATTGATAGTACTACCGGTTGTTGATTTTTTCGACCCATAGATATAATAAATATTTTATTTAATCATTCTGTGCGATATAGACTTATTAGTTATTACTATTCTTTGAATAAATATTATTCGTGTATTTTTACCTATTGAAAAATTACCTCATATAAATAAACTTCGAAATTTATCCATTCTCACAAGTGTTTCCAGTCATTTTTAAAATGAATGCTCTGAAGTTGGTTAAATCTGCTTGCTCGCTCGCTTTCCTCGGAGTTCATAGAGCGTGCTTGAACTCCTCCAGATTTTAAATCCGAACGCAGGATAGAGATCTTTCAGAGCATGTAAATGTTAAATTCGAACGCATTGGAGCACTCAGATCGATCTGAGCTCAAAACCGAACTTCTTTGATTTTTGGTATGTTGTCAAGAGTGGTCCCCTAACTAACATACCAAAAATCCTATCCTCCACTTCTTCTAACTTTTTTATGGGTGTAAAAAAACTCCTTAATCTTTCTTATAATATGTTCATTGTACAGACCACAGCTTAGTGACGTCATGAATTGTTTGCGTGAACTCGGTATGTTATCGGAAACGTTCGGATTTAACAGTTTTTATTTAATTATAGATAACGTTTTTCTTTATTGAAATTTTTAAAAACAAAAAAATACGTTTAAATTATTTTGTCCCCTTTAAATTAATCTATTCCGAATTCTTGATACCTATGTAAGTGTACAAAATTTCGTTTTCTTACGAATTTTTCGGGTATTTAGTATAATACTTTTTAGATGAGAGAATGTTTCCAGAATATTTGTCTCTCTGTTTGCAAAACGACTGGGTCGATTTTAATTAAAGTTAGTACATTTTCCATTTGTATTTCTGCGCTCGGGTTAAGACAGAGCTCCCATAGTAACTAGTTACAAAATCGACTTTCCGACGATATTAAAATAAATGTTCATTGTGTTGCAGGTTGTGTAAAGGTCAGAGTCCATCTCGCACATGGTTAATGGGATGCAGGCATCCCCCTCGTGTGCAATCGCCACGAGGATCTTCCCGTCGTAGTTCCACAAGTACAGTTGCGTCGCGCGACGGTCTACCTCCGATACCGTCAACGCCAGGCCGATCGAGAAGTCTCGACGGCTTATTAGATTCGTCGGAACCGACAAACCCTCAATCGGCTAACTGTTCATCTGGGAACAATACTACCAATGAACAGAAGAGACTTTCAAGGAGCTACGATAGTAATTTAGATGTTTCATTTCGAGAGAATGGTGAAAATGAGTTTGTTAAAGGTTGTGAAAATAATAAATTAAGTGACAATATAGTAACTGATATTTTAGAAAATAAAAACGAGTTAAGTTCAATCGAAAGCGCAGCTCAAAATGGTGTACACACTGTCGGTGATAAATTTAATGCATTTAACCAAACACAACAAAATATAAATACAACTGTAGAAAATAGTATTGCCAACTTAAGTTGTAATGAAGTCGATCAAACACAAAACAGTATTGTTAAACAGGTACCGTCCAAAAACGTCTATCATGACATTCCATCGGCAACTTTAGGCCATCAGGCCTTCACTAAATCTTGCAGCTATGAGAACTCTTTGAACAGTGATTCTGATAATTGTGAATCGGTTTCGGGTGACGTCAAACAATCATCCCTTCTGTCCTTGCCACTGTCGAACTCGTCGAAACGAAAAAAAAACTTCATGGACAAATGCGTTAATAAAATGAGGTCATTTATGCGAAAATGAAAAATTTTACCTGATATTAGTACTAGTTTGAAACTTTCAAATTATTCAAGTATTTTAATTGTGTATGCTAGCATATTTTTTATTTTATTTATATACGTGGTTTGTATATATAATTATTTTATGACATTTTTAAAAAGTTTTAAAACTATAAAAAGAAAAATACTTGAGCCTTAGTCAGTTTGCGTGTTTTTGTTATTAAAGTGTGTGTGATATATTTTTAGTGGCATTCTATTTTTTAATTAAGAGTCTAACGGCCGTATTCATAGTTAACCCTTAAGTAGTAAGGGACACTTACTCATACCCTCAAATCGAATATGCGTTTCATAGTCAAAATTGACGTCTGTAAGTGCCATTACATCACCCTCACCTAAGGGTGGGTAGTATGTCCCTTGAGTGTCAAAAAAGTATGTGCGTCTTTATTTAGACAAAGAAGCAAGACGTAGGTAATAATTATTATTATTCTGCTAACTTAACTTGTCAACTGCAGCACAGCTGGCATTGTGTTTTCTGCATTCTCTCTGTAAATAGCGTAATATTACGTTAAAAATAAAGATTATAAAAATGGATGAATTTGACGAATTGTACGATAGTAGTGATGAATGTGACATAGAAGTAGAACGATCTTGAAAATCCTTTTGAATTTTATAAAGAACCAACTACCTTGACAACCACCGTTCGACTATTTTATATAACTAATGAACTATCTATAACCTAAAAACATGCATATATCAAAAATGACAACTAAACACAATCGGTCTGCAGTATGACCAACTGTTCTAAAGAAAGAAATCATGGATTTTTACTATAATTCTTCCCTTACTCAAGGAAATGACTATGAAATGCTCCTTTGAATAAGGTGCCCTCGGCACTCAAGCGACCCTCAGCGAAGGGACCCTTATCACTACCTTAAGGGTTAACTATGAATACGGACATAAGTCCATAAGTTTTTTCAAGAGATTACTGGCGACAGCGCTCATTTAATATGTTTACCATGATCGTTACGGTGGAACCAAGACAGAGAATGCTACTTTTGTCTTTTTTAATGTTTATAGCGCATGTGTCAACCTACAACATAAAAAGAGACAATAGGGTCTTAAATCTTTTCAAACAAATTTTAATATCATTTAATAAGTCAAATTTATTTAAAAAAAAAAATACTGAATTAAACATATTGTAATCTGTTTAACTTATGAACTCAGAGTCTTAAAATTTAAGCTATTTTATTAGTGCCCTAAAACATTCTTTTATTTTGAAAACAAAGTGGCTTTTATGAACACAACAGCCTTATACAATTTCGTGCAGCTATTTTTATGCAAACTCCAGTTATCATAAACTGCTATAGACTTGCAACAACAAAAACAAAAGATAGTTAAGTCATTAATTTGTTCCAGTTTACAGATCAAACGTTACCATGTTCGGTTCTTGATCTTTCGGGCTGAACATTTGTATACTTTTCAAAGAATTTCACTGATTACAAAATTATTTTTTCTTAAATTTTTAACCTAAGTACGAACTTGTTTAAATGACGTTATTGTGAGTCTATAATTTTTAAAAGTGATGTTAAAGACTATCATAATGATTGCCTTTTTATGATAAGAAAATAAATTATTATTTAAGTTGTTATTATCATAATTTATTTATATATATTGTTATTTTTTTAAACTAGTAGCTTTATTAGAAAACATACAAGCATAAATACAAACAAAATTAAAATGTCGTTTTTAAATTGGCAAGATCAATTTGAAATTCCATATTAGTAAATTTATATTAATTGTTTTTTATGCACAACGTAACATTACAAAACGTTGAAAAAACACATTGCTGAATATATTCGATAATCAAAGCTATTCTATGAATTTTATCAACTGAGAAGCAATGGCCGGTTATTTTCTATAGTAGAGCTGAAATTATTGATAATAAAAATATTGTTAGAACACAATTTTTCGTTTTATAACAAATATGAAAAAATCGGACCCATTACGATAACTTCCACTGGGAAGTTAAAAATGCACGAGCTTTTATCAGGAAAATTTGATAATCACTGTCCAAACTTGAACTCGAAACTACCAATTTCGCGCTGGATATGTTACCAATTACTCTATATTTCTCACGCCATAGTAGATAATCAGAAAGATGTTATTAGCGTGATAATAGTATAGAATTATTTTGACGTTAGTGTGAATTTAAACACGACACTTGTTCTTATTAATAACAATGGAGATCTATTTTTATCCAAATGCCAATAATATTATATCGGTGATATAAAAGTAATCTATTAACGATAAAGGTAATATATTTCTAATAATCAGCTGGCTCTGATCGGTAGTGATGTATTCGGTTGTTATTTTTAAAAGAATAGGTTTGAATTATTTATAAAGCGCACCAAAGCTTGTTATATAATACCATATAGCATATACTATTACAGTATACATTACATACATTCAAAAACTGTTTCCTGGGCGGTTCCGTTCACAAACATCAGATGGCGTAACATGTACTGTTAAAGGCGAAATAGTATGCCAGTATTTGATGTAAATAATGTTCTGGTTACAAAAGAAGAAAGTGAATAATATAATGGTACAGTAATTCCCAGCTTAAAGCTATCAGTTACTTCCATGAAAACAGATTGAAATGGCGCAAAGTATCGAATTTTTATATAAAACAGGGAAGCTCGGAAGCGTAAATTTCCGAACTCAGCGCTATAACGATTATATGATACGAAATTGTAAATCGCGCTATAGAAGTAATGTGAAATTGTAAATCATATCATAATGTCAAATTGTATGTCGCGCTATAACAAACTGCGTTATGTTGAAGGATTACTGTATACGATTCACTGTGCAAGCATTAGACGTGTAATAGACGCTAATGACTTATGTAATCGGATGTCTATAATCTGCAATATCTATCAATAGATGTGCAGCTGTAACATGAAGTCTCGCCATATTCGCAAATGCCAGTTGTTAGTGTCGCCGGATAGTTGCGCAGAATATATTAAATTGAATTTGTATATATTGTAATAGTGTATGGTATTATCAAGTGCTGTTTTACGCCATATTGGCCAGTTTATAGAGAATTGAGGAATATAATCATTGTCATTAGGGCTGTGTTAAAAGTGTATCACTTCTATCGCTATTTACCCAGCCTTACTTGCACAAATGTTTAAAATTGTATTCGTTTTGTTTACTTTAGAGTCTAATGGGTTATAATTATTATAATATTTATAAATAATTGATTTTTGTATTATTATTAAAAATCATAATGTGTTTGAAATAAATATATTTTATATTTTAAAATGAGTTATCTTTCTTGATCTAATACGTCTTATTAGATATGATTATAGTGTTACACGCATCAAAAGCAGAGGCGCTGCGGTTCGGCTGATGACTATTGTACTACCGATTTAGGTTCACTGGCGTATAACCATAGACAATTACCACAACCATAGACAATAACAACAAGGTGTATGTATTAGCCTGGCGACACCGGCGAGAACTAATTGTGACAACGTGGCACATTGTGAATGGTCCCCAGGCGAAAAATGGGGGGAGGTCAGGGGCATCCGGCGACCGGCGCTTAAGCGACACAGACGTGTATAATTGCGTAGCTAATAATAGTGTATTTTACGGCCATAATAAACGGTATAAATAATTTCCGTAACAATAGTATATAATAGTCCATAGAGGATAGAGAGAAAAAAGACTGATCTCCGCAGGTCGCAGTGCGTGTCTCGAAAATAGGTGAGGGTAAGGGTTCATAAAAGTTTTACGCGCGGCGCTGTAGCTACAAGGTCCAAAGCCTCCTGTGAACGATTCCACGACAATGAGGTATTGTTTACTGTCAGTTAACCTCTGAATCATCTGTGAACGTGTACGTCGGCAAATTATTCTGTTAAAAAATGGTGAAATCAAATAATATTTAAGAGAAATTAATATTCATGGATTTGATGGATTATTTTTTAATTCAATTTATTTCTATTTTGCAAAAAATTCAAACCACCCCACTCTACTTGGGGTCTTCAGTGCCTCAACCGCCGGAATAGGAAGTGTTATTTTCCTCACTTATTGGACAACTATCCTCTAATATTACATTACTCATTATAGCCCAATCATTTTAGATTTTTTCAAAAGATTAACTGTCGGCTTAAAACTTTTGACTCACAAAGTAGATGAAGAAATCATATTTTGGCCCATTAATTAATTATGGGAACTGTCCGCCATCTTGGATTTTGTGTTTTTGTCGATTTGCAGGCGTATTTTGCATTTCTCGATAAAAAAGGTAAGTAACAAATGTGTAGACAATTTAATTCTCTACAATCCTCGTATAGTCAATATTTAAAAAAAATTGTTTATTGCTAATAATAAGCAAACAGTGTGAAAAATTAGGAGAGGGGCGCAGTTTTTTCAACTTTTGGAAATGAGTCTTCTACAACTTTGTCATTTAAATGTGCGACTTATTTTCAATAAAAATGGTCCAAAAGTTGAAAAACCTGCGCCACTCTCTTAATTTTTCGTACCTACTGTTTGCTAAAAAATATTGACTGTATGCGGATTGTAGAGCATTAAATTATCTACAAATTTGTTACCTACCTTTTTTATCGAGAAATGCAAAATACGGGTGCAAATCGACAAGAACACAAAATCCAAGATGGCGGACAGTTCCCATAATGAATTAATGGGCCAAAATATGATTTCTTCATCTACTTTGCGGGGGATACCTAACTATTCTTCTATCTATTGTCTCCTGCCAATTTTAAGAAAAAATCTGCACGAAGCACCTAATATACATAAGCATGATCTTCAACAATTTTTGTACTTGATTTAAACTGAATTCCAGCTGACGTCATTCCCGCGCTTACGCTGATTGGTCAGATGGGACGAGGCAACATGTACTCTTATAACCTTGGTGTATAATATTATGACAGTAACAAATGAAAACAAAAAATTGACACTAAATACGTTATTACTAATTATTAGGTCTTTAATGTTTTTTGTTGGTTCTGTTTACCTTTAACTAGGACCCCAAAATTGTTTTACCTACTAAACTAGGTAAGACACTCTAAACTGAGGTCATATGCGCCTAATAAAATAAAGCAAAAACAATATAGCGATTATAGGACGCGTCTAGAACTACTAAAACTTAGGCAATCTTCTTAAGCTGATGTATATTGATTAATAAAAAAAGCAAGAAAAATATGTTAATTAAATATATTTTTTTTGTTATAAAAGCAAAATATTACATGACATATATATGCTCTTTTTTATAAATAAATATGTTTTTGTAAATATATAAGTACATAATACTATAACATCAAAAATAATTATTATAACATCAAAAATAAAAATGAGTATAAAAATACAAAAATAACAAAAAAAAAATTACATAAGACATGTAATTGATATAAATTCTTTGGTTACGTCACACAATTTGTTTTGAGCACTGAGAAAAGTTCATGGAGGCGCTATAAGCATTTAAAAGTGAAGCTAGTCGCCATTTCAACTCGGCCTTCATTTTATATGTGAGAAGAAGAAGAAGAGAATAATATTCCCAATCCAACCCGTGTTTGGCCGCCATACTACTCGGTCCTGGCCAGGGCCGGCGTTATGGGGGGGGGGTAAGCGGGTCAAAGACCCCGGGTCCGGACCCCCGAAGGGGGCCCGCCGGCCCGGGGCTTACCTATTATATGTGACTACCGTGTTTAAAACTGCGAGCATTAAAACATTTTCCCAACATAAAAAACGTTATTTGATTTTTTGCATTAAAATTTTCTATTTCCAAAAAAAAAACAAAATTTTGGAGTAAAATTTTTTTTGGAGGGGACGGACCTAAAAACACTTACTCGGGGCCCGAAAATCCTAGCGCCGGCCCTGGCCCCTGTATGGCATCAGACCTGGCTTCAACTTCGTAAGTATAAGCAGTTGTATACGGTTAACGCTATAGCTCCTTTATTAAATTTTACCTCAGTGGTTTTGAGTTAAATTATTTTGAAAGAGCCCGAAGATAGAAATACTGTCTCACTTGATTGTTATTGCATAAGCAAATTAGGAACGCTATCAGCTATGTATTATGGAACCATTTCGTAATAATTTAACTACCCGGTACCTACAACTTATATTATTATTGCACAATGATTACGAAAACAGTAATAAATAAATATTATTAAATTATATATTTTACCATTAATTACTATAACAAGATCTGTTCTAATATAAAAAAGTACTGATTTCTAATTGTGAAAATCAATATTATAAAATGGTGGATTGTCATCAGGAATTGTCCTATTGGGAGTGCAACACGTGCATGGCAACATGGGGCGGCAAAACTAGATGGAATAAACTTATTTCATAAATCCCCAACAAAAATGCGTGGTAACTGGTAAGTAACTTACCATTAATTAATATAGGTATTATTACGCTTCTACTAAAGGGGGCTGACCAGTGACTAGCGGCCAAAAAACCGACCGCGTCTAAAAGTTAGTCAAGTCCAAATATCCAAGCAGTATTCCAATTAAACGCCGTGGTGTACCCAGGGGCGGATTTAGAACTTCGGTGCCCTTAGGCTACGAAAAGTTTGGTGCCCTTTTTGTAAAGAAAAAAATAGGGCATAGATGGTACTTATTATATTTGGTAGTTTTCTAAAACAAGAGTGGAGAAGTTTAAAAAGTAAAGCAAGAAAGAATTTTGAGTATTTTGAAAATAACAATCGGAAATTGCTAAGCATTGTTATTTAACAATGTTCCGCAATTTCCTGTTGTTCGTAAATTTTGCTAAACAATTAAGATTAGCAGTGTAATTATGTTTTTCTATTTTATTTTCGGGTATATTTCGGTTAGTTTTTCGTGAATAAAAATTTTCTAATCCATATGGCGCCCCCGAAGATTTGGCACCCTAGGCTATAGCCTACATAGCCTAGTGGTAAATCCGTCCCTGGGTGTACCCCAAATAAACGAAGCAATCTCGGGCTATTTTCTCGATTTGTCCCAATAAATATAATAAGCTGCCCTAATTTAACCAAGGTCCATTTAATCAGAATTTACTTTTAAGTTTTGTCCCAAATAAACGGCTGTTTGGATTCATTGATTATGTCTTCGACCATACGTCTTTTATAACAAGGGGATCTAACATATCAATACATGCAGGCTCAATAGACTTACGCGAACTTCCGATATCTCGCGTAAAAATTAAGCAATCTGTACATGTTATAATCCTAGTCAATACGTTAACTGATTAAAATACTTTAAGGAGATAGGTACCTACCTATATAGGTCACCACTCACCAAATAATTTAAATTTCAAAAGTAGCTTACTTATTTATAGAGTTTGGCGACCACTGCAATGCGTCAGCGTACTTCAGGATTGAGCCCGTATGTTTTAATGTGTTGGTTACGTTGGCACAAATGGGTTTGTGCACTGAACAGTCCATGCTATATGGTCGAAGGACTAATTTAAAAATGTGTCCCAAATAATTGGCTGTCCCGATTAATCAATGGCTTCATTGATCGAAATCTACTGAACATAGAAAGAGGAAAAGAAAAATGAACTGGAAATTATCTAACATCTAGTGACTTGTTAAAGTAATTAATTTTATGGCCTGACTCATATTTTGGTATTTATTTCGTTGGTATCGAAGACATTTTCAATTTAATATGTTCATAAATTTTATGAACATTTCCAAATGCAACAGGCGAGATTCCCGCCAAAAAACATATACATTATATTATTGCATTGATATGTGACTTCGAAACCAAATCCTTCTCCAACTACAACGTGCCAACTAGGACCAAATCTTTTATCCATTGTTTCTTTGATCATTCGAGCTGCCATCTAAATAAAAAAATCAACATTTAAATATTATTATTTACCCTGACTCCTGGACAAAATTAACGCACCATAAGTAACTCTGTCAAATTTTTAGTATTGAACTAAAAGTACGTTTTTTTTCTGATGGAACCAGGATAAGCTTGAAATCACCAGATGATCGTGGACAAGCATCGACTTTGCCTTAACACCCGCACAGAGTTGTAAAGATGTATTGAAGGCAGAAAATCTTTCTCCGTGGTCTTCGCCATAATCGTTCACGACCATCTGATGATTTCAAACTTACTCTGGTTTCTAGCACCTACAGGTTTACGAGTTTTAAGGATCCGCGGGTAAAAAGAGGTATTTTTAATAAACAAAATCGATTTGTTTCTGATAAAATTATCTTTAATTTGGTGTTTTTAAATTAATTTTATAGCATTAATTAACCGAAATACAGCCATTTTTCGATGTGGGTTGAAAGTAGTCTGGGGAAAAAATGAACTTTTCGACCTGAACCCAAAATTTCGGTATAGTATACAATACATTTTGATGATTTCTATATGGAAATGGGGTGCTGAAACCGAAAATGACGGGTATACCGCTCAAAACCTGTTGTGCGATATGACATCATCAATATGGCGGCTCAGATTGGGGATAACGCGCAACCATCATTGGAATGTCGAACGGTTTCCATGCTAATTATAGACCGATTCATTGGCTATCTAACTGTGTCGAAAAATTTGTGAGGGGCCACCCTACAGAAGCAATTTTTCCAAGAGCTTACTTTTTTACCTAAAAAATTCTATCTTAAAAAATTGCTTCTGTAGGGTGGCCCCTCGCAAATTTTCCAAATTTTTCTACACAGTTAGATAGCCAATGAATCGGTCTATAATTAGAGTGGAAACCGTTCGATATTTCATAATAATTGCGCGTTATCCCCAATCTGAGCCGCCATATTGATGACGTCATATCACAAAACACCTAAGGTTTTGAGCGGTATACCGTCATTTTCGGTTTCAGACTTTTCCTTATAGAAACCATCAAAATGTATTGTATATACCGAAATTATATACCTAAATTATCATTGGTTTTCATATAGAAAAACACGCGAGAAATCAAGTTTTTTCCCTTCTTATAGCATGCAGATGCAAATACCAGCAAATACAAAACCTCTATGATTTGAACATTGGTAAACACAGCACATCGGCATGGCCAATGATTTATTATTTTTAATAAACTTATTCTGTACACGCTATAATGAACTGCCAACAGACCGAGGTGGTTATATAGCTGGCGCCCCTAGCGGTCAAGTTTGGCAGTACCCATGTCCATTATTCCTTCAATACTAAAAATGCTATAGCAGAAAAACCGAGTGGTGCGTTAATATTGCCCGGAAGTTTTTAAACAATTATTTAGGTACAGTCGCGGACTTAATAAAGTTTACACTTGAGTTTTTCAGTGAAGTTCACAAAAAGTCAGTAGTTTAGCAACAAATTTAGTTTTTAAAAGGTAAATATAAATGTCAAAAATTAAAAGAAATAATTGTCGTTTAAATGCCTCGAAATTGTTAAAACGATGAACATAAAAGAAGAATTATTGCAAGATTGGAGGGAGGAATTTGCTAGTATCAAATACATATTATCAAATCTTTTTATGTTTTAATTGAATAATATTGAGTAATTTGGATTGTATAATAAGCAACTGAGGTGTTTTGATAATAATTTCTTATTGAATTTTTAGGATGTAACCTTAGTAATTGCTACATTACTATCAAAAGCCAAATTACAATGTGCAAAAATTAAAAAAACCGGTAACTAGATGATACAGGTGTAAACTTTTTTAAGTCCGCGACTGTACATACATCTGTGAAGGGTTTCCGAAATCATAAAAAAGTCATCAGGTGTTATAATGAAATATTTCGTACTATAGACTAGATTTACACAACAATTACAAAGTTCAAAAATATTGACGTTCTGTTCACTTTTTTATACTGAGGAAAAAAGTGTTGTCTAAGGACACCTAGTTTGGGTGTTCCTAAAAAAACGTGGCATAAATAACGCAACACATTCTCTAATATTTGTCGAGGTCCTCACTCTTCAGTTTTCATCAAAAAATATGTATATTGGATGAATCACTCCACAAATGGTCTCACATTATTATTATTCTTCTTCAAAATTCCGAAAAAACATTTTTTGGTTGTTTACTTTTAGCATCCTGTATTTGAAAAACGGTGCAATTTTAGAATTAGACGTAGGTAAGCATATTTAAAACTGTTTTACCAGGAATGCACTGTGTCATTAATGCCACATTTTTCTGAGACACCTATACCTATTTCAAGACCATTCTTGCGCGGGGTTCACTACAATAAAATTAATAAACAAATTATTAATAATTCTGTAATGATGGCAATGAAAAAAAACAATCAAAATACCTCATTGCTAGTCGAATGTTTTTCACAGGCAGTAACACAGAGTTCCATTGTTTCTCCTTTCATTTCATCAACCATATCACAATGCTGCGGATATTAATTTTTTTGTTTATTTGTGATTATACAAACTATTTGTTGTTTTAAACAAATACATTATTTCAGTGATATTTTAAAAATCTAATATAATAGAATTTAATGCAACAGTTTGTAAACATAATTTTAAATCTGCCGCGTAACAGCGCAGCTTTTTAAATGGAAAAAATCAATACAATAATAGGTACTTACTCGAATAAGAGGGTAAATATGTACAATTTTTTTCGAATCGCCATCCTCTTTTTTAGTCGAATCGTTATCGGCCATTTATTAACATTTATTTGATAAGAAACTTTGATTTTATTATTTTTTTAATAATCAGGTAAATTCCAATGCATTTGTTATCACTTAAATTTCTACGTAAGATAAGTATTTGACCAAAACTGTTTACACATGAAAGCTGTCACGGAACAATATACTGGCGCGAAACTTATAACTTGCCATTGAGTAAACAATAAATTTAACATTTTTTTTCTTTTAAGATGATTAGGTCTCATGACCTTAGTGTATAATTACACAAATTACATTCTTATGTACAAAGGCACAAGGTAAGTAGAAGGATGGAAAGAAATTATAGATGATGTAATTTACCATAAAAAATAAATTGTTGTTTGTTTACTAATAACAATAATTATTATTTACACAACTGTCCAATAAATCACATGAACTAATAAATAGGTACATAATTAAGCTTAAATAAGCGGATTGCTAATTATTTTGTAGGCTATTTTTTTGGAGAAATGTAAGGTTTCTTCGAATTGCAATGATGTTATAATATTTTATATGAAATAAATATTCGTTATTTCATGTTCAGGGCATTCAGGCTATTTTATACGTCATATTAATTCATATAGGTAAAAATAGGTTATCAATAATAATCATTAAAAATTTTGGCGCAGTCAAGTAATCTAAGAATTACAAGGCGCTAATCTTCTTTATCTATATATTTCTTCTGTCCAAGCGTTTGTGACTCTATTTCTCCTAAACGGCTTGACCGATTTGAATATTTTTTTTTGTTTTGTTCGCTCTAATACAGGGGTGGTTTTGACTGAAGAAAAATTAAAATCGGTCAAGCCGTTTAGGAGCAGTTTAGTCATATACACCCTTACAGATAAACTGCTCCGAAACGGCTTGACCGATTTTAATTTTTTTTCAAAACCATCCCTGTGTTAGAGCGAACAAAACAAAAAAAATTATTCAAATCGGTGAAGCCGTTTTGGAGGAATAGAGTCACAAACGCTTTGTAACTGAACTCCTCCTAAACGGCTTGACCGATTTGAAATTTTTTTTTTGTTTTGTTCGCTCTAATACAGGGGTGGTTTTGATCGAAGAAAAATTAAAATCGGTCAAGCCGTTTAGGAGAAGTTCAGTCACAAAGATTTTGTGGTATTAATAAAATTCGAGCGAACGAGCGTAGCGAGTGAGTAATGTAATTATAATATTCAAGCGAACGAGCGAAGCGAGTGAGTAATGTATTGCATCCGGGGAATTCCTAGCACCCGGGCGAACGGGCCACTAGTTTCATATAATATACAATTTGATGTTGTGTAACATCGAAATTTTGACGGACATTTGACCCACATTAGGTATTTTTTTTTCAATCGCAAAAACCGATTTTCAAAAATCGAATATTTAAAAAAAATGTTCGGTTCGCATGAAATCTTGCTAGCTCATTGTTAATTTTACATGATGCTTTGAGCTTTAATTAATGTAATTTAAATTTTCTTTATTTGAGAAAAAGATAACAATGGAAAGAAATAATAAAAATTTTCAAACAATGAAAAAACTAGTCACATCTAGTACTACACTCTACAGTCTGTTCTCTGAACTACAGTCGAATAACTTTTATCTGTCATCCTTATCTCTTGTGTCATATTGTCAGTATTTTCTTGTATTTCTATTATAAAAACAGCATTTTAATTTAATTAAGTTACTGTACAGAGAAAACATGTCTAGATTTAGTGGAATATTACAACTCACAGATTTGGATGATTTTATAACTCCATCACAGGTATTAATGATAAAATTTAAGGTTAACTTATAAACACGATACACTTACAACGGTATTACAACGCGCACAGTTAGGGCAAAACCAACGAAGTAGATAGCAGACTTGTAAAGTATTTGTGATCAACAGTACCTTCTATAAAATCATTAACAGGATAATAAAATAATACTAATTAAAGGATAATACAAATTGTGGGTTTTTCCTTTTCCAGTCTATCGGCTCGCGAGGCGCAGCATAGAACAATTGAGACTATCGAAAAGCCCCATTGATTGTTCAGGCGAGCAGTGAGTCGATTGTTGTATTTAATAAAAAATTGAACGGATGTGATTCTCTCAGTTATTAAAACATCTCGCATCGCGCATAGCTACAATAAAAAAATGTAAAAAAAGTATTTTGAATTTAACGGAATTTCCAAGTAACAAATTATAAAAACTTGAAAAATTCTACTACATAACAATCTAGTTCCATGATCGTTTATAAAAACACTTGAAAAATAGTCCATCTTCAGGAGCATAGACAACAATTTTTTATAATTTTTATTAAAATGCCTAATTGTGCCGTATTTGGTTGTGGGAACTATAATAGAATAACTAAGGGAACAGACATTAAATATTTTCGATTCCCGAAACAAGTGGATCTAACAAATCAGTGGATAAACGCGTGTTGTCGTTTGGATAAAATTAACATTAAAAACGGTAAATAACTAAATTGACTGAAATAAGATCTGAATTCTGATCATTACTACAATCATCTTTATTATCGATTTTAGCCTGCATCTGTTCTCAACATTTTGAACAAAGTTGCTTCGAAGTTCCATTGAAGCAAAGGTTACTTGGCTATAACCCTAAAAATGCAAGGCATTTGAGACCAGACGCAGTTCCCACAGTAAATTTAGGCCAACTGGAAAAAAGAAGCAATAGCTCCAGTGAAAGAAAAAGAAAAAGGAAATCCGAAAGGTCAGACAGAGTAACTAAACGAGGAAACCGACTAGAAATCAGTGAATTATTGAAGTCATCTAACGTGGAAAGCATCGAGGAAAACGCAGACTTGTCTTTTGCAACGACTGAATTAGAAGTAAACTCTCGATCAAATATCAATTGTGAAGAATGTACAAAAATGAAGGAACAAATATCAACTTTAGAAGCTGAGAAAACCGCATTACTTAAAAAAATTGAAATGTTAGAAAACAAACCTTATCCGACAGCTCTCTTAGTAAACATTTTTGCTCCAGGGCAGATAAAAACTGAGTAACCCAAATCAGAACATTCATTGGCCTCAGTCTGAAAATATTTGTAACAAAAAGTTAGAATTCAAGGAAAATATTACAACTGAGGCACTTCGATGTATTGTGGGGAATGTTGCATATCGATTCAGAAACAAATACAATCTAAGGACTCCTGCAAGTTTCCTCGATTTGATAATGGAGCCAGTTCCTAATCGATTAAATTTTATATCGAGAGATAGACTCTTACAGCCAAATTCGAATTTGTTCGAATTAGCTAAAGTTCTTGACTCCGAATTTCGCAAAATACATGAAATAGTTTAAGCAGAACACGTACATATATTAGATTTCGAAGCAGAAAAATTAGTATTTCAAATTGCAAAAGACTGTTAAACCAAAAAAAAGGGGCACCAGAAACTAAGCAATACTAAGCATAACATTAAAATAATTAATTCATAAACTTACGGTGTTTATTTATTAGTGTATTTGCCATAATATGGCACATACACTATTGGCGTCGGTCGGATGGCGGGACCTAGGGGTCGGACCAAAATTTCTCGACATTTCATAGCCTCCTGAACAATTTGGCACCATTTTTGAAAATGTTTATATATATATGTATGTATATATTTATATATATATATATTTATTTATTTATTTATATATATATTTATATATATATATATGTGTGTACACGATAACTCTCGACAGACTTAATCGATTGAAACGAAATTTGGTACACATATTGGGACCCATCACCGCAAGAAGCCTATTTAAAATGGGCCCGATCGGACCATTTTCAGGGTTGTATTTAGGGGTTCCAAAAAGTTTTTGGGCCCAAAAATATCGAAAAATTTGTCAGAATCGTTTCAAAATTGAAATTTAACTCTTTAGTAAAGATTAAAACGTGCTGCTAAAATTTTAATAAAATCGGCCCGACAGGACCGGACTTTCAAATTTTATGAAAACACTAGTTTGTTGATACGGATTTACTTATGGAAGGGTGTATTTAATGTGGTACAGAGGTTGCATTGATAATAATATTGAAATTAAGAAAAAAATATTATTTTAAGGGATGTATTAAGGGGTTAAATTTTTTATTTTGTCCAAAAACAAACTTAAGTTCACGTATTAAAGCCACAAGGCCTGTATTAGCAAATACACTATATTGTCGGCAGGGTTTGGCACTGCGACCCGAGTTTTTTTTATTTTTACACCCAATTTTCATGAAAACCCCTATAAGAACGCAATATATGTCTTCACAAACTGTCTCTAACTGTATCGCGTATGATGGCATGGGCAAAAGGGACAGTTTTTTTTTTTTGAAAAGCTACCTGGCATATTGTAAGTGTATCGTGATCATAATTAACACGCTATAAATATTAATTTTTATACCACGCTAGGAATGCATAAAACCTGTAAAAATCGAAAAGAATAAAAGTAGAACTGGAGCTAAAATTACAATACAAGAAGATGGATCGTATTTTCAAATAGGCACGGTATGTTTTATAATTTATAATGTTCCTAAAAACTAAGAATGTACTTGTCTATAATAAATTATATTTTTTTAAAATAGGACGGAGGTGCCCAAAAATTGCAAAAAGTAGAAATATCATTGTCCGATTGTTTAGCATGTTCGGGCTGTATTACATCAGCTGAAAGTGTACTCGTTACACAACAAAGCCAAGAGGAATTACTGCGAGTATTTTCGGAGAAGAAAACCGCAGAACAGGTATCTATTAAAAGATTATCTGTTTAACTATTATAATATTAATAGTCAGGGCTCTCAGAGACAGCTGACTATTTCAATAAACAATTTTTTTCTAATTTTTAAAATACAGTAGGTCCTTCGTATCCGCGGATTTTGTATCCGAGTATCCAATATTCATGGTTCGCGAAAAGCGCGCGAAACAGTTGAGCGTTGGTTGAAACGACTGAGGTTAAAGCTATAGAGGAAGTATAAGCATTTAAAAGTGAAGCCAGTCGCCATTGTAATTCGGGCCTCATTTTATATGTAAGACGAAGAATAAGAGAATAATATTCTCAATCCATCCCGTGTTTTGCCGCCATGTGCCCGTGTTTATTGGGCCCTGTGACGTCAAACCTGGCTTCAATTTTGTATAAGCAGTTGTATACGGTATGCGTCCTCTATAGATTTTACCCCAGTGGTTGAAACATGCGAGTACCATAGACATAGAAATCTAGGGATGTAGTACAAGCGAGTGTGTGGTTGCTGTTAAGAGGGGGTGGTGAGGAGCAAGTGTGCCCACATTTTATTGGTCGCTTCAGTTGCGCAAGCGCTGTACGAGTAATTGAGCATGCGCAAAGATGCGGACGACTGCATCTGGCGCAATTGAGCATGCGCAAAGACGCGGCCAATAGAACGTGGGCACATACATAGTATGGACATGTCCATAAGACAGGCATGCACCCTCCCCTAAATGGCTTCCCCCGTAGTCTAAAGTGGCACTTTATACTACATCCGCAGATTTCTATATCTATGGCGAGTACGTTTAGGTAGCCGGAAGATGAATAAATGTGTAGCTAAACACGACGCGGTCTTCTGACCTCCGCTGATTCCTGGTATTAAGAATATAAATGTGAAGTTTTATTAACAATTACATTTTCATTTGCAAATTTTCCCATTATGAACTACATAATTATTATGTAGGTTAAATTTTATCGTAAAAGTTGTTTCATGGTAATTTTACATAAATAACATGAAACATCTTTTCTTTGATTGTTCCTGTTTCAATTTTGTTACATATGTGCAAAAATCTGGGGCTCACAAGTGGTCAGTTAATCCGTAGTTTCAGGTGTCTGCAGAAGACGGTGGAATCAAACCCCTGCGGATACATGGGGGCTGGGGCCTACTGTATGTACCTGCTTTTTTTTTTTTTCAATTTTAACTTGCGACTGAGGGCCAGGGTGACAACTGTACCGGGTACCAAGTTGGGTGAAAACCCTGTCACAGAATGTGTAGTTTTTAGAAAGGGGAACGTCATTCCTAAATCCTAATGTTGTCAATCGATTATAATCTGCATGGGCATTTTCTTAGAAAGAGCCGATTGCATAACATTGTTAAGTTACATAAATGCTATTATGTGTATTGCAGGCAGAAAATGCGAGTGAGACAAAACATATCGTGGTTTCGCTCTCAATTCAACCAGTGCTATCTCTAGCAGCTCGATACAATCTGGCTCCTAGTGACGCGGCGTCTCATCTTAGCGGATATTTTCGCTCTTTGGGAGCTGATACAGTAATTGATATGACAGTAGCTGACGACTTTTGTTTAATTGAAAATCAGCGCGAGTTCATAGAAAGATATCGGAATTCTAAAAATAGTGATGTCAAAAACGTTATGCCTATGTTAGCTTCGAGTTGTCCAGGTATATTAAATTATTCTGTATACAGGGTGGTCCATTAAAAAAACAGTCAAATATTTCCTAAAGGGGGAAAGAAGACGGTGATGCTGCAAAGGTCAGCGTTAATTTTTTAATTGTAACAGTTCATTTTTATCTGGAATACGATACGCTAAAATTAATAGATACTCAGATATTTAGAAATAAAATGACAAAATGAATTTTTAAAATCGGTCCTCTTATGAATTCAATTCAAGTCAAGAAGATCGGCGCATAATATCGATAATATCATCGCTATCTACAGTTTGACCAGCGAAAGAACGCCGGTTAAAGAGAGAGAGAGATTGTAGATTAAATGTTTATGCTCTCCAATCTCTCTCTCCCTCGATCGGCGTTCTTTCGTTGGTCAAACAATACAATGCCATAACATTGAGTAAGTATCGATAAGAGGCCTAGCCTCTTATTTGGAACGTGATACACCTAATCCATAGAGAACGGGCAGCCTAAACTATGTGCATCTCTCTCAAGAACTTTGATCAGACGCTAATGACCTCTCTTGTCGAGCGTCTACAACTCACAATATCTATCTATATCTCAAGAACTTTATTGACCAATCATGCATCTCTATTGGCAGTTGTTCGAAATTACTGTAAAATGTTACATACATTTCAGATAGATAAGTTATAGCATAGCAGATAGCCCGCTGGTCTTGACTTGAATTCATTTTATGAGAGAACCGAATTCAAAATTTTAATTTGTCATTATCCACTTTAGCTCATATGTATCTACCTTAATACTCTTTTGTTCACTAGCAAATACTGTATCGTATTCTAGAATAGAAAAAAGTCGAAGCTGACCTTCGCCTGGCCTTGGCAGCACTACCTATGTTAAATCCTTCTTTTCCCCTCCACAATCTACAACTTTTATATAATAGTTTTGACCATTTACGAGATAGGTATTTGACTGGTTTTTTTTTGTCAAATATCTTGTAAACTGTTATACAAAAGTTGAAGAGCGTGAAGGGGGAAAAATATGGTGAATGGTGATATCAGATTTAACATAGGTTGTTTGTTATTCGTTTTAAAATACAGTTCAAAAAATACTAGCATTTCATTGAAAAATAAATTCCCGATGATTGTTTGTTGTTTTTTGAGTAGCGTTCAGATGTCTAAATTGTTGAATAGAGTCGAATGGTATTCGCCATGGGAAGTGATTTCAGTGCTCTCTGGTGGCAGAAAATAAAAGCATAAGTAATAGTATACAATACACTTATACAGTATACACAATTGCTCGCCTGGACTGGATCTACTGACATGCGAAAGATACTTCGTGGTTGTTCGGGGCTCCTCTTTACTTGATCTCTAGACTCCTGTGACAGATAAACGTGACAATCGGTGGTCTTAAAAAAATGTTTTTAAATTAATTGTAGTACCTAGTAATATTTCGAGAAAAGAACTAAAGTGTTCAGAACTAATATTTAATATTTTGACAAACTTTCTTACATTTATTTTATTTACATGTCTAAAATTTTTAGGATGGATTTGTTACGCTGAAAAAACGCATGGAAGTTACATTCTGCCATACGTTTCAACAACAAAATCTCCTCAGCAAATAATCGGGTCGTTGGTAAAAGAGCATTTTGGAAAAAATGGAAAATCTGTCTATCACGTGACTGTGATGCCTTGTTACGATAAAAAACTGGAAGCGGCAAGACAAGATTTTTTCAACCAAAATATGCAAAGTAGAGACGTTGATTGCGTTATTACATCAAGTAGGTTTTGTTTTATTTTATTAGATAGATATTATAGGTAGGTAGATTGTAGAGTATAGCCTCTCGACAACTTAGGTCATTAGCATCTATATAAATCAAAATTTTATCCTATTATCTACTAACTGAAAAATATAAAATATTCGTTCTTCATCTGGGACTGTCCCTCCTCTCCAATTCTCACTCAACTCGTTGATTTGTAGCTTAAAAACTTCCCGAAGAAAAATTAAAATTGTAAAAAAACCTTCCAAATCGAATCAATGATTCTTTACTTATAAGAATATTGAAACTTTCCTTTATAATATGTTATAATGAGCCTTTACCCGCGGCTTTATTAATGTCGATTTTTTGGATATATTTTGGACATATCAAAATCGACTCTGTAGTTTTGTGAGTTAACTCAGAACAAAAAAAAAACAAAAAAACTGACAAATAGCAAGACAGACAATGCTATTATTATGCCAAGATAATTTTGATTTTAGTTGAATTGGAACAAATGCTACAGATGCAAGGTACGTCATTAGAAGAAATTGAACCTGCAGCCTTAGACTATCCTTGGCTAAAAAAAGATCAGATTCAAAACTCAGAGCTTTGGGGTCATGAAGGATCTGGTTCAGGAGGATATTCAGATTATATTTTCAAGTATGCTGCTAAAGAACTGTTTGGTATTGAAGATTTGGGCAAATTAAGTTACAAAAATTTAAGGTAATTAACAAATAATTTTGAAATAAAATACTGACATAGTAGCATTTATCGTAGTGCAATAATATATAGCATAGAATAGTCAGGAAGAAGTAGGTTTTTAAACAGTGAAAGAATTTTTCAAATCTATTTAGTAGTTGAGATTAGCGTGGACAAACACAAAAAAACTTTACCTCTTTATGTATTAGTATAGATGAACTGTATGATCTGATCGTAATAATTCTGTTCTAGAAATCCTGATTTTCGTGAAATAATTCTAGAAAAAGATGGAGAAATTCTGCTAAGATTTGCGATCGCAAATGGTTTCAGAAATATACAAAACTTTGTGCAGAAATTGAAACGCGGCAAAAGCATCTATCATTATGTGGAAGTCATGGCATGTCCATCAGGTATGGTAGTCTGAATGAGCTAATATGTCTACTTACCTCATTAATAAGTGTGGTGAACTGGCGAAATCTAAAAATTATTTGAAAGAAGTTTTGCTAGCAAACACTTCCTATAAATTAGATGATTTTCCGTTAAGTCATGAATGACTGTGCCCTTGATGAACCTACTACTGTCCTTGATAGAGTCACAACTTGGCAATTTGTATCCACTATGGCACCACAAATAAATTATTATTATTAATGAATCTCTCTAATTCGACCGTCAGTAGTCTGGCATTTTTCGTCCACATCATTCATAAATGCATTAGCTACTCAATAATCCGACGTGTAGAATATTTCGGCATCCGTAATCCGTTCGGTACCTGCTGTAATCCGGCAGATTTCCCTGTATCTTTCCCAGAACGGGAAGCGCCGGATCAGTGAGATTCTACTGCAATAAATAAAAGCAAATTCTAAAAAGTGCTTTGAAACAAAATTTTGATTCTCAATAAGATTAGAGTACCAATCAGCTATATATTTATGTTATGTATATAATTATATCAAGCAAGAGATGCACGACTTGCTTTACATTTTCGCTCATTGCTGGTCACTGTTTTATCATGACGCAATAATTGTATTAAGACTACGAGCAGAAAGGCGGAGCTTACTAGAATTGAACTGCCAGCGATCGCAGTGGCAAATCAGTAACTAATTAATGTGCAAGATTGGTCAACAATCTAGGCTACGTTGCTATGGATACATTTATTTTTTAACAATTAATGTCATTTTGTCAAGAACTACAAATTTAACAATGAACGCGAAGAAAATGGGCGTGTTTGGCCGAAGTAAGTACTTACTAAATTTAGTAAGTCACTTACTATACTTACAAAATTTTCGGCTTGGACACAAAATAAGTGCTAACTCAGTAAGCATGGCTCAATATAAGACGCCATTTTGCTTATTGTTATTGTAAACAAAATAAAATATTTCTCATGAAATTATCCATTTGCAACTATTTGCTTGAATTATATTATATTGATATCTTAGCACTGTCAATTATATTCAGTCTATGAGGTTATGTACGAGATATAACGAAAACCGGTGTTTTGTGTTATATTAAGCCAGTAAGTCTGTCCTGGCCGAAAAGCGCTATAGGTCAGCCTGTAAGATTTTATTTTTTTTATACTAACTGGCTTACTAAGTTTAGTAAGTACTTACTTCGGCCAAACACGCCCAATGTATACTTGTGGCTTAAGAAATTGTGAATACTCACGGACAGTATCAATTTCAATAGTACAATATACTGAAAATTTGTATTAACTGGAAATAAGTAATAATGACGCGCATCACATCGAAAAATTCCGAACTCTGCCACGCTGGCGCCTATTGCCATTCTGCTCGTAGTCTATTGCCTATGTTGCTTGGAAAGAAGTAGACTTTTAAACACTGAATTCAAATCGATCCAGTAATTTCTGAGAATAGCAATGACAAAGTACAAACAAACGGACAAATTAAACATACTTTACCTCTTTATAATATTAATATAGATACTATATGATTTTAGGTTGTCTTAATGGTGGCGCGCAGGCTAGACCGAAAGGCGTTGAGACTGCGCACAGTTTAATAAAAAACTTAGAGACACTTTACAGTGGTTTGCCAGCACGGCAACCTGAAGAAAACACTGTTGTAGCAGAGCTGTATGATATGTGGTTGAATGGAGTTGACTCGGACAAATGCAAAGCATTACTACATACCCAATATCACGCCGTAGAGAAAGACAATGTTCCTTTAAACATAAAATGGTGAAGAGTTGACCTCGATCCAATATCGATTAGTGAATTCATATTGCAAGTACACTTTTTTGAGCTGTGGAATTTTAATTCAATGACGACATCACCTAGATCAGGGGCTCTCAACCTTTATTCCTCTGCGACACACCTAATGAATTTTTAACTACTGGCGAGACATACATCCAGGGGTAGACTGGGCCACCGGTACACCGGGAAATTTCCTGGTGGGTCGGTCCCTTCAGGGCCGGCCGTATCCGGCTGCCGACAGCTATATTTTAATAATATAAATATAAGAAATAAGAAAAACGGTATATTTTTTGTTTGAGAGGCTATTACTCAAGTGAGTTGTGAACGATTATTTTCAAAACTCAAATTTATAAAAAATACGTTGTCAGACAATTTTTTGGATGCATTTATGCTAATGTCTTGTGAGAAAAACGTACTATTAAATTTATATTAGAAATCGTGTCCATCGTGATCATAATTTTTATGTATGTACTTGAAAAAGTCTAAATCTATAGACGAAACGTCGTACATTTAATTCAATAAATTAAATATTTTGTCTACTATCCTGCGATTTTTCTTAATTTTATTGTACTATTAAATATTGACAACGATTCTGTCTGAATCAAGTAGGTTGTGTAGGAAGGAACCATCCCCTTAAAAATTGTGGGTAGGTACTAGTACTACATATTTATAGGTACTTTACTTTTTTAAGAGAAAAAATATTGCTAATAATATTTTAAATCCTAATACTTAACAGGCAGATACCAGATCCAGATACCTACTGCTATTTAAATATTTCTGTTGTCAAAAATTTATGTTTTTCTATCTAGAAAACCAAAATGACCTTGAAAAATACCTCATTGACCTTGAACTTTTGAAAACATTTCGCCTGTGCCACTTTTTTCAAACCTCCACTACGTCCCCACTGAGGACTAAGGGTCTAGTCCGTAAGTCCCGGGCCGGTTGACTACCGCCAGTCCGCCCCTGCATACATCTCTTAATTATTAAGAGATGTGTGTCGCCAAAATACCATTCAAAACTGCGCGAAATTTGTAATTTTTTCGCGATTTTAGCTACACATCTAATGTGTGCTCACGACACACCAGTATGTCGCGACACGGAGGTTGAGAATCGCTGACCTAGATGAGTCTTTGATTGGCTGGTAGAGAGTTATATTAATTTATACAGTTGAATGGGGCTGGTTATAGGAAAAGCTTTAGTAAGAAGATGAAAAGCTTTAGTGAGAAGCGGTGGCGAATTATATTTTGACAGATGAGTATGCGTCAATTTTAAGTAAAAAATAAATGTATCCATAGCAACGTAGCCTCCGCCTTTCTGCTTGTAGTCTATAGGGAAAATGTCAAAAAGTGTGCCACTAGCGCTTCGAGAGGATAAATTTGACGGTCGCCAGCCCCGTTATTATTAAATACAGTAATTCCTTGCCAACCGCATGAATATATTTCAAAAAATCCTGCTGTTAATAAATTCGTCTTAGCGAGACACGAGCATTTAAGAATTCTTTGACAGTTAGTTTTATATTCAACTAACCATATTTGCCTAGTGTTGCCCAGAAATGACCTTTCGTGTTTATAGTCTGAAATGACGAAACCTTCTCTCAGCCTTTTAGTGAAAATTGCATGAAAATCGGTTGAATAGTTTCCGACTTTATCGCGCTCAGACCTTTTATCTAAAAGGAAGTTTCGCTATGTGTCTGCCTGTCGGGATATTTGTCTGTGACGGCTAATATCGAAAACTACTGAACCGATTTGAATAAGGTGTTTGCCATTCGATAGCGTAATTCTTTGGGAATATTTAGGTCTATAATAACTGTCTGGCCCCACTTTGGATTGAAATCAAGTTTATGTCAAAAGCGATGTGAAATATAATATTATACCCAATAACAATAAGTCGCGGACAGTTAATTATAAATTCGAACGGACGAGCAAAACGAGCACGTGACGTATTAATTATAAATTTGTGCGAATGAGTGGAGCGATTGATGTACCGTATTAACACGATTGATTATTGAATGAACGAGGTGAGTGAGATCCCGTAAGAGAATTTTGAGATAACAAAACTAAATCTACACAGGTAAAGCCGTGGCAGGCACCTAGTATATTATGTAGGGAAGATTGTATGTGTTAAAAAACCACGTGCAATTGTTTTAGCAATAAAGGAGCGTGGTATCTCAATTTAGCAGTTGAAAAGGGATTACTGTATTTGAGTACATGTAAGTCTTATCTTTAAGAGAAAAATTTTGAAAAAATACAAAATTCTGTTTTCAAAATAGGGGGTTCAAAGTTCAGAAAGTAATTATTATAATAATGTATAAAGTTGTTTTGTAAATTTTGTTGACTTAAAAGAAGAAAATAAATAATTTTTTTACAAATTAATAAAATCTAATGTTTTGTTGTGCCAGTGTACTGGAGAAACGCCCAAACATATTTTGATGGTAAAATTTAGACAACTAAATCAGCACGATAAACGGTTAAAAATTTAAAATATTCTTGGTTTAAATTAAACAATGGCTTACCTAACTTGAAGAATTGAATTTTACGGAAAAGAAAAAGTAAATAATTGAAGGAAGGTTTGGTTGAGGGTCAAAATAATGAAGCTTTAGCAAAATATCGCTTGTGGTCAACGTTTCAAAATATTTAATTTCATCTTCAGGGCCACAAGCGATATTTTGGTAAAGCTTCATTATTTTGACCCTCAACCATACCTTCCTTCAATTATTAACATTCATTGGGTCAACACTACTATATACTGAAGAAAAAGTAAAATAATATATTTTTTATTTATCATTTTGCACTCATAATGCTCTTCGGCTGCAAAGTTTGTAGATTAAATTCTGCTATTTTGGTCTATGCGCATTAAATTTACCAAAAGATTAAATTATGTGTTTGACTACAAAGTGACGTTATCTTCTTAACTGCTTTTATTTGGAGGTGTATGTTTCAAAACGAGATAGCGTCTATAATCGATAATGTCTGTCTATCAGTATCGGAACGAGACAAAATTTTAAATCACTAAAAATTTACGCGTTGGCGTTATCTCACATTGTAGCATCACTTTAAGCCGTTGTTCTCAGCCCTACCCCTTTTGCGTGGCTGCGCCTTACTATTTTTAACCGTTGCAAGTCACTACTTCAAGATGGCTCTTTCCTGGGAACTAGATGACAACAATATATTATTTTCGAAGAAACTGTTTAGCAATTCACCATTTAAAGTACTTATTTACATTGAACAAATGAATACATAATATTGTGTTCGTTTGATCAGTTCCAAAAAACATATCTGATAGTAGACCGCCGAGAGCTAGTGACAATTTTTTGGGGTTATTTATTCAAGGCCTTATTTTTGTGAAGATGTTGAGGGGGCTATATTAAAGTGCCCTGAGTAAGGGATTTTGCTAGATAGCGGTATGAGAAGGATGCAGACCGCCCCCAACATGTAACAAAAAAAATGGTCACAATTATTAATGCTTCAAGTCTGAAATTGTTTGTATAGCTTGTCGGTGACCCAATAATGCCATTATAATATTTGCAGATCGATTGGTCAGTATTAAAGGAGTGGCAGATCACCCTAAACTTGTCAATGTACCCGACGAAATTTATATTATTAGTTCAAGGTTCAAATTTTAATATGTTGTTACGGCGACTGTTTTAAGCATACATTTCAATTTGCAGAACAAAATGTCGGTATTAACCCCTTCTCTTAGCAGAACGATATAAACACCTAGGCGAGCAAGTTTCCCTAAGAGAGGGGGTTAATACCGACATTTTGTCCTGCAAATAATTGAAATATATGCTTAAAACAGTCACCGTAACAACATATCAAAATTTGAACCTTGAACTAATAATATAAATTTCGTTGGGTACATGACACGGTTAGGCCGTGAGTCTGCTTCTGCCACCTTTTTAATACCGACCAATCAATCTGCAAATATTATAATGGCATTATTGGGTTCACCGACAAGCTATACAAACAATTTCAGCCTTGAAGCAATAATAATTGTGACCATTTTTTTTTTTGTTGCATGTTGGGGGCGGTCTGCATCCCTCCCATACCGCTATCTAATAAAATACTTTACTCAGGGCACTTTAATATGCCCCCCTCAACATCTTCACAAAAATAAGGCCTTGAATAAATAACACCAAAAAATTGTCACTAGCTCTCAGTCTACGGTAAACTGGTAAACTATTTCTTATATGAGACTAATTTGACGAGCCATAATTTTACAGTTTCGTGTATCGGCATAGCTTGTTAATTGGTTTATAACCGTGATGAGACTGCCCTAAGTCGGAATGTTTGTTTTGTGTTTTGTTACAGGCAATCTACTGTAAATTATACGCTACTGAAGCTGACGTATGACGCGTTTGTTTTGTTGGTTATAATTGTTTTGTTTTTTTTTTTTTAATATAAAAAAAAATCCTGACCAATACACGCGAGAACAGATAACAAGTGAACTTGTAGGCGTCAGAAGCAGTGCTGCAACAAGCGACAGTAAATATTTACATATTTTGACGCAGTTTGTTTTACTTTTCGGCAAGTTCAAAGACACAATTGAATGCAGATAAGTTTTGTTTTTATCTCTTAACATCCCGATTTCCTTCCATCGATCAGCTCGACCTTTTGACATTACTGTTTTCGTAAAAACAATAAATTTATTACTTTATTAATAGCATTATTTCGACATTGAATGAAATACACAGTGATAATGTTGAATTTGTTTGTCATTATGCGACTTATTCAATTGTTTCACAACATTCAATTATCAATATGTTTCACAGAAACTAAAATCCAAAAGCCATCTTCTATCTATATATTTAAAACACAAGCCCTATTTCTCTAGACAATCCGCCAGCAACCCTTGCTCAACCGATTGACATAATTTTTTTTTTAAACTGAGACCTTTAGTCCACAGATATGTTATCGCTATTTTTTTTTTGTGAAATTTCTTTAAAAGGGGTGATTTCAAGCGATAATAGTAAAAATGACGAGGGGGGCAGTGGAGTGAAGAGAAACGTAAACAGAGAAAATCCATCGGCGTTCACGATACATGAGTGAGAGAAATGCAAATATGTACGCATGTCGTGGATAGGCTATGCAAACAATAAACAATGAAACATCTTGACAGTTGTACATTTTAATTTTTAGAGCCCAGATTTTAATAGGGTTATATTGACAAAATTTCCAAAAGTATTTAAAATTAAACAATAAAGATGTATATGTTCGTGCAAATTTTTTTTCTCTTTTAAATATGGTACTTAGTTTCTCAAATACCGACAAACTCATCGATTTTTTTCTGAAGATCATTCGTACGTAAGTATTACACTGATAGATACGTTCTATAGCTTCTAAAAAACTACTATTTTACGTAAACTTTAAACTTATGTTTGAATCAAAAATATTTATCAAAAATTATATTAAAAACATATCGTTAAAAGCTAGGTTATGTGTTTTACTCACGCGTTCGTATACACAATGATATTGAGAAAGCTTGAAATATATATTTCTTATTGTTTTCTTAATAAAGTGATTCATATTACATATAAAAAAGGTTTGTGTTGGCAAACATTTTTTTTGGCGATAGCCTTTACTAAACCATTGTTCTTTGAAGACAGTGTTAAGTCGTCGCAAAAAAGTTTTGCACGGGTACACTAGTACCAATTAAGTTCATTATTTTCATTTCGAGAGCAGTTTTTTCCTCGGATTTACCGCGACTTAGAAGTACGTTCGTCGCAAAGATCGCAATGCTATGTTAAAAATATTTTTTTGTAACACATGTATGAAATGTACAACATATCGTTAGAGTTTGACTAGTCGGCTACGTAAAATAATATTTATCGCACGGCTGTAATATAATATATTTGAACTAGCATGAAAAATATTTTAGTCCATACGACTTTAGATAGGACCCGTGCAAAAAATATTTTTGCACGGGTGCGCGCGCATGCGAATATTTTATACACGTATGTGAGCATTTAAATGCTGATTGCTATGGAAACGAAGTAAATATTCTCAGCTGTCAGTGAGATTTCGGTGTTTAAAATTGATTAAATAAAGTTGAAATTGTTGTACATTTCATCCACGTGTTACAAAAAATAATGTATACAACACATACAATTATATAATATATGACGCTCAGAGTGTTAGTACGCTCGCCTGTGGCTTGCGTACCAATATCACCCCTCGCATCATATACTTAATTGCACTAGTTGTATAAACTACTAATTGAATGTTGATGAAATTTTGCATAATTGTTCGAAATACATGTATTTCATAGCACAAAAACTTTGAGCACGTTATATCCATTATTATCCATTTTACACCAAGTTTTTCTTCGAATTTTCCTATACGGCCGCGTCGCGTTTAAGATAACAAACGTTTACCGTTTTACAAAATACAAATAATTATTCAGTCTTGACTAAATTTTGTGTGCTTATTTGAGCCATATTGATCTAACGATTCTTTTTTTCACAATGTATTCGTAATCAGTAACCCCAAAATAAAAATTAAATTTGGAATTCAAAAAATTATCTGCCCCATTACGCATGCTCCTGATTTTAAATAATTTGCTGTTTTTTGGATTTTCAACTTCGGAGGTCTGCCGAGGTCGAAATAGTCACGGCATGACTTGTTTCCCAACAATAAAACTTAAATCTAATAATTCTGGGCAGTCATAATAAATAGCATAACTATTGTTAATGATTAAAAAAACATTACAATATATTTCTAGAAATAGTTATCTCTATCGCTAATCTAAAACCATAAAATATAAATCACATATTGAAATCAAAACACAAACGCAGTGCGCAATGGCGACAGCGGACACTCATGACATGGACGCCAAAAACAAAGAACAGTTGTATTTGTAATTTGTATAATAAATTATATTGAACTATGAAAAATAAATGTAGTACATTTTGATTTTCCTTTGAATTCGGAAAGAAGCTAACTACAGTCTATGACAAATATTTCAATATCAAAATATTCGAAAATTGCACATAAAAAAATATTGTTCAACAATGGAAAGCGAAAGCCTGTTTCGGTTAATAAATCTGTTTTGAAAGTATTCAACTATACGAATGTTTAAATTTTCAATCATTCGAATAAATTCCGAATCCTAGTAATTCTAGTAAATATTAATCGTCTGAGGGCGCCTTTAACAGATGCCGTACTTTTTTTTAATCAATAAATTACATAATGAGAATAATTTCTTTGTGAGCTTATTATATAATTTTAAAATGTGCGTTCTTAGTAATTTACAATGCGTAAAAATTTAGTGCTGAAAACATAATATAAAATATTGTTATCAATAATAAATTGATTTCGTGGTGCGTAAAAATTATTATTATTTTTTTCTTTTAAATAACCTTAATAAATAATAGGTAAATATGTAGATATGAAAAATATGTGTAAAAAATGTGTATTTTGTATAGTGCTTTACTTGACGGGCTATTCACAAATTATTTGCAATCAGAATGTAAATTCATTTAACTTTTGAAAATTGAAGCCACGGCCTACGACGTATGTCATGATTTCATATCACATACGGTTGCTTAAAAATTTTTTTTTGTGACTGCTAGAGATTTCACGTGATTTAAAAAGTCAAAAGTTGTCAAATCCATGGCCCTCACATCCTAAAGCGGGTCTCTCTACTCACCGCTAAGACGAATTTGGACACCGTGATGCTCTACCTGCAGTCTGCACTCTATAGAATTTTGGAGAAAATAAATGATGATAGGTACAAAAGATCTATCGCTTTCTGTTGCGTGCCGCGTTTTTAATTGTTTTCTTTGAGTTCTAATCAAAAAATGATTGTTTTTCTTTTTAAATGTATCAAAACAGGCACGCTTTGTCCATTGGCAAAAAATAAGAGTAAATCACCAAGTCGAAACCGACCCGCTACGCCGCGCCGGGCCCCCTGTACTCCTGGACCCCGGGCTAGAGCTCTGTCATTTGTCGCCACCCTCGCTCTTATGAGAACCATGGTGAGATCTATTACTGACTAACAAGGATTTCATACACGATTTCCGTTGATTTCTTATGATTCCCAAAGTGACTTCCGTAGGATTTCTAACAAGATTTTTTAAGTGTTATAGTCCCTCCACTTTACTAATAGCGTTTTCCTCTAATTGCAGTTTTATGCTTTGAATGTACATTTTTCCATCGCTTACTATCAGGTAATCAAATGATAGATGCACATATTCAAGGCACAAAAGTACAATGAGAGGAAAACCTCATAAGTTCCGTACGAGGCAGCATGAATTTCTTATGCAACAAGGGTAGAAGCTGATGCCACATAAGGTAAGATTTTGGAATTTTTCCTATAATTAAAAATGCGTGTTATATAAAAAATGCTGAAATGTTTATAACGTGCGTAGCTGTATTGATAATTCCCGCTTAATTGTCACCCAAAGATCTTCTCTTCCTCAGTACAGCTTGACGCTAACGTCTTACCAGTTACCACTGCAGCTAAAAGGTTTCAGGTCAATTTAAAGATATTTTTATAAATGGCACTAGGGGTGTTAACCCCAGAATAGGTCTGTACTGAGGAAAGAAGCACCGATAACCGAGCTGCATTTGAGTTTGCTCAAAATGTGTTACCCGAGTCCTACCGTTTCTAAATATAAAGAGGTTTCGAGCGTTATATAAAGACTGGCCCGTTTATCTATTATCCATGGAGATCAGCGGAATAATCGAAAAATTCGAATAATACGGGCTTTTTAAGGATTTAAAAAAGGCTACATATTTCTATGATAAAAAAATATTTACTCGTCGAAATATTTATGTAAATTATACAAAAACAATCGCATTGCTCGTACAACCCCGGTTCTTACGCGCGAAAAGTCGTTTAAATATTTTGACTAAAAAATCATACCCAGGCCAACGCTCCATATTTCGTAGTCTGGTAAAAATTAGATGTAACCTCGATAAATTTCGATTCTTGAACTCGATAAAACAGGCTTGGTTTATCAGAGTTCTACTGCAATTAGATTAAAAAATAAAATTAACAATATTATAACGTGGTGTATAAAGCTTCGTTTAAAATAAAACTGCGAATATGTGTGTGAATTGCGTAAATAAAAAATTTAGGTAGATTTGTGTAATATTTTCTGTAAAAATAAATGAATGGAGACAGGTAAGTATTAATTATTATGGGTTTTTTACCTGAATAGAAATAGGTACCTATACTTTCTAGCTTTATCAGTGCTGTATCGTGCTAACAGGGTTACCATCTAATACTAAAATTATTACCACCCTTTACTTTTTAGTGTCTACTTATAATTGTAACATGAGTCTTGGCTGCTTCATTCATTTTAATGTCGGTTTTGACAAAAACTTTATCCTAATCTGGTCGTAGCTGGATAAAAAGTAGCCAATACAGCAGATAAATGTGATTGATATATCAAAATGACGCTGTACTCAAGTCGTATTAATGTAGATAGACGCCCAGATAAAAATTCTGGAAAAAAGTTTTCCAATCTAGGTGACATGCAATTTAAAAAAAAATCGCAAGTCAACTGCATTACAGACAGAAGTTCTGTTAAAGTTATGTGTATCTTTATACATATAGATGAATAGGTATATTATTACTAGTCTACTGTACCTACATCTCCCTTTTAAGTTTCAGCCCACATTTTCCTTTAAACCCAATCCGTCCCTGGCTCAATGTGATAAACGATGACGCAGTTTGAAGTAATTGTTTTTAGTTTGAATCCGTCTCTGTTAATTAGAGAAAGTTGGTTACGGAATGAATATTATTTGAATTATTATTATTATTTATTAAAACTGGCTTGCAATTTTATGGACAGTGGCGTGACTTGTGACTTATAAAGTTTATCATTCTGCTTCTAAGAATGCTTAGATTATCATTAGTTAATTTACGCGAATAAATATTATGATCACTTTTAAATATTAAATGAGTTTTTTAATAGATTATTTTATAAAAATGTACCAAAAATGATGTCTCTCCTTTATCTCTGAAGTATTAGGTCTAAAATTAAAAAAAAAAAACGGCATACAGAGTGACTGATAAATGTTCCAGGAAAACTATAGAGATCCCTCTTTTCCAGTACGCCGTGTCCAAGGTCTGCCTCTTCTAAGAAATTTCAGGCGTTGTATAGGGACTAGTCGTCTATCCGCTAATTCATTCATTCCACTAACGCGTTGGTTCCACTTAAGCTAATGGTTATACTAAGAAAATCGTTGTTGCTGGAGCAGTTAGTTTTCTCGAAATGTGGAGATCAGTAATCTAAATGCTTGAAACGACATACCGGGCCCCCAAATTCATTACTTATCTTAAGCGTTGAGTGAAGGAAAATCCTATAGTCACTGTCTTAAGTCAGACAAAATGATTAGTAAAGGTTAACAAAATGTACGCTGATGAATAAATTTCGTTCTTCGACTCGTTATTCACAATGCTAAAGTTAAGAGTAAGTAGAAAGAAATATTCTGTTTCTCTTGATTACGGCGAGAAATAGACTAGTAACTGCTGTCCATCGACTACTGATTCACTGAAGGATTAAGCGGGGCACAACTGTAATATTGTACGTGCTCTTGAAAGTCGGGGCGCCACTTCGACTTAACAGTTTTTCGCGGTCAACCGACACTGCAGTACGCCAGTTGTAAACATCGAAGCATCGACAACCGCGATTGTGTCTCCGACAAATTATTGAAACGTCACCGTAGTGACAAGCGCGAACTTTATAAACGGTGATAATAGTAATAATTAATAGTGCAAAGCCCCGTGCAGTGCATTAATTGTTAGGTTGTTTTTGTTGTTTGTTCTTCCCAGCAGACATGGCTGTGACATGGACAGGTGTGCTTGTGTTGTTCTTGGTTTACGATGCCGCCAGGTCATCCGGTTTCGGCAAATGCCCAAAATATCCGTCGATGGAGAATTTTGAAATTAATCGAGTATGCTTTATTCACATCTATTGTTTTTTTAATAAAATAATCGACTAACAATGAGTTCGTTATGTTAATTTATTATTAATATTTAGGTAATTGTTTTGTTACATGCATTTGGAACAATTTTTACACTGAACCGAAAAGATCCTGCATCGATGAAAATGTTCCTCATACCTTCTCAATCAATAATTTTCATAGGTAGACCGTAGGTATACTTACATGAAATTGGCGTTTGGGTTTATTCTAAGTACCTAATGAAGTTTTCTTCCTCTCAATGAATTTTACATTTTCACAATTTACTTTTTTCAATGAACGTTGGCTGAATACTTTTTTTAGGGAATGCTATCCAGAAAAAATCACCTGAAGGACTTTCATTGAAAAATACATTGTGTGTATGAAAAATTCATTGAAAGAAAGAAAACTTTATTGTAATGAAGACTGATTTCATAGTTTCATAAATTCATAGTATGGTTTCATAATTCATTGTAAAGATAAGTTATTGGCTGAGAAACTAGGAAGTAAGAACATTTTTCATTGGACATTGATACAATGTACCTTTTTGCAGTTTGCTTTAATATAACAGGTAGTAGGTACCTACCTATTTATGTCCTTGTTTCAAATGATTTTTTAAATTACAGTTATCTATACATTACTAATATTTTCAATATTGAGTTCTTGTGAGTCCAGACACATATTTAGGGGGAGGGGAGGGTCCAGGAGATCCGGACCCCCTGTAGTACTTTGAACTTATACACTAGAAAAAACTATATATCGGAAAAAATTATGTGTCGCGACGCGGCGACACTTGGAGGAAGTATAACTTCTTAATTCTTATGCAATACTCAAAGGTTACAAAATATTTAGTTTACTAATAAAACCATGTAGTTTTTAAACTTACTTACGCAAAATCTACATCTATACTAATATAATACTTATGTATTATAAAGAGGTATAATTTGTTGGTTTGTTTCTCTGGAACTACTGAACCGATTCTAAAAATTCTTTCACTAATAGAAAACTACACTATCTCTGATCCCTGAGTGATATAGGCTATATTTTATTTTGAGAAATTTCTCGCGGGGGGATAATTCCTGTGGGATAGTAACAAAACGTAACTCTGAAAATCTTTTGCATTTTAGTGTATTGGCGGAATCCTACTAATATTATAAACACCACCAGCCCGACTTCGCTTCGCAGGGCCGGCGTTAGGGGGGGGGGGGTAAGCGGGGCAAGGGTACCCTGGGTCCGGGTCCCAGAAGGGGGCCCGCCGGTACGGGGCTTACCTATTACCTATATTATGTTACTACCGTGTTTAAAACTCCGAGCATTAAAACATTTTCCCAACAAAAAAGGCGTTATTTGATTTTATGCATTAAAATTTTCTATTTCCAAAAAAAAACAAATTTTGGAGTAAAACTTCTTTTGGAGGGCACAGGGGCTTGAGAACGCTTACCCGGGGCCCGAAAATCCTAACGCCGGCCCTATCGCTTCGCAGGGGGAGAATTTCTCGCGGGGGAGGGGGGATAATAAATCATAAATTCTTAGCACCCGGGCGAAGTCGGACGGGACCGCTAGTATAGAATCTGAATTAGTGTTGTGCCGGATATCCGTATCCGATCCGTATCCGCGGATATCCGAGGGAAAAGAAAGATCCGTATCCGTATCCGTTAGTTTTTTGGCGGATCTTTTACCTTATCAATTTTCAATTCATAGATAAAATTTTATATATATAGGTAATTAGGTAATAATGAAAAACAGTTAAATTCCATTCAGATTATTTTTTATTTTTTAATATCGTGGTCAATAACTTTTTCCCATAACAGATCTTAGTCTCTTTCCAAAGGTCGATGTGCAATATTTAGTATTTACCGCCGCGTACTCTAAGAAAGTTAAGATCCGTATCCGTATTCGCGGATCTTGAGACCAAATATCCGTATTCAGATCCGTATCCGCGGATATACATTTTTAACGATCCGGCACATCACTAATCTGAATATAGATATTAGGTATTTACTATTTACGGCAAACAGTGATTCTAGTCATTGATCTGGAGTGAGTGAGTAGAGTTATACAGTTCGGCCGGCGACAGCTGAAGTGTATGAACGAAAGCAAATTCTAGATACGTGCCTGTGTGGGTTCCGTGTAGAATAAGTAGAAATATTTCAAAGAATCATTTTATGGTACACATCGTAAAATTATGCATGGATTCTTAGTAGTGTTGACTGTTGACACTTAGTTATAAACTAGGTAAAGTGGGAAAAGTAAACGCATTCGAGAAAGTTGAAATCCCACCAAAAACATGCATGTAGGTACCTAGTCTTAGATCAATATCGATTAAAGTTGCAACGAAAATTAGGCAACTTTTCGATATTATTCGGCAACGTTTTTACTACTCGGCCGAATATTGAATATTTTTCCACTATTCGGCCGAATACTGAACAGTTTTGATTAAGATTTATTTATTAATAAAAAAGTGACTAGAGAGATTCTCTGCTCGTAAGTAACTATAACTTACACGAGCAGATGAATTAATTTATAGTGGATAATTCACTATAAATTAATTCGAACTTGAAGAAATTATAAGTAATTTGAACTTTTTCGCCTTCACTTTCTGGATTTTCTGGTTTAATATAAATCAGAACCCGGTCATTGTACTCACTAGTCACGACACGTGCGGGGAGATGCGCCCCCCGTCACAATTTCTCTCTTTCTATTAGCGCCAAAACCGTGCATAATATTTGCTTATTCGGCATGTGAATATTCGGTTTGGTACCGAATATAGCCTACTATATTTGTTGCAACTCTAATCCAGACGACATGGCCAACGTATGCCAAAGTTAGCGAATGTATTGGCGACCAATGTTGGGTATAGCAAAAGACGTAAAAATATATTATATTTGCGTGAACGGAGATTTTTCTCACTTGTCGATTTTGACGGGAACTCTACCGTATTTCGACCGTAGCCGGATAAAAAGTACCCCCTTGATGAAATTATTACCGCTGAAGCACTTGCGAAAATTTCGTCATCTTCGCTACCTATCCATTTTGTTTTCGCTAAACATTGGGCTTACTAAGCTTATACTGGACATATTTAAATTGATCACACATGCCCAACCAATCAGCCATACCAAAAGACGGGTATCCACACGGCAAAAATTGTGTTTGGCCAGCGTTGACCAAGCTTAGTACTCCCAATGTTTAGCGAAAACAAAATGGATAGGTAGCGAAGATGACGCAATTTTCGCAAGTGCTTCAGCGGTAATAATTTCATCAAGGGGGTATTTTTTATCCGGCTACGGTCGAAATACGATAGAGTTCCCGTCAAAACTGACAACTCGAATGAATCAGCGAGAAAAATCTCCGTTCACGCAAATGAAGCTGCCGGCATTAGCTAGTGTGTAAAATGTAAATAAATAGATAGATTATAGATACTATTTTTATCTCTTAATTCTTACTAGCACTTGCGGCTTCGCTCGCGTTAATGCTTGATTGAACAGAAATCTTATCTTACCCCGAGTTCAGTCTATTAAAATTTATTGTATACTTTATGTTTGGATCCCAATTAATAGTGCATCAAGGTTAATTAAACTCTGTTCAAACATTCTTGATTAAAGCTGGCACAAATTGCAGACAAAATTTTTGGAAACACTTTTTTCGTCAATGTAACATAAAAACACCCAAAAATCCCACGAGAAAACGAAATTACAGATAATTCTTTTATTAATTGTATAGCATTGTTATAAATTCGCGTCAGGAATATTTGTGTTAGAATTCTGGTGGACGCAGATGTACTATAGAACTTTTTCAAGTAGATGTTGGTTGTTTTTACCCGGCTTTACTTTAATTATTAAGCCGCTATACTTAGAGAAAAAAACTATCACTATGTAGTGACAAGTCAATGGTAGTGACATAATTTATTTAATATTGAAATAGACAAGGTCAGAAAAATTAGTGATCTGAGAATTCGATGCATTTTTTGTATAAAAATTAGCACCGTAACAAACAAACACATAACAAATTATTCGTATTATGATATTGTAGATAATCATATAAACATATTCTTGTTAATCCATTCATAAAGATAAATTGATAAATTCAATTGGAATAATTCTAATCAATATTAATATAAAAAATAATAACGAGACTTCTAAGTTCTGTCAGGAATTTCGTCTTCTTGCTGTTGGACGGGAAAACGTGTTTCCATAATTTTTGTATGTGTGTTTGTACCAGAATCACTCGCGAGAACGGCTGACTTGATTTTCAAGGGCGTAGCCAGGATTTTTGAGCAGGGGGGGGGGGCAAATCGCGGTGACGGGGGGAGAGAATGTCTGGACCCTCGGGGCCGCACCGCGCAGTTCCCGTGGTTAGCTCTCATGCAAACGATTTTTTTTAATTTGGGAGGCTTGGACCCCCAGAAGCCCCCCTGAGGTAACCAGTGACTGTAATACTTAGGAATATAAAGTATAACATACAAATGAAAATGATTTGAGCATGGGAAATGAAATGAGCAAATTCATGTATATTTAAAAAAAATTTAATATGAAATGTTATGTAGGTGCATGTATATTTAAGTAAAGCCCAATTTTAGTTTATCCTTCGAAAATTGTGAAAGAACTTTCTCTTTATCTTGGATTTTTGCTCATGCAAGGGGAGACACGTGCCCTCCCCTGCCCCCTCTCCCTCGGCTACGACCTTGTAGATTTTAATGAAAATTGGCACACTATCTATTAGTACCCAAACCTAAAGTATAGGGTACTTTTTATTACGCAGATAAGGTTCATGTCAAAACCGACAAAAAACTTTCTATTTGCGAAATTGTTGGAAAATGTAATTTAATGTAACGCTCTGTTGGAAAAACATTACTATTACCTCTACTCCCAATAAAATAAATAAAAGGTACCCGGTACGGATCCACCGCACTAACTTTCACTGAGCTGCATCGTCCGCGAATTTTTGTTGGTCATTGCATTTTCTGATTTTTTTCAAAACAAACAAATGACGTCACTTAGGTCGTGAATGACATACGGATTTATGAAATATGATCGAAATTGTTTGAGCCGTTTTCGAGAAAAGCGTACCTATAACTTTTCTATTTTTATTCATCAGTAAACTACCCTTATTTAGTAGAGTAGGGAAAAAAAATAAGAACCCCCTTGAGGAATCCCCTAAAAACCTTATGTTTAAAATTTAGTTTCGACCCTTTGAACGATGTGTCAGTTAGCTTTTCACAGACGGACGCACGCCCAAACAGACGGGGACGGACGGACATCCAAAACTCGTTTTTTCGGTGTGTAGGGAGCATGAAACGTCTAAATCTGTCGAATCTCGAATTAGATTTTTTCGTCAAGGATTTCTTCACGACTTTCTTCACTTCTATAATATTATGGTCGTTCGAAAGATGTTTAAATTTTTTTACCATACCCCCTACAAAATAGCTACTTTCGATGTATGTATAGCGGCCTTGGTGTGCGGAAAGTGCTTTACTTACCGCACTAGGGCGGTAAGTAAACGGTTGCCAAAGCAAATTCTGTTTATTCGCTCTATACGCCTGCGTGCGCCTGCCATTGCTTACTCACGACCTTCATGGCATACTGTAGAAGGAAAGATAGCGACTCAAAAGAACTCAAATTTTTTTGAAAATGAAGTGAAAAGTATAGGTATTTTGTAGTGGGTATGGCAAAAAATACCATAATATATATCTCGTGCGTAATGCTATTACGACTCGTGTGACTATCGGTCGTTTTTACATACTGCTATCACTACTCACTAGTAATATACAGGGTGAGTTCGACCACCCGTATCAGTCGTTTTTTTCGAAAACGGTTAGTCGTAGAGAGTTGTGTCAAAAATGTGTATTATAAAATCCCTAATCTTATTGAATGGTGATAATTTTTTTTTCCGGGAAGGTCGGCTTCCCTATTAGTTTGCTCCAGAAAGTCCAGAACTCCGGAATTATAAATGTAACGATAGGTCGAAAGTGGTATTGTTGAAAAGATCTTTAAAAAATTAGCAAGTTTTGTACGGATTTTTTTTTTATAACTACCACCCCTGTTAAGTAATGTTTGTTTGAAATTACTATATTAAAATGTCATAATAACGAACTTTTTAAAAGTCCGCATTTAAAATCTAGTTACCTATCTATCGATCATTAAACACTGAAGAAGTACACTCACAGTATAACCAGAAAAGCTCAATAGTATGTATTAAAGAGTAAATGGAAGACAGTTTGAACACTTGTGACAATGTCTAGGCTGCTAGATTTTTAATGCCGACTCCGATCGTTATTATGAAATTTTGATTTAATAATTTCAAACGATTGTTACTTAACAGGGGTGGCAGTAATTAAATAATTTTTCCTACAAAACTTGCCTATTTTTTAAAGAGCTTTTCAACTGCACCACTTTCAACCTATCGTGCTTTCTAAAATTCCAGAGTTTTGAACATATAATAATTTATATTTATACTTATAGAAATTTACACGGGTGGCAGTAATAAAAAAAAAATTCCTACAAAACTTGCTTATTTTTTAATGATCTTTTCAACAATACCACTTTCGACCTATCGTTACATTTATAATTCCGGAGTTCTGGACATTCTGGAGCAAACTAATAGGGAAGCCGACCTTGCCGGAAAAAAAAATTATCACTATTCAATTCTTTCTTAGGGCTTTTATAATACAAATTTTTGACACAACTCTCTACGACTAACCGTTTTCGAAAAAAACGACTGATACGGGTGGTAGAACTCACCCTGTATATAAGTCCATTACGCATCTAGATATACAATCTACTATTTCGAAATTGTTAGTGTGGTACAAATCAAAATAACGGTTATTTTATTTGTTGTTAACATTTCAATTTTTTAGTTCACAGGTAAATGGTACGAAGTGGAACGATCTTTTTATTTGATGGAAATCCCATCCGGTTGCACAACAATTGACATGCTGCCGAATGACAGAGGCGAAATAGAAGTAACCACTAAAACATTAAATAGATGGTATGTATAAAAATAAATTAATCAATAAGACGCTTATATGATCTCTGTTGTCGAGCGTCTATAATTTACAATATCGATCTATCTATCTAATAATCAATACTAATATCATAGAAAGTCAAAGAACTGCTTTTAGCTTTGCTAATATATAAAATAGTAACGGGACTCCAGTCTGTGATTTCATTTTCTAGCGATTTTTTTTTGTAAGTATTTTGTAAGATATAGCTAGACGGGAATAGTAGATTGTACATCTAGTTGCGTAATGACTAATGAGACATATTTTTTATTTATTGTAGATTATATAGACGCGTTGACAACTAAGGTCATTAGCGTCTTAGAGACATATTACTGATGAGTAGTGACAGTATGTTAAAACGAGTGATAACGAGTTTTAAGTCACGAGTCATAATATCATTACGCACGAGATATATATTATGGTATCTTTTGCCACACACACTATAAAATATGTGCTTTTCACTTCATTTTCAATATTTTAAAAATGACACACATAACCCCACATAAATTTCACATGGATCTGACAAATCTAATGTTTTCGCGGCTTTTTTGCGCGCCAAAATTGCAGGCACCTACTTCAAATCGAATTGTCAATAGTTGTTGTGAAAAATAATATGCAATTACTCAGAACGAAACATAGCGTTTGCAAGGCGTGTGATTGCTACCCTCGTACCTCGGGCAGCAAACTTCACACTGGTTGCTAACGCTATATTTCGACCCCTGTAATGCAATATATACTAATTCTTTTAAAATACTAAGCATTAGCAGGTATAAATATTTTAAGATTGTAATAATATGCGGGTGGCGCCTATAATGAATTATGTTTACAGTGTTGAGAAGGTTGTAAATTGTTATTTTTGTTGAAATTTAAAAGATAGGTAATTAAAAAAAAACTAAAAATGCATGTAAGTATACAAAATGCATTCCATTTTATCTTTGCTTTGATAATAATATGCAATCCATTTGTGACCTTTTTTCTTTTAACCTTTGCTCTTTTTTGTGCTTTATAGTTAATAAACGGATAAACAAAAACAAAAAAAAAACGCCTGCTCTATATTTTTCTTCAATAAATCGCACGTGTCTACCACGCAAGCGTACTAAAAAAGAGATGTTATTTTATTTCGGTATTTTTCAGTAATACCTACTACATATTTGTAAATACAGTAATATCCCGAAGTTCCGTCGTAGGTGGTTCCAGAGTATGACGTAAAGTCAAGATAAAAAGTCCTTTGCTCATATAGTTATCGCTTATATATCTACCTTCCCCTATTTTTTCCTTTTATTCCTAATCTTGCACTGTTATTAATCAACTTAAAATGAACAATATAAAATAGCGTGTAGTGTTGTAAATTGAAGATAGTAAAAAATGTATATTATCTCTATTATTTAATAACTAGCCGTTACCTGCGGCTTCGCTCGCGTTAATGTAGGTTCTTTGGCTATTGCTGTCACTTTCAATAGAAGCACGATGATATACAGGGTGTTTACTAAACATGCGGCAAAAATTCAAAAGGTGATTCCTTGGGTTGTTTTAAGAATATTTTGTCCTTTAATGATTTTCGGAAAGCCGCTTTGTTTTCCACTACTCCAGTGGAAAATTAAAAAGATTTAAGAAGTCGGATAGTTGATGGATGTAATGCAATTTAAAAAACAACCCTGGTGTTTTTGAAAGAGTTCGACAGTCAATGAAGAGAAGATTGGTTTCATGCATCCTAGTAGCTGATATGGGTAGTCATTTTCAGAAGTTCTTGTCAATGTAATAAAATACTTATTGTTTTTGTAGAAAAACTTTTATCGCCCTGTATCTTCGAAACAAAGCGTCTTTCCGAAAACGCATTAAAGAACTAAATATTCAGTAAACACCCTGTATATTATAGCCTACCCAGGTGTATAATATAACAAACATTATCTATAGTAAAAATCCGATCAAAATCGCGATAAAATTCAGTAGTTTTTGAGTTAACCCGGAATAAGTAAAAACTAACAGACAGAGACAACAATTCTGAAAATGACTAAATCGGTCTAGTTATCTTATAAACTGTAGGTACGTATTATCTAAGTAGAAATTTCGTTAAAACTTGCAATGAGGACTTGACCGCTAGGGGCGTCAGCTATATAACCACCTCGGTCTGTGGGCAGCTCATAGTAGTGTGCAGTGGGATTTTCTCGAAGTAATGCTACGGTGGTTTCCGAGGAAAAGTGATAAAGAGGAGAGGTTTTAGCCGGTACGAGTTCCGGCACTACCGTTGGGTGTCCATGAGGATTTCTCTCGGCAAAATAAAAAAATATAAGTTTATTTAAAATAATAAATCATTGACAATGCCGATGTGCTGTGTTTACCAATGTTCAAATCATAGATAGTAGAATGAAAATAGTAAAACATTAATCATAGATGTTTATATTTACAAAGGATCCGGAACTGAAAAGAAGTGCAACATGCTATCAGAAAGGAAAACACTTTATTTCTCACGCGTTTTTCTATAAAAACCAATGATAACTTAAGGTGGCTGTATATACCTGCTGCCATCTATATTACGTTTCTCATGTGCCCATTTTCATTTTAACGATTTTATTTATTTGTATTGATTTAATAACGATCTTATAACAAAGTTGAGGTATAGAAAGTTTTGGGAATCTCCATTTTAAATCAAATATATTATACTTTATTATTTTTAGGACGGGCAATCCTTCAACAAGCGAGGGAACGGGCGTTCTCTTAAAGCATGATAAAACTAAAATGAGGTACACGGTAAAGACGCGGTTACCGGCTCCATTGGCAAGACTACTTCCTGGTGCTGGCACTTATCAAGTACTTTACACAGATTATGATAATTTTGCTATCATTTGGACGTGCTCAAGCATGGGCATTGCTCATACAGGTATGAAAATACATTTTATTGTAGTATTCTCCTTAGGACCTATCGAAAGGGTGCGCTGATCGTGATTTTACTCACCCCCAGTTAAAATTTAAGCGATTCGTGCGGCACCATAGTATGGCACTTATACTATCGACCACCTGTGTTCACTGATCTCAATCGATACTATTAATATTAATTCAGCATATTATGCAAAATTATGCAATTAGTTTTTGCTCTGAATTGCTTAAATCACATTTTTAAATAACAGAAAATTTTATAATATTGCTATTAGCGAAGTATTACGGCTAAAAAAACTTTCTGAAGAGAACGGAAGACGTTTGTCAAATGTCTGTAGGTCACTTAATATGGCGTAATTTTATTTTAATTTAGTTAAACCGTTAATATGTATAATGTAGGTATTCGCTAAAAATGGCACGTATTTAACCTTGAAACAAATTAATAATATAAAAAGAATCAATTAATTTGATCTTAAAACTAATTATATTAAGTACCAAGGGCGTAGCCAGGATTTTGAGCGCGGTGGGGGAAGGCAAAACGAGGTGACGACTGACGGGGAGAGAGAATGTTTGGACCCCCGGGGCCACACCGCGCAGTTGCCGTGGTTAGCGCTGGAGACGATTTTTTTTTAATTTGAGAGGCTTGGACATCCCGAAGCCTCCTTGAAGTAACCAGTGACTGTAATACTTAGGAGTATAAAGTATTACATACAAATGAAGATGATTTGAGCATGGGAAATGAAATGATCAAATTTATGTATATTTAAAAAATTTAATATGAAATGTTATGTACATTTAATGGATTTTTGCTCATGCCAGGGGGGACACGTGCCCTCCCTTGGCTACGCCCTTGTTTTAAGTACCTACTTACATAGAGTAATTGCGGTTTTATTAATTAGAAAACTTACCGAAGAAATCAACACCGCGATGTTTTTGTAACATCTGGTAGGTAATTAATTTTATTAGTAAACAATTTTTTCTTATTTGATAATTATTAATTAGCGAACGATTTAAATATTATGACGTCAAAAATCTTGTTTTTTTAAAAGAATTGTTTAGAATTTGCGTTTCTCTGACGTCATTTATCTTATAGAGTATGCCTATTTGTTTTGACGTATTTGATATAAATTTAATTCAAAAGGCTTAACGGTAGAAAGTACCGATAACTAAAGATTATCACAATTGGTTAATGGGGCGTAGTTTTATTTTATTTTAAGGCCATCAACTGCCAAGGTTATCTTGGCTTAGTACCAGTTCATATTTGCAATTTATTAATTTTAAAAATAGTAAATTGGACATTTAAAATTGTAATTTTCAGCAGTTCGTTTAGAACCTAAAACTGGGGGGAGGCTTGTAATAATGACAAGCCAAAGAAACTCCATATGGACAACGGCCAACCTTAAGCATGCCTATCTCAAGTCTGGGCGCCATTCTGCCTCAGTAGAGGGAGAGAGATAGGCAGTGGTAGCTGTTTCTTCACGTTCACGTCCTTTTCTAATCAGACTTTGATCGAAAGCGTTCACAGAGATTCAAACTCGAACCATTAGCATTCACTGAGATTCAAACTTGGGGCAATAGCGTTCACATACGTGACGCTAATGACCTCAGTTGTCGAGCGTCTATAATTTACAATTCATTAATTCTAATAGCGTTTACAGAGAATCAGACTCGGACCAATTCACAATTGTGTTAAAACTTAACAGATATATTTTAGAGTTTAGAAGAAATTGGTAGCCACTTTATTTTAGCTCACTCATACAATAATATTTAGCAGATTGCTATGATAGGAATGTGCAGTCCATGATCAGACATCAGTGTCAATTCATTTGTTTAACAATTAAAGAATATATTTTTGTTACAGATCTTATCTGGGTTTTGGGAAGAACTCGAGAAATTCCCGTGTCACGGAGAGCCGAAATTTACAGCACCTTACAAAAATTACACATCGATTCAGACAGACTTATTATTTCAAAAAATAGGGACTGCCCTTATGACTAATTTTTTTATATGTAGGTCATAAACATAGGAATCTAAGGACGTAGTACAAGCGAGGATGCTATTAAGGGGAGGCGGTGAGGAAACAAGTGTGTCCACATTCTATTGGCCGCTTCCGTTGCGCAAGCTCTGTAATTGAGCATGCGCAAAGACGCGGACGACTGCATCTGGCACAATTGAGTATGCGCAAAGACGCGGCCAATAGAATGCATAGCATGGACATGTCCATGAGACATAGGCGTGCACCCTCCCCTGAATGGCTCCCCCCCTCGTCTAAAGTGGCATTTTATACTACGGCCCTAGATTTCCATGTCTATGATGTAGGTATAATAATGCAAAATACGTTATCGATAATCATGTTTGTAAAATAGATTTAAGGGCTAGTTAACAGTTTTTAATTGCCTTGAATATGTAGAATTTTGTATATGTATTTACAGATTAATTGTTTATTATGATCTTTTTAAGGTTAGACTTCGACTGTTTCAGGCAATACGTTCGATTTTTTTTATATAAACCTGATTTTTACTTTATATTTTATAATGGATTATGAATAATTGGCATTTAAAGTTTAAAAATCTTTTTCCTGAACACCGTCGTCTTTTTTAAGGCGTCCGAGGAGATTTTCTGTGTCCAGGGTAATTATGTATGTGCGGGGTTTAAAGTAATTCATTTTTTGTACATGTCTCAAATGCAATTTTTTTTGAAAATACTTATCTGCTGGTGTATGTTTTGGTAGATTATGTATCGAGGACGCAATGAAGACGATTTTGACTCGCTGTGTTCGTGCAACAGTCACACAAGTCAAAATCGCATTGAGCTCTTGTTCTTGATACGCCAGTCGGCAGTCACAATATATTTTTTGTCTTATACCCCATGAAATAGCGGATTTTGTCTTCGTTTCCAATATTTTCAACACTTTCAGTAGTTATTTTTGAATTTTTCGCGACTATTTGACATTTCACTTGTGTAGCAAACTTAACTCCAATACTTAGAAATCGGCTTTTGCAAAAAATATATTTAAGTACGTTCTTTAAGTCCTCATCACTCGAATCCCAGCTCAGGAATAATAACTTTAATTAAATTTTACTTTTTTGCCAGCTACCAGCGAGCGGAAAAGTTACTTTACCGCCCGGCTCGTTACCGGCCTGAAATTGGTCATTTTGCACCCGGTTTACATGCGTGAAAAGCAGCTATTTTATATTTACATAATTTCGTAAGCCATCTGGAGTAAAACTAAGATTTATAATATAAAAAAACATCAAATTGACGATCTTTTAAGAGAACTTACAGAGACTGATATTACTGTGAAGTCTAGCCTTAAACCTAACTAGCTAACATAATCAAAGACAATTACAAATTTAAAAGGGGGTCGCCATATTTCATCATTTAGCGTCGACCCAACAAAAAAATAAATGTGTTTGGCACGTTAAAAATATTTTTTTAAGCATAATCAGATTTGAAATTCCCTTCTTTTTGAGAAAATACGCAAGGTTTAAAAGTATTCTGAAGAAGAGTTTTACAATTTTATTCTGCTTATGAAATGTCAAATTTTTAGAATTACTTTATAATTAAATTCATTGTACCTTTTACAATTTATATTTAAAAAAATATTTTTTATATTATTTTCTAGTCTTTATATTTATTTTTTATAATAAATTCTTGTTTTAAAGAATATGTTTTAAAAAATTTGTTACTGATCTGATGACATTTATGATACTAACTCAATGATACATTGCTATATTATACATGGAGACGTGGCAACCGCATTTTACTATACTTTAATTTTCTTCCACCAGATGTCATATTGTCAAATGTTAAATTCCATAATATCGAGTTTTAAACTTATTGTGTTGGTGTTCTGGAGAAATATTCGCATATAAGCAAATAGGTACATTACAATGATTCTTCGCTATTAAATTCAAAGTAGGTGACCTCAACAGTCGTTAGCTGAAATTAATCCGAGCGGGATGATTTCAGAAACAAATATGGCCACTAGGCCCGCCAGAGTCTTGGACTATTATATAGATATAAAAATGGACAGCCAGTTAAGTAGCAATGCCAAACGAATGTCAAAGTCTGGTCAAAGCAGGATGGAGACTCCGTTCTCCACTGTGAGTAGCAAACAAAGTCAATATTTGTCAAATTGTAATTGTGCAGATCCTGGTTGTTATGAAATATTTCCGGAAATTTTGCAACACAAGTTCTGTCAAAACGAGGAGCCAGAGTGGTTAGCGTAGGGATGCGCGATACGGATCGATCTTTTAGTGTATCAATACTTTAGATTTCGATACTCGATATTTTGTATCGATACATTGTCTAGTCTAGTTCTTAGAATGACTATTAGCTGGATTACAGGTTTTTTCCCCTCGTTATTATGTTCTGGGATACTGGATCGACAATGTATTGATATATTGAGTATTGATCTTTTATAATACGATTTTTTACTGTATCGATACTTTATAATACGATCCAGATCGATACTTTTTGGTGGATTCGGAACATCCCTAGGTTAGTGTTGCCAGTCCATAGTTGTATCGTAGCAGGTGGAGAAATCCATTAAAATAAGGAGGTCGTCCCACTTATAACATTGCCCATACTGCTATCTGTTCGATTCAATTGCCAATAGTCTATTTTTGTACATCATTAAATTAAAATTTATGAAACAGCCAAATACCCTTTTCACGTAAAGAAAAAAAAAAATAATACAAAATTGTCTTTATAATATACTGTGTCTTTATTTTCAAGAAAAAAGTTTTTTCTAAAAAAAATTATCTAAAAAAAAAATATTTTTTGTTCAGAACACCTGCTACCTATTTATTAACATTTAAATTATTTAATACACAAAGGAAAAGAAAAAACAATATCGAGCAGCCACATTCTTTCTAAATCAATGCAAATAAATAAAGTTGTAACTTTGTTAGTAACTGTTTTAAACGAAATTTCGAGTTGGATGTAAAGTTTCTAGGAAACTAGACAGAAAATGTCATTTTCAAAATGTTTGTAACTATCTGTCTGTTTGTTTGTTCGTTTTGGGTTAATCCAAAAACCTTTGAACGATTTTGATCAGAATTTAACAATAGTGTTTCACACATCAGGGAATAGGATTAGACAGACACTAACGCTAACGAAGCCGCGGATAAAATTAGAAATGTGTTAACTATTAATAAAGTGAAATTTACGACTTCATACTTAATTTACAGTATTTTCGGGTTCAATGTATAGACAAATTAGGCGCACAATCGTTTTGATGAAAAAAGAAATAAAAATATTTTAGCCTTTAGGCAAAGCTAAAACGAAATGAACAAATTTTAAAATAGGATTTGTCAATTCATTGTGTATTTAAATTTTCATACAGTAATGAAAATCTGGATTGGGAAGCAAATAATTTTAGTTTTTTTGTTTTAATTAATATTTTATGCAAGTGACGTTTGTAGCTGTGCTATCTTACGCTTATTTACACTGTTCAATTATTATTTCTATTGATATTAATAAACCCTGAAGTACATATTTACTTTATAAACGACAGTTAACTCGACTGCGTTATCTTTTATACTCGTACACTATGGTGGCGTCCACAGTTCATTTACCAGTATGTCTGATAATGGCGAAATATTGTGCACCTTAAAATATTTTAAAACATACCATATTATTAGGGTGACCATCTTTTACTTAGGCGCAATCCAGAGGCAAGAGTTTGACAAATGTTGGTTTAACAAAAAATAAGTCATTACTTAAATGGTAGGTAACATAACAGAACTCGTACATCGTACTTCATACTTGTGATTGCGAAATGACAGAATTATTTTTATTATTATGCAGACATACATGTGCACCTTAGAACATACACTACTAGAAATAATAATAGTTAGGTGTGGCTCAAAATAAACTGACAAGGGTCAAGAATAAACTTTGATTTGCACTCATCTGTTATGTGCATGTGTTATAATATTGTTCAACTGTTAATATACAAATGAGTCACAGACAGCGGCGTAACTTCAAAATTTTGGCCTGGGGGCAAGAATTCTTGAAGGACTCCTTTTTGGTCAATAAATAATAAAATATATGTGCAAGTGTGAAGACTTGGAAAATATATGTGGTTAACAGGTAGGGTTGCCAAGGAGCTTAAACCGGAGATTTTAAGAGCAGTGGCAAAGTGTAGATATTTTCCTTGGATAGGAGTCTGAAGGGTATGGAATACCCCTCAGGCTAATAAAATAAGCCTCTAAAACTAAAATTTCATCATATTCTATGTATAACCCAGTTGGCAACCCTAGGATGCTTTAGGGCCCCTCCGAACGCGGTGGAAATCGCCCACTCTGTCCTCCACTCTGGTAGTTACGCCATTGGACACAGAACTTGACGTGAGGAAGACGAGTAAACTGTATGTTACCGCTGACGTGATCATGCTCATACGGGCCTGGGTTGAACTCAATCTCTCTCTTTCTCAGTTTGATTAATATTGTTGTTATTCCAATTTGTGACAACCGTACATATCTTATTGGGGCGTCTTCTTCCAGTACTGTATGTTCTAAGCCGTGCACACCAAGCTGAGCACTCTCAAAAATTCTTTACATTACAGCTAACAAAAAAAAAAAAGAAAATTCAACTAATAAAATAAATATATAAGTGACTTAGTTTATTGTCTTTATAAAATAAGTTTGACTACAAATTATAAAATTCACTTAAAATATTCAGTCAACGTATTTATTTCTCCTTAATTAATCTAAAAAATTAGAAGTCTTCCTTATAAAATAATTAGTTATCCCAATCCAGAGTAGCTTAAAAAAAATGAAAATATAAATTTCCAGACCAGTATTTTTCAACTTTAAAATTGTATAATGCAATATATGTTCTTTACCCTTTTTCCTCTTCGAAACCACATTTTTCTGGACATTTTTGTCAAAATTTAGCTTTAAAAAAGATATTTTTTGTGTAGTAGCAACTGTTTTCTGTATATACAAATCTACAATGTCCTACATAATAAAAATATTGATAACGATTTTTCCAGCATATAATCAAATGATATAATAAAAAAAAAGACGGTCAAGTGCGAGTAGAACTCGGCAACTGAGGGTTCCGTATCATACCATTATAACAATTTAATAAAAATTAAGTTTGTCACGTAATTTATAATTGTTGTGTGATTCCAATATAAATAATATAGTTTATAATCATCGTGTAGAATGGCGTCACTTTGATGAGAGTGAGTCAGTATAAAAAAAACGTGATTTCTGAAAGGAGGCCGTATCTTTTTATTGCATTGATTTAGAAGCTTGAATTTTTTACAGGTTGTAGATCTTAGTATTTGATTAAATGCATTTTGCAACTTGATACCTTTAGCCGTTCCTGAGAAAAAGGGTCTTGAGGGAACTGTAAAAATTTAGTTTGTCACGTGGTAATTCAACATAGAATTAGAAATTTGTGATTTTAGGATTTTTTCCTATCCTTATGCTATGAGACCTTCCTTCGTGCCAAATTTCAAGATTTTAGGTCAACGGGAAGTTCTCTAAGTTTTGATGAGTGAGTCAGTATAAAAAAATAACGTGATTTTAATTAATCTTTTAATTGCATTGAGTTAGGAGCTTGCGTTTTTTACAGGACTATGGGGTCGTAGACCTTAGTATTTGATATTAATTTCAACTTGTTTATCCGTTCCTGAGAAAAAGGGTCTTGACGGACGGACGCACAGACAACAAAGTGATCCTACAAGGGTTCCGTTTTTTCATTGTGAGGTACGGAACCTTAAAAACTAACTATAATTATATATGGCCACATTTTAAGGTGTTTGTCAAACGGAGGTTGAAAAGTACCAGTCTAGTTTCGAAACTACTATTACTCAATTCACTTCATTATTAAACACAAATCGTAGAGCCTGAAATATACAAATTCCCTCGAGAGTTTCGACATTACACTTTTTTTAATGTTTAGTCCGTTCGCACAGTGGATTTATTGTAACACTACATCCATTATTGCTAGTTACCTCGAGGGGCGATACATCACAAAGAGTGATTTCTTCTGCATCTCTCTCTGATAATACAATATTATTGCAATTATTATAATGGTTTGAACTAGTAGTCGTTCCTGGCAATTGCCACGATTGGTTTTTTTCTACGTCATTCGTTACGACAACGAACAATTCTTTATCTTTACAGTCCAACTGTTCTTTTAGATACGCTATTAAGTCGCTACCCTGAAAAAAAATAAGGAATCTAACATTTCAGAAATAATTTAAACTAGCTGTATTTACCCGGCGTTGCAGGGACATGACAACCAACTGTTATGATTGCGTGATAGCCTAAAACCTTTCCAAATGTTTTCTCTACATAGTCGTGAAAACTGCATGCAATCGGTTGAATAATTTCCAAGTTTATCGCGTTCAGACAGACGTCTTTTTATGTATGCCCGGTTGACTTTGCTCGGGTAGATCGTGGTTTGAACATTGTTTTTTTTTTAACTTTAGGCAACCAAACTTACTTGTGCAACTTAACTTTTCAAGTGCCAATTCATAATTAATTAAAAACCAAACTAATACTTTATAGATTTGTACAACCAAATAGTGAAGACAAATAAGGTTTCTGATTGTTAACAGAAAAAACTGCAGTAATAAGACTCGTCACTTACCCTTCCAATCATTTGTGGGGAATCGAGTTTTGAATCTAAATTATAAAAATTACCACCGATTTGTCTTATTGTTATCCAATGACGTCTTTTTAGGGGAAGCATTACGAAACCCAATCTATAATCAGTCGGTACATTCAAAATAAAACCGCATATGTTATTCAAATCTAAACAGCCAGGATCTCTGAAAGAGAAATAAAATAATTTTATTAGACTGCCTTGTTTTATTGCGGGATCATTCAACTGAACAGTAAACACTGAACTTTTCAACTTACTTGCGTTTATCAAACCAAACCGCTTCACAGCCTTTGCTTTGTAACGCTTTCATTATCACATTTATATCGTAATTTCCCAGACCAAGCAGGGATTTGTGGGGGTTTATCCATACATCAGGTGAAAGCGAATGGCAAATTACGTCCAACTGATGTTTACTAAAAGCCTCTCTTGTTTGAAACAAGTTATTCAGTGCGTGTAAAGCACACAGTTCTTTAACTTGCTTCTCATGATAAATATGTGTATCACTTATATTCTTTGCCATGTTTTAATTGTTACACTTAGATATTTCCAAAACAAACCAAAACACATTTCTAATAGCGCTAAAAACTTTTTTGCTTTTTCTTAAATGCATTCTTTTAGAATTTAAAATAAAACTGATATTTACTTTATACTTGTCATCTTCACATTTGACAACTGACATAAAGAAAGACCCTCATATTCTCATTTATCATTCTGTTTCACTTCTACCTTTGATTGTTGTGCATAGCGTATCTCTTTTCAATTGATCTTCTGTTTTTTCACGATTACTCCTTGTTCTGATGGTTTCGTTCAACAATATTTTAGCCGAAAATGGTAAAATGGAAAGAAAACTATTTGGTTTTGTAAACTTCCCTGTTTTGAAATATGTTTATATTAAAATTTCTAAAATTATTGTTTAACGCGAATTACAAAAACATTTTATAATGTGTATATCGTCAAAGGACAACACTCCCTGGGTTTGTTGAATGCATCAATTGTCTAATAATTTAAATCCTATTTTATTTATAATTATTAACCAAATAAATAAAATAACAAGCAAAAATTTACGAATTCACAGTCATTTTGTGCAAACAATCTTATTTATAAAGAAATCCTGTTCTGCTTTTACAAATTCTTTTTTTTAAGTATTCACAACAATTACAATAAATTTTTTTGCTAAAGCCCAAGGCGGATTGACGATTTTGAATACGTGTTTAGGCCCAAGATTGTCTGAATTGTCAGTGCAATCTGCAAATTATCAAATTAAATAAATATTTACGATAATTCGAATTTTTTTTCATATTCGAAAATATGAATTAATTGTAGAATTATAGATAAAACAATTTATCAGTTTTGAACAAGCTAATCGTTTGTTTATCTGCCAATATGTGAACGCAAAAGATATGATTAGGTAATCACTAATCAGTAAGATATTTGACAGCTGACAAATTCACAAGTAAGCTATTTGTTTATTATTTTGATTGTTTTTAAGACATTTCACAATAATTATAGAAAATAAAGTAAAGCGTTAATTGCCAAGTGAGTTTATTGATTGATTCAATTTTTGACATAAATAATATATAAATACATAGCATTTTTCCAAAAGTATCGTGTTATTCATTGTTACATAAAATAGTTCACTGCTGTTACGTCGTGTTAGTTCGCAAATTATTGTATTAAAGAACTCACAAATATGGTTTATTTTGGAAATATTTATCATGCGCTTACAAAAAGTGGGTTTTCTTGAAACAAGTTGCAAATAAATGAATATCAAGAAACAAAATAGAGTAACATATTTTGTAATAATACACAAAAAATAGAATGAACTATAAATATGTAAGGGCTTGAGAATATCCCAGCGCGTAGCGATATCGTTGTGTAGGTAAATATGGCATTTCTGTGACTCGTCTAGGTAAAATACTCATGAATGAACACACCATGAAGTATGAACACACGTTCATGCGTACTCTCCCCCTGCGAGCGTTTTTTGGCGAACTTCTCCCCCCTGAACCACCAACTTTTCACCCGCCAGAAAAACGCCATTGCATCAAGAACCCCCCCTGCGCGTAACTGCACCCCTCGATTCGTTAAAAAAAATCACAAAATATCGTGTGTCCATTCTCGAGAATTTTACACTCTTCTGTCTATTTTATATTCCCAGTTCTCAGAGATCTGAGAACTTGTTAAAAGCATTATTTGGAATTTCAATTTACCTATTAAAAATTAGCCAGTAAACCGTCCTAGGACTATTGTTTAAGCTTTATATAATTTATAGTTCATTTATAAACTTATGAATTTTTGATAAAAAAATGAATAATAGTTTTTCGTGTCCATGATTATTGATACAATAAATTCTTTTTTTTATATTCAAGCGTTACGTTTACAAGCAAACACACTTTAGGGTCAGGGTTGACAAATTCATTTGAGCCGCGGACCATTTCCCATGTTACTGTAGATAAAGTTTAAAGACGTTTTTTGTTATTAACTTATTATGCAGTTGTTGCTTGTTAAAAAAAACCATATAATAGGTAATAATAAGTAAATACTGAAAAATAACAAATGGAAAATATAAATTGGCACTAGGCCCAAATAACCCTGGCAGTTGCTGACCTAAAAATAAAATATGTTTTTATTTCTTTAGGTTGTGCATAATTGCATGTTTTAAATGATGCAATATTTTTTAGGTGATGTAACAAAAGTGCAGATTGGAAGTGTGGGAAAACCACAGGAAAACGGAAAAATTGAAAAACGTCTCAGAAAACGTTTAAATATCTAAATTTCATAAAATTGCGCAATAAAAGACATATTAATACACAATGGTATAAAAACAGTATTGTTGAAACAATGCTTCAATAAACGAAGTGAATTAACAAATGAGAGTAAATTTATTTTAACAAAATTAACGTTTAAACAATCAGTATTTAAAATTTTAGAATTTAAGTATATTTATTTATTGTAATCAGCTAGAATTATTTTTTTAAATACATTTTGTGAGATGGAAGTCCAACAAATACCGAATTCACCGGTAAAGAAATCTGTGAGTGAATGCAATTTTGACTTTTCAAGCATTCGTGGAAAGAATGTTTTTGTAAGTCCGACTGCTGAACAATATGAACTTATTCAAAAATGGATTCAAAGATTAATCGGGGAAGGTCGAGGCGAAACAATAATTGATATTGGTATCGGAGAAGATTGTGTTGAAGATGGCTTGCAGGTAAAATGTTTTATTTTATTTCAAATTCATTGGTGGAGTTATACTCTAGGGGCCCTGCCGTGCCTGTTGGAAAATATCCGAGATCGTAGGGAGACCTTGGATTATGTCGTTTCCATGATTCGTCATTATAAACATAAATAAAGAGAGATTACGAATCTTTATTTTCCAGGTTATATTCTGAGAACTGGTCAAAGTCAATCGGATTTTCAGTACAAATAAACGAAATCATAAATTTGTCTAATTAGGTATTTGAATTTAAAAAAAATTATTAATTTTTTCTAATAATTTAACATAAATAATATTGAAAAACGAAAAGAAATTTTTTTTAAAGCCATAGATAAATTACTAAAAATTAATTAAAATATATAAAAATTTAAAAAATATCACGTGACTTCAAAACGCGCCAGGAATGTTTGTGACGTGTGATAACATAATGACGCCACACGCGTTCGGATTCTTTCGGCGCGTCATCGGAACTGAGTTCAAAAATTAATTTTTATTTAAATATAACTTTTTAATTAGTAAGCAAAAAAATTAAATAAAAATAGTTTTGCTATAAAACTTGTATGTGGTCTTTCCATTTAAGTAAAAAAAAATTCATTCAAAAATCCGTTACGTGCCGGTGCGGGCCTGTGCAGGCTTGTGCAGGTCGGATATATGTGAATCATACTTTAACTCAAAAACTACTAAACCGATTTTGATCAGACTTTCGCTATAGTGTTTGATATACATCAGGGAATAGAATAGGCCATTATACCATCGCGCTTCTATTAAAGGTGGCTGAGCAGTAGCCAAATTAAGACGAGCGAAGCCGTGGGTAAAGGCTACTTAGAAATAATAATAAATTGAAGATATGAATTGTTATTAGATATTCATTAATTGTTCTGTTTAATTGGATATTTTTTAGGAGGATGAATATGATGCTGCAGTGGCGACGTTACAGTCAGTGGCGGCTAATTTAGACGCAGACTGCGTATCGCTTAGACGACGCGTAGCGGAAGGTGGTACGACAGGACAGCATTTGGTCAGATGCCGATTAGAACAGACAGACTTTCTGGAGATTCGTGTTGCGGTCGTCGGAAATGTCGATGCTGGAAAATCGACTCTGCTGGGCGTGCTTACGCATGGCGAATTAGATAATGGGCGTGGACACGCTAGACAAAGACTGTTCAGACACAAACACGAAATGGAATCGGGGAGAACTAGTTCTGTTGGCAATGATATCTTAGGATTTGACAGTGTCGGTAAGGTTTAAAAATAAACTATATTATTTGTAAGAGATTACGCTTTGGGAGATCTTTTTAATGTTTACGAGTAATTTTTATAACTTTAAAATGTTCAGTTTCTTTTAATGAGTACTGAATAAAGCGCGCGAATTTGAGCTATTGCACTATAACTTATAAGAATAAAGTATAATGTGCATTTTAGAAGTTTAATTTTTTTGTACCATTTCATTATTTTAATATGTTAAAAACGAAATAAAAATAAAATTTATATAATTTATATGTATGTGTTGATAAAAAGCTAGAGTGGTTCTTATCCTTAATATGCATACCAAAAAGTTAGTTTATTTATAAGATTAATGTTTAGTAGTCCTGAGTCTGACGTCATATTTATATTTTTAAATAAACATATGCACTCTTTAAAAAAATCGTTTAGCTCCATATGTCAACACTTCTGTGTAGTATGTGGTATGATTGGAGTAAGAAATTTAACGTTATACGACGATAAACTTATATCTTGGTAGCAAGTGTTTCCGGGCTAGGTAGCCGTGGTCTAATGGATTTTACTCTGTACGTTTCGCCCAAAGCTCCGTTGGGCATCTTCAGTGGCATCTTCTTGCCGGTCAACCGGCAAGAAGATCATATCGTATTGCCAGTCGCCGCTGAAGATGCCCAACGGAGCTTTGGGCGAAACGTACGGAGTAAAATCCATTAGACCACGGCTACCTAGCCCGGAAACACTTGCTACCAAGATGTCTACCGGCCGTGAAAGCATGAAACTCCGATAAACTTATACGATATTTTCATGTCTAACAGGTAATGTTGTCAATAAACCTGAACACGGTTCTCTCGACTGGGTGAAAATATGTGAGAAGAGTTCAAAAGTAATAACGTTCATCGATTTGGCAGGCCACGAGCGTTATCTCAAAACGACCGTGTTTGGCATGACTGGGCACGCTCCTGATTTTGGAATGTTAATGGTCGGTGCGAACGCCGGTATAGTTGGTATGACAAAAGAGCATCTGGGCTTAGCATTGGCTCTTTCAGTTCCAGTGTTTGTTGTCGTTACAAAAATTGATATGTGCCCACCAAATGTGTTACAGGTAATTTTCGATTTAGATTTCAGACCATTGATTTCTGTGCTAACTAGATAGGCGAGTTTTATGAAATTGACGTGTTGTACTAGATTCATTCAGCACGATGGACAAGTGGAGAAAGATTTTCTTGTAAACTTGCGCGAAATTCTGTCCTCTTTGTTGGTTTAGATTGCATTGCGTACACGTTCTGTTTATTCTCCACTTGTAGGAGGTACTAGCGAAGCCTTGTGAGTTCTTTGAATAATGGTTGAATCGTCTATCCACTTAACGTAGATGTGTGTTTAAGATATAATATTCCACCTCCATAACTACTGCTATATCCGTTGATATTTTTGCAACACACGCATCAAAATTCAATTTAACGTTCCTGTGTTCCGTTTGTTAAGTGATTCTTTACGGAAGCTTCTGCTGCAGTCGAACGGTAGTGCGTAAAGTAAATTTTAACGCACTCCGTGCTATAAAGTAATACTGTTGTGTTTTATTTTAAAACACGCGTGTGTTAAGTAGTACTTTATAAATAGATTACTAATATCACTAATAAAATAGTGATCCAAATTGTGTTTTATTTGCTTAAAATTGAACTTTTGAAGCAGTACTTGCAAAAAATATTTTATGTAACGTGTGGCTAAAGTGACGAATCTGACAGTCGCGATTTTACAATACTCTCCTATGGTTATGTTGCATTTATACCAGACACTTATTCTAGTATAAATGCAACATAACCTTAGGCTCGTATTGCAACATCGCGACTCATATAATCCGTCACTTTAGACACTTGTCGCATAAACTACTATTATATGTTTAAAAATTTTGGAGCATACAAGTAATTCAAGAATTACAAGGCGCGATATTCATGTAGGTATTGTGTGAAAACGGTTTTACCGAACATAGGGAAAATAACACTAAGAAGATCAATTTTGTAGTAGGCTATGGCCATAAGACCTAATGTAAATATGTATTGGATTACATAGAAAAAATAGTGCAGTGAATTTTTTAAACAATTTTCCATAGCAACGGTTGACTATTAAGCGAAACTCGGAACCTGCTAAATAAAAAAAGTCATGAGGTGTCGTAAGATACCCGACAGAAGCTATGTTTCTTACGCATTGTATATAAAACCGAATTTATCAAAGATATAAACAATACAATTAAAAAGTTATTATTTGACTGCCATTTTGAAATCTGACGCCATTTTATTTTTTTGCGTCTTATTAAACTCTCATATATCAATTTTCAAAAGGATCGGATAATTTTTACAAAGAAGTATATACCTATGGCCGCCATTTTAAAATATGACGTCATTTTATTTTTTTGCTTTCTATAAAACTCGTCAATATCTATTTTCAAAAAGATCGGATAATTTTTACACAAAAAGTACATATTGCCGCCATTTTGAAATCTGACGTCATTTTATTTTTTTGTGTCCTATAAAACTCGTAAATATCAATTTTCAAAAGGATCGGATAATTTTTACAAAAAAGTATATATAATGGCCGCCATTTTGAAATCTGACGTCATTTTATTTTTTTGTGTCCTATGAAACTCTCAAATATCAATTTTCAAAAGGATCTGATAATTCTTACAAAAAAGTACATATGGCCGCCATTTTGAAATCTGGCACCATTTAATTTTTTTGTGTCCTATGAAACTCTCAAATATCAATTTTGAAAAGGATCGGATAATTTTTACAAAAAAGTACATATGGCCGCCATTTTGAAAAATCTGACATCATTTTATTTTTTTGTGTCCTATGAAACTCTCAAATATCAATTTTCAAAAGGATCGGATGATTTTTACAACAGAGTACATGTGGCCGCCATTTTGAAAAATCTGACGTCATTTTATTTTTTGGTGTCCTATGAAACTCTCAAATATCAATTTTCGAAAGGATCGAATAATTTTTACAAAACAGTTCATATGGCCGCCATTTTGAAATCTGACGCCATTTTATTTTTTTGTGTCCTATAAAACTCTCAAATATTAATTTTCAAAAGGATCGGATAATTTTTACAAAAGTGACGTTACATTACTTCGTGACGTGACGTTTCACTTTTTATTATTTAGGTCCCCATCTGAAACGTGCGTTAAGAAGCATAGCTTCAAATAAAAATAGGTAAAAAAACTTTTAAGTTAAACGGTTTTATAATAATAATGTTTTAAAAAGAAAAAAATAATATTTAATTTAGGTTCATAAGTATAAAAGCGTGGGTCGTAAACTCTGTGATAATTTATTACAGTCACGACCCACGCTTTTATACTTATGAACCTAAATTAAATTTTATTTTTTTCTTTTTAGTACATTTATAAAACCGTTTAACTTAAAAGTTTTTTAACTATTTTTATTTTTAATTTTTTAGTGTGCTTTATTTTCTTAGTCTGATTTTATAACATTTATCCGATCCACTGAAACGTTACCGGAGAAAGACCTTTTGCCTGTGAAAATTCATAATATTGTGTGCAAAATTTCAACTCAATCGGATCACGGGAAGTGGGTGAAAATTCAAAAGTACGATTTACACCCGGACGAAAGCCGGGGTATGAACGTCGAGAAATTTTGGTCCGATCCATAGGTCTCGCCATCCGATGGACGTCAATAATTAGTTACACGTCATTTTAACTCAGTAGGCCAGGGTTTTTAAACTTAAATTCAAACATCAGCAGTCAAAAAATTGAATAACTATATTAAAATAATGCAATATAAGACAGAGCATACGCTATCTTCCAATATCCATATTACACTGTGCAACAGACAAGGACAACCGAAACAAGTTCGCGATTTATTAGATAAAGTCGCATTTATTCCGTTTAATAATCATATAAATCTGTATAAAAAAACTGTTTTGACACAATATTATACATGAAATCTATCTAAAATTTTCTGCTCTTTCGTTTAAGACAGGTTTCGAATCGATCTGACTTAAATTGAGCAAACTATAAGCAAAAAACACCGTTTTTTCTAATTTGCTCCCCTCTGGGGCCAAAATTCAAAAATCGGGCGACGTTAGGATCAAATAGACCCCGAGAGGAATCGAACAAAAAAAAGTTTTTGAAAATCGGTTCATCCGTTTGGGCTGTACGCGTGACACAAAATAGCGTGACAGATTCACAGATTCACAGATTCACAGATTCACAGATTCACAGATTCACAGATTCACAGACAAAGCGAGTGTATATAGGCGCTTCTAGCTTCGCTAAGATCGCGCCTAAAAACTGTTTTTAAAGTAGCTTACAAACGTCAGATTCGTTCTGAACAGTACACTAGACACTAATGACCATTGTAACCACGGTCGTATATACAAGTCGGGAAATTGTGATGGTGGGGGCGCCCACAGTTTTGGGGTAAGTTCGGTTTTGCACTCGATTGATCGAGCCGAACGAACAGATTTTTGGTCACGTTATAAGCGAGCAAATCGAGCCATCTAATTAATTCCGAACGTAATTTAGCAGATTTTTCCAAACGTCAGAATAAAATGGCGCCAATAAATTAAATTCTTATTACTAAAGCCGAAATATATTCTTATTGCTCCTCATCTTGATTTAATTCAACATTGTTATAATAATAAATCATGATTCACAATTTTTTTCGTTTTATTCCTTTATTTTAAAATTAATAGTACTACCGGTTGTTGATTTTTTCGACCCATAGATATAATAAATATTTTATTTAATCATTCTGTGCGATATAGACTTAATGGTTATTACTATTCGTTGAATAAATATTATTCGTGTATTTTTACCTATTGAAAAATTACCTTATATAAATAAACTTCGAAATTTATCCATTCTCACAACAAGTGTTTCCGCTCATTTTTAAAATGAATGCTCAGAAGATGGTTAAATCTGCTTGCTCGCTCGCTTTCCTCGAAGCTCATAGAGCGTGCTTGATCTCCAGATTTAAATCCGAACGCAGGATAGAGATCTTTCAGAGCATATAAATGTTAAATTCGAACGCATAAGAGCAATCAGATCGATCTGAGCTCAAAACCGAACTTACCCTTGATAACACCACTCGGAGTAAACTTTACCTCTGCTAGGTTCATCATGCCCATGGTCTACATTTCCTGTGGAACTGAAACAGATGACACTACTGTTGTCTTTTTCTATGTTTACAGCCCAAGCATTATCAGGAAATTTAGAACTCTTTAACAAGCACTGTAAACATAAAAAAGACAACGTTACTATCATCTGTCTCAGTTTCACAGGAGATACACCATGATGAACCTAGTAGAGGTAAAGTGTACTCCTAATGGTGCCTTCAAAACAGAGGACATTTCCGCCACCGAAAAACCCGACTAGTTTTGTACAGGTCTGAAACTAGTCGGGTTTTTCGGTGGCGGAAGTGTCCTCTGTTGTAACGCGTCTGTAACTAAAATCTCTTTCTCTAAACAGTGCATGTCGCGGCATCTGATGTCTTCAGATGTAAACTTCTTTAGAAACCAACTTTAAATTAATGTTGTAATAGTATTTGCTACTGCTAAAATAATTGATAAGCACACGAAAATTTAAAAATATTTTTGAATTATATAGGATAATCTCAAATTACTCGTGCGCATTTTGAAGTCTCCCGGATGTAGGAAAGTTCCCGTAATGGTAAAGACTCCAGACGATGTAGTCTTAAGCGCAACAAATTTCGTTTCGGAAAGACTGTGTCCAATTTTTCAAGTGTCGAATGTGACTGGTGAAAATTTGGAATTACTAAAAATGTTTTTGAACTTGTTGACGACTCGAATGCCTTGCCACGATGATGAACCGGCCGAATTCCAAATTGATGACACTTATTCCGTACCAGTTAGTATTTTGATGTATAAAGCTGCGTAATTCAGTTCTATAGTTTTTTGCGAAAAGTTTTTTTTTAATGCTGTATCTTTTTTGTAGGGTGTGGGTACTGTTGTGTCAGGTACAGTTTTACGAGGCATAATCAAATTAAACGACAGTCTACTTTTGGGTCCCGATGCGCTCGGCCATTTTCAAGCTATAGCCGTGCGTAGTATTCATCGTAAAAGGATGGCAGTGAGACAAGTGAGAGCTGGCCAAACTGCTAGTTTTGCACTGAAAAAGGTTCGTACACATTTTGAAAATTATTTTGTTGCTTTTTAAGTTTGTGATCTGAAAATTAGTAAAAGTATCAGTTCAATTGCGACGTCAAGATCTATTTATTAGGAGGACACACTTTGGTCTTAATTTCTAAAGAGTGGCACAAACTCTTCAGGACCGCCTTGGTGTCACTACTGTTGTATCAGATAAATTAGGCATGTACAACCTACAGCCTAAGGGGCCTTTTTGCCTGGCTCATTATCACGCTGAGAAATTTGTCAATTCACTAATTAGTAAAACTTAAATACTAATAAACTTGTGTTTGCATTTCCTCGGCTAACTTTGAAATTTCTATAATTCGTCACCGATATTAGTGGTGTGGTTTATTTTAATTTCGATTGGCCAAAAGAACGTTTATGAATTAATAATGAGCAGGGCCGGATTAACCATTAGGCAGAGTAGGCAACTGCCTAGGGGCCCCGCATCGGCTAGGGGCCCCGCGCGCGCACAAACGAAATTGAAAATGTTTCATAGAGTGAAAATTTAAATGGAAAATTTGTATCCTCAATGAAAAAAGCAATAATACCTATTGAGGTATTATTGCTTTTTTCGACGCATGCTGTCAGTTGATGAAATACTTCATACTTACAGAACAGAACCATCTAGTATCGAGTAGTAGAACTAATAATAAAGATGCGTTACATAGCGTATTGTATGAATCATACAATACGCGACGTAACGCATCCATATTATTAGAACAGGACAGGATACCAAATTTAGAGTCGATCAGACCTCTGGAATTTACTTACATCCCTTCATCAACTTGAAATGAGCTGATCATCTTCAAACGGCTGAAAAGGGGCCCCGAGAATTGCATTGTCTAGGGGCCCCGACATGGTTAATCCGGCCCTGATAACGAGGCCTGTGAGGCATAAAAGGTTGCTCATGCCTGGATTGAAAAAAATATTTATTGAAAAAATGATAAATAGATATTGAACCCTTTTTGTGAGTAGGTTTAATACTTTATTTTAGAAAATTGACAGTTTAGTTTTGTCTTAGATAAAACGGTCTCAAATTCGTAAGGGCATGGTGATGGTATCGCCTGCTGTTAATCCACAAGCGTGCTGGGAGTTCGAAGGAGAAATATTAGTTCTGCATCATCCAACGACGATAAGTTCGCGATACCAAGCGATGGTTCATTGCGGCAGCATTCGACAAACGGCTAGCATTCTCAGTATGTCACAGGAATGTTTGAGGACTGGGGATAAAGCACTCGTTCACTTTAGGTTTGTATTTAATTAATAGCCTATTTTTAGGGTTTCGCACTTAAAGGGTGGAAATATTATGTCTGTCTGTCATAGCCTAGCTTAAATTCCAAAATGACGACATGAGGCCCCAGAAAAGTCTTTTCAACAAGTGGTCAGTTTTGGCATGATATGGTGTCCCCAGGTCGCATTTGGAAACTGACATAAAATTTGTAGTCTTCACGATTATAACAAACTAATAAGTTTTATTAAAATCAGTGCAGTGCTTTCTGAGATAAAGGCCTCAGAAACTCATGAGATTTAATAGCAAATACCGAAACTTCGGTATACAAACGGAGTTGACCGATTTTTAAACTACGTATTGTGAAATATTAAAAAATCAAAACATAAATAAAATAGTAACGGAACTTCAGTGTGTAATTTCCTTTTCTATGCTCGAGTAAAGATAAGGTTCCCCTCAAAACTGACACGCAAGTGTATTTGCGGGTAAAGTCGATATTTACAGTAGGAGAGAAATAGTAAGCAAACACTAGTTAAATAGATTTAACTATCATATAAATCGTACTCCATTTTTATGACAGGTTTATTAAACATCCAGAATATATACGACCCGGTCAGAGAATGGTTTTCAGAGAGGGTCGAACCAAAGCGGTTGGTAATGTGTTAAAGCTAATTCCGTATGCATCGGCGGTGGGGAACAGCGGGATGCAGACAAGCCGTACATCCAAGTCCGGAAAGAGTTACGGAAGACAGCAACAGGGACAAACGCAGTCGCAACAGCAGAATCAAGTTATGGCTCCGTCCGTATTACAGGTAAGAAAACTTCGCCTCAATCACATAAGCTCTCAACGTTTTAACCACTGCAGAAATATTACCATTTCTCTACTAAAGATGGCATATTGGATTGTCGAAACGACATTTTTCGAGAATTGTCGCCATTGAGACGAGAAAGGCACTCGAGAAATTAACGATGTGAGAGTTGTAAAATTTCTAATCTCAAAATACGAAATTGAAATTTTTGAAATTGAAATGAATTTATTTTTTCATAAAAAATACAAGCAGTATAACATTGCAATGTGCATATCTGAAAAAATAATAGGATACATCTAAAGGAATCCCCGTACTAGATGCACCTTTACAATAAACATTTATTAGTCCCTGAAAAATAAATTATCATTTCTTGTCGAGATTAGATGACAAATTATACTACCGCCAATAAGTGAACGTTGAGCGACTAAACATAGCACTAGAGCTCATTTAATTTTTATAAGACGTTGAGTAACTTTATATAGTTTTGACTCCAGATATGTTATTTAAATTTGAAAATATAATCTATTTTGTTTTGATTAATGTGCCATTTCTAAGACCACAATTTCCCAATTTTGGGTCGTGTGCGTCAAACATCAAATTCCAATGGGCCTATAAACGATTTTAAATCATTAGAATGAGCTCTGTCTAACTTAATTAATGCCGTTGGATATTTTTTGCCTAGCACTTAAAACGGCTTTACAATAAATTTTTTAAGCTGGTTAAAATGGACCACACTCATAAGGGGCCATTCAAGTATTACGTAAGCACTACAGGGGGCGGGGGGGTCTTTGCTTTGCTTATTTTTGATGACATGGGGGTTGGGGGGGTCTGGATGGTGATTACGTCAGCAGTATTTATTTTTTTATTTTTTCGAATTTTCTACAAAATTTAGTCGATTTTGGTTTGAACACATATGCCAACCCTACTTGTCTATGCTTGAAAACGAAACGCATTTGCAGGGATTCCCGAAAATAATGGATACGTTTGTTTTGTTCGTTAATATATTAAGATTATAATAACTGAATACCATGTCAATAAAATTTGCTTAAATAAATATTATGTGCGTTAAAGTCCTCTATTCCAAGCCTATTCCTTATTTCTACACTTATAACTGCTGCTCATGAATCAATAAAGAAACCAGAACACATTGAAAAATGCATGTACCAATGTTTACGTAAGCATGGGAGGGGGGGTAGAAGCTTTGCTTACTTTTGCTGACGAGGGGGAGGGGGGTTAATAATTGCAAAAAATCTGCTTACGTAGTAGTTGAACGGCCCCTAAGATCACTTACTCAGTACCACAACTCTATTTTTCCATTCGAGTAGCTGACGTCACATGCTCCGAATATTACGGCCTACTCCTACATCCCATATATTTAATACATGTCCCATATTGATAGTTGATTGATAGCAACTGTGCGATCTGTATTAGATGGCCTGGTTATAAAGATTTTAAAGTCAATGTGATGGGGGTTGTGACGTAAGCAGGTATTAAAATTAAAAAATTTTTATCTCCATAAATACTAATGTATTGAAATGAAATAAACGTCATTGTATCCAAGTGTGCAAGCTTTCATGGCCGGCATTGTTCCAAGTCTTCATGGTTTCCGGGCTTGTAGGCCGTGATCCGGTGGTATTTCTACCTGACGTTTCGTCTACAACTGCGGTAGACATTCTCAAAGGCGATGTGACCGCTGCCACATCGCCTTTGAGAATGTCTACCGCAGTTGTAGACGAAATGTCAGGTAGAAATACCACTGGACCACAAAACCATGAAAACTTGAAACGTCATTGTGTTTAATAGAAATAATTTCTAATAGGAAACAGTCATATATTAATTATTAATTAATTTTTTCAACCTCATTGTATGTTGAAGTACCTAAATAAAATAATTTGTAAACGTGCTTGAAATTTTTAGAGTATTTTATTTACAAAATAATCTTAATTTTTGTACAGGCATATGAAGCAAATGTGGAACCGATAGAGACAGGAATAGAACCATCGCGTGACAAACGTGAAAATATTCCTCAATGTTCTAAGAATAAACGGGGACGAGGGAGAAAGAGCGGTAGAGGGCGTATTTCTGGTGCTGGCAACAGTGCAGGAAGCAGTTCTATCAAACCTTTGGCGGAAAGTAATTCGGTGAATGTACCAAGAATTTAAAAAACCAAACAAATAAAAAACAAGTACAGGTTAATATTCTTTACTTTTTAAAAAGTAATAGGGGGCTTTTATTATTTTGAAGAAAATAATATAATATTCTTGGAATACGGCTGTTTTTCTACATAGCTGCATTTCTGAGATTAAAAAAAAAGAAGAAATTAACACTTGAATAGCGATTTTCTGTGCAATTTTTTAATTTATCGGTGTATTCAGTATTACCAACAGAACAATAATATCAAGTGATAAATTTGAATAAAAATACCATGATTTTGACTTGTGCAAATGTAAAATTGCAGTCAGTTTTTTATTGTTTATACTGTAATTCTTGACTGGTGGACAATGATTTTTCTAATAATACAATAATTTTAGATTATTGATACGAAAACTTGATTTTGAATGTTGATAATACTGAATAATATATTACTTAGCTCATAAGAATATCCACAAGCAATAATACAAAAGGTCTTTTTAATCATTAAATTAATAATTCTGGCTGAAGGCTCTGGCCAGGGACAAAATAATAATTTTTAAAAACTAATTAGTACATAAATTGAAACATGTACAAAAACCAGTTTTAAGTAATAAAACAAATGAAATATTTTTTTAGTTAATTACATAAATAAATATATTTATTGCTGAGTTTACATTGATTTATTCAAAGTTACTATTAGTTTACATTTATGCAAAAAAAACGCAAAATTAGGAGTGAAAATAGAGGTTGACCAATCAGATTCTTTCAATATTTAAACTTTACGGAAAGAATCTGATTGGTCAACGTCCGCCATTTGGATTTCCGAGTTCCGTCTTCCGTGCGTTTTCCGTGTACGTGGGACTGCTGTCTAAACAGGATAATTATTGAACACTGTTGCAACCAGAGAGAACGTATACGTTCTCTCTGGTTGCAACTACACACATTTATACAGGATACCCAACCCAATGTGTATATTATGTGATTTTGGTGAAGGGGATTTGTTTTACATAAATATTCCAATTCATTTCGCCCAACACAGAAATACACTAGTGACTAGTCACTAACAAAGGAATTTAACAATCTTATCTGTACTAACTGGGATGATGTAATTAAATTAACATCCTAGCTTCAAAAAAAACCTTGATCCCTAAAAAGCTATATACCTACTTTACAGATTGTCATGTCAACCTATAATTACAACTGTTAACAATACTAAACGCATACATTCGACAACTAGCCAAAGATAAGTCAGGCCATCACCAATTATAAAAAAAATACGAGTGGAAGAGGTTAAATCCGAATGTACAAATCGTTTAAATAAGTACAGCGGGGGACATAATTCCAAATCAATGAGCCATTTTCCTGAGTGTAGTTCCTTCAAATATCCACGAGAGGCAGCACTTGTGGTAGGTACAAACATTATTTATTCCCCATTAGTGTCGTGTCATTTTAGTTTTATAACTTAATTATTTATTTAATTTAATAATAATTTAATAATAATTTAATAATTAAGTTATACCACTAAAATGACACGATATTATAAATAATGTTTGTACCTACCACAAGTGCTGCCTCTCGTCGATAATTGAAGGAACTACTCTCAGGAAAATGGCTCATTGATGTTGTTTAAAAATGTAAGCAATTGTTTAAATATTGTAGACTTGTGTTATAACTTATAACAAACCTTACAGAACTGTCAAAATCAGTTCTTTATAATAATGATGTGATATAAAGAAAAACAGCATGACTTGAAATTTAGTTTGTTATAAACGGTGGTTTACTGTATGTGAGGTAGTGATATCAAATACAATTATTTTTGAGCGTTGAATACAATACATTTCGCCACTTCCGACGAGTAGTCAGTCAGTACCATGCGTCAACAGCGATCTCAGAGATAACATGGCTAATAGATATTAGAATGATGCCGGCAATGCAGTGTCGAAAGAGAGAACCAATACTGCAACTAAGGGCTGTTCAAGTATTACGTAAGCGGGTTTTAAAATAAATTTAAAATCGTTAAGTTTAAAATAATTTAAATAAATTCATTATCATCCTTTTAAAATAATTTTATCTGATACATTTTTAGAGTGTTAGGTCTCCAAGTCACTATATGAATAATAAGAAGTATTATATAAAATATAAAAAATTAACCACACCTGAAGATGGCAACTCGTTGCTGAAACGCGTCGCGTTAACAACACATGAAGTCACAAGACGGACACAAGGTATTTCTAATACTTCTTATTAATTTTATCTGTTTTGATATGAATTTAATAAATAAAAAAAGTTCCTTGCCTTAACCTTTCAGGGGTGTGAGGGGTTCTGCGGTTTTCTTATTATATCATAGATGGTAGAAGGGCCTAAAGTCAGCGACAATGTGCTTAAATACTTGTACAGCCCCTAATCGACTACTGATAATCGAAGTAATGAATACTTTTCACTATTATAAGTAATCGCACTTTTGAATTTTCTCGAGTAATGACTGGGTAACGGATACTTAAAAATTAAAATATTGATATCACTAGTGCGAAGACGTTATAACTACGGTCTACTGCATAGATAATAGATAGTTTACTGTAGATACTGTACAAATTGTAATTTATAATTTTTATTTTTTTAAATAATAGTTCATTTGAAACCCGATACAGATTTTAACGCTTCATAAATCTTGTTTTGAAATATTATTCAAATACAGAATACATATGCACTTTAAAAATGGGGCTGTTAGCTGGTAATGTAAAATAACTATGACATTTTTTTATATAATTTTTTTTTGAATAATTTTTTAAGCAGCCAGCTAAGGCCACTGAAAAAAATTCATCTCAAATTTCGTTTTATTATGTGGAAACCGACAGATTTATGTTTTGATTATAAAATCTCTTACTACAACATCAACGAATTTTTATCGTAATTGCTTTGCTAGTTTAAATTTTTCAGTTAAAAAATCATAAAAATTAAATCATATGAAAAGTTCAATATTAAAATTAACTAAAAGTACAATTTGATCTCAAATAGTTGTAAGACGCTGCCACTAACGCCTTCAAGTGTTAATTTATACACGATAGAGTTTTTAGTACTTAGGTCCGAGATATCTATCTTTGGATAACTTCTGGCAGTTAAAATAGTGATCCAATTTTGTTTTCTCTTATATTATAGTTTTTGCAGTTTTTCTTATTAAAAATCCTTTACTAAGACAGGTCTAAAATGGACCGATAGGTAAGTGAACATATTGTACCTGATGGTTCGGTGTCCTACAGAGCCACCAAAAAAGCTATATATGTAGGTATATAACTTTTTTTAATGTGTTCTGTACTCATTATTATTACAAAAAAAAAATTGTCTGGCGACTGGGGCCTGTTAAAAAGTTGCCTGTTAACAAAATTGTGGTCAGTCTAGGCTTGCACCAAGAGGATTACCATTTTCTGACAGTTCTGACTGTACATTCACTCAGGTTATCCTTTAGTTTACATATCCAATACTTATCTGAAAGTGAAATACCTCGGGCCTAAAAATAATATTGTTATATGGATGAGTTGATATTGATACAGAGGTGTCCGACTATAGGTCAGTTTTTGGCCGAAGCCGATTGTTCGGCTTTTGCCATAACTTTCGGCTGAATTCGTTGTATAATGCTAAAAAAGCGAGTGAAGAAATTTGAAATTGAAATGAATTTATTTTTTCATAAAAAATACAAGCAGTATAACATTGCAATGTTACTATTGTAAGCTGAATGCAATTGCGTTGAAGTTGAGGGCTTGAGAATAGCCGAGCGTGTAGCAATGCTGTTGTTTACATGGCGTTGCTATGGGTTCCTCTATTACAAGTCCCCAGTTCCCGGGTTCTAGCTCGAGAGCTGGTAAAAGTGTCAATTGGATTTTCAATTTGTTATAAAAAAAAAATAATGAATTGAAAATATGAATTTGTGCTAGGCCCAAATAACCTTAGCTGTTGGTGGTCTTTAAAAAACACACGCATTGAAGTTGAAAAGTATTTTTTCATTTCTTGTTTTTTTAATATTCTTTGTTTCCAAAGTTGTGTGTCTGATTTGAATAAAATAATCACTTGTATTCAGTAAATTCAACATTCGGCTTCGGCCTGATTTTGGCCGAAGCTTCGGTCGGACTCTAATACCGAGTATCGGTAGATATTTGGAGTACTGGTAGTTGATATCGACATCTAATATTGGCTTTCAGCACTAATGAGCTTTAGAATAAGACTTGACAATAACCAAGATCATAGGGATGCCATTGTTTATATTATGGTGCTAGGTGTTTCCATTGCTCATGTTTTGTAAACCTGCAGTTCTCAGATGCGAGAACTGCTGAAAGTTTCAGTTTATTATATTAATAAAAATAAGTCTGACGATTAGTGGTTCTAAATTAAAAAAAAACAAAACAAAACAAATATGGTTTGTATCAGGGGCGTAGCCAGGAATTGAATTAGAGGTGCATTTTTTTGTGATTGAGATTTCTCATAACTTAAGCCCTAAACCATCTAATTATAACAACTGACTAACATCAGTAAAACGTTGAAACAATGTTTTTTTTTTTTTAATATTCGAAAATTATGATAAATTAATAGATTTATACGGCTGATTTGCAATTGAAAATTTTTGTTGGAAAGCAGCCAATTATATAATTGGTTCCAAACATATCGGAAAAAATCATTTTACCAACCATAGTTTGAAAATTATGTTAGATTTTAGGTGGATACTACCAATACATTTTTGAAGGGATGCAAATGTACCCTCGCATTCTACCTGGTTGCGCCACTGGTTTAATGAATCATACAGTATAAATTCGACATTTTAATAATTTTTAATAAACCGATATAAGCACTATATTATGTTTGACTGATCTAAAATTGTGTTTGCCAATACTCGAGTCGGTATCGCGTTCATTTGGTTATATTAGTATCTGTAAACTCGCCTCTACGTCTGCATCTGATGGTTGTGATACAAAATGCAAGACTTCCAGTGTTTTTTTTAACAGTATCAGAGGGCTACCGTATTTTTTTCATCAGATAGCGCTAGTGAGAAGTGAGGTATGCGTCAAATGCTTACATTTTTTATTCGTTAGATGGCGCTAGTAGCAAGCAAGGTATGCCTAAGGTTTAGAAATTAACGGTTTGTGTTTAGTCATTTTTCATTTGTCCATTATTAAGAAATGAATAATAAAAAAATACAAAATTGCGATTTAGCCGTTAAATGATTGAATGACTGATAGTTTACTTGCTAGTGACGTCATCAGGTAGTGGAAAATATAAACAGTACTGACATTTAAATGACATAAGTGATGTATATCTTACTAAAGTTACTAAATCTAGTAACTTTATACCTCACTAGCCAGTGGCGCTATCAGGTGATAGAAAAAAGCCTGGTAGGCCTCCTCATTGTTTTCATTCGATGAGTTTCCTATTGCTTTAATATAAAAATGTATGTTAAGGTTAATGTTCAGTTATTAAAAAACGTCGAAGATAGATTATTTTTTTTTTTTATTTAAAAAATATAAATATCGATTCTAAGGTATTTTCTACATTTCTTTAAACTTGTCTGTGCTTTACAGCAAATAGAAGTCAAGCTCGTTAAGTTGAATAAACACGACAATAATACGGAGTCCGGATTGTCCGATGTGTTCTAGGTTTTAGGACTTGACCAAAAACACACCAATTAATAATTGTAACATTCACATGTACTAGGTACACTGCTGTAACTAGGGTCAGCGTTAATTAATAAAATTCTTTATTCAATACTACAAATCGCATCGCTGATTGAACCCTTGTTGCCTGGCCCTATAGTTACGGCGCTAACCGTTTATCACATTGATAAGAGACAAAAAATATACTGAACTGAACATTAACCACAGCAATAGTAACTAAGATTTTATTCAGAGTCCAGTGATATACATTGCACATAATGGTCTAGGGACAAATTAATATTTTTACAATTTTTATATTTTTTAAATAAATCTTATTTTTTTATCTCCTATGCTGGTATTCAGATTCACTATTGTCAATAGCCTGTTGGAGTCACATTTGAAATCCTTTTACGAAGCCATCTTCTATAGTTTCCACGTACACTGTACAGGGTTGTACAGGACATTGCTTACCTGACTGCGCATTCAAATAATAGACCAACAAATCAATTTGAAAATAATTTAAGGTATCTGACAAGTGAACTCAATACTTTCGGTAAGAATTGATAATTTATTACTTTTGGGAAATATATTTTGAAACTTACAATGACAAATTTTAAAATTTCGGTGACCGTTTAAAAACGGGACAGGTTTTAATTTTTTCAATAGAACATATCCTCCATAGCATTAGTCGATTTTTAGAAGAGGCATATTGTGTCCCTCTCCTCAAATCAAAACATCTTATAGATCATAATCGCAATATATATTAAATCACCTACGAGAAGCGCTCGTAATTGATAAAACTCAGCCAGCGTGATCTGGAAGTTTCGGGTTTGAGTTCCAACGGTGACGGGTTAAATAAATACATTTTTCTGATATTGCACTATAACGTGACGTCATTGGGTGTTTCTCTTATATAAAAACATAAACCGATTTCGATGTGTTTTTTTTTAAGTTAAAAATGTCATATCAACAATGGGCCCTGTTCTCATTTTTTAGAGCTACTGACAGTTATAATAATAATAAAGAAATTTATTTTGATTTTACAGACAACTAATGAGAATAATTTATGAAATTAATTCACCCAACGTGCCAAAGCCAGTACTAGGGTGAATTTTTTATACTTTCATAATATAATTTTCTTGCGGAGTATGATTGCTTTTTGTATGTTTGTAAGCGCGTGCGTGTGTGTATGCGTTTGGACATACAGTAGACACGCAATACCGTGAACAAAATAAAACCACGTCTGTTCACGTTAATGAGGAATATTTTATATACATAAATACATAATAGTAATTTATGCAACTAGTGGCTTAAGTGATGGATTATATGACAGTCGCGATTTTAACATTTTCACTGCAGTTCACGTTATCAAATTTTTACATTGACCGCCGCATAGCGTGAACAATGAAGTTCACACTATGCGAGGTCATTGTAAAAAAAGATGTTCACATTAGCCAGCGTTCACGCTATCGCGTGTCTACTGTATGCGCGTATGGATTGTTAAAAATTGTGTTTTAAAAACCACCAACAGCTAAGGTTATTTGGGCCTAGCACCAATTCGTAATATTTTTTTTTAATAATAAATTGAAAATCCAGTTGACACTTTTACTAACTCTCGGGCTAGAACCCGGGAACTTGTAATAGAGGAACCATACCAACGCCATGTAAACAACAGAACTGCTACACGCTCGGCTATTCTCAGGCAAGGCGCACATTGAGACATATGCGACGCAACCCACGCCACGTTTTTGTATCATGTAGCGAGCATTGCACGGCCGCATATTAAGACGCAGCACAGCGCAGGCCACGAATGCACCAAACGAAAAATGCGCCGCACAATGTTCGAGACACAGATTTCGTGTCCGTGCGTGTCGTGGGCTGCTGGTTTTCGAAGTTAAAAAAATTGAAATAAAAATGCAGGAAGAACTTATTGAGGCTGTGTGGCTTGTGTAGCCAATAGGCGTTCAGCCGGCACAGCCTACGAATTTCGTGCACTGCGTCGTTTGTACTGCCCTGCGTGGGTTGCGTCGCATGTGTCTCAATGTGCGCCTTGCCTACACTCGCTTGTACTACGTCCCTAGGTTTTTATGTCTATGTGCTCTACGGGAATTCAGTTGTATATTTCAGGAGCGAGGGGCTTGAGAATAGCCGAGCGTGTAGCAATGGTGTTTACATGGCGTTGCTATGGTTCCTCTATTACAAGTCCCCAGTTCTAGCCCGAGAGCTGGTAAAAGTGTCAATTGGATTTTCAATTTATTATTAAAAAAAAAAAAAATAATGAAATGAAAATATAAATTGGTGCTGGGCTCAAATAACCTTAGCTGTTGGTGGTCTTTAAAACACATTTTCAGGAGCGAGGTATAATAATTAAGTTGTCATGATTTTTAGACACATTAAGTGCAAATCTATTTTTGTAATCTAGTAGGCAGAGTACTTAACTCTGATATCAGTTTTATAACAAATAAGAATCAGGCTCATGCTCCGTAAAATGTTCAACTCGGAGAACAAGATTCTGAAGATGACACATTCGCGAAACATCACATTTGTATGTGTTTGGATTTGAGTGCTAATTGAATCGAAATTTTGCATATTTCCAATATTTGGATTTGATGAACTTCTAATACTCTAGTCTAAGACCTTCCCAAATATTTTCTTTAGCTATTTGTGAAAATCGCATGCAAATTAGTTTATTGCGTTCAGACAGATACATTGCATTTTATGTAGTGCAAACGTTGGTTGTGGAACGCTCTAAATAAAAACTTCCCCGATTATCTATGATCAAGGTTCTCAAACACGTCAACCTTATTTCTTCATCGATCATTTTTTCCGAATTATTAATTTTTTCCATCCCCACCCCTTTCCGCAATGACGCAGCTATCACGATTTTTATTTTTCATGAATCAGTTTTTTAATTATTAGTAAGGTTCTTGCTATAATGAAGGGAGATGTCATAATCGCATGTCAGTTAGTAAAAGCATCAAATAATAACATATTTTTTATTACGTGATATTACTTAATTATTTTTAATGCCTCCTAGGCAGTTTTGAGCAATGTAATCAGTTTAACTGAATTCTTGTAAATAAAAATTATCTTGAACTTAAAAACTTTACTGATGTAATGAAAAAATCAATGTTCAAACATAAACAAGTTTTTTTCTCCAACTTTCAATAGTTTTCTTTTAATAAAACTGCATTAATACGATTTTGTGTGACTTTATTTTGTTACCGTTTACAAATACAAAGGATTAGAATCTAAGTTTTTGGAAAAACCATTTATTTTTGCCAGATGTATACCTTTCTTCGAATTTTACTCGAGTCTGGAATCTGACCTTCTTTCTTTTCATCGGATCTTTGAGGTCTTTTACAGTAACCTTCTGGTCTTGACCTAAATCAACTGTGTATCTGGTTGGCATCAGGTGATTGTAATTCAAAACCTAAAAACAAGCATATTTTGTCAGTTGCATAACATTTTCCGATCACCTGCATTTGTTGATATTTACTTTTTTAGTGAAACTTAAACGTAGTTCGTTTTCGTCTTTTTTAATCTGACAAGTAATAACAGAAAACCGCATGATAAATTAACTTTCTCCAATTCTCAATTAGGCACATCTACTTATTTTTGGGAATCTAAGGTTATGTTTGGGAACGTGGATAAAATCAACTAATTTATGAGGTAGACATTTACAACTTACTTTAACAAAAGGCTTTATCTTTGATCGCTTATGGATTTTGTTTTTTCCCATCCTTTTGTGGACTTTTCTGGGATAGCGGTCGATACCCGCAACTAAAGCATGTCCATACTGTTTTTCAGATGTCCCGTCATCGAAATTTCTCATAATAATTGCTTTTCGTCCTGCATATCGGCCACTTAAGACCAATACGACTTTACCGGGTTTCATAATTTTCCCCATCTTGGAGTTACTCTAAAAAGAAAACAAAATATAATTCAAAATATCGTCCTAACCTAAAAGTTTGCCAAAAATTTATCTGATAAATTTAGATTCATTACATTATAAAAAATTCTAGAAAATAATAAACTTATTGAAAAATCAAAAATTTTGCAACAAAATTTAAGATGATTAAAGATAAAATTTCCAAAATAAAATATCAACTTACACGTTACCACACTGTCAGCGGAAAAAGATCACTACAGGGTCGTCACCATAAATTATTGGTAAACCAAAAAGTCGCACCAATATCAGAAACCAAAAATCCTTATGTTAATTTCTTTAACTTCATTGAGAATTATTTACAGTGTTTTGTATGTTATCAATATATTCGAGGATTCTCAATGAATTGAAAACTTGATTTCTTCTATTGAGTTTTGACCGTGTTTATTTGTTTATTTTTTTAAGAAAATTTAATTTTTTTACTACTATAGTTAAAGGTGGTAGCATTGTTACATTACAGAGTTCCAGCTGCTACAACAGTTTTCAAATTGACAGATTTATATTTGTTGCAACAAATGGGGTGGAATTTATGTAGAAAGAGCTAATCTATAACGTGAAACAAGTCGACATTGCAAGTGATCATGTTAAGTGTGTGTTCAGTTATATGAACATTTTAGGTAATGTTAAAATGTCGACAACACAGGGTAGAATTCGTAAGCTGTCACCAAGTTTGGCGACGACAACGACGACGAAGCAGGGTCCGATGAAGGCTACAATACCTGTAGCATCTCTGCTCAGACAAAGTCACACAACAAGTTTAAGGAAAAGTAAAAGTAATAGTCCAACTCTGTCACCAACATCAACCTACAAAACAATATACGATCAGTCTTCAGGTCAAAGAAGTCCTGGTTCTGTTAATTACAAAGGTACGTTCAGTAAAAAATTATATAATTTAATTTGTTGGTAAAACTAGTGTTTTGAATTTGTAGCTTTTAAAAATGTTTGGTAGGAAAAGTTACATACATAACATTTATTAGCCCCATATAGTTTGTAAAAAATGTCAAAAAATCAGTCCGTAATAAAAATATTTTTCTCAATAATAGTTCTTATATATCTTTAGGCTAGCTTTTATGGAATTTGTTTCCTAAAAGTGCAATCACTTTTTTTATGCATAAATTTGTAAACCCAAATGCTGTTTAGAATAGTTTTGACAATTTTTTTTAATTTTCACTACTTTACTAGTAGTTTGGTATTTATTTATTTTGTCTGGTTTAAAACACATTGATAGAACAGCACTGCAAATAAGTAAAGAGTGAGTTTCGACATTTTGCAATGTTAACAAAATAGGAACACTAATAGCGGATTACGAGTTGAGCAAGACACCGTAATTTAAATTAGTAACCCTGAATTGGTCTGTTATTTTTTGAATAATTAAAGTCATAGATTCAATGAAGCACTTATACTTTAGACATTTAGGTGTGTTTGTTGATATTTGATAAGTTCTGAGCTGGTTCTGATTTCTGAATGTGAACTACCAAAGTATCTGTCGGCAATACAGAACTCTTCGGGCACAACCCCGAACTCTTCGGACTGTTTGAATTGGTTCTAGCAATTCTAGGCTTCTGGCAGTTCTAGGTGTCTATAACTGCAAATACCAAATTCAAATAGTCTGAATAATCCGAGAATTTGACCAACAAACGCGAGTCGTGTCCGAAGAGTTCTGTATTGCCGACATACGTTTTGGAATGAATGAATTGTAAATTATAGACGCTCAACAATAGTGAGACGTTTTGGAGAGCTGCAATACTGGAAACAGTACAGTCGACGATCTCAAACAGTGCTTTTGAATCATTGCATTTTTATGCAATGGGTGAATTTTCATCATTTGCTATAGCTGGTGATGATAACACAATGAATAGAAGGTTTTCGTTAAATTAGCGCCTACAGGGCTGTTGGGAAAAAAACCCCAAGACTTAACAGGAGCCGTCTCTCTTCATTTTTTCTGAGTCGAACTTTACCATAGTATCGTTTTGTTGTGCAGAAGTGAGAACTCGAAAAGGTTGAAAACAGTAAGACGCAGGAGGGGAAGGTTTAGAATCGCTAGCTAATGACTAATTTTTCAAAAAATCAAATACCGGGTACTCGATCAAATTTAAAGCCGAGTACCAGGTACTCAGTCTAGTCATTTGATACTGCGTAGTATGCTACCAGTCTATAGATGGCATTTCTTACAGCACTCTTGTAGGGGAAGCGTACCTCATAGAATTTCGTTAATTTTAATTTCTCAGTACGTCTCAAACCCTGTTGTTATTAAGGATCGACTGATATGATTTTTTTCGCCGATACCGATATACACCATTGCCGATTATCGGCCATAGAAAATATTTTAAACTTTTTGCATCTAAGGTTTCTTAAAGAATTAAAACATGACATTATGAGAAATACTGGACATCATGTAGGTCATGATCGACTATCGATAGCTCAGATGAGTCATGATGCTCTATTGGCAAAAATTGCTATACAATATTCAAGCAAAAGCAATGTTGATGACTATGACTAGAATAATGTAGCACACTTACGAAAATATTTGATTTTAATTAGTTATTAAACTAAAAAAACTACTAAACCGATTTAAGTAAAATTTACGTGAGAAATAAAACAAGAATCATCAAAATTGGTTCACAAATGCAGGAGATTTGAGGTAACATACAAAAAATTATTTTTATTACTGGAAAAAAAATAAAAACTGGTGAACCAGTTTAAGAAAAATTATAAGGGACCAATCCGACATCTTCCTGAACACAACAGAGTCGAAATTTTTCAAATCGGTACAGCCATTCCTGAGTAGTCGGTTGACATACCTACATTAAAAGAAATACATAGGTACCTACTGATCGAATTGAGAACCTCGTCCTTTTTCGAAGTCTGTTAAAAATAACAAATACCTACACTAAAAATATAGGTACATACTGAGGTACCTTAATTTTTATTTTTGTTTTTAATAACCTTCAAAAATTTGTTTGGTGTTTCACCTACTTTTGTAAATCCTTAAAAAGAGAAACTAGTATTATTATTAGGCCAATACCAATATTCGCCGGTATTGCAGTACATATATCGGCCGATACCGATAATCAGTCACAAGGCCGATGTACCTATATTGATATCGCTATCAGTCGATCCCTAATTGTTTTTACTTCAAAGTCCATCTGCTAGCTTGTCGCGAGCTTTTAGTTCCTAAATTGTTTGAAAAATGCTATAAAATTAACTGAAAGTCGAATTTGGTGTACATTTTTAAAAATTTCAATTCTTTTGAAACTGAATTTTTTTATTATCGAGTTTTTATAACCGAGTTCTATTGCATCCCTATTTTGTGACATGAAAGCTGCACAGCAGATTTAAACTAGTCGTGCCATGGCCACCCCTGCTATATAATAATTAACTTTTCAGTAAAATGGAAGACATCAGTGCATGGTGGTGGCGACCTTAGCGATGGTTCTGCAATGCGTCGAACAGCTTCTCTCGATACAATTTATTTAAAAGGACAATGGCCTCGTGATTCATTTTATATGTATACCGGTTATTTACAAGTGGACAAAGCTACACAGGTTGTAATTTTATTTATATTTTTAATATGAGGAATATTAAGACAAATGCATGATTTTAATTCCACGTTCCATGAGGAAGTGGAAGTATAGTGATGATAGGGTCGAAAAATCGTGTCCGAAATGTTAGGTCAGATTCTGATTGTACTACCCTCAAAATGTACAGAAAAGTATTTTTTCGCATGGCGGCTGTGCATATTCATTTGTCTTTCTGTAAATTTTCATACGCAATTTTTGCAAAAATGCACCAATTTTTTTGTAGGGTTCAATTAAAAATGTCCAAGTGAAAGCTAAATTCTTTCCAAGTCTTCATGGTTTCCGGGCTTGCAGCCCGTGGTCCGGACCACGACCTACAAGCCCGGAAACCATGAAGACTTGGAACAATGCCGGCCGTAAAAGCTTGCACACTTGGCTAAATTCTTTATCAGTAAGTGAAAAGTTAAAGTTAGTGCCTAATAAGATAGAGACAGGATAAACGTGATAACTGAGATACCTGTGTAAGTGAGATGCCACTTAACCAGGTTCGACTATATTTTTTCCATTAACTTATAATCTACAGTTATTCGTTGCGTTAATGCATGTGTTTCATAAATGGAATATTTTAGTCCGTTGATACATTAAAATAAAAAATAAAATCTATTTGCAGACTGAAGAATGGCCAACTTCCGAGTGTCGAAAGTCGCATCGTTTAATAGAGTGTAATGATGATAAGCTAAAGCTCATCAGGCATAGGTTGCAACGAAATGCCAAGGAGAGCGGTGCACGACTGGGACCTGTAGCGCCACCTCCTTCGGGTGCGGTTGCTTCGCAGACTGTCGACATAGTGTCGTCAGTTTTGACGTCTAAGGTTAAACCGTTAGCGCCACGACCGCCGATGAGAAATTCGATTGAAGGTCTTAATCAAGAAATTGAAAAACTTGTTCTCAGAGCGTCGACTTGTTCGGGATTGTTGAACTTCGATAGATGTGATAGTGACAAGGTTAGTGAGGACAGAGTGGTGTAACGGTTAGCGTAGCGGCCTTTGGATCACACTGTCGTGGGTTCGAATCCCGCCTCCGCTCATGGATGTTTTGTGATGTCATTTAGTTTTAAGTGAGTTGTTATTTGATGTAAACAAGACGCTAATGACCTAAGTTGTCGACGTGTCTATAATTTACAATAAATAAGACAAGGTTAGTAAAAAGAAATATTATAGTCGCTCATCTTCCGTTATGTCGTATTTCATTTTTGCAACTTTTCCAAGACTTTGTCAAATTCTTTAATGCACGCTTACAAAAATAATCAATTTTGGTTTTTTTTTAAAGCCACTAAAGTAATGGTTATCTAGCATAGTACTAATTTACATTTTCAATTTATTCACTACCGATATATCTAGTCTTTTGAATGCTATGCAATTCAATTGAAAAATTAATTTTTTTAAATAAAATAATTTACAATTTTTCAAATTTATTTTAAATCCAATGTTATCTGGACCGACTATCTGTTTAATTTTTCAATTTATTATTATTTTCAATAATAAATTACATATCTATCACATGATACTCTCACCACTTGTCAGATTAGAACCCTAGGATTTCTGCTTTTGCAAGCTATTTTAAAAGATGCTATCTTACATAAGATGATCTTTAATAATATTATGTGTGATCATTGTATTATTACAATATGCATACGTTCGAAAACTATACAGTAGTTTCATCCACGAACAACAGATGAGGCGGAGTGTCATGTGTAGGACGGAATAGTTTAAACTACTCTGCAGTCTTTTAAACGTGAGTGTTTTAACAGTAGGTATAATATGATGTAATATTTTTGTTTTTTATGCGATCTAGAAAACTCCAGAGGGACATCGCGCTCCTTTAGCTGATTTATTGAGGTCAACTCGTTCAGTAAATACGCAGACTCCGGCCGCATCGGATTTAATCGACGATCCGCGCTCATCGGGCAGGTCTTCGCGAAGTTCTGATTCGCCGTCTTTTTTCGGAAGGTCGTTGGATGAGTCGCGGCCTTCAAGTGAACAAGGTATTTTTTTTCGTATGCATTTTTATATACATTATACCGTTGGCCGTCGAGTGTCGAATCTCACTAATCCGGCCATCAGTAGTCTGGCACTGCCAGTAATCTGCGTTAGTTACTCTCTAATCCGATGTTTGTGGTACTTCAGCATTGATAATCTGTTCAGCGTCCGCTTTAAAAAGGGTTGGGCTCACACAGTGGCCTCCATCCATTAATTATAGAGATCAGAAGTCATGTTATATAATATGTATTTAGCGAAAAGCGATAGTGACACTGGAGAGTAGACACTTGTGAGCACGGAGGAAGAATTATTTTATTTATTTATTTTAACGATGACTTTAGAAGATACTGATTTTCTAGCGATCAGTTTTTTTGTTTATTTATAGATGACAGCCAAGGATCATCGCCTGACCATGAGGCGAATCGACTAGGAACTTCTCCACATATAAATTTTTTGGCCAGGGAACCTCCTGACGGATGTGAAAAAGTTAATCTTAAATTTGTGGAAGACGTTAGAATGGCTCGACCGGAGGACGTGAGTAAGCCGTGTGTAGTTTTCCAATTAAGGCCGAGTCTCGGTTCGGCATTCCTTCCTCTACAACCGATGAGTGCCCCCGAAAGAGAAATACCTGACCGGCCGTAGACTGTTTTAATAATTCTCTTTTATATATAATATATCCGTTCTTTATCCGGATCGGCGATGTGTTATGTTTTATATTATGCATTTGATACATTCTCTAAGTTTTGTCCTGTTGACATGTAGCACCAGTTACTCATTTGTTTCGACTTATCGCTCGAAGGCGGCCTTAGATAACTGTTTCTTAGAAGCAACCTCTTTTTTCAAACAAATTTTGAATGTTAAGGCGCAACTATACAGTGGCGTAACTACGCTTGCATGGGCCATGTCCGATTGTGAATGTGGGCCTTGCTCTTCGTCATTCGGGATTGGAAAATAGCTTATATTGTATGGTAATGTAGCTTTTTAGATAATTTTATTATGAAGGCTTGTTACGCAAGTGAAGGCTTATTGATTTATGGAAAAAACAAAGGAACAACAAATACTTATTTTTTTTGATTTATTTCAATTATTCGTGTTCATGTTTCCGCTTGAGTCCATAAAATCTACGGTCCTGTGTTCTGCGGAGCACTGATAGTTATGCCGTTAGAACTGTAGTAAAGTGCTTAAATATTCTGTCGTATTTTTTCTGTTTGTCCCGTTTATGTACTTACAAATGGGATACTCTTACACCTTTTGGTGGTCAGTAACATGTTCCGGATATGCTTAAATATACGTTTTTATAAAACGCAAATTTTTTAGACTACTTTTTTTCGTGCAATGTGCATTGGGGTGCAACTCTACCGAAATTATGCTACTATAATGTGTACTTCGGTAACGCTGATCCAGCAAATAAATGCTGTGACTTCCAGAAGCTGTTGTTTTAAGGTCGCCTTGACAGTAATTTGATCCAGTTTTAATTAACCATTTTCCTGTGAAACAAAAAATCACTCATGTGGCATTAGTGGTACGGTAGGTGTGTGTGTTTTTAGAGACCATCAACAGCTAAGGTTATTTGGGCCAGCACCATTCATATTTTCAATTCATTATTATTTTTTTTAATAATAAATTGAAAATCCAATTGACACTTTTACCAGCTCTCGGGCTAGAACCCGGGAACTGGGGGCTTGTAATAGAAGAACCATAGCAACGCCATGTAAACAACAGCATTGCTACACTCTCGGCTATTCTCAAGCCCGGTACAGTAGGTATTAGAAATACTAGCCCTATTGAATTAAATCTAAAAATAGCAAGGAAAACATTAAATTAACAGAAAAATATGTCCCAGATATAAAAATATTATGTTGTCATTGAAACTACATAATATGTGTATAAAGTTTTAAGTCGATCGGAGTTAAGGTAGCCTTTCGAAGGATGTGCCCGCGACTGGATGCGGCTGCGACTAGCGATCAATGCGATCCGTCGCAACTGAACCCTCTTTCTGAGAGCTGCGATTTTGTGCAGCCACAACCTATATAAATCACGTACACGTGAAGGTTCATACAACATTGAAAGGCATCTAAAATATGTTAAGGAATTATTTCAAAAATACTGCAAACTAAATCACAATCAATTTAATTTTGTGCTTAGTTCCAAATATTATCCCTTATTAAGTTATTACGTTGTCTCAATAGGCAGAGAGATTAGCTAGATATTCGATTAATTTTTCATCATCTTCACTCGAAAACGGAGCCATTTTTAATCACACAAATGTATTATTTAGTACAAATATCCATAAAAACACGTGCGACCACCACGAACAACATGACCTGACTGCTTCTAGAGCAGTTGAGTCATATGGCCGCCTTGATCATCTCTGTCGCAATCGTCGCGGTCTGGTGCCTTTAAAAGAGATCTATGTAAATACATTAAAGCGGTACACATACAACCGGCCGCATCAGTCGCATTGGCCGCGTCCTTCGAAAGGCTACCTTTAGACTTTAAATGTCGTATTTTTTTAATAAAAATTAAATCATTCCTTAAATTCTTTTATGACATGTAACTGTTTAGAATGAAGCTTCACAGTAATTAGTGGTATAAAATACACGCTTTCCACAGAATATCGACTATTTGGTGTGCGATATTATGTAAAAGCATAATGCTTCTTTAACATTGTAAACACTTGTTTTCCTTTATAGACATAGTTTATGGTTTAAAAAATTACAGTACCTACAATGTACTGCACAAATTACGCCTAATGAGATATGAGAATGCATCCCTTCCATAAATGTCCATACCATAAATGCTGCCCTCGCTGATTGGGATATTACACTCAGGAAAATGGTTACAATATTTATTACTTTATTTAGTTTATTATAATATTGATGTTATTTTTTTTAAGTTTAATTTTGAATTAAATTTGTAAATTGTTTTTATTTGAGAGAGAAAATGTTTTAAGTGATTGATTGAATCTTAAACAGGGCTTCTTATTATTCACTATAATCTTTTAAGTTACATAATAATATATTCTTTATATATATCGTAGCCATATAACGACAGTTCATGAACTGTCCAGACATTTCGTGAACTGCAGCCACCGTAATGATTTCGTATTATAGCCAGTTGCTAGACAGATGTCGTAAAACTAAATTCGTTACGTCAAATGCAAAATATGTGTTGCTTTTCCGGAACTGCCAGAAATGACTGGACATAATATGTCATAATACGAAATCAATATGACATGTGGATATGTATGGACGGCTCATGAAATATCCAATTATACTATGTGGCTATGACATATATACTTATTTCTGTTTCTTTATATATTATTGTAAATACCAGACAGTAACGGATCGATGTCTTAAAAACAACAGACAATCATGGTTAGTTGTCGAGCGTCTAATAATCAATATCTGTCTTCTGTCATTTGAACTAAATCTATAGACATGTTTAGAACAAAGTTTTGAATAATGGTTTAGAATCATTGAGATCCTAAAATGCCACGCTGACATCTGGCGGTTTATCTAGAGTCTAGATCTCTAGACAATACTGTCAATTAAGGTTATTGGGCCACGAACGCAATGAAACGATAAATGTGCATTTTTTGTATCTTATTTATAAATATTCATTGCATCTAATGGAATTTTTTAAAAAATAATGGACATATATAGTTTTTGAGTAATTAGTTATTGAAAATGTGATCTTTAGTAAATGTTTAATGAGGAAACTCGCTGGAAGTGCCCATTTTTTACTAGTTTAACTACAATTGGGAAAAGATAGAAATATAAAAAACTTAAAATTCAAAAATTTAACTTAGATGTAAAAATTTTAAACTAAAACACTAATAATTGTTCCTTCGTAAAAATATTTATTTTAAGTATTGCAAAATTATCGATATCACTGTTAGCCATATCTGAAACATTGGGTAAATTCGGTTTTGCGCTCAGATAGATCCGAGAGGAGGATTGGATCTTTCAGAGCATGTAAAATATTAATGTAAATTCGAACGCATTAGAGCTCTTAGATCGATCTGAGCGCGAAACCGAACTTACCCTTTGTCAGTCTCTTGCATATATTTAATAAAGATACAAAGTATATGGACAAAAACTGGCGAATGGTAGCGAAAACACCTTCTTTCTCTTGACGTACTGTTTAGGTTATGAGCATGCCCGAGTACATTGTTCTTGACCAATAGAATATTTCGGATGAAACTGTCACTTTAAACTAGGCACGAGCAACCTTTTCCCGCGTTTTATTTACTTTAAGTTAATATTTGAAAGTTATATTTAATAATTAATTTTCTATTATTTAAATATTAAAAAAATTAAATAATGAAATATGACGTGTAGTATTTAAATCAAAAAATAATTTCTGAAGTCTTAATATTTTTTTATTGCATATTGCATAAAAATACGGACACTAGTGATACCAGCCCAATAACCTTAAGACGCAACATTGGCGAGTTTTGTTTACCTGATAGTTATGGTGCATACTGGTAAATTATCGCTTGTCAGTGCGTTGTGTGCGGAATGTAAACACCTTGTGATGTAAACATAGTCACACATAGTTGTGTGGGTGGGCTGTGTAATGCAATTTAATGATTTTTCTGCTTTGTCCATTTAAAACTTATTTTTCACTCTAGATTTATATGCCATTGTTAATTTTTCTCAGACTGGTACATGTAAATACTCTAAACAATTGACACTCTGTGAATGCTATCAGTCACAATCTACTACGTATACATAACTCACCTTCATGGCAATGTTAGACAAGCTGTGCTATCGAACAAATTATTTATGTGACACTACAAAGTTACTGGAGTCATAACAATCAAAAACAACTTACAGGGTTCATTTTCCCTCCTACTTTTCCTACTAAAAAGTAGGAAGGTAGGAAAACTCCTACTTTTGGATAAAATCTCCTACTTCTCCTATTTTTTGGACATTTTCAGTGATTTCCATGCATTTTTACATAAAATGTTTTGCAAGTTTGCACGATCATCTATCTTCTTCCTAAGATGAAGTCCACCATTCCATATTATGAAGTGAAGAAATGTTATGTTTTACCATACCTCATCCAGGGTATTAGCTGATTTGTGTTATTTTAATTTATTAAATCTACTGAGTTTTATTTTTATGTATAGTTATGTAATAATCTATTTAAACAAGGTGTTGCAGTATTTGTTCTATTAACTTGCTTTTATGAATTAATTTACCTTTTACAAGTATTCTACTTCTGTTATTTTTATTCATATAAAGCATTATTTAAAAACTAGAAGCACATCTCAGCTAACACCTTAACCGGCCAATCGGTTGGGGACATTATATAAAACAATATAAAATGTGTTAAAGTAATTTTTATCCTAATTTACAGCTTACGAAAACCTCCTACTTTTTGGCCAAAAACCTCCTACTTCTCCTACTATTTAAACCAAGAAACTCAGTAGGAACCCTGAACTTAGTGTTGCCATCTTCATTTCATTTTGAATAACAATAATATCTGTTCACTTACTAAATACATCTAAATGTATATAATTGTTGGTGATACTGCAATGCCTCGTGATGTAATGTTGCAAATTATAATTTGTAACAAAACAATACGGCGCACGGTGTTCACTCAATAATTTTGAGTGAGCACCGGGCGCCGTATTGTTTTGTACGATTTTAAAGCCCCTCTAATTGGCTAATTAATACGAGCACTACGATTCATTATATTTATAATTATGCGTCTGTGAAATTGTAGGTCACGCCTGTACGAAATTTTTAATACTTCAAGCGGAATTGCACTATCACTGACGATACACCATTATGTAGATAGAATGTCATAATGAACATGAGAAATTGTGCTGCTCCCAGAAAAAAAAATCTGGAAAACGGTTGATCTGTGGATCAACCCTAAAACTTCCCGCAATAAAAATTTTTACCCCTTTATACACCCCTTAAAATTAGTCAAAAAAATTGTAAGTCCAGTCGTGTCGAACCGATTTTTTTTAAATTTTAGTAGCACATTTTAATCGTTACTAAAGGATTAAATTTCAATTTGGAAACGATTCTGACATTTTTTTCGGTATCTTTGGGCCCAAAAACATTTCAACCCCTAAAAACCACCCTTAACATGGTCTGATTGACTCCAAAATCTAATCAGATCTAAGTCTCAATAACCCCTTTCGAATGCCGCAAACTCGATCTCAATCGGTTGATTCATTCTAATGATACCGTACGACACACACACACACACGGACGGACGTCCATCCAAAAATAGTCAGAATAGCTTCCTAGGAGCCCAAAACGTCGAGATCTGGTGAAAACTCGATTTTCGAAAATCTGACCGAAACCAATAACTTCCCGTTTTTTTTAAAATTTTCAATGGCGGGAAGTTTAAAATCTGGACTCGCGCCTGAAATTACTGTCTAGTATACAGTGCTGACTGTTAAAAACTGTTTTTCAGTAGGTTTATTGAATTATTTATACAATAAGGATTATGGTTGGTGTTAAAACAAACAAAATAACTCAGTGTTATTATCTTCAGTTCGTTTAGGATCTCAGTATGTTAAATTCTATTCCACTCAACGTGAATTACAGTTTTTAATTGATCACACATATTATTATTTTTAATAATGACTATTATTATTACACAATAATTAGGTAATATTGCATCTTTTGTTGTATGTATTATGTACAGACATATCTTATATGGACTGATGTTCTAATAAAATTTTTGCTTTTTCTTTTACATATTTAGTGAATCCTAATCTTAACTACAATGTATAAAATACTCGTATCTGCCCTTCACACAAAAACTCTCCAACATTGAGGTCTGGCGTCATAAAATTTTCACAGTTAAGGCTTGATAGGTACGGTCACCCTCCAGGCGCAATCCGCTCACAGTCTGGTCAAATATTCTTCAATTCGTTTAAATTGAAACATTCATACTTGTCATTCACGCTCTGGTCACGTCTCACTCCACTCATTGGACGATCATATTTGAAAGGAGTGAGTAATTGTATTAAATAATTATAAATTCGAGTGAACGAGCGAAGCGAGTGCACCCGGGCGAAGCTGGAGGGGGCATCTAGGAATACCTACATAAAATGTTCTACAAATTAAAGGTGCTTGATGCTTGCTACTTATTAAGCACGTAAGCATTATAAATTACTTAATAAGCATTCTACAAGCTTATTAAGCAATTTATAATGTTTACCTGCTTAATAAGTAGCAAGTCTTTATGCAAGTGCTCTAAGCATCGAGCATCTGTTTTACAAAGTGCTTTAAGCATTGTTGCAAGCACAAAGTTTTCAGCACTGGCCAACTTTACTACTGACGTCTGACCTACTTTTAATAGAGTAAATAACCCTGTTCAATTTTTTGCAAACCGAGTTTTCTGATCCGGGCACTTCCTTTCCGCTGGTTCTGATTTTTTTTAATATTTAAAAAAAGTTATATCCAGTTATGTATGTCCACATATTATATAGAGCATATGCACATATACAAGAGATTATCACTTGGGAGTGGTTCCCCCATATAAGGTACCTGGCCAGTATCGTTGATTTATGTACTCAATGCCAGTATCATGACGCCAGATAGCCTAGGACACATTCTGGATCAAGACGAACGACACATCATTTGTTGTAATCGATTCAGTAGTTTAGGCTATACGAGATAGAGTAGTATCCAAGGGCGTCGCCAGCTTATGACTAAGGGGGGGAGCAATGGGGCAATATTATGGAGGATAAAAAATATGAACGCCGAGAGCATGAAGCGTTACACTTTGGAAGTCTTTGCCTCGATGACGATTGTAATAAGAACGGTTCTAATATCAATGTATAAAACTTCACAAGCCCTCGACAGCACAATAACTAAATCAAACTTTTAAACACAGTAATAATTATTTATTTTAACAAAAATAATTTTAATTAAAACATAACCTGCGGGGATTTTTTGCAAAACTTTCAACCACTTTATCATTAAAATTATTTAGGTTTTTATTTATTATAGCTCTGTGTACACTTATCATGGCCAGACCATTAAGGTACATTTGATCTCTAGGGGGGGGGAGGGGGCAACTGCCTCCCCCCTGCCCCCCTTTGGCGACGCCCTTGGTAGTATCATTTAGAGGAGATAGTAGCTTCATTTCTGTGCACAGACGAGTTTCGGGTCTATGTTTTCTAACAAGGGGTAGTCAATGGTGCGTCTCGACTGGCGATGAACAACTGAATGGCCATATTCATAGGACCACCCCTTGTTAGAAAACAGACCCGTCCGAGTTGAAACTTTTTTGTGCTCTAAACGATACTACTCTACAAAAGTATCTCACATGCATACATACATAGCTTGTGAGATTCATAACCCTTCCTTTTGGCTTTGCCGTAGACTGTAGTCTGTTAAAAATATCCATGAGCAGAGGTGGGATTCAAACCCACGACAGTCTGATCCAAATGGGTAAATATTCAAACGAACGAGCATAGCGAGTGAGTAAAGTATTAATAAAATTCGAGCGAACGAGCAAAGCGAGTGAGTAAAGTATTAATAAAATTTGAGCAAACGAGCAAAGCGAGTGAGTAATGTGTTATTAATATCCGAGCGAAGCGAGTGAGTAATGTATTAATAAAATTCGAGCGAACGAGCGAAGCGAGTGGGTGCCTACTTAATAAAAATCTAACAACTGACGTAGGGTGGACGCACACAGAAAGATCAAAACTGTTTTAGTTAAAAACATTTTTGTTTTAAATGAAAACGTTTTTGTGTCTACAAGAAACATTTTATTGCCGGTCGGTACACAGAAAGAGCAAAGTCAGTCAAAAACGTTATTATTTTGTCAGTATTAAAAAAGATGTCGGCTGACAACGATGAATCGGTTGAGATTGCACTAATTTTGTGGGATAATTAGTTTCTCTGCGTCCACTTCCATAATAAAAATCTGGCAAGTTCCCGATTACGATCTATATATATATATATTATACTAGCCGTTACCCGTGGCTTCGCCCACGTATTTTTTGATTTATGATGTATTATCCCCCGCGAAAAATTCTCCTCCTGCGAAGCGAAGCCGGGCTGGTGGTGTTTATTCGCTCGAATTTTATAATACATAACTCTCTCGCTTCGCTCGTTCGCTCGGATTTTATTAATACATTACTCACTCGCTTCGCTCGTTCGCTCGAATGTTAATAATACATTACACACTCGCTTCGCTCGTTCGTTTGAATATTAATAATACAATACTCACTCGCTTCGCTCGTTCGCTCGAATTTTATTAATAGATTACTCACTCGCTTCGCTCGTTCGCTTGAATATTAATAATACATAACTCACTCGCTTCGCTCGTTCGATCGAATTTTATTAATACATTATTGCTCACCTACGTTATATAAGGAACTCCTGTGCAAAATTTCATGCTTCTAACTTCAAAAATGATGAACTTCCATACAAACTTTCATCCCCTATTTAACCCCTTTAAGGGATGAATTTTCAAAAATCCTTTCTTATTACTCATCTACGTCATATAAGGAACTAATGTGCAAAATGTCATGCTTCTAGCTTTAAAAATGACGAACTTCCATACAAACTTTCATCCCCTTTTTAGCTCCTTTAGGGGATGCATTTTCAAAAAAAAATTTCTTAGTGCTCATCTACGTTATATAAGAAACTCCTGTGCAAAATTTCATGCTTCTAACTTCAAAAACGACGAATTTCCATACAAACTTTCATCCCCTATTTAACCCCCTTAGGGGCTGAATTTCGAAAAATCCTTTCTTAGTGGGTGCCTACGTCACAAAAGGAACCTACTGTCCAAATTTCAAGTTTATATCTTCAGCGGTTTGACCTGGGCGTTGTCTGTCAGTCAATCAGTCAGTCAGTCAGTCAGTAACGGAACTGTTTTATATATATAGATAAAACAGTTCCGTTACTGACTGATTGATTGACTGACAGACAACGCCCAGGTCAAACCGCTAAAGATATAAACTTGAAATTTGGACAGTAGGTTCCTTTTATGACGTAGGCAACCACTAAGAAAGGATTTTTCGAAATTCAACCTCTAAGGGGGTTAAATAGGGGATGAAAGTTTGTATGGAAATTCGTCATTTTTGACGTTAGAAGCATGCATTTTTGCATAGGAGTTTATTATATAACGTAGTTGAGTACTAAGAAAGTTTTTTTTTGAAAATTCATCCCCTAAGGGGGCTAAAAAGGGGATGAAAGTTTGTATGGAATTTCGTCATTTTTGAAGTTAGAAGCATAACATTTCGCACAGGAGTTCCTTATATTACGTAGGTGAGCAATAAGAAAGGTTTTTTAAAAATTCGTCCTCTAAGGGGGTTAAATAGGGGATGAAGGTTTGTATGGAAGTTCGTCATTTTTTAAGTTAGAAGCATGAAATTTTGCACAGGAGTTCCTTATTTAACTTAGATGAGTAATAAGAAAGGATTTTTGAAAATTAATCCCTTAAAGGGGTTAAATAGGGGATGAAAGTTTGTATAGAAGTTCATCATTTTTGAAGTTGAAGCATGAAATTTTGCACAGGAGTTCCTTATATAACGTAGGTGAGCAATAATGTATTAATAAAATTCGATCGGACGAGCGAAGCGAGTGAGTAATGTATTATTAATATTCGAGTGAATGAGCGAAACGAGTGAGTAATGTATTAATAAAATTCGAGCGAAGTGAGTGAGTAATGTATAATTAATATTCAAACGAACGAGCGAAGCGAGTGTGTAATGTATTAATAAAATTCAAGCGAACGAGCAAAGCGAGTGAGTTATGTATTATAAAATTCGAGCAATAAACACCACCAGCCCGGCTTCGCTTCGCAGGAGGAGAATTTTTCGCGGGGGGGATAATAAATCATAAATCGAAAAATACGTGAGCGAAGCCACGGGTAACGGCTAGTCTTCCTATATAATAACATTATTCTTTAATAGCCTTTTAAATGTTTAATCAATTTCAACAATCGTTATGTTTTGTGGTAAGACTGGTAAGTAGGTACTGAGTTATGAGTGATATAATAAAGTAGGTAAATGTAAAAACATGATTTAAAACAGAAAGTTGAAAAGAAGAGAATCAACACTTGTAACAATAGTAAGGTTATCGAAGGTCAAGGCGAATGATGTCATTGTATTTTCCTTTATAACTATATCAGGTTTCGAACTTCAGCTAACATTTATCGATATCCACATACTGAAGTTACACAGTTGTATAGTACCTATATGATTTATTTTCAATTTCAAGGTCATTAACAAATAAGATGAAGTAATGATAATAATTTTTTGTGTCAACTTTTTATAAACTAATTCGATAAGTGTTTAATAATTATATGTTCCATCGATGTCCATGTTTGTAAGAAATTATATTATTATGACTTATGACGCATGTCAAAATTTGATATACTGGGTGTACTGAAGAAAATAAATAAAATCTTTATCTGTAGGTACTAGCCCGACTAGGTAGTTTATAAAGTCAGTAGAAACCAGAGACAACCAATCGTTATCGCTTGTAATCACTAATGTTTCACCACGCGTTCGCTCGCGTTAATTACAGTTATGTCAAAAACCTTTTCCTAATCCGATCGTAGGCCTTGGCTCTTGCTCATTAAGAATGGACTTTCCTCACTATAGAATCGACCAACTCACTAAGAATCGACCTTGCCACTGAGGTAACACATACTGTGGAAACCAATGCTTTCCCTCAGGGGAAACATTGGAATGTATGATACATTTTTAGAGTGTTGGGTCTCCAAGTCACTATATGAATATTATGAAGTATTAGAAATACTTTATATTATGTCCGTCTTGTGACTTCTTGTGAATTTACACTACGCGTTTCAGCAACGAGTTGCCATCTTCAGGTGAAGATGGCAACTCGTTGCTGAAACGCGTAGTGTAAATTCACAAGAAGTCACAAGACGGACATAATATAAAGTATATTGCCATCTTCAGGTGAAGATGGCAACTCGTTGCTGAAACGCGTAGAGTAAATTCTCAAGAAGTCACAAGACGGACATAATACAAGGTATTTCTAATGCTTCATAATATTGGAATGTAGTTTGCATTCCAATGTTTTGTGGGAATTAGAACTCCCAGGGACTCGAGCTCGTACCAGTCGGTGTGTGTATGCCGGCTGGCGGATTCTAATACACAAATGAATTTTTCTAATGACATGAGTTGTCGACGCGTCGATAATCTACAATAAATTAAATACAAATGTTTATACAAAATTGAAGCCAGGTTTGACGTCACAGGGCCGAGTAAACATGTCGGCAAAACACGGGATGGATTGGGAATATTATTCTCTTCTTCTTCACCTCACATATAAAATGAGGGCCGAGTTACAATGGCAACTGACTTCACTTTTAAATGCTTATAATCCCTCTATATCTTTTACCTCAGTGAACCTTCCTCACTAAGAATTGACCATTCTAACTAAGAATTGATTTTGCTCACTAAGAATCGACCTTTCCCACTATAAGAATCGCTCATCCTCACAAAGAATCGCCCTAGCTTACTAAGAATCGACCTTGCTCACTAAGAATTGATCTTGCTCACTAAGAAAACATTTTTTTATTCCATTTGTATAATCTAGGTAGGTACACATATAAATTTATATCTACAATATATTGAATACTCCTACCCAACTCGGCAGAAGCCTGTGCTAAGAATCGACCTACCTAACGAAGATTTGACCTTCGTCACTAAGAATCGATCTTACTCACTAAGAATTAACCGACCTTGCTCACTAAAAATCGACCTTTCTCAATAAGAATCGACCTTGCTCACTATAAGAATCGACCAACTCTCTGTGAATAGACCTTGGTCACTAAGAATCGACCTTGCTCACGAAGAATCGACTTTGATTGCTAAGAATCGACCTAGCTCACTAAAAATCGCTCTTCCTTTTTTACATGTTAAACATCCTATACCAAAATTTGGTTTCGATACGCTTAGCCGTTTGGCCTGTATCATGCTCACAGACGAACAGACTTTTTCCAAAAATATGTTTTCTGGACTCCGATGACCTCGAAACGAAAAAAATATTGTAAAACCAGCGGGCCGGTCCGGCTTCGTCCGGATGCTATGAATTTTTGATTTTATCTCCCCCGCGAGAAATTCTTCCACTGCGAGGCGAAGCTGGGCTGATGATGTTTATAATTAATTACTAGGATTCCGCCCAAGGCCGACGTTAGGGGGCGGGGTAAGCGGGGCAAAAATACCCCGGGTTCGGATCCCCGAAGGGGGCCTACGCTAAAATGCAAAAAAATGCAGAGTTACGTTTTGTTTATCCCACAGAAATTATCTCCCCCCCAGCGAGAAATTCTCCCCCTGAAAAGCGAAGCCGGGTGGTGGTGTTTAGTAAGATTCTGCCAATACGCTAATTTTTTCCGACTTAATCGACAAAATATATCATCATAACATTAGTTAATTTGCACAAAATATTCAACTATATTATAGGTAGGCACTAATATTATAAAGAGGAAAAGTTTGTATGTTGTAAGTATGTATAATAATCTCTGGAACTACTCAAATGATTTTTGTCGAGCGTCTATAATTCACAATTCATTCATTCAAATGATTCTAAAAATTCTTTCACTAATAGAAAGCTACACTATCTCTGATTCCTGAGTGATATAGGTAGGCTATATTTTATTTTGATAAATTTCTTGCGGGGGGAATCATTTCTGTGGGGTAGTAACAAAACGTAACTCTGAAATTCTTTTGCATTTTAGCGTATTGGCGGAATCCTACTAATATTATAAACACCACCAGCCCGACTTCGCTTCGCAGGGCGAGAATTTCGCGCGGGGGATAATAAATCATAAATTCTTCGCGCCCGGGTGACGCCGGACAGGACCGCTAGTAAATTATAATATACCTAAACCTTCGTCGTGAATCTGTCTGTCTATTGGTGAAAACCGAATGAAAATCCCCACAGTAGTTTTTGAGATAAGTGCGAACATAATACATTAATACAGTCAGTGGTATCATATGCAATTTTAATATGGGGTCATTCGCCACATGCAAATCGAGTGTTTGGTCTACAAAGGAGAGCGCTACGTATAATTCATTCTTTAGCTTACAGACAGGACTGTAAAGAATATTTTGCAATCTCTAAAATTTTGACTGTGCCGTCGATTTACATTCTTCAATGCATTATGTACGTAAAATTAAACTTAACTGAATTTAAAATTAACAATAATTTTCATTCACATAACACTAGATCCAACATGGACATACATATCGAATTTCATCGTATCCAAAAAATAAAGACAGGTATAACCCACTATGGACCAAAATTATTCAATGTTCTACCACAGTCTGTTAGAGATTTGCCAGTTAACCAGTTTAAGGAACAGATAAAAAACTACCTTACAAAAAATAGTTTTTATTCCATCGAGGAATTTTTGAATAAAAAATTTATATAAAAATTTTTAAATGTTTTTTAGAAGAAAAATGTCATTTTATATTAAAGATTTTAATTAAGAGAGAACTTGCTCAAAAATAATTTTATAAAATTTTAAATGTATTTAATGTGACTTGTGTAAACTATATTATAGTGTAAGCACCAATAAATCATCTATCTATCTATCTATCTATAGACAGACACGGCGGGGGACTTTAATTTATAATATGTAGTGATTGCGAAAAGTAAATTTTGACCCAAATTAGTACCATACCCCACTTGTGGAGTTGGAATGGTAAAAGAACTCTAGTATTTGGCATCTCAGGTAATTCCCGAGTTGCTGGTATTTTGAAGTGGCTCTGACGATGCAATCGTCGCCATTGCAATTTCTGCAATGCTGTGTGATCAAAGAGAATCTGGTGTTACGAATTTCCCACTGGCAATATTTAAACTTTAAAGTGATATAATGATATATTAATTAATTACACAATGGAAGGATGCTAAGTTTGCATTTTAATCAATTTAAATCACAAACGACCGTATTATGTTTTATTTTAGGGTATTTCATTGCACAAAGGAAGTAATAACAAACGAATTTTTATAGTTAGAATATTCAGATATGTTAACAGAATATGTAGTCCACAAAGTCAGGACAATCATTCATAAAATATTTGTGACCAAAAAGCGAAATCGCGTATGTTAATTTCCTGTTATTTTTAAGAGTTTTGTAGCAAAATTCTAAAGAAACCGAATTCTTATGACACTCCGTCCGTCCGTCTGTCACAGGCCTGAAATTTCTAAACGGATAGTCGCAGGAAGCCTATAAAATGAAAATAAAATAAGTATTTTTTTTTGTTTGGCATGTTTCATATTGTTGGAAATGACACATTGAATATGCTAATTTATTTTTTTTAAACGAAGAAATAAACAGTGCATCGTGCCGGATATAGTAGATATTAATTATTTTCTCACTTTTTAAAGATTTGCTTTTCTTGTCAGGGCTTTTATTTAAATTTCTAATTTAATTTTTATTTCATACTTTTTAAACTAAGTACCTAATCAAATTCTGAATATTTGAGGTCAAACTCAATTTTCTAGCTGTAATAGTGGCCGAGACTGAGAGCTGAAGATCTTGGAAACGGCTAAACCCATTTCGATGAAACAATACTAAGAACCATCTCGCAAATACCAGCTTTTAAACAAACAAAATTGCATTGAAATCGGTCCATCCGTTTGGGAGCTACAATGCCACAGATAGAATTTAGTGATGTGCCGGATCGTTAAAAATGTATATTTGGTCTCAAGATCCGCGAATACGGATACGGATCTTAACTTTCTTAGAGTACGCGGCGGTATATACTAAATATTGCACATCGACCTTTGGAAAAAGACTATCTGTTATGAGAAAAAGTTATTGACCACGATATTAAAAAATAAAAAATAATCTGAATGGAATTTAACTGTTTTTCATTATTACCTAATTACCTATATATATAAAATTTTATCTATGAATTGAAGATTGATAAGGTAAAAGATCCGTAAAAGATCCGCCAAAAAACTAACGGATACGGATACGGATCTTTCTTTTCCCTCGGATATCCGCGGATACGGATCGGATACGGATATCCGGCACATCACTAAGATAGATACACAGACAGACAAAGGCTTTAAACTTATAATACCCCTCTTTTTGTCGGGGATTAAAAACGTTTCATCTCTACATAGTACATATAATTCTAAACTTATATTGCAATTGAAACGAAAGAGACTGCACTGTCGATTACACACATATTGTTCACTCGAGAGTCGTGAAGGCCAAGTCAAATGAAAATCATTTATCAATGTTAGCGACGCTCTTGTCGTAGGAACTGTCGATGCATTCACCAATTAACTGGATGATTAAATCGTCACTATTGTTACCATAAATTCGATGTAGGCGGTTTTTCTTTCTGGCCACTAATATAATGTATTATATTAAGCGGACGTACGGAAAATTAAGCTGTAAATAGTTCACAATAATCTGGTATAAGTATATGACCTTATCAATATTGTCAGTACGTTTAATTGCGGAACGATTATGACAGCCATTTAAAAACGGATTGTATACACAGGGTGCATTAGAAAGTTTTTGAAAAAAAAATTGTTTATAAAACAGTAAATACAAAAAGTGCCGTTGCTCAATTGGTGATGGTACGAAATTCCGGTAAGGGTTACTGTTACCGAAAAATAACTGTTATAAAAATATTGTTGTAATTGGCAATGGCCCAGGCACGTATTTAAGGTTTTTACCTTGAAAAAAATTATGTAAACCTGAATTTTTGTTTAGTGACTAATCCAACGTCCAGGATTTCCAGGCCGTAGCCCTGGAATTTTAGACAAAATTTGATCAAAACCCAGAAATAAATAGTTTGTAAGTATCTCTAAATTGACGCAAATGCTGTATGCAGTGTGGAGAACATTACCTACACTAAAAGTCTGGTATCATTAACAAACTCTTATTTTTTAATAAGATTATTGGTAACCGGTTAAATAAACAGTAACACTTAAAACTTAATAAAAGTAACCGTTTCGAAATCGCTACTAAACAACATACCACATCCTGATATAGTTCTGAGAACAATCAGAGAGCTGGACTTTTCAGAAAGAATATTTCCAACGTATCGATTGTGAGAAAATATTCAACTGATGGCCGAAAAGATAAACAAGAAAATAACTCGCCCATATTTTATTGAACACAACATTATTGCGGGTAAAGTCGGGACTATTATGACCGATATTAATTAAAAAATTGTTTATTTAATGTAGATTATAGTCTATAGACGCTCGACAACTAATGTTATTAGCGTCTAATTACGTCAAATTAAATTAATCTACATCACAAAACATCAATGAGCGGAGGTGTGAATTGAACCAGCGACAGTTTAATTCAAAGGCCAGCACGCTAACCGTTACACCAAGCTGTCTTTAATTAGGCAATGTTATCAACACTGAAATTTAAAATAGTGACGGGACCTGTCTGCAATTTCTTGGTTTTCGGGTATTTTGTATACCTAAATGGAAAAATGCGTTTCCAAAATTTTTGTCACTTTTTGGCATATCATACACAGCGTACTTAAGAAGTCAGTTAAGTTTGTAGAAAAGAATCTAAATTGGCAAGCGACTAAACTACGCATTGTAAAACCACTAAAAAGTAAAAAATAAAAAACTTATTAACAAAAAAAAACCTCCTTAAAAAAGCCACTAAAAAAGGAAAATAATAAAACTTTGAGGTCTGCGCTAATTTAATAAAATATGAAGTCGGTTAAAAAGTGCCAATTTAATTAATATCTTCTTTTTAATCGACTTCGTATTTTATTAAATTGGCGCAGACCTCAAAGTTTTATTATTTTTCTCTTTTTAGTGGCTTTTTGAAGGAGGTTTTTTCTTTGTTAAAGTGTTTTTTATGTATGATACTTAGCAGACACGAGAAGTACTCGAAATATTTTGAATATTATACTTTACTCAAGTACGAAATTTTTTTAAACATTTGCTCCAGTGGAGCGATTGTGTTCTTTTGCAACCATTGAAAATATTCCGAAAAGAAGCGCCTTTGCGTTCAAAATACAAGTTTTATAAAAAGGTGTAGTGTATAAATCAAAATGCAGGGAAATATCTTCTTAATTTATGTTCTTGTTTATAAAAGTTTTGTTGTCCTTTTTTACTTTTTATAGCTGGGTATGTAATATACAAAAATAATATACATGGTGTTAATTAAGTATGTGCACAAACTTTAAGAAATTAATCTATTATTGATTTTAAGACGAAACCTCATATAAGTAGGTATGGGTGTGCAACGGCTCTTTTTTTTAGATACAGGGTGTTAAAAGACTACCCTCATGTACGCCCATGGTTGAATTAAATACACTATAATTGGTGCCGTTCTAACGTACGGTCTACCTGTTTCCCTAGTAAACCATTAACCCATCAAATCAAAATTGTAATTAGTGATAGCTTATAAAAGGTTTATATTTTGGAAAAATGTATCAGTTACTGAATTTGATTCGTTACTTTAACACCATGCTGACCAAAGAGTTCTACAACAAAGTTTCTTTTCCGAAGATACCGTCACCGCGTTCCTTCGGGATCATAATCTCCTGCATCCGATGTGGAAGCGAAATGGTGGAGAAAAGACGAAGAGACAGAGGAGGAGAATTTCACCCAATTTGGAGATGTCCCAAGAAGGGATGTCAGACGTCGAGATCCGTCCGAGCCGGTAACAGATTTTTCTTTTTTACGGATGTAAACGAAAAATTACAATGTAATATAAATAAATAACTCAGCATGAAAGTTTATCGTTCCTTATAATTTTCATTCCTTTTCGAAGTTTCAGGGCACCGGTAGACCGCAGGTATAAGTAGACAGTACATTGTAACAGTGGAAGCATCGGTAGACCGCACGTTAAAACGGCACCAAATAATGTAATATAGGTACTTACTAAATCTAATTTTTTTTCGAATGTTAACACTCTGTATCTGGAAAACAGAACCGTTGCGGACCCATACTTATATGACGGTTTTGTCTTAAAATCAATCATAGATTAATTCGTTAAAGTTTGTGCACGTACTTAATTAAAACCCGTATAATGCTGTAATTAATATATACTTTCGTTATTTATATATTTTGTTTATTCAACACGTGCAAGCTTTTAGTGATCAAAATGGTCGATTCTTAGTGACATAGGTCTATTCTTAGTGATCAATATGGTCGATTCTTAGTGATCTAGGTCGATTCTTAGTGATCTAGGTCGATTCTTAGTGATCAATATGGTCGATTCTTAGTGATTTAGGTCGATTCTTAGTGATCAATATGGTCGATTCTTAATGATCTAGGTCGATTTTTAGTGATCAATATGGTCGATTCTTAGTGATCTAGGTCGATTCTTAGTGATCAATATGATCGATTCTTAATGATCAATATGGTCGATTTTTAGTAATCAATATGGTCGATTCTTAGTGATCAATATGGTCGATTCTTAGTGATCTAAGTCGATTCTTAGTGATCAATATGGTCGATTCTTAGTAACTTAGGTCGATTCTTAGAGATCAATATCATCGATTCTTAGAGATCAATATGGTCGATTCTTAGTGATCTAGGTCGATTCTTAGTGATCAATATGGTTGATTCTTAGTGATCAATATGCAGGTCGATTCTTAGTGATCTAGATCGATTCTTAGTGTTTTTCTTTAGTGTTTTTTCATATCTATTTTGCGGACCTTAAATGGCCGTTTATTGACTAGTGACCATTAGGTATGTAACGCTTTTCATTATAGCACTGAAAAGCGTTACATAATGCTTTTTAATTGAATTAATGTCTAGACATTTATTCAATTATAGTCTAAAACCATGTATGTGTTGAATAAAGTATAGTGTGCAACGCGTGAGCTTAATCTTTATGCGTCAGGCCCGATGTTTTCAGCACTCGTAGGCGGCTCGTGATGCTGAAAACATCGCGCCTAACGTATAATTTATAAAGATGTATTTAGCACACTAGTTACACAATATATATCTACTATTAAATTCTATATCTATATACCTACAAAGTATCCACAAAAGTATAAAAAATAATGAATAGGTACACTTTATTCAAAATAGTTTTATTGTTAGGTATTTAGTTATCGAGTAATTTCGAATACTTTTTGTTTACAGTAAGTAATAAAAGTGGCGAATGTCAACAATCACCGGTGAATGTCAACATGTACCAAATACGTTGGTGAGGGTCCGAACAATTATTTGCATTATATAATACTAGCGGTCTCGTCCGGCTTCGCCCGGGTGCAATACACTATTCACTCGCTACATTCGTTTGCTATATATATATATATAAACCTTCCGTGAAAAATTATCTAACTGATGGTGAAAACCGCATCAAAATCCACTTCGTGGTTTAGGAGGAGTTAGCGGTTGAACAGACAGACACGAAAAGCGACTTCAATTTATATTATGTAGAGAAAGATGTTATTCGGACATTCGCCAGTGTACTTATATTATAACTATGTCAACATTCACCGATCGGCAATGTTGAATGTTGATAGCAAAGTGGTCGGAAGGTCTTTTAATACTCTTTCATTTGATATGCCACTCATCTTATTATTTTTTACCGGGGGGCTTTTAGCAAAAAAATCTATTTTCAAAGGGGTGGCGAAGGTCCCCCGCTAGGATGGCGGATGCTAACCCATATATTTTGTGTAAGGACTTTAAAGCTCTTTCATTTGATATGCTACTCATCTTATTATTTTTTACCGGAGGGCTTTTGGAAAAAAATTCTATTTTCAAAGGGGCAACTGAGGTCCCCTGCCAGGATGGGGGAATGGCAAATTATATTTTTTGTGTAAAGTTTTTAACGATCTTTCATATGATATTATGCTACTCATCTTATTATGTTATACCGGGGAGTTTCACACGGTCGGCTCTGGGACTAGTCCTGTAACCCTGCATTTGACCTGATTAATTATCTTTTCAATCTTTCTCATAATAACAATATTCAGATTTAATGTTTGTCTCACCTGCTTCAGCTGTGCTGTAGATATTATGATGATTAATATCCGGCAAAATTAACTTTAATGTTTTAAAAACATTAAAAGAAGATGTTACATAACACTGTCGTGATTGAACACAGTGTTAAAAAAAAGGTTCAGTTATCTGTTAATATTTATTAATTATAATAATTTTATATACAGCTACTAAAGACAGATTAATGTAATATACAATAAATAAATACGTATTATACGAGGGCGCATCAGAAAGATACACAAGGTGTTAAAAAATCGAAGTTTTTCAACACCCTGTAGTATATTGTCCCCTTTCGACTTCGCGTGAAAAGCGTTGAATGTATAAATATAATAAATTAATAAGATATAAGTATAAATGTTAAAATATTACTTTAAATGTAACTTGTTGAATACACAATAAACGTTTCCTGATAGTTCGCAACATTTTGTTTATTGTGTGCGTACTCTCTAATTGGGTTTTAAAAAAAATATTTTTTTTGTCATATATGGAAAGATCATATACTTATACTTAAGTTTTATAAGAAAACAATTTTTTTTATAATAATTAAAAAGTTATATCAAATTGAAAAAACTGTGCTTTTTTGTTTCATCTCTTTCTTTTTGTTTCATGTCTATATTCTTTATCACTATAAATAACAAAGTTACCCGTATAATTGTTAAATATGGTGCCTTGTGTACTGGACCCTGCCATTTTCTCTGATGTATAACAAACACTATAGTGAAAGTCTGATCAAAATCGATTAAATAGTTTTTGAATTAACCCGGAACATAAAAACAAACTGGCAAACTGACGGACAAAAATTCAGAATTGTACATCTAAGTACACTTTAAGGGGGGTGGGATCCTGATCTATGTTACGTACAACAAAAAGTTGGGCTTCATGTGATTTTTTTCTTGATTAAGAAACATTTTTCCGTTATATCAGAGAGAGGGGGTCTGATAATTTGTTACAAGGCTGGGAGGGGAGTTGTAAAAAACTTCAAATATGCGTAACGTAATTTATAGACGGCCCCTTAAAACTTACAATTACAAAGATAGGATTTTAGTTATTTGTATAGACTATAGACTATAGGTATTGCTTATTTAAAAAAACTTATTAATCCTTTCTCGTGTATATTACCTGTAAACTGCACAAAAGAGACAAACACATCCTCACCTACAGTATAAATAGGTCGCGAAACAATGATCAAAGAGCAGTTCGTATTAATTAGTGAACAAACAACTAACCGTGTAAATAATAATTCTATTACTGATTAATTATTGTTCAGCCAACCGCAATTATGCGGTCGCTAATTTTCGTTATTCTGTCCGTACTGTTGACTGTATGGAACGTCGAAACGTTGACAACTTTTGGAAAATCACAACCCACTTCTGAATCGGGAAACGAAGCGTCGGATGCACCTCCGTCTCAAGGACTTTACAGGCTTTATCTTGTGCTTTTTTCGGAGCCGAAGAAACAGAACGATGAACAGACGAATTTGGTCGATTCGAACAATTCGAGGTTCGATAAAGATGAACAATTAACGGCTTTGTTGTTTATTGAGCCTGTGTCGAACGACAGTGCCGATGGACTTTATTTTAAAACGAATACCAGTTCGGAAACGGTACTGCTAGCTGACGAAACTGTAAGTAAAGAAATAAATCATATTAATTCACACTACTATAATGCCTTATTAATAGACTAGCGGTACCCGTCAGGCTTCGCCCGGGTGGTATGAAATTATGAATTAATAGCGGTCACCCGTGGGTCCTCTCACGTATATTTAGTACTTACTCGTATATTGTGAATTTATTATGCCCCCTGCGAAGCGAACTCGGGCTGGTGAAGTTTTAACGGTCGTTTGTGTTTTAATAGCATACAAATAACCATATAAGCTTAAAAAGGCAGTTATTTCGATATTACAGACAGACTGCACCCCATTTCACTCTCGTAGGGGTTGATTTCCGAAAAATCCTTTCTTAGTGCACCTCTACACCCTATCAGGAACATATCTTCCAAATTTTATGTTTCTATCTTCAGTGGCTTGGTCTGGGCGTTGATTAGTCAAAAAATCCTACACCCCCGTTATACCCTCTTAGGGATTGAATTTAAAAAAATGCTCGAACAGGGGTTTGCTTATTTTTAAAGAAGAGTTAGTATGTTGAATTCAGTACCTCTCACCTTAACGATTTGTGAGATATGAACATTTTGTCAAAAAACTGTACACCCCTTTTGACCACTTTAAGGGCTGAATTTCGAAAAATCCCTTCTTAGCGGATGTCTAGGTTCTATAAGGAACCTACCTGGCAAATTTCAAGTTTATAGCTTTAGCGGTTTGGCCAGAGCGTTGGTTAGTCAGAAAATTCTACACCCCCGTTTTTTTGCAAATCTAATCAGGTGTTCATTATAATATGTCGAATGAAATTGGTCCAAAGTCGATATCATTATTAATTATTCTCGAGATATGCGAACTGAAAAAAGAGTGTGTGTCTACTTATGTATGCACGTCAGAAGTTATACTTCTTTGGCGTAACAAAACAAAAATAACTCCAAAAATTTTATCCCGCGTGCTAGTACTAAACGTTTGTAAAAAAGACGATAAAATAATAAAATAAAGATATTAAATAAATTAATTTAATTTAATAAATTATTAATTTATTAAATATATTTATTTATTATATTTATATCTAATTATTTATTAAAAAAAAGCATGTTTGTGTTGAGATTCGAACCCGAGACCTATTGCGTATGACGCGACAGTGCTATCCGTTGGACCACGCATATCTTACATAGCAGTGCTATATAATAGGGTATTATAATCATGAAAAATAATAATGTAAACAGTACAGGTGTTGGAGTACGAACTCATATTTAACGAAAGCGGCATAAACGAGCGTTTGCATAGCAATAACTTTTATTAATGTTATTCAAAACTGAAAACGCTCTAGTCACATTGAGGCTGGTGATAATAGGGTATTATAATAATGAACTTTCGACTAACTTCATGGTGTTAAAACGTAAAAATCCACTCTCATCATTTTTCCATAACGCGCCAAAAGAAGTATAACTTCAAAAGTTCAGGAACGTACGAACGAACGTACGTACACACACACACACACACACACACACACAAACTCCAACAAACACGCATATACACACACACACAGACATCTCTCTAAAAACAGTAGATTTGATCATTTGGACTCTAGGAAGAAGGAACCTCAAATTTCAAAATGTCCAGATATGTCAAAATTTTTCATTCACAAAATCGGACCCATTGCAATAACTCCCAATGGGAAGTTAAAAATAAATCAAAGGTGCTTTGGCCTTTGCTTATCATTTATGTTTTTTATGCAACAAAAATAAATTAGTGTTTATTTTATTTCATTTAATAATTAATCAAAGATCGAATACGATTATGATTTGTTACTAACTTTAATTAATTTTTTTTTTGGTTTGACTTTGACTACCAACAAATCTATACTATTATATTAAATTCTTTGTATGTACCTACGTTTGCTTGTGTGTATGTTGGAAATGATTAACTTAAAATCTATTTGACAGATTTCAATGATTTTTTTAAATGTTCCTTATGATCCCAGAAGTGCTATACCTATTGGTTATGTTTTACTCAACTTTTTAAATTAATTTTTGAGTTAATCAATTAATAAAATTTTTATTGGTTCTCTACTACTAACAAAGCGATAAATTCCTTTGCATTTTAGGGTATTGACGGAAATCTATTAACACCAGCCAGACTTCGCTTCGCAGGGGGAGTGATTCTCGCGGGGGAGAATAAATCATAAATTCTTATTTCCGGAACTACTGAACCGATTTTAAAAATTCTTTCACTAATAGAAAGCTACACCCCCTGAGTGATATAGGCCATATTTTATTTTGATAAATTTCTCGCGGGGGGGGAGGTTAATTCCTGTGGGATAGTAATAGTAACAAAACGTAACTTTGAAATTCTTTCTTTTGCATTTTAGCATATAGGCGGAATCCTACTTTTCTTCGTAGGGGGAAAATTTCTTTCTCGCAGGGAAGAAGGGGGGGGGGTTATAAATCATAAATCCAAATAAAGGTGGGTGAAGCCATGGGTAGCGGTTAATATTAATATAATGAGGATTTTTTTCTCAGAAAGAAAACGAAAATTCACGAAAGAAAAGAGATACATGTCAAAAATGTGAAGAAGGAGTAAAGGGCGGCGGATTCGGCGGAGGAGGAGGCGGAGGCGGTGGATTTGGTGGAGGCGGAGGTTTTGGAGGCGGTGGTGGTGGCGGCGGCGGCTTTGGAGGAGGCGGCGGCTTTGGAGGTGGATTCGGAAGTGGAAAAGGCGGAGGACTCGGTGGGGGCAGTGGGTTTGGAGGAGGGGGAGGCGGCGGAGGAGGCGGCGGAGGAGGCGGCGGTTTTGGAGGCGGAAAAGGAGGTGGATTTGGAAGCGGGGGTGGAAAAGGTGGAGGACTTGGAAGTGGTCAGGGCGGCGGACTCGGAGGCGGCGGACTCGGAGGCGGTGGACTCGGTGGCGGGCTTGGAGGCGGTTTAGGTGGTGGACTAGGCGGAGGAGGTGGAAAAGGCGGTGGTCTTGGGGGCGGTCAAGGCGGTGGACTTGGTCATGGGGGCGGAGGCGGACTAGGAGGAGGACTAGGAGGTGGCCAAGGCGGTTCAGGTAATATATTTTTTCCCTAAAAAATATAATTTATATCTATAAAATATATTTATAAATATTAATATATTTATAAAATAATTAATATTAATACATTTTTCAAAAACCTCTTTATAACGAATTTTCAATCATTGCAAAATATAAATAGAAAGTATTATTTACCTTTACATAACGTATCCTTTCAATTATTCACACTCAATTCAACAATAATTCATGTCTCGACAAGTTCAGACACGTCAAATTTTTCGTAAGACAATCATTGTCGTTTGATGCTAATTGCTAAGTAATGTAAACACTGCTTTTTGTCACTGTTGTTAGTTTTGAAGTTGCAAATGTTGCAATGGCTGAGAAACCTAGCCTTTATATAACAAACCTCATTGTAACAAAATACTTGGTATAACGAATATTTTCTAATTCTCTTCAGTTTTGTAATATCGAGGTTGCACTGTATTAAATGTCTCGGGCGATATCTCATTTATTATGAGCATTAAAAAAAAAGTTTCAAATAATAAAATTTGGATTGGAATAAGAGCACTATTCTTTGAATTTATTTTAATCTATACAGGGTGTACGATGTAGTCATGGTACAACTGACTTGTATTTTTTTATAGAAAATAAAATACTCTGTATATTTTCAGGCCATCTCATTATCCATTCGGAAGCCTACATAAAATTGTCCCATTTTTGAATTTCGGTTGCGACGTTGCCAAAATATTCAAGTTTATCTGCAAAATTTTCGTTATCTACCTACTACTAAAATACACACCAACCACATTTTTCAAGTTGAATCAATTTTTAGCATGTACTACCCTCCAGATAGTTCAGACTTCAGAGTCAAATTTAATTATACAGGGTGTTAGTGGCAACAGTTGGAAAATGCATAACTTTAACTTACCTTAAGTCAATTTTAACTAGCACACCCTGCATATTTTTAGGTATGTGAATAGAGCTCGCTTTCCTCTACACATTTTATACCTAAAAAAAATATATACAGGGTGTGCTACTTAAATTTTTTTTAAGTAGCATACTCTGTATATCTTTAGGTTAAAAATGTGTAGAGGAAAGCGACCTCAATTCATACACCTAAAGATATACTGGGTGTGCTACTTAAAAAAATTGACTTAAGGTAAGTTAAAGTTTTGCATTTTCCAATTATTGCAACTAACAGCCTGTATAATTATGTATTATTATGTATTATGTATAATTATGTGGTTGGTGTGTATTTTAGTAGCACCTAGGTACCTAGATAACGAAAATGTAGAATTTTGCAGAAAAAGTTGAATATTTTGGCAACGACCCAACCGAACTTCAAAAATGGCACCATTTTATGTAGGCCTCCGAATGGACAATGAGATGGCCTGAAAATAAACAGGGTGTTCTGTTTATAAAAATACAAATCAGTTGTACCATGACTACATCATACACCCTGTATATCTAAAAATAATTTTAAAGTATAGTGCTCTTATCCAATCCAACTTTTATTTAAAACTTTATTTTCTAATGCTCATAATAAATGAGATATCGCCAGAGACATTCTTAGTTACTCACCCAGTATATATTTATATTATATAATATTAAAGGTGGTGGACTTGGTCATGGAGGCGGAGGAGGTCTTGGAGGTGGTCATGGAGGCAGTGGAGGACTAGGAGGTGGCCAAGGTGGTTCAGGTAATATATATTTTTCCCTAAAAAAAATTTTTACCTATGCAGTTATTCCAGGGCCGTAGCTAGAGCTGAATTCAAGATAGGGCACTGAAAGTTTAAAGTAGGGCTGAAGCAAAAGAATACAATTTTTTAATTGGATTGCCCACCTCATCTGATGATATCAAATTACAAAAGCAAGAAAACGGTAAATGACAATTTATTCAAAAAAAAAAAAAAAATTAAAAAATACAGAACTTGCCATGTTATCAAATTTCCGAAGAACTTCATTTAGTCCAACGAATTTAATCTTGTTTTTCCAAATGCCAGATAGATCAAGTCTGTCATTCTGTCGTGACAGTCTTTGCGGCTTGTTTATAATTCCTTAAAGTAGGGCACTAGTTGTTTCAAGGTAGGGCATTGCCCCTTAATGCCCCCCCCCCTAGCTACGGCCCTGAATTATTCACACGTGGATAATAAAGCCCCGTATTCATGCATGGTAAACAATTGTTGAGCAACACTGTTGCAGCAACGTGTTTCTGTGTTGCTGGAAATATGTTGCCGGCAACACAACGTGTTGCAGTGTTGCTGGCAGCTTGTTGAGAAGTTGATGGTCAGCTAGCGTGAACATTAGTTTAGCAACAATTATTTACGTGTCAGGACGTGCTTTTAGGAACTTGCTAAACATTGCAGTAATGTGAACTGTGAGTTGATAAAAATATGCTTTTAATTGAATTGTTTCTTTTCTGGCTATTGATGAACCAATCATTCCCAGAAGAAGTTCAAAATCACTGTTAGTCATTCTCGTACAGTTACTAAATTATCCATCTGACATTCTAAGGTCACTCATCAAATTTTCTCTTCGTAACAGATAATTTCGCACCTACCACCTTTTCCTTCTTTTTTTATTTAAGTTAAGTCTATATGCTATAGGTACAGAGAACACAACAGCACTCCTTTGGCAACATCTTAGCGCAGACTGGCAGTGTCACAGTGTGGACAAGAAAGGTTGCTGTAAATTTTGTTTCCAGCAATATTTGAAGTTGCTATCAAAATGTTGACCAACTGTTGCTTAACAATTATTTACCATGAATACGGGGCTTAAAGCTTGTCTATTTTATTGTAAATTATAGACGCGTCGACAACTTAGGTCATTAGCGTCTTAAAGCTTGTCCTGCAGTTGTAATGTCCTGAACTGAATATTGTCCCGGCGTGCTCAGCAAGTTTCTGAAACATTTAAAAGGTTTCTTAAAATTTTGAATCCTTTGGATCGCAATTTTGCCAGTCTTTATTCAGGTATTACGATATAACGATTATATTTTTAGGAGGCTTAGGCGGGTTCGGATCTGGCAGTTCAAGTAATAGTGGAAGTTCAAGCAGCAGTGGAAGTATTGGTGGAAGTGGAGGAATCGGTGGAGGCGGTAAATACAATTTTCAAATTAAATTTATATTATTCAATCGGTTATTGTTATAAAATGTTTCCTAATTTTTTAAGAAGGAATATTATAGACACTGAGGCAAATGTAAATTTTATGGATCAATTAGGAAGCCACTTGATGTTCCGGTTATAGCTTTGGATGAATTATAGTAATTGAATAATCCCGGTATGTCGGGTTTAGAGTGTGGCTCTTAGTCTTGTCTGGTGTTCAGTATCAAAGACACCTAATTTTGATATGTATTTACGTGATAAGAAGCCTAATGAAATTTGATTTTTTCGAAAGCTTATGAAAAAAATTCGACTGATGACCAGTCCTATACTTCCCACCTAGTAAATATTTGCAAAAAATAAACACTCTTTTTTTTATTCTTTGACTAGGCCCAAATAACCTTAGCTGTTGGTGGTCTTTAAAACACAATTTAATTTTTATTCTTTGAAAAAAGCATGGCCCTCTTTTTTGTTTGGTGATCTATTGATGGCTAGCTTAATATAGCAAAAATCATGGTTACCTTGATTTACGTACAATTTTTATTTTTTTTAGTAAAATATTTTTTTTCTCGAAAACTATACATTTTAGAGAAAAAAAATATTTACATTTTTTTCATATTATAACATCTAGAATTCATTTATATTTTTTTTTACCTATGTTAATACGTGACATTGAGGACGTTTTTTTGAATATCTCAGGATCCACTGAACCGATTTGACTCAAAATCTAATCAGATCTAAGTTAAAGGCTGATAAACACAATAGAACAATCGGCATGCCCGTATGTTGTTCCGTTCTTAAGATATCGAAGGCGAAAAATTGACCACATACACACACACACACATACACACATACACACACACATACAGACATCAGTCAGAAAATGATCTTAAACGATTGCTAGGGTCTCAAAACGTGAAAATCTGTTAAAATCTCGAAATATTGTTTTCGGACTGAATCCATTACTTCCCTACCATAGTAGAGGTGGGAAGTAAAAAAGTCAGCGGAAAATGTATGCCATTATGTCATCCATTCAAGTGCGTTCATCAGTCCACCATACTAATTCAAAGTCGACGTTTTTAGCACCATACATTTGGTGATAAGAAGCCGAATAAAACTTAGTTTTTTTGAAAAATTATGAAAAAAAAAATTCAGCGAAAAATATATGCCATACTGATAGAGTGCGGCCATAAAAACACTAGCTCAAAGTCGACCTTTTCAACACCTGTTTTAGGTAATAAGAAGCTGCTCGAAATTTGTTTTTTTTAAAGATTATAAAGAAAAAGTTAGTGTAAAATTCATGTCATACCTATAGACTATAGAGTGTTTCAATATCGCCTTAAGAGGATGTGAAAGTCAGAAATTGACATTAAGAAATTTCAAATGCCTTTTTCTCGAGAACACAACTCTTCACAATATTATTGTTTATCAATTTGTCAATTTATATTCACTGTTATTTATAACTGTTATTTGCCACTGTTATTTTTATTTGTCACTGTTATAAATAACTGTTATTGATCACTGTTATTTATTTATCACTGTTTGCTGATCCACTCTCAACGGAGTTCTAGCTAAGAATACTTATGTTCACTATTTATTTATTACTGTTCGTCCGAACCACTTCTGTCTACGTTCCAAAGATAACTTATTTTTTTTCACTGTTCGTTGACCCACTCTCTCCAACGGTCCCGAGACAACTGTCTTTCAATATCCGATCCTCTCAAATATATAGCCTTCTAAACTCACCCCCAGTCAAGGGTGGCGCTTTCTTCATTATTGAAACGTTAGAATATTCCCATTGATCCAAGGGTGCGCGATCGAACATTCCAGAATGTTTGCAGATTTCCAATGGCGCTCTTCGATCCGTTATAATATATTCTAAAATACTAACGTGTTAAATGTGTTCAGGTCTTGGAGGCGGTCATTCCGGTGGTGGTTCAGGTGGTTTTGGAGGCTCTGGAGGCGGTCATGGAGGTACCGGCGGCTATGGTGGAATCGGAGGAAGTGGTGGCTCAGGCTCTAGTATAAGTGGAAGCGGTGGATTTGGTGGGGGCGGCCAATCAGGTAATTATACATTTTTGTGGAATTGGAAGTATTTTTGTAGATTTCAAACGGCGCTCTTCGATCCGTTACAATTATTCGAAAATACTACGTATTAACAACTTGATTTTACTCCCTAAACCGTATTTAAGTCTCTATTGCAATATCCCAGAATATTTAGCTTTGAAATTTTACAACAGCTTTCCTACTGAACTGAAGTCACTTCCTTTCCCTAAATTTAAAAGAGAGCTAAAACTTCTACTAATTAAATCTTGTTTGTATAATGTATTCATTCAGTTAATTATAATTATTAAATATTTTTGTATGACGAATCCTGCTGACTGCTATATTGGACAATAAATATATTCTATACTATTCTAACGTATTAAATGTGTTCAGGTCTTGGAGGCGGTCATTCCGGTGGTCTTGGAGGCGGTCATTCCGGTGGTCTTGGAGGTTCAGGTGGTTTTGGAGGCTCTGGAGGACATCTTGGAGGTACCGGTGGCTATGGTGGATTCGGAGGAAGTGGTAGCTCAAGTAACAGTGGAGGTTCTAGTGTAGGTGGAAGCGGTGGATTTGGTGGGGGCGGTCCATCAGGTAATTATATATATTTTTGTGAAATTGGAAGTATTAAGAGAGTATAAAAGAATATAAGAAAATACTTATTTTATGAAGTTTATTGATTAAATTATAAGATAATTGTCAATAATATTAAAAAATTTAAAGTTCCAAAGAAATCAATTATTAAACTTAATATAGGTAAAGAGAAAAATTAATTCTTATAAATGGCATATTATTTGCAGGCGGAGTTAACGGTGGATTTGGAGGACAAGGAGGAGGTGGACATGGCGGTGGCGGTGGGTTAAACGGTTTCGGAGGCACTGGCGGTGGAAGCATTGGAGGAATAGGTAGTTCTGGAAGTTCAAGTAGCAGCGGAAGCAAAAGCAGTAGTGGTAGTATTGGAGGAGGAGGAGGATATGGAGGTATGTAATTGTAAGATTTTTTTAAGTTCTTCTACTTAGTAGGTACTTATTTAATGATGCCTATAGTAAAGTTCCAAAATTTAAGATAGTGAGTCTATTTTAGTGTAACAAGGTTAATCGAGTGGAAAAGCAATGAAACAATGTAAGCATACGCGTCCTATGCATAAAGACTGTGTCCCTTACTCCCTTATATAAATAGTGAAGTATAACTGCATGACTCACTATATGTGAAATTTTGGAACCTGACTATAGATAGTATCCTCGCTTAGACCCATGTGCTCAATGACTTTGAGGAACTCTGGTCGTGAGAAACTTGCTTATTAGAAGTAGTGCTCGTAGATCGCTTGAAATGTATGCAAGTTTTGATAAGTTTGCTGAGGTACGAGGGCAGCCATGACGTGTTACAAACGCCAAGTTTTAAAAAATTTAAAGTTCTAAAAAAATCAATTATTATAAAACTTAATATAGGTAAGAAGAAAAATGAATTTTTGCAAATGACATATTACTCAATGTTCTGAAGTTACAATGCATAACTCATATACTCAAAAACAAGACTTTCATACATAGTCCTCTTAACATTAAGCATTTTCAATATCTCATGTCTTTGGAGAAGTGGCAAATTTTATATAATTCTCACGATAAAAATGCTAGTGATAGATTTTCAAATATCTTTCTATCCATTATATACAAAGCATGTAAACTTACCAACGATAAAGAATTACTTGCTAGATACAACAAACTTAAAGCCAGTCATCGTATATTGGTGGACAAGACCAAAAACTCTTATTTTGAAAGTAAATTTTGCAATTCACCAAATAAATCAAAAACAGCTTGGTCGTTCATTAACGAACAAATCAACCTGAACCCAATTAAACCTTACCCAGACTTATTTGCTGATGCTGATGGGAAGTGATTTTCTTGTGACAACGCCGCTAATTTATTTAATAATTACTTTATATCATCTATTTCTAACCTTTTGGTTAATTGTCAATATGAACATAATAACTTTGAATCAAAAAATGTATTTTCTCTATTCTTAACGCTCGTTGTTTTTAACGAAATTATTGTAAACATTCAGGACATTGTAGGTAAGAACTCGGCAGGCTCTGATGGAATCCCATGTTCCGTACTTCTACATGTAGCTGAATTCATTGCTTTCCCATTAGTTGACTTAATTAATCAATCTTTTGAAGAAGGTTTATTCCCTTCTACTCTTAAACTTTCCATTGTTGTACCTATTCATAAGAAAGGTGACCGTTCAAGTATTAATAATTACAGGCCAGTATCGCTCCTATCAGCTTTTTCTAAAATATATGAAAAAGCTTTTTATTCCAGATTGTTAGGTTTTGTTTGTTCCCATTCTATTTTATCCAACAGACAGTTCGGTTTCACAAGAGGTTTATCCACACAGGATGCCCTCATCTCAGTGGTCAACTATGCGATAAACTCTTTAGATAAAAATAATATCTGTTCATGTATTTTATTTGATTTAAGTCGAGCTTTTGACACTATTCATCATGGTATTTTAGTTGACAAGTTGGATGCATATGGTATTCGTGGTAATTGTCGTAACTGGTTGAGTTCTTACTTATCAAATCGTTCCCAAAAAGTGGTGCTTAAACATAACAACAACATATCTTATTCTGAATCTCAGGCTATCAAAACGGGTGTCCCCCAAGTCAGTAATATGGCGCCTTTACTCTTCATATTATTCATAAGTTACATTATTGAAAATTTTGGTAATTATCCTACTCTATTTGCCGATGACACCTCTGTGTCTACTTCCGCCAACAATTTAACTGAGCTTTCATTAAAACTGAATGATTGTGTTTCTAATATGCAAAAATATTGCCACAACAAAGGCCTGGTTCTAAATAACTCCAAATCAGCTCTCAATCAGTTTTGCACTAAAGATCTGAATCAAAGTATATTATTGAAAATTGATGGCAAGTCAGTTAAACACTCATCAGAAGAAAAATTCTTAAGTGTGTATATTGATTCCAAACTGACTTGGCACCCTCATATAGGTTTTATCAGCAAAAAACTGGCCTCTTGTTGTTATGTCATTCATCACCTCAGGAGAACAGTAAATATTGATATCTTAAAATCATATTACTTTAGCTGTGTACAGTCTATTTTAAATTATGGTATTGTATGCTGGGGGAACTCCACCCATATTAATGAGATATTATTAATGCAAAAGAGGATAATTAGATTGTTATCATTTGCAAACTACAGAGACTCTTGCCGGCCCATGTTTAAAACACATAAAATATTAACTGTCATTTTTTTATATATCTATAACTGTTTGATTTATGTTAAAAAAAATATCAACATGTTCACTAAAGTTGGTGACATTACCAATCATTTTCTTCGGAATCTAGACATGTTGATTGTTTCCAACAACAAATCCAGTGTATTTGCTAAAAGCCCAAATGTGATGCCTGTTAAATTTTATAACCATTTACCGGCCAATGTAAAAGCCTGCAGCAATTTGCCTCGTTTTAAACGGACCGTCAAGAGTCTTTTACTGGAGCATTCGTTTTACTCAATTCATAAATACTTGAGTTCTGACCTTCTATCATAAGTACTGTTTTACTTTTTCTGTATTCTGACTTACTCCATACATTATGTCGAAGGAATAAAATAAATATCTTATCTTATCTTATTTACAGGCGGAGTTAACGGTGGATTTGGAGGACAAGGAGGAGGTGGACATGGCGGTGGCGGTGGGTTAAACGGTTTCGGAGGCACTGGCGGTGGAAGCATTGGAGGAATAGGTAGTTCTGGAAGTTCAAGTAGCAGCGGAAGCAAAAGCAGTAGTGGTAGTATTGGAGGAGGAGGATATGGAGGTATGTAATTGTAAGATTTTTTTAAGTTCTTCTACTTATTTATTGATGCCTATAGTAAAGTTCCAAAATTTAATTTTAGTGTAACGAGGTTAATCGAGTGGAAAAGCAATGAAATAATGTAAGCATACGCGTCCTATGTATAAAAACTGTGTCCCTTACTCCCTTATATAAATAGTGAAGTATAACTGCATGACTCACTATATATGAAATTTTGGAACCTGACTATACATAGTATCCTCGCTTGGACCCATGTGCTCAATGACTCTGAGGAACTCTGGTCGTGAGAAACTTGCTTATTAGAAGTAGTGCTCGTAGATCGCTTGAAATGTAGGCAAGTTTTGATAAGGATCAACCAGTGTGAAGTTTGCTGAGGTACGAGGGCAGCAAATACATGTGTTGCAAACGCCAAGTTTCGTTCCGAGTAATTGCATATTATTTTTCACAACTCTATTGACAATTCGATTTGAGGTATACCCACCTATACAATTTGGGGGCGCAAAAAAGTCGCAAAAATATTAGATCTGTCAGCTTTATGTGGGGTTATGTTTGTCATTTTAAAGTTTTCGAATATTATATGCGGATTCAATCGCTCTATCTCCATCTTTACAACGTTAAAAAACAGAGAAAACCGACAACTGAAAATTTTCATCCCTAGGGATGAAAACGCTCAGTTTCAACCCGCTAAACAGGTACCGAAAATCGAATTTTCAATAGCGGCGTTGTGAAAAAGTTTTTGATTTTATGTGCAATATGCATAGATAATAATGTAGATTTTACCACGTTTTTATTAACTCGCTTTCTTGTCTGATTGTTTGTTTGTTTGTTCGGTACAAATCTTGCAATCGATTTTAAACTAACGTCCCGATGAGCTAGAGACTTGAGACTTTAAACATAGCTCAGAAGTGGATGACAATAGCTTTGTTCCAACTTGCTATAAATGGATCGTTCTGAAACAGTAACGAAACTGTTTGTATCGGTTTTGTGCGCATGCGTCGACTTTGGACAGTTCTCTGACGATACTAAAGTAGACGTTTGGATCGCTTTTGTAACCGTTTTGTGCACCAAATCATAGCCTCCATGCATCAAATGCAGGGGCGAACTGGCGTAGAATGGCTCCGGCGGCGACCAATATTTTTGGCCCTTATTCCAAAAATGGACCAATATTTTTGGCCCCTTATTTAAAAAATGGACCAATATTTTTGGCCCCTTGTTATATGTGTTGTCGGACTTTTACTTCAACATATAACATATTTTTATAGTTTTTCAATTCCAAATTTCAGACTGAGGATTATAACCTTTTTTTTGTTAAAACATTTTAAAAATGGACAACTTATTTGATGGCAAGTCGTAAGAATAAAATAAATAAGTAAACGTAAATTTTTTGATAAATGCTAGCTAATTTTTTTTTTGGAAATCTCGAACTTGCACAATGCACACGTCTTGTAAATAAAAAATATGCAAATTATTAATTTGTAGTCGTGATGTTTTTGAGCGTTTGTTAAAAATTGTATTGTTTGTCTAACATTTACTTATTTTAAATTTTTTTGTAACGCATGTATGAAATGTACAACATATTATCGTGTGTCTAGTCGGCTACGTAAAATAATATATATCGCACGGCTGTAATATAATATATTTGAACTAGCACGAAAAATATTTTATTCCATACGACTTGGAGGTGTGCATAAAATATTTTTTGCAACACTTGCATCAAAAGTACAATTTTAGATGGCTGTGTACCGTTTGAAAAGTGATTCTTTATGGAAGCTTCTGATGCGTTCGAACGCTAGTGTTTAAAGTAAATTTTAACGCACTCCGTTCGATAAAGTAATACTGTTTTGTTTTATAGGCCGAGGGCTAGTGACAATTTTTTGGTGTTATTTATTCAAGGCCTTATTTTTGTGAAGATGTTGAGGGAGGCATATTAAAGTGCCCTGAGGAAGTGATTTTGCTAGATAGCGGTATGAGAAGGGTGCAGACCGCCCCCAGCATGTAACAAAATAAATGGTCACAATTATTATTGCTTCAAGGTTGAAATTGTTTGTATAGCTTGTCGGTGACCCAATAATACCATTATAATATTTGCAGATCGATTGGTCAGTATTAAAGGGGTGGTAGATCACTCTAAACGTGTCATGTACCCGACGATTTTTTTATTATTAGTTCAAGGTTCAAATTTTAATATGCTGTTACGGCGACTGTTTTAAGCATATTATTTCAATTTGCAGAACAAAATGTCGGTTTAACTCCCTTGCAGAACGATATAAACACCTAGGCGGGAAAGTTTCCCTCTAAGAGAGGGGGTTAATACTGACATTTTGTTCTGCAAATTGAAATATATGCTTAAAACAGTCGCCGTAACAACATATTAAAATTTGAACCTTGAACTAATAATATAAATTTCGTTGGGGGGTTTAGGACGATCTGCCACCCCTTTAATATTGACCAATCGATCTGTAAATATCATAATGGCATTATTGGGTCACCGACAAGCTATACAAACAATTTCAGCCTTGAAGCAATAATAATTGTGACCATTTTTTTGTTACATGTTGCGGGCGGTCTGCAGCACTCCCATACCGCTATCTAGCAAAATCCCTTACTCAGGGCACTTTAATATGCCTCCCTCAACATTTTCACAAAAATAAGTCCTTGAATAAATAACACTAAAAAATTGTCACTAGCTCTCGGTCTACTACTTTATAACACACGTGCGTAATAAAGTAATTTATAGATTACTTTGCTATAATGTCACTAATAAAATATTTATCCAAATTGTGTTTTATTTGCTTAAAATTGAGCTTTTGAAGCAGTTATTGCAAAAAATATTGTATGTAACGCGTATCTAAAGTGACGAATTTGACAGTCGGGTTTTTACAATACTCTCTTAAGGTTACGTTGCATTTATACCAGAACGAGTGTGTGTTTAGCGCGCGAGCCGAAGGCGAGTGCGGTAATCACACGAGTTCTGGTATAAACCTTAGGCTCGTATCGCAAAATCGCGACTGTCATATAATCCGTCACTTAAGCCACTAAGTTGCATAAATTACTATTTATACACGGCTTAAAACATATTTTATCCACGTATGCGTGCGCATGGGAACATTTAAGTATTGGTTGCTATGGCAACAAAGTAAATATTCACAGCTATCAGTGAGATTTCGGTGTTTGAAATTGATTAAATAAAGCTCTAGAGTTGTAATTGTTGTACATTACATACATGTGTTACAAAAAATAATGTACCTATATACAACACGTACAATTATGTATATGACGATCGGGGTGTTGGTACGCTCGCCTACGGCTCGCGTACAAGTATAACCCCTCGCGTCATCTCCATAATTTTGGATAAACTACTATTAGAATTACACGAATCATATATAATTAAATTTAATTAACTAGGTATCAAAATAAATAGGTATTTAAATTAATAATTTTGCAAATCAAACAAAAACAAAACAAATCACAAATGAAGAATAATGAGGTAGGTATTTGAATAGAGACAAAACAAATTTCAAATGAATAAAGCACTGTCTCTAGTTTCATTTTGGTGATGATCGTTCGGAAACCGTTCACAAACGATGACAAATTCGGTTCGTTCGACAACCGTCCATACCTTGGTTGGAACGCGTTCTATCTACTGCGGATGGGCGTGACGGTAATATTACGGTTTTCAGAGAGGTTGGAACAAAGCTAATGCAATATTAAATTATAAAATTGTTCGGTCCGGCTTCGCCCGAGTGAGAAAAGTGATCTCAGAAACTAGCCATCCGATTGCGATGAAACTTTGGTGAGTTATTGTGCGCATGCTCCCGAAGGTTTGTGAACTATAATAATTGGCCGGTCCGGCTTTGCTCGAATGAAAAAAGTGATTCCAGAAACTACTCATCCGATTGCGATTTAACTTTGGTGAGTTGTTGTGCACACGCTCGCGAAGGTTTCAGAATTATAATAAATGGCCGGTCCGGCTTCGTCCGAGTGTAAAAAGTGAACTCAGAAACTACTCATACGACTGCGATGAAACTTTGGTTAGTTGTTGTGCGCACGCCCGCGAAGGTTTCTGAATTTTATAATAATAATAAATAAGAAAATTGATTGCAAAATTTCACATACACAAGACTAAAAAGCAGAAAATTAAAAGACATTTTTTTAATATACCTAGGTACCTATACAATATACATACCTACCACGTTTTTAAAACGGACTAAAAAATATAAAACTATTTAATATTCAAATTAGGTTCGTAATTATAAAAGCGTGGATCATAAACAATTTATTAGTCACGACCCACGCTTTTATAATTATGTACCTAAAATAAATATTAAATTATTTTCTACTTTTAGTTCGTTTTAAAAAGGTAGCATATTAATTTTTTTTATTTAAATAATTTTTATAATCTAGGTCACTAGGTGTGAATTATTCCTACCGATTACTGTTACTGGAAAGTATTTTATTTTCTAAAGTTGATAATGTTTTCATAAGGTGGCATAGGCCCTGGTGGAATAGCCGCTGGTGGTCTTGGAGGCGGCGGTCTTGGAGGTGGAGGTCATGGAGGCGGAGGCCATGGAGGCGGAGGTCATGGAGGCGGTGGATTTGGAGGTCCTGGAGGTGGTGGCCTCGGAGGATTTGGAGGTTTTGGGGGAGCAGGCAGTGCAAGCAGCAGTAAGAGCAGTTCTGGAAGCTTTGGAGGAGGTTTGGGTGGTTTTGGAGGGCTTGGAGGCAGTGCAAGCGACAGTAAAAGTGCGAGTAGTGGTGGAAGCTTTGGAAGGTATCGTTTTTCTTTTTTTACAATTTTTAGTTTCAATTCGAGAAATTCAATGGTTTTAGTTCATAAATTTCCTCAATTCCACATTGGCTTATTATAAGTGGAATTAAAATTTATAAAGTTTTTTTGCTGTTTTAAGGTAAAGTTGTATTTAAAAAAAGTTACAACCAATACTAATTGAAAGTATCTGAGTTAATGTCAGATTTACGTAAAGAAATGCTAACTCTGTTGTGACAACTTATCCTATTGAGATCCTTGAAGTCTGGCCTTAATACAAAATAAAGTAATTTGTCATGGAATTAAAAAGAAAAATAATGAGAACTTTCTTTTTAGTGGAAGTGGATCCTTCAGTTCGTCTTCCAGTAGCAGTTCTTCTGGAGCATGGTAAGTAATATTTAATTAATATATATCATTTGACTTTTCAAGCACGTATGTTTTCCAGTTAAGAAAACTGTTTTTGCTATGCCCATTATAAAATAGCTGCTATACATGTATGTATGTATGCATGGAAAGTGACTTTTGACAGGCTGATGTACGTGGCTGTATCTTTCCCACACTAGTGTGGGAAAGCAGGCCATTGCCATAGTGATTTATGTTTATTCGCCTGATCCGTCCGCTATGACATACTCCTGTACGATCCTCGGACTACTATAGGAGTGAAGTTTGCGAACTGTCAAACATTTTTGAAAATACTGAAAATGAAGTGAAAAGCAGCTATTGTATAGTGAGTATGGCCAAAAATATGATATATTATATCTCGTGCGTAATGATATTATGACTCGTATGACTGTTCAAACTCGTTGTCACTCGTTTTAGCATACAGTCACTACTCGTCAGTAATATGCATCATTATGCAACTAGATATACAATCTATACTATATTAGAAATCTTGATTGATTATTACTAAACTAATATGTGTTGTAACTAAAACATGATATTTTTTATTTTAGGGGGAAGAAATAAATTATTAATGAACTAATTAAAAATTCAGCAACAATTTAACAACACGCCCATTAAAATAACGTATTACAAAATACGAACTATATATTTTCTTTCTTTTGTGTAAATATTTATTCTGTTTTATTTGAAATTCGATAATAAAGATGTGTCAAAAATATGTTTAATGGTTTTCCTACAAATGAATAGCATGGAACCGAAAGCACCCCTTCATAGCGAGAAATCGTTCTTATGCAATGGAAAAAATGAGGTGTGGGATGTGTGATTTCTGTAGGTACTTGTAGTTCTCTGAGAGATAAAATTAAGATGAGTATCGTTCCTGACGAGCGTGTTCTCAAAGAACGACTAAGTAAATTTTAAATTAAAGTAAACATTCAAAATATCCATAAAAGCATAAAGTTAATGAGTTGTTTAATTTTCTTTCCTTTTTTGCACTCATTAAAATGTCAAATCTGAACATAGCAAAATAATAAGTGCAACAAAGAGGTCATACCTAGCCATGATTGCAATGTGTGTCAAGTTGTATGGACCAACTTAAATTTTTTAATTTTTTTCAACGCCAATAGTTTGTTCTACGTTTGTTGCGAGCGCCTGCAAAATTTCAGCGTTTGTTCCGAAAAAATAAAAAAGTTATTAGCAATAATAGGTGGCCAGCCAACTTGACGTCAAGTTGTATGGACCACGTCCTAATAACAACATTTTGAGAACTTTTATTATGCCAATCGTTTGTTCTTGATTTGTTCCGGACGCCTACTAAATTTCAACGTTTTTTCCGAAAAAATAAAAAGTTATTAGCAAAAATAGGTGACCAACCACTAGTATATGTACACTACTGGACATCGTTTGTCGTTTTACTTTTGACCAGTAGTGTACATATACTAGTTGTTGATCACTTATAACAAACGCTGAAATTTTGTAGAGAACCAAGAACACGATTGGCAGCCCCGGATCTAGAGGGGGGGGGGGGCAAGCCGGGGCCTATGCCCCGGGCGGCAAGTTCAGAGGGCGGCCAAATTCAAATTCACACTTTACAGACGAATGGACAACTCATCATTTACTTAACTTTGATTCGAGTCATGCAATCTTAGCGATAGAAAATCGAATTGCACACGAGTTAAATTATGACAAGGCCATAGATTTATTTGCTGAACAAAAAGCTCGAAGAGTAAAATTGTAATTTCAATTCACAAATGCAATAATATTTTTGATTTTTATTTTAATTATACATATTTTTATTTTAAATCCTATCCTGTGCTGTGTATAAAATATATATCCTACACGTTTATGTCTATATATTTGTAAATAAATTGGCTTAACACAGAAAGAACAGCGATGGATGCATTATTTCCGGAAAGCCTATGTCCAAATGTCAATCAATTAGTGATCAATAGCTGAAATTATAAAGATGATAAAGGTAAAAATAAATATAAGTGGGCGGGGGCGGCATTTTTCAGTTTTTGCCCCGCCTAAAAAAAATTGAAGATCCGGGGCTGACGATTGGCATAATCAAAATTCTCAAAATGTTGTTTTAAGTTGTCTGGTCACCTATTATTGCTAATAACTTTTTTATTTTTTCGGAAAAAACGCTGAAATTTTGTAGGAGTCCGGAACAAATGTAGAACAAACGATTTGAGTTGAAAAATTTGACAAAATGTAAGTTGGTCCATACAACTTGACACGCATATGATTGCATTCTATCTTTATCACGTCACTCATTTTGTTATCTTCCTTCTTGCACACATTAATTTGGTATATTTAGGTTTTATTTCATAATATATAAGTCGTAGGGGGACCAGTAGTGAGTTTAAAACTGAATTTTCGGGTCGGGGGGTGTCCCTATTTGGCCATCACATTGAAAAGAAGTGTTCAAGTAGTTTTTGTCGTATCTGTGGCATAGCTCTTTAATGGATGGACCGATTTTAATGCTGCTTTCTTTATGTGACAAAACATTTTCTCGGGAAGGTGGTAGCAGGGCCGTAGCTAGAGCTGAATTCAAGATAGGGCACTGAAAGTTTAAAGTAGGGCTGAAGCAAAAGACTACAATTTTTTAATTGGATTGCCCACCTCATCTGGTGATATCAAATTACAAAAGCAAGAAAACGGTAAATGACAATTTAGTCAAAAAAAAAAAAAAAAAAAAATACAGAACTTGCCATGTTATCAAATTTCCGAAGAACTTCATTTAGTCCAACGAATTTAATCTTGTTTTTCCAAATGCCAGATAGATCAAGTCTGTCATTCTGTCGTGACAGTCTTTGCGGCTTGTTTATAATTCCTTAAAGTAGGGCAATGGATGTTTTGCCCCTTAATGCCCCCCCCCCTAGCTACGGCCCTGGGTGGTAGGGTGCAAAAAAAGCATATAAAGTACAAATAAAAGCTATTAAAAGACTAATAACTCATTCAATATGAAATGATAAACTAGCTGTCACTTACAAAATTTTAATTTTTTTTATTATTGATACCACGTCAAAAAGTTCTGAACAAAAGTTGTAGAGAATTTCATTATCTACAACATTGCTGCCTACAAAATTTTTGTGAGACTGACGGTTACGGAGATAAAAACAACTATTACACTCTTCTTTTCAAGATGGCGGCCAATTAATGAGGGAATCCTCGTCCAGAAAACTCAGTTTTAAACTCACCAGCGCTGCCTACCCAAAATGCACGTTTGAATGACGAATTGACTGCACTAATACTTAATAAGAAGTAGGCTTTTAGACAGAGAAAGAAATTCTCAACTAGGTTCAGTAGTTCCTGAGATTATCCGTGACAAATAAACAAACATACAAACTTTCCATCTTTATAATATTAGCTTGGTCGGGATGCCCCGAATTAACAACTCTAAGTTTGGAATTGGCTCTGCGAGTAGAACCTAGATATAAGCGAATTTCTTAAATTTATACGTTTTTGCTATTCGCTTAAAAATTCCTCTTGCATCTCACAGAGAAAGTACATGAATATAAATCGTTTATGTACCTACATGAGCATGTAAAAAAAATCTTCTTTATAAATATTCCAGTAACCAGTTTGAAGATGGAAAGGATAACCAATAAAACACAAGCCTAATAATTTAAAAGAAATCTTTATATTATTTTACAATTTACATACGTATTTAAATATCACAGATTTTTTAATTTTACATTCCATGAAGAATAATTATCTTCAATAAACAGCTGCAGTAAAAATTTTTTTTGTTCTCAATCCATTTTAATTTGCGCTGAATGACACTATTAGTTACTTGCACCAACGTAGGTACTAATATATTTGATATCTAGAAATGTAATATAGGTACTACAAGAAATTTTTAACTTTAATTTTCTCATTGTAAAAAGTCGTAGTTTTAATATTGCGACTTTACGTAGTCATCCATAAATAGTGGTTGGTGCAAGTGCCATAAATGTTTTCATTTTGCTCTAAACTATTATTTGACTGCTTTTCATGATTTTTTTAAATTTTATTTGTAAAAGCGGTCATAAATTGATCCTGCTTATTATGGGATAATCTATTAACAAAAATAAATTATCACTATTATTTTAAAAATTTAAAAAAAATTTAATTTGGAAGATCGTTATTTTTAATGTATTCTTAACTGTCAAGAAATACTGCATACAAATTGGACCATTTTAAAACCAATACATTTTTGTTAAATACACACTTCTTTATGAATAAAATAAAAAATAAAATGCAGTAGCTCAGTCAATGAGTGATCTATACACTATAGAGGGGTCTAGCCGGAAAGACTTTGTTTGGACTGGTTAATAAAAAAACATATTAAAAGTCCTTGATCTTCGGGGGGACGCAAGGGGGGGAGGAAGCACTTCAAATGTCCCTTTTTTTGGTTTTTCGCTTATATCTCGAAAACAGTTGTTCCTACGAAAAAAATCTATGCATGAAAATTGTAGTTGACAAAATTTCCTACATTTTCTATATTTCAGGTTTTTTTATTTCCAACCGTTAACGAGTTACATGCTTCTGAGAACCGCTATTGTTCGAAAAAAACATTTTTCGCACCACATTTTGCCGAACTTTTCTCTCTAGCGCCTCAGCATTTCATTTTACAAAAAAAAGTTGTAAAGAATTAAATTTCCTTCAAAATGGTATATTAGTTTACCATTTTATCTTAAAGTTTAAACTGATCCAAAGTTTTCTGAAGTGTGTAGAGATAGAAGTGTGTGGAATGGAATGAAGTGTGTGGAGATAGAAAAAACCTCAAATATAGAAAATGTAGGAAATTTTGTCAGCTACAATTTTCATGCATGGAATTTTTTCGTAGGACCAACTGTTTTCGAGATATACGCGGAAAACCAAAAAAAGGGACCTTTGAAGTGCTCCACCCCTCTCTTGCGCCCACCCGAGGGTCAAGGACTTTTAATATGTTTTTTTATTAACCAGTTCAAACAAAGTCCCAAAGTCGGTTTTTTCGCTTATTGACTTTCCGGTTAGGATCATTCGTTGACTAGACTATGACGGTTCATTCTTCATTATTTTTTTAAATGATAAAATGTAAGATTTTGAATAAAAAGTTCCTAACCCCCTCATATGTAAATGGTGAGCACTGAGCAGTTGATATACCTAATACAATATACAATCAGTTACAGTAATTAGATTCATGGAATAGAGAACTTGACTTTCCGAAAGTCCAATAATTTTTATTTAAACCTTTTGAGTCACAATGTGCAATTTTTGTACAAATTTAAAAACGGTGTAATAAATATTAAAAAAAAATATATATGTAACGTTAAAACTTTCATATGAGTAGGTACCTTTAAGAAAACAAAAATTAATACGTGACTCAAAGAAATAATAGGTAATTAATTTTAATAAATAAAAGCTTGTAAAAAATTAGAAAAATATGGTCCAATCAATAATATAAATGTTACCAAGGTCTCCAAACGCTATTATGACTTTCGACTTCAATATTATTTTGTCTTCGTCTGATTTCCGGTATAACAAATACCAACTCACCATTTGGAAGTTTGGTGGGCACTAAAGTTAAATCAAAATGAGTATTCAAACGATCGTTTGAAGTCGAACTATCCGCCGGATATTTTATAACATTATTAATTTTAACGTCCTTTGACATCAGTGCTATATTTTGTTGTCCTGATTGGTAAACTTGTAAACACTGTTTACTTTGTCCAACTTTCTCATTCAAAACAGAAGTCGTTTGGCAATTCAAGGGTGGATTTTTCTTAGCAAATGATGTAATCACCGGTATTTGGTTGGCTTTTGAGTTATTACCCGATGTAACAACTAAATAATTATTTGGCATAAATGGGACAGGGCTAGTTTCCCGGGAATTGTTTGAAACTGAGCCAACATTTTGAGCTGATGAACTATCTTGACTTGTAAACGATACGGGACTATTTCCACGGGAGTAATTCGTTCCAATGCTTGAACCTTGAGAGTCTTGGGAAAACAGTTCTTCTTGAGGAGGTGAATTTACCGATTTTTCGGTTCGTGGCAAAATCGGTACGTATCGCCGTTTTTTAGTTGAAGTTGTAGCCAAGTTTACTGGATTTGAACAAGCGCAAGACGAATCGTTGTCGGACGTTGACACGTCGTTCTTGTCTCTGCTGCATCGAAGACGCTGGTGGAGCCCCTGCAGGTAGCGCACAGTCATTTCTAATATGTCGGCTTTTTCCAGTTTAGCCGGTCGTTGGTTCGAATTTTTTCCATTCGAATGAGCTATGTTGGTTGCTGATTCTAGTAGCATTTGTTTTAGGGTTTCTAAACTGTCGTTTATTCTTGCTCGACGCTTCTTTTCCATCAGCGGTTTACGAATCTATAACAAAAAATAGGTATAGTTATCATTTGACTATATTAAAAAAAAATGTGATTATAAAAAAATTAGTGTCCTACTTAAAAATACTTAGTAAACATAAGAAGGGACACTAGTTTTTACCCGCTTCGCTCGCGTTTGTCGGTTTGGATAGAAACTTTTTTCTCAAATCGATCGTAAAAAAGTACCCTATACTAAGTAAAGGGTAATTTTTGTCTTCTGATATTGTTTGTGTACTAGTGGACAGTGTATCAAGTTTCAACAAAATCGGTCCAACCGTTTTTAAGTGATGCTGCTACAGACAGGCAGACAGACTGGCAAAAAAATCTGAGAACATGGAACAGGACAGGCTATATATTTTCTAATATAGTGTCATCGCGCTTCTACTATAGGAGGCTGAGCAGTAGCTAAAAAACGGCATTAACGCGAGTGGAGCCGCGGGTAAAGAGTAGCAAATAAATAACCAGTTAAAATCTAGCAAACCTTGTATCTCACAAAACCTTTGAAATGTAAGAAATTTAAAGGTGCGCAGTGCGCACTAATACAGAATTGGAAAAACAATTCACGAATTAAAATATTGAAAATAATTAACAAATTATTTTCCCCTGCCGGGATTTGACTTGATTTCTCTACTTTTAAAAAGTTTAAAAAATATTTCAGGGTTTTAACATTTAAAAAAGAATTACCTTTCTACTTTCGGATGGCTTATACGGCGGTTTGACAACACTTGCCACTTCACTTTTCATTTTTGAAAACTTGCACAAACGATATAAATCCAAAAAAACAAAATAATTATTGTTCAATTCACTTTTACAATATTATTTCAAACACTATTTACAAACATATATTTACTAAAATCTGTTTCTGTTTATTTGTTAATGTTTGTTTATTTATTATTTAATCTCCGTTGGTTTATTATTTAATCTCCCTTTATTTATAATTTAATCGATCGATTATCCACTTGGAATATTGCTTAAAAAGCAGAAATGTTCAAATATCCAACGAGGCATACGAAGAATTTACAGCTAATGAACCATGCATTCGTAAGGGTGTATATTATGCAATGCCGACGTTAAGGACCGAGTTGCAAGATTAAACGGCGTGTTTACTTATCGAAGTGACAGATATCGACTGAAGTGATCCTTCACGATTCACCAGAGTCACTTTAATAGCTCAAATATGCAGGTACATTATGTACAGAAATTTGTGTACATAAGTATATTTTGAAAGACGGAACTCATAGCTTATCTCTCTCTAGCTATTCGGTTTGTCCATTGATTCGGAATGAAATAGCAAGATTTTTAATTTCAATGGCATGGTTACATAAGGTTGTATTTACACTACCTTTAAAAATCCCCTTAAATAGATTTAAATTCTACACAGATACGGGACGTATGAGTTCAGCATCCTGGGTTTGAGAATAGCCGAGCGTGTAGCGATGCCGTTGTTTATATGGCTTTTCCATGGCTCCTTTATTACATAGACGGAGAGCTGGCGACTTTTTTTCTCGAGTGTCTATAAGGCAAAATAATAATATAAATACCTGTATACAGTAAGAATACGTGTTCCCCATTTGAGAATCTTAAAGTCTGGCAACCTTTCTCCCTTGCGTCTAGGTACCTACCAGGTAGAAATTAGACAGTTAAATATGAATTTTTCATGTAGATACCTATCTAATAATGCAACACTTTTTTTATTCTATATTAATGAGAAATAATTTAGAATACATAAAATAACATTGCCTGCTCGATTGGTCATTCTTATCATATCGTAGACTTATTTATAACTAAAACAATTTTTTTCATGTATCTACGTAAGGTCTGGCATATTTTTTTTTACATAAAAGCTGTCATAGGTATATGTTTTAGTTCTAAAATTCCAGATGAAACCGTTGATGCGAACACTTAGAAAAAAATTATTGAAAATCCACTATTTCTAATAATAAAAAATATACCAAACGAAATTTAGATCGATGGTGATGAAATTCTTTAAAGATTACAACATTGACTCATTAATACAATTTAAAAAAAATTAAAAACTAGTGTTAGGTATATTATTGCATGAAAAATTTGTCTAATTTCGAATTGCCACCTAAAACGCAACGGAGAAAGGCTGCCAGACTGATTCTCAAAAGGGGAACACTATAAATTATATACATGGATTGTTGAAATTATTTTGCCTTACGTAGACACTTAAGAAAATTCGTCGCTCTCTCTTAGACTACCAGGTTCTAATATAATTTGTGAACTGGTAAAAGTATGAATGAGGAATTTTGTGCATTGTGCATAAATTTTACCATTCCAACTCTACAAAAGTGGGAAATTGTACTAATTTAGGTCAAAATTCACTTTTCACAATTTTACAATCTTTTTTCATATTACGGTCCTCCGAGTCCAAAAAAACACTTTTTTGGAAAAAAACATCACACCGTGATAAGAGGGTAAATACCAGAAATAATGTACATTACAGTGTGATCCACGTGCCCACTAAAGAATTATAAACATATACTTAAATGGGTTAGTGTAAAAGTCGACTTAGGATTAAGTAACTCCCCACCGCCCTGTTTATTTCAACTGTTGACAAAGTGTGTACCGGCAATAAATAAGTAGCCTTTGCTGCGTGTACTAAAAAAGTACCTGCCCTTTTCTAGTTGAATTGAATAGCTTTTTCTATGCAATCTTACCCCGTTTGTAGAAGTGTTGGGTTCGTGGAGCACTGGAGTAGAGAAAATATTTTTATAAAATCAATGTTACACTTTTCGCAGAGCTACAACAATTCGACTATTGAAATAAATTAAAAATTTGGTTAAAAATATATGTTTCCTGACAAACTGAAAATTTCGAGGATTGTTCCTATTCATAAAAAAGGTTCGATAGATAATATTAATAACTACCGTCCAATTGTTGTACAATCGATTTTTTCTAAGGTATTCGAACTAGTGATACATAACAGGCTTATTAAATACCTTAATGCTAATAAATTATTGATTAATGAACAACATGGTTTTAGAAGTGGTAAATCAACGACAACAGCAATTTTTAATTTTATTACGAATACTTACATACAAGGCCGTTGAGCGTTGACTCAAAACTCACTACAGTGGGGCTTTTTATTATCTGTCTAAAGCCTTTGATACCATTAATCATAATTTACTACTGTCTAAACTAAATAACTTTGGTATTTGTGGGACTTCAAATATATTAATTGCATCTTATTTGAAAACAGGGCTCAGCGTGTATCAGTTAAAATCACTTTCGACTCTTATGAATCAACTGTGTCATCCAAATTGCGTAACAATGGATGTGGCGTCCCTCAAAGAATTATATTAGGCCCACTATTATTTTTCATTTCTATTAACGATCTACCGCCGTACATAAACAGAGGTGATTTAACTTTATACATTGATGACACAAGCCAACTATTTGCTTTTAAGAACCTGTTAGACGCTGATCAACTCATAATCGGTGCGACAAAAATGGACGTATATTGAATATTAGCAAAACACACGTGATGCATTTCCATTCAAAACAGTTCTCTCAAAATGTCACTCTAAAACTCGCTCTAAAATAATATATCTATTAAATCGTAGTACTAAATTCTTGGGCTTGCTTATCTCTTTCTGCGAACATGTGACGAACATATTATCCAGATTGCGAACAAGTTAAGCAAATCGTCTTTTTTTAATATTAAAATGCAGAAAGTTTTAAAAAGTATAGCCTTAAAACTAATTTATTTTGGATATTTCCAATCTATTTGCACTTATATGCCATTATATTTTGGGTGACTTCTGCCAATTTGCAGTCATTGTTTAAAATACAAAAAAGGCCATTCGCTTCGTGACTTCTTCCTCCATTTGTACACCATGTCGACCATCTCTTCAAAAAAGGACAGTGTGGTGTAACGGTTAGCGTAGCCGATCTTTGGATCACACTGTTGCGGGTTCGAATCTCGCCTCCGCTCATGGATGTTTTGTGATGTTATTTGGTTTTAAGGGAGTTGCTATTTAATGTAATTAAGACCTAAGTTGTCGACGCGTCTATAATCTACAATAAATAAAATAAACTCTCTTCAAAACATTGAAAATCCTTACGCTGCCATGTCTATTCATTTTCGAATGCATTAAATTTGTCATAACGAACATTTATTTGTTAAATAACGTGATGTCCGAAATATAGGTGCAATCGTAAGTAGTATTTAATTCACGATCACTAACGCTCACGAAAATCATTTTGAACTCACGCCCGTTCACGCCCTACTACATTTTTTTTAATCACACTCACGTACGCTCACGTCTAGATTTCAACACTCACGCACGTTCACGCACGATAATAATTATATTTCGAAACTCACGCACGTTCACTCGCACTCGCGCAATTTTGCAGCAATGGGGGCCCCAGGTCTAATGACCTAACTTCGCCTATGATAGAAACTAGTTGTATTTAACCGGCGTTGCCCGTTAGTTCAATGTTGTTATGATAACGCTATGAGATAAAGCTAAAATATTTTCTCTTTTCGCGTTTTGAATTTATCGCGTTCAGACAAATATAGATACATAGACGTTGTCTCTTATATGTGTAGTAGGAATTTCACGCCAACGCGTTCAAATAAATTAATATGTTTTTGAGGACCCACTTCAAAAATTAGCCAGGTGTTCAGAATTTGTAGTTACGGATCTGTACCCCAACTGAAATACAACAAATCAATCTAAAATTATAATTCGCAGGTTACGGCCTGAAAAACTGCGCTCTGAAGTTTCTATGCAATTATTTATGGATTAGATTGTGACAGTAGTGATGACTTTTTTACAAGTTTTGAAACACAAAAGCGCCAGTCGCTGAAGCTTGACGGCCAGGCGAGGTAAGGTGAGATGATTTCACGGTCCATGGGGCGCGACCTCACGGGGCGACGGGTGCACGACTGGAGGTGCTCCACGCGATCTCGTGTGGTAGGCGTCAGCTCGAAACGTGCGCACCTACCGCATGTCAGTTTTATTAGTGTATTTGCCTATACAATATACATAGTAGGTACATGGTACGTACTGGTGATGTAACGAATGTCAGTTTATAGGCATGCGAATGCGAATGCAAATATCTGTCGCCGATAATAATAATAATAAAAGTCTTTATTCCATAAAAAAATACTGCAAAACAGTGTGGAATGAGTCAAAAAACTAATACAGGTACAAAATACATGAATACAGATACTATAAAATCTATGAAATGCAATAATTTATATCCATTTAATATTATGCGAATGCGAATATTCGTTACATCACTAGTACATACATTATTGTCGTTGGTTGGATGGCGGGACCAAAAAATCTCGACGTTTCAAATAATTTTGATGTAGATGTTGGATTTATAAAATGTACTTATACCGAATATTGAAACTGAGAAAAAATTAATTATTTTACGGAATGTAATAAGTCGTTATTTTTAATTTGTACAGAAACAAATTTAGCTTTACATAACGATACATTTAAATATTATAATATAGTTGACACACTATACCGGGTGTCCGGTCGGCGGTCTCAATGTCGAACATAGGGAATTAACGTTGTGTGCCATTAAACTTAATAGAAAACAAATCTCTAACTCTCCGCAAACTAACACCGCTGTTAAACGTTTTTACCATAAAAACTCTTGCTTCATTGGAGTAATTATTCATTTTTACTTTAATTATTGTAAAAATGCTTACGTGCACCAATTACTAGTACAAAAGTTTTCTGCCAATTTTATTACAGCACACTTCTTCCAGTGTTTTGTTTTTCGCCTACTTAATTTGAAATCATTACTGCAAAATCGGTAAATTTCAAATTGGTATTTTAAAGTAAAAATGTCATTTTTGGTCTTATTTTTAGAATCATTTGATGCGCAATAATTTTATCTTTCGATAGGTACCATTACCTTTCTGGTACGTTGAATTGGCGAACACGAATCAGCAAAAATGAACAATACCGCATGTTAAATCCCTATGTTCACCTTTGAGACCGGACACGGTCACACGGGGTATAAAGAACAAATATGAAGTAAAAGATATGAAATTCATTTTGAAAAATCCGTGGTAGGTACCCCTGTTACAACTTATAACTAGCCCCTAGTTCTCTTACTCAAAGCAATTATTTACTTATTCCTATAAAAATTCCCTACAAAGATAGACCACGCATTTTTAAAACATCTTATATACTTACCTACTATTTGAACTTACAATATATTATGTATAAATCTACCTGAAATTTAACTGCCAGAGCCCAGAACAATGTAAATATTATCTTATATTTTTTACTAGTGATTAGTAGAGTTAGTCACTGCTATTTTCTTTGATTGGTGTAATTTAGGTCAGGATAATATGACCATCGGCCATCAAAAACCATTTATCTTTAATAATGTAAACAAAGCTTATAGCCATTTAAGAAAATAGTTATATCCACTTAAGATTAGGGGAACTTGGAGAAGACAATACAAGAATCGATCTTAGTCACGTATCAATTTATCGATTTATAATATTTTAAACTATAATATCGATTTAACCGCAATGTAAAACACACATAGTAATAACATTAATAATGATCTGTTTTGTATTTACAATGGAATCACTTTTGAAATAATCATTATAAAATTAAACACTCTATCAAAAAAGTGATTTGGAAAAGGTCATGGGTTCGTGGACAATAAACCAACGTGCTGTTAATTGTATTTATGTTTCGATTCATATAGGATCAATCCTTAGGAGTCAGGATATTATGCCAGTTAACTTTGTTATACGGTTTTATAAATATAGGTCCAACCAAAATTAAATTTGTAAACCCGCGCCTTGTTCCATTCTTTACTAGTGGTGGGCGGCAAACTTTAGTAACAAAACATTTTGCAACATTAAAAGTCATTAGTCATCGAGGAAAATTATCTCATCAATTCATAATAAATGTTTGATTTGTAAACCGACATTGTGAATGAATATAACTGATACAATTAGGTATGTAATGATTTCTTGTTGTTGACTTTATGAATGGGTTCGGTACGATTCGGTGACTTTATTCAAACACGGTCGTTCATTGAGCGCTCGATGACTCGAGTCGAGGGGTTCGCACTGAAGCATCGGTGTGCATCAACAATCAACAACTACCGGTGATGCGATTGAATTGGTTTTCCGTCACGTCCGTCTGTATGTCTGTCGGCTTCAATGCGTGAAAATAATGAGGGTTAGAGACAACGGCGTCGACTTACTAAAACGTTAAATGGGTGTTCAGATGTCAAATATAAACAGTTTGATTTTGTAATAATAAATTTTCATAAAGAATGGTTATACAGGATGTCTTTAAAAACGACCGCAACGTTTTACAGTAGACTCAAAGGACGACATCAGATCGATTGAACCCAATTTACCTATATGTTCAAAAGTGCACCCTTTCGGAGATACAGCCTTTTAAAATTAGTGCTTTCAAAATTTACCTTTTTTTAATGGGAGAACCCTTTTCGATAGAACCTTCTATTTTGGAACTTGTTTGTCACTCTTGAAAAGCTATAATCTATTGTGTTTAAGGAAAATCAAATTTGTTCGTATTTGGTTTTTACTGATTTTAAGTATAATTATTATAATCGCGGTACATACTTAAAATAATTATAAGAAAAAAATGTATTGTTTTTTTTCCTGTCAGTATGTGTGCTTAATTTTAGAATTTAGTAAACAATTAAAAAATTATTGTACTGTTAGTATCATTCGAGTGTCGTGATTAGTGTATTTCCAGTGTGTTGTATTTCTCTAAATTTCGTAGGATTATAGCTTTTCAAAAGTGACAAACAAATTCCAAAATGGAAGGTCTTATCCAAAATGGTTCTCCCAATATAAAAAGAAAAAAATGTCGAAAATCCTAACTTTAAAGGGATGTATATCCGAAAAGAAAGGTACACTTTTGTACATACATAGGGTAAATTGGGTTCAATCGGTCTGATATTGTCCCATGAGTCTACTGAAAAACGCTGTCGATTGTTTTTAACCGATTTCAAAAAAGAAGGAGGTTCCATATTCGGGATCTATGTTTTTTTTTTGTATGAATGTATGTTCACCGATTTCTTCTGTAAATTTGCGAATCGATTTTGATTATTGTTTTATTTAATAAATTAATAGGGTACTATACCTCCGGGGTGGTCCTATATAAATTTTACTTAAATTGGTAGTTCGACTGATTTTAATAAAAAGTGAGTAACAGACTGTAATGCCGTTAAGGTAAATGTCAGTTTTGGTGCAGCGTAAAAAGTTTATAGTGACGTATAATATAATAGCTGGCATAACACAGTTACTTAAAGTAAATATCAAGACCATAAGTTGGTTAATAACGTGCAAACTACGTATAGGTATTGTAAGGTCACTAAAAAGTAAAAATAAAAAAACTGTTTAACAAAAAAAACCCTTCTTCAAAAAAGCCACTAAAAAGAAGAAAATAATAAAATTTTGTGGTCGGCGCCAATTTAATAAAACATGAAGACGGTTAAAAAGTAGATATTAGTTAAATTGGCACTTTTTAACCGACTTCATATTTTAGTAAATTGGCGCCGACCTCAAAAATTTATTATTTTCTTCTTTTTAGTGGCTTTTTTGAAAGAGGTTTTTTTTTTGTTCATTAAAGACTAGCCATATTTCACCGGAGTTTCCGGCGAATGATAGCGTACTGTGATATAGTTTAAAAACTTCCCAAATATTTTTTCTACCTTTTCGCGAAAATCGGTTGAATAGTTTCCGAGTTTTCAGGCAGGTGTTTTTATATTTTTAAGGTTCCATTCGTAAAGTTTTTTTTTCGTACTTCATATGGAGCCCAATTATACCCTGCCTACGATGTTTGCCTGTCACAGGGCTCTTACTCACAAACGGTAGGAGGTAGCTAGTTGACATTTTCACAGATTGTGTGTTGTTGTGGCATGAATCCTGGCAAATAATAACTAGAATTAATTTTACTAATTTTTTTTATGTAATATGGCCTAAATCACTTCCAGAATAATGTTTTATATACCTAACCGCGAATTCCAAATTAATGTCGTTCCGGCAGTTTTTAAATTTATCGCGAACGTACAGACAGACATACATATGTGAAAAAAGGACATATATGACAGATGTAGGGGGACAAATTTTTTTTGGAATACCTACTTAAGAAAATATGGAAATTTTGAATTTGTGTCAATAAGGTCAGGCCGTTATTTTTATAATTCTGGAACTCTGATATAATAATAAATTTTTGCCCAAAATACCATTGTAAACTAATATTATCGTTAGAAATGTGTTTATAATGATTTTTTAATTTAAAGAATAGAATAAAACCTTTGATAGATGGGTACTGCTGAGTACTCACTAGATTTTTTTGTAGGTGTTAGGCCCTAGAAGATCTATATAATCGGCGCCACTGTCAGAAGGTGCTTTCCTGTTTCATCTTCGCCCACCTGTAATATTAGTTATCTAAATCAATGACTTACAAATATATGTTCCTCTTCGAGTTCGAATAAAATTTGTGTAAATTTAAAAAATCCAAATTACTAAAAAAGAAATGTGTGTTCAAAAATATTCTCAAATTTTGTTGAATATCGCTGCTTTAATTAGCACGAAAATCTTAAAAAAAAGAGAATTTTAGATATTCTTCTGATTTCATACGAAATTATATTGGCGAAAATGTAATATTGGATGACGACTGATCTCATGACACTCTAATCAAAACTGGATCCATAAAACATGAATAAAAATCCTTGTAAAATATTATGACATAACAACTTATCCAGGCTACTTCTTCTTAGTGATGTCAGATTTTTAATGCGCACCCCTGTGAAAAATTGTATTCACAAAGCGTGCAGAATTATGTACCTATAATATATACGATTACTATTTTCATTATGAGATGGTGAGTTTGAAACGAATTTTTGGAGTTCGATAAAAAGATCTAACTTTTACTTCTTTTTGGTCTCGACGCTTCAAGCTTCAGGGCGTCGGAACTCACAGTTTAAGAGCCACTGTTCTAAATAATATTAGAATAGTGATTTGTATATTTGAATAATTTTGGAAACTTGAAATTTTTAAATTTCACACCAATCCATAGCCGTTTTCCGTTCAGCTCAAGTACCTATCTGCTTTGAGCAATGACTGATGTCAAAATAATACAGCTGGCTAAGTAAATTTGGAATTATTAACAAAAAGAAGTAAATAACATACCTACTGTGACCGGAAATGCAGTCAATTATGTATATTTAGGTAAAAATATTCACTTCATATCCGTGTATTGTGTTCTTATTGAAATCGAATAGTCTATGAGTCTTTGAAACTTAAAGCTATAGAGCAACAAAAGTGCAAACAATTGTATTTATAATATACGCACTTTACTCATGTTTTTACACACCTGTGCAAAAGAAAATTAGACAATCTTTACATTTACATTTACATTTTACTAACGACTGAAAGCAAATATGAGACTGAAAATTAACGAAAAACATGTTTTTGAACCGGTGCAGTGTATTGAATATAGAAAATCCGTGTTTAGACAGCTTAGTAAAAGCTAAGATCAAACAAAAACAACAAATTTTTAAGTTCATTTTGTATAGTACCTACTAGCGGTCCCGCCCGACTTTGTCCGGGTGCTAAGAATTTATGATTTATTATCCCTCCCCGCAAGAAATTCTCCCCTGCGAAGCGAAGTCGGGCTGGTGGTGTTTATAATATTAGTAGCATTCCGCCTATACGCTAAATGCAAAAGAATTTCAGAGCTATGTTTTGTTACTATCCCACAGGAATTACCCCCCCCCCTGCGAGAAATTTATCAAAATAAAATATAGTCTATATAATTCAGGGATAGTGTAGCTTTCTATTAGTGAAAGAGATTATAGCCCATAATATATTGATAGCGACTGTGCGCTATAGGGAAGATAGGCGGCCTGGTTATAAAGGCTGGCTTCTATATTTTTATAACTTCATTGAAAATAGGGCTATTACATTCTTTAGCACAGCGCTGTACACAATTTACGGTCAAGCCTCGTGGGAGTCGCCCAACACAGAAATATAGTTTTTTTTAAATAGAACGCGTATTGTGAAGGACGTCATATATGTGTTTCCAATTTTGAAGAACGCACGATTTTCGGATTTTCGTACAACGTGGACCGTTTCGAATTACTTATTCATTGAACTGAACTACGTACACGCTTATAGTATAATGGAATTTTTACATACAACGCATACAGGTGTTTAAGAAGGTGACAATTGAAATTGATTTTTATACTTCACTTTTAATATGAAGGAAGTTTGCTGATATTTCGTGATAAAACCAAAAACTTAACATTTGCTAATGTAGGTGTAGCTAATCTTTATTAGCTTCACCTACATTAGCAAATGTTACATTGTACACCCAAAATATTCTAATAAAAAAAATTATAATTTAAAAAAACTAAAAAACACGCTTTAATGAACTAAAAAGTAAAAAATAATTAATTTTATTGTAAAAAAGCGTGGGGTGCTTTATGTCATATTTTCATACTACCCCACGCTTTTTTACAATAAAATTAATTATTTTTTACTTTTTAGTTCATTAAAGCGTGTTTTTTAGTTTTTTTAAATTATAATTTATTTTTGCTTTTTAGTCCTGGAGATCCTGGTCAGGATAATGGGACAAACTTATGGAATTATTGTATTGTAATCGGTCCTTGATAAGTGTGCAAAGTTTCAGTTCAATCTGAAGTTTTTTGCTTTTTTTTAGTCCTGGAGATCCTGGTCAGGATAATGGGGACAAACTTATGGAATTATTGTATTGTCATCGGTCCTTGATAAGTGTGCAAAGTTTCAGTTCAATCTGAAGTTTTTTGCTTTTTTTTTTAGTCCTGGAGATCCTGGTCAGGATAATGGGACAAACTTATTGAATTATTGTATTGTCATCGGTCCTTGATAAGTGTGCAAAGTTTCAGTTCAATCTGAAGTTTTTTGTTTTTTTTTTTAGTCCTGGAGATCCTGGCCAGGATAATGGGACAAACTTATTGAATTATTGTATTGTCGTCGGTCCTTGATAAGTCGACAACGTTTAAACTAAATCTGACCGTTCAAAGTTGGTCAAAATCAAGTTCAAAGAAGTCGGTTACAAACTGACAAACAAGCAAGCAAAGATACAAGTGAAGCTAATAAAAGCGTGTTAATAAATAACATTGTAACTCTTTAATAAAGTACGTATTTAACGAAATTTCGACTCAGATGTTATGATACTTTACTAATTGCTATGTTCCCGATTAACTTCAAAACTACTGAACTACTTTCACTGTATTGCGTTTGTTAATTATTGCTATACTTATACCAACACCAGGGTATATAGGATAAACTATAATATTATATATCATCTACTAAAGGGGAATGAGTAGTTGCCAAAAAAAAAAAATATTAACGCGAGAGAATCCGTGGGTAAAATACCGATTGGCTTCTACATGGTTTGTTTGATATATCTTCATGCTTCTGTCCTAAATAATATTATCAGTACCTACGCCGTCAAAACGAAGAATTCCCCTGAGTTCATTTATGTTTTGTGAGGGTTTAAAAACATTTTTTGCTAATGTATAAACAAGTAGATAAGAATGTAAATGTGTCAAAAATATAAACAATTGAGGAAAAATGGATTTTGGAAATAAAGGATCAAAACTGTAGGCAGCTGTGGTACCAAAAAATAACCAAATTGGAGTATTTTTCACAAAAATTAGGATAATGTTGAATTGAAATCTTCCAAAAGATTTTACAAGTTAAATACTTGTTGAACGCCTGTTTATTATCGCACTTGTGATTTTTTCTTCGGCTTTTTTGTAGCATGCAACAGTTTTTCTCCTCCCACAGGAAATGGTCTATTATTGAGCATTTATTGTAGAGAAATGCGTTGTTTATTGATGTACGTACGTTAAAACTAACAGGTAAATCTACAGGTAGATCCTGGTAACGTTTTATAGAGCGAATTTTAGCCAATGGAAGAATTTCCAGTTGAGCCCTTCAGTTTTAGTGTTGTGAATGAATGCTTGCAGATATCGCATAAACAACGACGACTGCCATAAAACGATTATGAAAATTTAGGACGACAGTAAAATAGCGATAAGGTTAAATTGAAATGAAAATCAACTCGAAACTTTTATTTGGATTGAAAATGGTCATGTGACATATCTTTCATATTTTTTTACGAGTCAACTAGCAACTCCGTTTGTAGGTACATCTTATATATTCTGAGGCGTTTATCTCTGCAGAAACGACTGGACCGATTTTGTTGAATTAATTGTCGTTAGCTGTTGTTGAAAGTTATAATATATCTTCCAAATTTCATGTTTCGAGGACAAAATAATTCCCAAATGCGACCCTGAAGGCCACAATTTTATATACTAAAATAGGCCGATCTGCGAGCTCCGCACGTCACAATTTTAGGCAAAAAAAAGAAACTAAAATGTTTTGGAGCTAGAAGATTGTAGCAGACGAGCAGACAGATAGCCAAGCAGACAGACAGAATAGAGTACGAAACTCTAAAAATGTATTTTACCAAGGTTTTGGGGGCTGGCTGAAATTTTTCATAGTTTTCCTCTATCATCTCAGGCAAATATCATGGAAGTTTCTTACTCGAAATAATAAACTATTATTATTATTGTAGATTATAGACGCGTCGACAACTCAGGTCATTAGCGTCTTCAACACAACAATTAATAATCCGTTTGTGTATTAGAATCCGCCAACCGGCATACACAAACCGACTGGTACGAGCTCGGGCTCTTGGGAACGCCAATTCCCAAAGAACACTGGATTGCAATTGCGATGACAACTAGATTCCAATGTTCCCGTGCAGTGCCGGCCGGCATACACAAACCGACTGGTACGAGCTCGGGCTCCTAGGAATGCCAATTCCCAAAGAACATTGGAATGCAATTGCGATAACAACTATACATTTCAATGTTCCCCCTGAGTGTGAAATAATAAACTACCAGGATGAGGGCCATATTGATGATCTTAACAAAAATTCGACTGATGACCAGTCCTATACTTCCCACCTAGTAAATATTTGCAAAAAAAAACACTCTTTTTTTTTTATTCTTTGACTAGGCCCAAATAACCTTAGCTGTTGGTGGTCTTTAAAACACAATTTAATTTTTATTCTTTGAAAAAAGCATGGCCCTCTTTTTTGTTTGGTGATCTACTGATGTAGCTTAATATAGTAAAAATCATGGTTACCTTGATTTACGTACAATTTTCTTTTTTTAGTAAAATATTTTTTTTCTCGAAAACTATGCATTTTAGAGAAAAAAAATATTTACATTTTTTTCATATTATAACATCTAGAATCCATTTATATTTTTTTTTACCTATGTTAATACGTGACATTGAGAACGTTTTTTTGAATATCTCAGGATCCACTGAACCGATTTGACTCAAAATCTAATCAGATCTAAGTTAAAGGCTGATAAACACAATAGAACAATCGGCATGCCCGTATGTTGTTCCGTTCTTAAGATATCGAAGGCGAAAAATTGACCACACACACACACACACACACACATACACACACACACACACACACATACAGACATCAGTCAGAAAATGATCTTAAACGATTGCTAGGGTCTCAAAACGTGAAAATCTGTTAAAATCTCGAAATATTGTTTTCGGACTGAATCCATTACTTCCCTACCATAGTAGAGGTGGGAAGTAAAAATATTAGGTACATTTTAACTGGGAATTGGGAGTAAATATTTTATGATTCAGCTGTAGCTTATTTAGGCAGCTCCGACTTTCGTTCGTACGACCCGAATTGTACACAACGGATTCGTTTTCGTTTCAATGTTAAAATAGTATAATAAATGACTATAGGGTTCTTTATCAATGTTCATTCATGAATATGGTATGGTATAGTATATTATTTCTATGTATGTGTGGGGTGTCTTTTACTACAGACAATTCGCCGCCGTTTTCTGCCAGTTCATTGATATTTCTTACACTGCGGGGTAGTTCAATTTTTGTTCATCATTCACTTATTTTTAAAGTGTTTTTAAAACTATTCTAAAAGCACGTACAAGAGCCTGGCATAATAAATCTAACTGTCAAAAAAAATTTGTTCCTAATGCAATTTCAACTACCGCACTTTTCATATTACTTAGTACATAACATAAACATTTAATTTATTTACAACTTGGGTGACAAAATAGAATTACACAAAAGAAATGGCTACTTTTACCCAATTGGTTTTGTTGGTTTGCTGAAAATTGTTCATTCAATTAGAGTTTTTTCCAGAAGTGTTTCACAATGATTTGAAAGCTGATGGTTAAGCGAAAATATTTTCTGAACTGTGCATTCCGTGACTAAAAGATGCCACTTGGACTTTCTCAAGTATCGTCTTGGTCTCATCTCGTCTACTGGCACACTCCTAGAAAAATGGCAAGCGTGTCCTTAAAATAAAGGAACATTCTTCTTCATGTAACAAAGATTTTTTTTCTTGCTTACGCATAATACAGCCTTTCTTTAAGTCATTGCTCGTTAAGTCAGTGCTTCTAAGACACATACACTATTGGCGTTGATTAGATGGCGGGACCTAGATGTCTCTGAAGTTAGCTCTGCCATTTTAGTTTTTGATAAAATAATGTGCCGCAATTAAAAAAAAAATGCCTTTAGAAATTTAATTTTTATAAGCAAAAATTCGGTTTTGGTTGATAAAAATCGTACCTAATTATCGAGATCATTTTTTTTACGCCACATATAATAATAGCATATCTTTCGGGGTTTAATGAAATTTTTTCTAATATTGCATTGTATAATGTTATATGTCTAACGATGGTTGTTTTTTAATATACTAATTACTAATTTAGTATATGGTAATAGGCTAACATAAGTAATGTCTGTACGTAAAAAAAACTATTTAGATCGACTGTTTGTTCAAAGTTTTAACACTTTTAACAATTAAGTAAAATAGTCTTCATAATGTTATACGATGATAAATTTAGTATGGTATGGAAGCGCTGATGCGCGAGTTCGACTCGCACTTGACCGGTTTATTTTATATTCATTACATTGTATTTTGTAACGTCAAATGTCAATCTATTAACATTTACCTATAGGGGAGAGTTGGATAATACCGCGCGGTTGATAATTCCGCGCGTCAGCGTAATTCAAAAACTATCCACTATTTCTGCGATGCAGTGCGTATACATCGAACCCGGACATGCCTACACCCTTCCCCGCGCACCGCCATTACGGTCCGCGCGACGACGGAGATAGCACGCATTGTAGATGTTTTTTTCATCACTCCTTATAATTTTTCGTGTACTTTCGGAAAGAGGTGTAATACTGTATTTATATTGTAATACTTTGATACTATACATTTTTAATGCTTGTATACTGTAGAATTAATGTCAGAATACGTTTTTACGTACTATAATATTTTCCATATAATTTTGAGGTTAAAAAATAAAATGATCAAGTCTCATAATTCCGCGCCGGGGGCGCGGTATTATCAGTCGATTAATATAACTTGCTGTCTGATATTTAATTGATATTAGGTATATTAGAGACTGACTAGTCCATATATAATTCAAAGATTTACTAAGACTTCTAGTTATAAAAAAATATTTACGTTTAGTTGTCATAAAGAATTTAAGTTTTTGTTAATACTTATTGCGTGATCCTTAATATACTGATTTAATTTCTAGAAAAAGATTTGGGTCTCCATATCTTCACGCAAGAAAATTACTTAGAATGGTATTCATTTTTTTTTATTTTTACTTTTGTTACTTATCCATTTGTGTGCAATTAATGCAGGCACGATATTATCAGACCAGTTTGACAATACCGCGTCTTTATTTTTTTTTGTAAATTGACAATAATTACTTTTTGTTTAAATTTTGGAAGTTTTTGTTATACGGTATGCGTACCTGAATAAATGACCTACTAATTACCCAATTTTGTTTCTTTTAATATCAAACAGTTTCCTAATTATAGGTCCAAGTCCTTAGGGGCTCGGTATTATCCAACTCTCCCCTACAGAGTGGGTCAATAAAAACAGTCCGGGCAAGTTTTGGCCACTTAACATCAATTTTGCGAAAAAAGCTCGCACACGTCAACTTTGGAATCAAGGGGGACATCTAAATCGATTAGTATTGTTTATGTAACTTCAACCCTGAGAGCAGGGTGAATTGCACCCCAAGATTTTTTTTTAATGGAAAGGGGTGTCAAACGATTCGCAGTTCGCAAGGCCTCTCATTTCTTTTTTTCAATAGTCTTTTTGTTTTTCAGCTAATGACCTCAGTTGTCGAGCGTCTATAATTTACAATTCAATTCAATTCTTTTGTTTTTCAAATCCGATCATTAACTGCGGAGAAAATGACATTTTAATTTGTATCAAATAGTCAACAATTGAACTACTTTTTTTTTTTTAATATGAGGGAAAAATTCATTTATTTACAGCCACCCGCGTTTGCGGGTAGTGTGGGACTCGGCCGCAGCAATACCCCTCCCTTTCATCCTGCCAACCTGGGACCGCTTACGCACTACTTGATACAAATTAAAATGTCATTTTCTCCGCAATTAATGATCGAATTTGCAAAACAAAAAGACTGTTATAAAAAGAATTGAGAGACCTTTCGAACTGCGAATCGTTTGACATCCCTTTATGTATATTGTATATTTGAGTTATGAAAAATTAATAAATCATCGAAACAACTTTAAACAATCGTACTAGGACGAAATACAAAGAAAAGAAATGTGCCTGTATAAAAACTTCACTGTTGAACGTATTGATGAGTTGATGACATGGTCACATCCTCTCAGAGACAGCATCTTGGGACACATTATAATGTAACTGTTTTTGTGACTTGTTATTTGAATAAAACTGTTAAACACGCTTCACACTTCATTGGGCGTGCATTGGCTGTGTTGGTTTTCAATACAACCAATCGCTACGCTCAAAACAACATAATAACAATTATAATTATTGTGGTTGTATAAATATATCTGTGGCTAAAAGACAAAACCGTTGATGTCGAACTTTTCATATTTTTAGGGTTCTGTACATCAAGGAAAGGAACAAAAACGGAACCCTGGTAGGATCACTCGTTTGTCCGTATGTCTGTAACAGTCGAATTTCTCTGGACTAAATAAAGATAAGCTAATATATATAATCCAATAATTATTGTCAGAAGCTAAAAAAATATTTTACCGTAAATTTGGGGAAGGGCAAAGTTTGACACAAAAAAGTCATGAGGGATATTAATTGAAATGGCTTCTCAAAATTTTTTTTTCAGAATTTTATGTTACGTAGTTTTTGAGATTATCCTGAAAACGCATCTCGAAAACTCATCCCACCTGTATTTCCAAAATTAGTACAGCTAAAATTTCCAAAAAAAATAGTGGTGATAGAGGTATACGTGTAGATACTTTACTGGGAAACTATTATACGATGTATCCAATACCTACAGTTTTCTAAATTCAAAGACAAAAATATATGGTTGCTTGTACGGAACCCTCGGCAGTCGGCGCGGATCTTACTCACATTTGTTCGGTTTTTTCTATATCTTCAGATAAATTTTTTATTTCCACGTTCCGTAATGAAAAGGAAGTATCGTAATGGGGTTGAAAAATCGTGTTTGAGATAAGCTCAGATTCTGATTGTACTACCCTCAAAACGCCGAGAAAAATGTGTTCTGTCTGCCTGTGGAATTTTCTTTCTTTCAAAATAACTTCTGATAAAGGCACCGATTGGAATAATTCTTTTTGTAAAATGGTAATTGTCTTATGCTGGGTTTTTGGTACGCTTTAAATCTAGATTTAAGACTGAAATCCGTACCAGATACTCAGCATATGTCAGGACTTCAGGTTTAAATTGTTTTCAGTGCTAACTGATCAATGGTTTTGTAGATATTTTGCACCTAAGTATAACAATATTGTCTAAGATCGTACAAGGATTTTCTGAAAAATGTCACCGACATTTTTCATTTTAAAAATTATTCTGAAAAATGGTTTTGGAACATGGAAGTCATGGTTTGGTTCTCCGTAGAGACTTTTTTTTTTGTGTTTTAGTGCCTAAAACATATACAGTAGAATCCGGATAGAACGACTTTCAAGGGACCGGCGACTATAATATATCTATAGCTGATAGAATTTTAGTGACTGGATATAATTTGTTTACTGATTCGTTATGCTTACACTCGAGTATGGAGCCGTAATTACGTTTTCTTCTTAACAGTTCTTTTGTATTTTTAAATTACATTTCTTATAAAAGTAGGTATAGATAATTTAAGATACCGGTGAAAAATAAAGGCCGGATGGTGGTAGTTTTATTCCCTTATTTATGGTACAGAGCAGAGCATATTTTAAGAAATTTTTCTTGGGCGCCAAAATGGAAGATACATTTCTTCCAATCATTTCAAAATTATCCTAACACGGATAGGCTTACGGGACAACATTATTTTGATACTGGGTTCCGGTTCACATTATATAATATGTTAAAATCTTTATATTCATTTATTATATTCAATTTGATTAAGATATCCGAATACTGAAAGGCTAAGTCGAAATTTTAAGTTCCCAGTTTTCAAGTTCTAATTAAAAACTGGGTAAAAGTATCAGTTGGATTTTCTGTTTATGTATACCTACTACTAGAGTTGTTATGAATACGGATATATTAGGAGTCTTTTATCGGTTTCAGTTATGGATACGGATATGAAATTATTTCGGATATCTGATTCGATTTTACATGGGACGATGGGCAAATCACAATCACTGCGACCTAAAATATCTTTTGTGTATCTCCTAGTCGGGTAGGAGGCTTTTAATAAACCTTACTACTTTGCTGGGGGCTGCCCTCCACACTTCATTAGGCTCTAGAAAAGGTCCTTTCAGGTGTTGCAGCCTTTTGGAGAAAACTGTTTCACATGCGCAGAGGATGTGTTCAGCAGTTTCTTTTGCTTCGTTGCAGAAGCGACATTTATCATCCTGAATCTTACCCATCTTTGGAGAGGTGTTACCTCAGAGGGCAGTGTCCAGTGAAGAGTCTTGTCAATATTCTCAGCTCTGCTTTGCTGAAAATAAGGAGTTCTTTAGTCCTTTTAGTAGAAAATGAGATGAATCTCTTTGATTACAGTAGATTTCCAGCGAGAGTTTTTATTTTTATCCCCCCATTTGCGGACCTCCATTTTAACATGACTTTTAGAATAACCACAGAAAGGTTCCGGTCCTATGAAGATTTTAGACCCTCCTTCTTTAGCAAGGAAGTCTGCTATTTCGTTGCCTTCGATGCTCGTATGCCCTGGGACCCACATTAGGGTAACTCTGTTGTATAAACCCAACTTATCTTGACTCGATTTTGTGTGCATTTAGAGCTATAAGCGCTGCTCTGCTATCCGATAGGATAAAATTTTTGCGTTTCTGTAGCCTTTTTCCCGGCAATTCAGAGCGCAAAGTTGTATGACGAATATCTCCGCCTGAAATACAGTGGCTTCAGAGCCCATGAGAGCTGAGATCCTTGTTTTGGGACCATAGATTCCTGCTCCTACCCTTTTATCCATCTTGGATCCATCAGTGTAATACATCAGAGACCCTCTGGGGAGTGTTATCTCACCTTTCGGATAGTTTCACTTATGGATATCTTTACCTATATTTGTTTTTTTAATTTAAAAGTTGTTGACGACACCTCTCTAGAATGTTGTAGAAATACGAAAAAATTTTTTGTAGGAAAATGAGGCGTTTTAATTAATGTTTAAAACGTTTTTATTTAGTGTCGACGTTTCGATTTGTTTTATCAATAAGTAGATTTTTTAATATAAATTTTATTGTCTTCGCAATAATTAGCACAGTAATTAGCTTTAAAATTAAGTAATTGTTATATATCTACTTATTAGTTATTTTAAACTTAATATACTCACTATTTAAACAACTCTGCCCCTAACCGAAACATATTATATATCGCATTCGGTTACGGTTTCGGATATTTTTTTATTTCGGATATTCGATAGTTTCGGTTACGGTTACGGAGCTCCATATTATCCCTAATCCCTATTATTTAAAATAATCACAAATTGAAAATAGGCATTAAAACTATTTAGTCAACGTTCATTGAGAGAAATACATTATTTATAAGTTCTGTACAAAACTTTTATAAGAAATAAGACAATAAAGTATTTTTTCTTGTGTTTATGAAAAATTCATTGAGAAGAAGACAATAACTCGCTTTTGATAAAAATTAAAAACTAATGGAGCCGTCTCGCATTTTTTATAGCATAATCAGAGAGCTCACAACCTATACTTATATTATAAAAATCATATGCTCGCCAAACTCTTATTTTGTGAGAAAACTTAATTAAAAGTCGTCAATAATAATAGAGCACTTAAAATGAAGTGTGTAATGTGATTACGTCACAATAGATTTAAATGTTATTTTTTTGTAATTTTATTTATTTTAATTTGCAATTTCGTTTAGCTAAATTCTTGTTAGAATGGTTGGTTTATATCAGAAACGTGAATTTTAATTTAGCGACGCGGCCCCCTTTCATTGTAATTTGTAAGTATGAAATTATTGAAAAAAGTATGAATATCTTCATTGATACGACCGTACATTTTTGGTTCAGTGAAGCGCCTTCTTCATGTCAGAACGTTTATTAAACATAAAACGGTACGTTAGAAGCGAAGAAGCGGACATTGTGATGTAAATGATATTCTTTTGGACTTGTCAACTTGACGCGGGGCGGTGGCGCGGCTTGTGGAGCCACGTGGTTTAATTGAGTTCCCACGAGACAGTAATCGTGCGCGGTAAAGAAATCCGTTCCGCAACGCTTTTCTGTTTGTATAAAAGTTCTATAGCAATTGTTTTTTGAGGTACGTTAAACGTTCAGCGTAAACAAAGAAAATAGGTAGGTATATATTACAGAGTCACCATGTAACGTTGAAAAAGCGCGACTAGTACTAGTATGTTAACATATTCATCGTCAATATTCGGAACTATTAGGTACTACTAGGTCCTGGTTTTTTATAAAGGTAAAAGATAACATAAATATTATTTTATACATTCAGCGAAGTAAGTTATTTCTGGAAAAAATCATAACAATTTTAGTTTTTCGTAAATAGATGAAAGAGATGGTGGAAATATTATATGGTCTTAACTCTTAAGTATATGAGAAATCAATTTCAATATATTTTTTGTGAGGAACTACTTAAGTAAAGAACCGTTGTACAGTGTATAATAAAGAGCACATTTGCGTATAACGAAAATCGCATGATTATAAATAAATGTCAAATAAATGTCTATAAGATGCTCACTTAAAATTGATTTTGTAAAATGGCGCCTACTGTTCGTATTATTAGATGAGGCCCGATAGGCAAAAAGTTGCTTAGAAAACGATCAGTGACCACTTTCGGTTCAACAGCACGAACTGATGTACAAACGCAATGATAAATCTCGATTTTTATGGGCATCGTACAAGTGAAACATTTAAGATGACTTAAATTTATTTAAATAATATATTTCTCTTAAGTTTAAAAAACAATTTTTTGTTGCAAACGATAGATGTTGTAAATTATAGACGCCCGACAACTTTTCTTAGAAAAAGATTTTACTACAAAAGATGATATATTAATAGATTTATACGGCTGAATTGAAATTGAAATTTTTTTTGTTGGAAAGCAGCCAATTTTATAATTGATTTCAAACATATTCGAAAAAATCATTTTACCCACCATAGTCACAGCCAGGATTCTAACTGAACCTTTCCACTTTCGCGGCGGAATGAGCTTACAATTACTCAACCGTGACATGATTACTTATCTAACATTTTCCTTATATGCTTCGGAATCAATTGATTTTCACTACATGCGAGTTTTAATTCATTATAGCTAGGTTGTAGAAGTGAATCTTCGTACTAGCGAGAGCTCATCATGAAAGTGAAAATTATTTCAAACACACAAAAATGATCCCCAACATTTATCTTAAATCGTTTTTACTGTCCGCCATTTTGGAATGTTTCGCCCGTACGATTTTCATAACAATCGAGATTTATCATCTACTTTCGATTGTAACTGAGTTTGTGCTAATATACTCATCGTCCGTCAGTTCACCCCCAAAATCTTTCATCGGACTCTCGCTTATATTAGTATGTATTCTTCGATTCGCAATCATACAAGTGCAAAAAATAAAATAAGTACCGCCTTCTGACGTTTATCTTCCTGGACAACTTACAATTTATGAATAAATGTTGATGTTCATGTTATACATATAGTAAATTCAGTTTAATTTCAATATTATATTATTGTCGGTAAAAGAAACTGGATCAAAATGAACGTTATACGTCAGGAATGAAGACGAGAGTTCTGGGCGTGATGGAGACGCTCTCAGGATCCGCCCCGATTGTTCATTAGTGTCGCACAATGTTTTCTAACCGTCACTGTAATACCTTAGGACCGGGGCACGGGACTCCAGGACAGGTACCTTCTGTATGTATGAACCGTTGCTCAGATCTCCGCTGAGTGTCAAATTACACCTTGTTTTGTACAGATTGGAACTAAACGAATATGAATGTACCAGTCTTACCAGAACATATTTTTAGTATATTCGCTTATACATATACTTAGGATAATTCAGAAACTAAAAAACACGCTTTGATGAACTAAAAAGTAGAAAATAATTAATTTTATTGTAAAAAAGCGTGGGGTAGTATGAAAATATGATACAAAGCACCCCACGCTTTTTTACAATAAAATTAATTATTTTCTACTTTTTAGTTCATCAAAGCGTGTTTTTTAGTTTTTTTAAATTATAATTTATTTTTGCTTTTTAGTCCTGGAGATCCTGGTCAGGATAATGGGACAAACTTATGGAATTATTGTATTGTAATCGGTCCTTGATAAGTGTGCAAAGTTTCAGTTCAATCTGAAGTTTTTTGCTTTTTTTTTTAGTCCTGGAGATCCTGGTTAGGATAATGGGACAAACTTATGGAATTATTGTATTGTAATCGGTCCTTGATAAGTGTGCAAAGTTTCAGTTCAATCTGAAGTTTTTTGCTTTTTTTTTTAGTCCTGGAGATCCTGGTTAGGATAATGGGACAAACTTATGGAATTATTGTATTGTAATCGGTCCTTGATAAGTGTGCAAAGTTTCAGTTCAATCTGAAGTTTTTTGCTTTTTTTTTTTAGTCCTGGAGATCCTGGTCAGGATAATGGGACAAACTTATTGAATTATTGTATTGTCGTCGGTCCTTGATAAGTGTGCAAAGTTTAAACTAAATCTGACCGTTCAAAGTTGGTCAAAATCAAGTTCAAAGAAGTCGGTTACAAACTGACAAACAAGCCCGCAAGCAAGCATACAGGTGAAGCTAATATAAGCGTGTTAAAAACACACACTCAAACACCAAAACAATTAACGAAATTGTTTCAAAATCGAAATTTAACTCTTGGGTAAAGAAAAAAAATATGCCCTTAAAATTAACCAACCAGAAATGGACTGTTTGGAGATCATCAAGAAAAATTTATTTTTGAAACAAACGCGCGTATTTTGTACCTGTGCGATATTCAGCCACTGTCGCGACGTATTTTGAAAAAAAAATTCCTACAGAGACTGGTACGATAACTCATTTTGAACCACCGCTTATACAAAGTACAGAAAATACGTTGAAAAGAAAAGTAGACGATGAGTTTTTTTGACAAGATCTATAAGTACTTTGTATCCTGTGAGCGCGCAGGTGGGTGGATGTCATTGTTTGATGGCTGATTTCCGTTTGATCAGATTTCATTTTATTCTGAGCAGGTATTTAACAATTTTATCTGTGTCAAGGATACATTTCGGTTTTTAGGGTTCCGTACCTCAGAATGAAAAAACGGAACCCTTATAGAATCATTCTCGTATCTGTCTGTCTGTCTGTTTGTCTGTCCGTCCGATCTCCCCCTCCCTTATCTCCGAAACTACTTAGCCTAAAATTTTGAAAAAATAGGGAATATAGGGCCTCACGCATAGTTTACAGGAAAATTTAAACGAAAGTCCTGTCTATTTTGGGGATTAATTTTTAGGGGCAAATTAGAGAATTAAAAAATTTTTTTTCAAATGCATCATGTGACTATATTAAATGAAAAAGCTCGTTATGAGAAATACTTACAAATATATTTTTTTTATAATTTTAAAATGCATAGTTTAAAAGATATTAAAGAAAATATAAAAAAATCGAGCGTTCCCCCCTTAACTCCGAAACTACTGAGCCTAAAGTTTTGAAAAAATAGGGAAAATAGGGTCTCACTCATAGTTTACAAGAAAATTTAAACGAAAATCCTAAGTCTTTAAATTCCCACGGGAAACGGAATAGTACGGAAAAAGAGTAAGTAGTGAAATAATTGTATATCCGTAGTTTCTGAGAAAGACAGTTTTAAATCAAAAACTATAGAATTTTAAATACGTGCAACTCTGGCTTAAAATTGGCTACAAGCAACTCTAGAGCCGCGCGCGACTTGGGTTGCCAAAAAAGTTTTGACATATAAAATATCTACTAGGTATAGAAAGAATATTACATATAATATACAGTGTGTTTCATAATATATGCGCAGGACTTCAGGATGTGATAGCTCGTCCAAAAATATGAAAAAAAGTTTCTATTAACTTACCATCTAAAATGCACCATTTTATAGATACAGAGTGTTGAAATTGAAAAAAAATTTCGTTTTTTGCGAATATCTCCGGAACCGTTTATCGTACAGAAAACAGCTTTTGTAAGCATTTTCTACTCATAATAAGCTATATTTTGTGCGGAAAATTGTTTTTTTTAGTCATAATTGGTGAAGGTTTTGAAGGGGTAGTAGGTGTTTTTCTCCCCAACTTCTACGCTACTGGAAAAAGTACGGTTTTGAGACGCCCGTTTGAACCGCCAATATTTTCTACACAAAAAAGGTACTCTTGGTCATAAGCTCTAAAGTCGATCTTTTTCGTGAAAAATCAACTTTTATGTTGAAAAACATGGTCAATTTTTTTAAATAAAATTTTTTTCTTACTAATTAAACAAAATTTATTTAAACGTTAGAACAAGTAACAAAACCAAACGTTAACTTTATAATTGCAAAATTAAAAAAAAAATGAAAAAATGATACAAAAGTTGTCTTTTCAAAATTCCCCAAACATCCTGTATCAACACCCTGTATCTCGAAAATGGTGCATTTTAGAGGGTAAGTTAATAGAAACTTTTTTCATATTTTTGGACGAGCTATCACATCCTGAAGTCCTGCGCATATATTATGAAACACCCTGTATATCATAATGTAATCAGCAAATTGATGGTTTTAGATTTTTCAATTTACCCTAATTTAGAGTTTAGACAATAATAAATTAAAGAAAGAGAGAATGTATAGCCATTTGTTGTATTGATAATAATTCAAATTTTCCGCTAAAATGTCACTCTGCAGAGATCCCGTCTCCCAGACGTCTTTCGCTTGCCCACATCTAGCTTACAGCTTTCTAGCATTGATTTCATGTAAATAATCTCGTGGTGAACATATACATTTAAAATTGTAAATTGTGTTTTAAAGACTACCAACAGCTAAGGTTATTTGGGCCTAGCACCAATTCATATTTTCAATTTTTAATAATAAATTGAAAATTCAATTGACACTTTTACCAGCTCTCGGGTTGAGAATAGCCGAGAGTGTAGCAATATGCTGTTGTTCACATGGCGTTGCTATGGTTCCTCTATTACAAGTCCCCAGTTCCCGGGTTCTAGTCCGAGAGCTGGTAAAAGTGTCAATTGGATTTTCAATTTATTATTAAAAAAAAAATAATGAATTGAAAATATGAATTGGGGCTAGGCCCAAATAACCTTAGCTGTTGGTGGTCTTTAAAACACACACACCAGCTCTCGGGTTAGAACCTGGGAACTGGGGACTTGTAATAGAGGAACCATAGCAACGCCATGTAAACAACAGCATTGCTACACGCTCGGCCGATTCCGAAACTATGGATAACATTTTTCACATTCGATTTTGTATTCGTATCCGCGTATTATTGTTGTTTTTAACCGACTTCAAAAAAAGGTTCTCAGGTCGACGTGTAGGTATATATAATTTTTTTTATGTTTGACCACACATAACTTTTTACAGAGTTGTCCGATTTTGATGATTCTTGTTTTATTGGATAGGGTATACCTCGAAGTTGGTCTCATATAAATGTTACTTAAATTGGTTCAGTCGTTTGACTGATTTTAATAAAAGTGAGTAACGGCGCGTGATTCTTTTTAGGTAAATGTCACTTTTTGGCACATCACACAGAGTAAGAAGTCGGTTAAATTTGTAGAAGTGAATCTATTGGCTTGGACTAAACTACGGATTGTAATGTCCTCGGTAATGTCACTAAAAAGTAAAAAATAAAAAACTTTTTAACAAAAAAAAACCTCCTTCAAAAAGCCACTAAAAAAGGAAAATAATAAAACATTGCGGTCTGCGCCAATTTAATAAAATATGAAGTCAGTTAGAAAGTATAGTAGGTATAGTGATTAATATCTTCTTTTTAACCGACTTCATATTTTATTAAATTGGCACAGACTTCAAAGTTTTATTATTTTCCTTTTTTTAGTGGCTTTTTTAAGAAAGTATTTTTTTCTTTTGTTAAAAAGTTTTTTTCCGTACACTTACGCATCGCGTAAGTCGTGTTTATTTATCAGTCGGGTCTGATTTACTGAATAAATGTGAACATTCAATAATTACATCAAAATGAGAGCAACATTTTAAATTCGATTCCAATTCCGAATCCGATATAAATATAATACATCCGTATGATACGGATGTATTATATCAAAAATGATACGGTCCGTATCATATATGGTATAATGGTATAAATGTCATTTCCATATTCACATTTATATAAAAAATCTAAGTTTGCAATTTTAAATCTTTTTTTTTGTTTGTTTTTTTTATTTTATGTTTAAAGCCACCAACAGTTAGAGTTGCCCAGCGACAATTATTCATATTTTCAATTTAGTATTTTTTAATGATAATTTGAAAAGTCAATTGATACTTTTACCAGTTATCGGATTTCTACACGCTCGGCTGTTTTCAAGCCCTTTTTGTATGTAAATGAGTGATTTAACGAAAAACGTTGAATAAACAAGACAAACATGTTCAACTATAATACGCAAACGTATAAACGATTTGCGGTAGACCGATCTCGGGCGGGTGTCCTGTCCATTAATGCGCTCGCCATCGTTCGTTCGCGGTCCACGTCGCGTCGCCACGGAATCAAACATCCGTGAAATGGAACTCCCCTCCCATACCTGTTTATTATTATTGTGTACCATTTTTTTCAACAACCTATCTTATAAAATGTACATACTGCAGTTACTTATTATCGTTTACTACAGCGGCTCTTAAACGTGGGATCGCGGGCCAATGCAGGTAGTTCGAAATAAAATAAGAAAACGTTGATACTGATTGACTAAAAACCAAATTCCATTTAGAGTAAGTTATGAAAAAAAATGGGTGTGTGCTTATGACCACACGACAGAAGTGAAAACTTCAGATTTTCTAATTTTAAAATATATCTATATATAATTTTTTTAGTCACACAGTTTAATCATAAATATATTAAAAAATCAGCCTATACAATTAAGTTTAATGAATATAATATACCTTAACGATAATTATCTAAACGAATTATTTAGTGTCAGCTATTAGCGAAATCATAAACTATAACTAAGTGTTTATAAAAAAAGGTTTTTTGGTGTCATCTATTAGCGCATTTATGAACTAAAAATAATTTATTACTAAAATACTAAAATTATATTTTTAATTTATTCCACCTTGGTTTCAAAAAAATTATAATTATTGTCAAAGAAAGAATATAACAATAGTATATTGTGCGACTAGTGGGAGAAAGAGAAGATTCCTCGAGTGTGGATTTTGCCGCACGAGTGGAATCTCCTCTTTCGACCAATAGTCGCACACAATATTTTGTTCAACTACCGCAACACTTGAGCGTGGGCGAAATGGAATTTCGCCCACTCTCTACGTCTACAGTCAGAGAATTCATTATTTCGCCCACTCTCTGTAGTGAGTAGAGCCATGAAATTACATATTTCTTGCGGGTGTTGAACAAAAATTAAAAAATATATAAATAAATATAATGTAGAATTTAGAAAAAAGTTTTCACTTCAAAAAATATTTTAAAAATTCTACGGTGCCATCAGGTTTCGAACCGAGGTTCCTATGCATACAACGCAAAGACGCTGCTTACTTAGCTATCGATGCAACTGTGTAGCGTGCCGTTTTTATGATATAAGTATGTCAGCCGGGCACAGTTGTAAGAGAGTGACCAGTCAGTACCCAGACGTGTATTAACAGCATACTGCAAATACGTGTTCGTGTTTCAGCCGAGTAACCCCGATTCAGCGAATCTCACCGTCGGGTTGCGAACGCGAAGGGTTTACTTTACTATCCAGGCAAAGAGTGCCTAACGCGCCTAAGGAAGTTTTCATTTAAAAAAGAGTTTACTCAAGTCGCGTGCTGCGAAAATAATAGCCATAGATTTAAATTTTTTACATAAATGTTGCAACGCCACTGACAAACACCAAATCAGTTTTATAATGAGTACATTTTTTTTGATAAACCTTTGATTCATAAGATGGAGTGTCTCGCATCATTGAACCTATCGAGTGTGCTATGTAAATATTGGTTTCTGTTTGTCCACATTAACAGACCGCCCCTTGTCCCTTTTCCTCGCTCACGGAAAAAATAAATTATTCCATGTCTTCGCTCGTCACCATTGTCGATGCTTCAGCGTGAGTTTAAATCATGTCCACACGAGTAAAAATTACCGTCACTTGCAAATTCTGAATGTCCTCCCATTTTATCGTAGAGTAAATAAGTTTTGGGATACCGTCAAATGTCAATTCGTTGTTTAGTGTTTACTATGCGTTTCCTTTCTTTAACTTTCATGTAATAAAAATAAAAAGGACTACTCATGTGAACACTGGTAGCACCTAAATCAGTGAAATAATTACAAATTTTGATGGATTTGAATAAATAATTTTGTCGAGTGGTGCGCTGCACATCCCCTTATTATTAGTGGAATTCGCAGGCCCTTGATTTTTGCTAGTCCTGCAGCCACTCTGTAGTTACGCCACTGATCCTAAGTGAAATTTAAAGTGTAAACAGATGATTATTCGACGAAATATTGTTATTGAACATTTTAAGAAAGTTTTTTCGATAATCGCACACGTTGTTTTCAAAGTTCTCTCTAGTTTTAATAACTTTTCTGCTTTCACTACCTATGTCCTTTCCTGACAATCTGTCGCTCTTATTCCATCACTTATTCACCAACAGCCAGTTCTCGGATTAGAACCTGGGAACTGGGGGCTTGTAATAGTAGCGTGATAACTTTGAAAGCCTACAGGTCATAGGAAATGGCGTTTGTTTACAATAATTTAACACCTGACGTCATGGAGTATAAAAGTGAGTATAGTGACGTCTCGAAATCGTGCTCGCGGCCAGTGTTTATGGCACGAGCGACTAGGGATAGCAGTCATCATCGTTTATGATTGGTCAGTTACCCCACCCATGCTTTCATTTGACACACGCACGCACGTGATTTAACCACTAACCAGTGAACTCTAGGTATACTTATAGAGTTCACTGCCACTGTCCCATATAAACCGCCGCTGTCTTGACTCTTGTTTATACATTCTGTGTTACAAATTTGATGGCCTAAAAAGTTAAAAAACGATAATTAAAATATGGGTAAATTTATATGTGGGGAGTGTTCCAACACTTCCAACACATATTCTTCAAAACAGTCTATATCTAGACAACGCTTAAATGCACAATAACAATTGCTTAAAATTTATTTTTTTACTTATAATATAGGTAATTGTCCAATTCATTATGAACATTGTTATTATTATTTAAAATATTCTTCAATCTGAAAAATAAAATATTAAAGTATATATTATGTATTTAAATAATTACTTTATTAACATATTTAAAAGTTCATTAATTGTACTTACCTACAGTTCTTATACAGGGTGAGTTCGACCACCCGTATCAGTCGTTTTTTTCGAAAACGGTTAGTCGTAGAGAGTTGTGTCAAAAATTTGTATTATAAAAGCCCTAATAAAGAATCGAATGGTGATAATTTTTTTTTCCGGGAAGGTCGGCTTCCCTATAAGTTTGCTCCAGAATGTCCAGAACTCCGGAATTATAAATGTAACGATAGGTCGAAAGTGGTATTGTTGAAAAGATCTTTAAAAAATAAGTAAGTTTTGTAGGAAAATTTTTTTTATTACTGCCACCCCTGTAAATTTCTATAAGTATAAATATAAATTATTATATGTTCAAAACTCCGGAATTTTAGAAAGCACGATAGGTTGAAAGTGGTGCTGTTGAAAAGCTCGTTAAAAAATGAGCAAGTTTTGTAGGAAAAATTATTTAATTACTGCCACCCCTGTTAAGTAACAATCGTTTGAAATTATTAAATCAAAATTTCATAATAACGATCGAAGTCGGCATTAAAAATCTAGCAACCTTAGACATTGTCACAAGTGTTCAAACTGTCTTCCATTTACTCTTTAATACATACTACTGAGCTCTTCTGGTTATACTGTGAGTGTACTTCTTCAGTATTTAATGATCGATAGATAGGTAACTAGATTTTAAATGCGGACTTTTAAAAAGTTCGTTATTATGACATTTTAATTTAGTAATTTCAAACAAATATTACTTAACAGGGGTGGCAGTAATAAAAAAAAATTTCCTACAAAACTTGCTTATTTTTTAAAGATCTTTTCAACAATACCACTTTCGACCTATCGTTACATTTATAATTCCGGAGTTCTGGACATTCTGGAGCAAACTAATAGGGAAGCCGACCTTCCCGGAAAAAAAAATTATCACCATTCGATTCTTTATTAGGGCTTTTATAATACAAATTTTTGACACAACTCTCTACGACTAACCGTTTTCGAAAAAAACGACTGATACGGGTGGTCGAACTCACCCTGTATACGTTTTTAATAGAAACAATCTTTACTAGACCAGGGTTGAAGCCTTTGAAAATGGTAGAAAGTGAAAAAAAATAATAGTAGGATGAACCCATTGGAAATGGAAGAGAATATAACAAAAATGAAAGGAAAAATAATTTACGGGCGATCTGAGGTCGGGAAGTGGTAGGGGGTGAGTTTTTAAGGGTAAAAAACGGTTTATCTCGATTTTCGGCAAAACTACAAGTCCTATGGAAAAAAGTTTAATGGCACAGTTGTAGGTAATAAAAAGATCTACAACTTTTGTATCACACTTTTTTCATATAACCTCAAAATTTATGTGAAAAATTCAAATAACCAAGTTTTTGGTTTTTTATTTTTATCTTTTACAAAAAAAATTTTTTTTTCACGAAATTTGGTGAAAACTTACCTTTTTATGTCCCAAACACACTGTAATTTTTTTGATTTAAAATATTTATTTTTTCATCTTATTTTGACTTTATATCGAAAAAGCACCCTAATTTTCAATCGAAAATTCTCACGTCAAAATATCTGTTTTTTTAAAAAAGTCGGTGGGCTTTTTGTTCGTTGAAATCTCTACTTTATGATGGTGTAAAAAAAATACATTACTACGGTAAATGTTCTCAGAAAATGCAAATTATTTCCAATAATTTTAGTTTATAATTATAATAATAAATATAGGTAGGTTTCATTATTATTTTACATTATTTTAAAGTTTTTCAACTCAATATAAAGAATTTTTATAAAATCCATAAAATACAAAATATCCACAGACAAAAATTAACAATTCAAAATATATATTTGTTCCAAATTATACAACAATAGCACGATAGTCGTTCAAATACGTTTGTAGAATATGAATCAGATTTATAACGTAATATCATTGCATATTAAAAATTCGTTTTTATTGTTTTTTAATAAAAGATTTCTTTTGGGTCAATTCCACATAAATCAACTAAAAAGGCTACTGTATGAAAATATCGCTGCTAGTTTTTATTCTATATTCAAAAGTTATAATAGTTTGAATCAACAGTAGTTTGTTTCAGAATTAGGCATAAGATCAAATTTCAAAACGCTTGATTTGATTTTTTTAAATATTTGTAAAACTGTGTTATGATTGTTTTTCAATATACACAAATATGTTCATCAATCGCATCCTTTATTATAAATCTTTAGAGACATGTAAAACTACATTTGTCTCAAAAAGAACTCAACTGTTTTTATAGAGAAATCTTAGAAATTTTAATTCTATTTCATAATTCAACGAATGCCAAATTTATGTAAAAAATATTAAATCGTTTGAAGGAACTTATAAAATGAGACCCTTGAAGTTTAGTCTTAAATGGAAAGTGGACGCATTTAAGATTTATTTTTAAATTAATAAGATTAATAGATTGTTTAGTAAGTAATGACGAAAACTTTGGAGGCTAATTCCTTAGGTTAATTTAATAAATAAAGCTCCAAACATAATACTATGTCCGCAAACGCACAGTTCCTGAGATACAGGGTGTAAAAATTCTAAATTTTTGCCTCATTATTTCGCAAAGTATTAATTCAATTCCGTGCTGAATTGACATGTTCCGTGTCTGTGCTGACAAATCTATTTTAAGCAGCGATCAGTTAAAAACATTATATATTATTTTCGTGCAATTCACATAGAGAAAACGTCATATGGCGTTTCGTAACACTAAATTCTCTTTATTATTTGTGCAACGCATTTGTTTCTTCAAGAATCGCTTAAAAGCAGGTGAGTCCGTGATGACAGCTCGACCAGAGTTGATCGGACGAAGAGGAGACGAGGAATTAGTGCATGAACTTAAGTTATCGGACACTGTGATCAAACTTTCGGGAATTGTCGATAACGATGACGTATTACTTTCAATGTCTGAAAATTCTGAATCGTCTTCCGTCAACGCCTGAGAACTGCTGAAGACGCTGTTCAAAGAAAAAAGAAATATCGTGGTGGTAAAATTTGATGACGAAATAAAATGCGGTTTATAGTATATAGAAGCTCACGACTGATTTTAGGACCGAAAGATCATACGGCTGAACTTCTGAATTTTGTATCGTATTCGTTTGTAGTTGGCGGGGTCAGTAATCTGTTGGTACAAGTCTGGCAAAGTGAATTGTATAAAAAATTTACAAAAACAAAAAATAAATTTAAAAATCGATAGCAAGTGCGAGTTCGAAATTGTGTGTTTTAAGGACCACCAACAGCTAAGGTTATTTGGGCCTAACACCAATTCATATTGTCAATTGGATTTTCAATTTATTATTAAAAAAAAAATTCGACTGATGACCAGTCCTATACTTCCCACCTAGTAAATATTTGCAAAAAATAAACTTTTTTTTTGTTTTTTATTCTTTGACTAGGCCCAAATAACCTTAGCTGTTGGTGGTCTTTAACACAATTTAATTTTTATTCTTTGAAAAAAGCATGGCCCTCTTTTTTGTTTGGTGATCTACTGATGGCTAACTTAATATAGCAAAAATCATGGTTACCTTGATTTACGTACAATTTTTATTTTTTTTAGTAAAATATTTTTTTTCTCGAAAACTATACATTTTAGAGAAAAAAATATTTACATTTTTTTCATATTATAACATCTAGAATTCATTTATATTTTTTTTTACCTATGTTAATACGTGACATTGAGGACGTTTTTTTGAATATATCAGGATCCACTGAACCGATTTGACTCAAAATCTAATCAGCTAAATCTAAAGGCTGATAAACACAATAGAACAATCGGCATGCCCGTATGTTGTTCCGTTCTTAAGATATCGAAGGCGAAAAATTGACCACACACATACACACACACACACACATCAGTCAGAAAATGATCTTAAACGATTGCTAGGGTCTTAAAACGTGAAGATCTGTTAAAATCTCGAAATATTTTTTTCGGACTAAATCCATTACTTCCCTACCATAGTAGAGGTGGGAAGTAAAAATAATGAATTGAAAATATGAATTGGTGCTTGGCCCAAACATAATTTTTTAACTAATGTTTTGAGACCTGTAGCGCGACTGGGGGTTACGACGTCATCCCCTTTTTTAAGAAAAATCACCCCCAACTAAATTTTTGATTATATTTTCGAAACGGACAATAAAAAAAACTAGGTAAAAATATTTACCACTAAATTTTACCTAAAACGGTCCCGTTCATTTTTAAGTTTCTTTTTTAAGCAGAGTTGGGCAGTACTGAGTACAAGTACTTGAAAAAGTACTTTAAGTACATTTTTTTGTACTTGGTACTTTGTACTCCAAGTACTTTTAAAAATTGTACTTGGTACTTTGTACTCCAAGTACTTTTAAAAATTGTACTTGGTACTTGTAATTGTAACGATCTGTGTAACGATCTTTGTACTTGAAGCTTGTTTCTAAGTACATTTTGTTTACAAGTACATTTATACAACTTTCAGTCTGAAAGTTGTACCGGAAACAGAGGATTAATGTAATAGGTACATACCTCGGTACATACCTACTAGTTACCTACTCTTATAATGTAATGTAAATGTTACAAACATCTATATTTTTACCGGCTAATCTTGAGAACTACTAAACGGATTTGAGGAAGGTTTAAATCTATAGTGGCTCTCCGGTCCGACTTCGCTCGCCTGCAAATAGGATTGCATCCGCTATACAGTACATATTTCAGTGCGTTTTTAGCATTCGGTCATGAGTCTGTCAGTGAAGATATTTGTTTTTATGTATTGCTAAATGTATTGTCCGGCTTCGGACGGGTGAAAATTTAACATATAGATATATTGAAATAAGCTATCGAATGGTAAGAACCGCACTTACAATTTGTACTGTATAGCGGATGCAATCCTATTTGCACCTGGGCGAAGCCGGACCGGAAAGCTACTATAGATTTAAACCTTCCTCAAGAAATAAACCATCGAATAGTAAAAACCGCATTTAAATTCGTTTAGTAGTTCTCAAGATTAGTCGGTACATAAATACAAACAGACACCTACCGAAATTCCCATTTGTCCAAATTACCCTTAACGATCGAACTTCGATCTTTCATTGTAAAAATAGTTTTACAAAAAAACTTAAACATAAATGAGACAGTTTTAGGTAAAATTTAGTGGTAAATATTTTTACCTAGTTTTTTTTGTCCGTTTGGAAACTATACTCAAAAATTTAGTTGGGGGTGGTTTTTCTTGAAAAAGGGGACGACGCCATAACCTCCGGTCGTGCTACAGATCTTAAAACATTAGTTATGGTCTCAACTAATGGTGTACTAAGTGGCATCTTTTTATCATAAAATTCTTACTAGGCTATATTTAAGCTAAACGAAGAAATTTGATAAACTAAACACTGAAAATTTAGCAGAAATTCTATAAAACAGAGAGTGAAAATGAAATACTTGGTTATAAGTATTTCAACTATACTTTAATAATAATAACTGATCATTCATAATTTGTACTAAAGTGATAAAAATATATACTGATATTTTAAACTTGGAAAAAGAAAATATACTGTGTAATTAAATTTCACCGTATATTATTGCCCTACGACAAAATGGCGATGAGCATTGGACAGCAAACAAAAATGTAAGCCGGGCGAACCCGGGCAGGAAGGCTAGTAATCAACAACTTGGTAAATATATTTCGGAGACTAAAATGGTAAATGGCTTTTCGATTCGAAATTTCACGAGGAATATGTCTTTAAAATTTCCAGTGTTCTCTTTGAGACACTGCGAACTCAGAGATCTAATAGAGCTCTAGTACATTTTATCCCACCTGGTGTCAGCATCGTTTCGATCCAAGAGTGATGCAATAGCTTCCATTTCATTTTCCATATCGTCATTTTCTTTCACGTAATTTTCCAACATCGCTATTTGGGTTTGCGTACAGTACTTTTGGAACATATCTTCTGGGTTGAAAATGGCCGGTATGTTTATCTCTTTATCCCTGCTGTTTAATTTGTCGTCGACGTTTGCGATCTCTTCCTGAGATTTTTTTAAACATTCTATATCCGTACAAGTCTCATGGTCTAAAGGACAGTCGGATTCCATGCAAATGCTGCAATCAGAGTGCTTGCGCTTCAGTTCAGGCGACTGCTCCTTGTTCTGAGATGCTGTTTTGCTTGAAACCATCTTTACCTTGTTATATATGAGCTGTTAGTAAAATATGCCAGTAAACTTTCGCATGTGATTCATTAAGCAATTTAAAAAAAAAACAGTTTTCAAAAATCGCTAGGGAGCAACAGCTGTTAAAAAGGAGTCATTAAAACTTTAATTATTGGATTATAAATTTCATTGATAGTAAAATTATCAAATCAGAAGTATCCCAACATTGAAATTATGCTAATTTGCAATTATTTTTAATAGTCATAAAATAAGGAGGCTATCATTAAGTGTGACCTCAGTAGTCAGTATAGCTGAAGCGCCTATATGCACTCGCTTGTCTGTATGTCTATGCGTTACGTCGAAATTAGCATAATTTCAATGTTGGGATACTTCTGATATGATAATTTTACTATCAATGAAATTCTGTTGTATCTAAATTTTTCCCTTCAAATTTCCTCACAGTTTTGTAAAAGCCGATTTTCAAAAAGATCGGGTGTCTTTAAGAAAAAAATCCGATCAAACTAGACCTTGGAGAAAAGTTTTTTGAAATCAGAGTAATACAAAATACCATAACGGTTATGGTATTTTGTATTACTCTGATTTCAAAAAACATTTCTCCAAGGTCTTGTTTGATCGGATTTTTTTCTTAAAGACATCCGATCTTTTTGAAAATGGGCTTTTACAAAACTGTGAGGAAATTTGAAGGGAAAAATTTAGATAGAAACAATAATTTACCGAGAAACTGTCGCGCCTTGCAATTCTTGAATTTCTTAGATGATTTTCAATTTGCTTACGAAATCACCTACCAAATCTATGTTTATTTTCAAAATATTAGTTACATAAAAGTGATAATGTATTTTCGAATTTAGTGATAGAATTTAAAAGTTGATTTCTATCAAAAAAACTCGGGTCGCAGTGCCAAACCCTGCCGACAATATAGTGTATTTGCTAATACAGGCATTGTCGCATTATTATGTGAACTTAAGTTTGTTTTTTGACAAAATAAAAAATTTAACCCCTTAATACATCCCTTAAAATAATTAAATTTTTCTAAATTTCAATATTAGACATGGATTTTATCAGTACACCCAATTAAATACACCCTTCCATAAGTAAATCCGTATCAACAAACTCGTGTTTTCATAAAATTTGAAAGTCCGGTTCTGTCGGGCCGATTTTATTAAAATTTTAGCAGCACATTTTAATCTTTACTAAAGAGTTAAATTTCAATTTTGAAACGATTCTGACAAATTTTTCGGTATTTTTGGGCCCAAAAACTTTTTGGAACCCCTAAATGCAACCCTGAAAATGGTCCGATCGGGCCCATTTTAAATAGGCTTCTTGCGGTGATGGGTTCCAATGTGTGTACCAAATTTCGTTTCAATCGATTAAGTCTGTCGAGAGTTATCGTGTACACACACATATATATATATATATATATATATATATATATATATATATATATATATATACACATACATATATACATAAACATTTTCAAAAATGGTGGCAAACTGTTCAGGGGGGTATGAAACGTCGAGAAATTTTGGTCCGACCCCTAGGTCCCGCCATCCGACCGACGCCAATAGTGTATGTGCCATATGGCAAATACACTAATAAGCCGCGAGTAAAAACTAGTAATCAATAAAATACCTCTTCGTTTGTTTCAGCAGTGCTACATATACTCGTATAACAATTTCTGTACAATTCTGACATGTTCTCGAACTCTTCTAACGGTGGTGTATTGTTTGGTACGACCTGATCTTCACTGAGCAATTTTTCGGCACGTTTCCTTTGCCACTGTTCAATATTTCTCTCCAAATTTTCCAATTTCCTTTGAACATGTTCAACTAAACTCGAAGCGGGTACATTGTTATATATCTTAATATTTTGATTCGACTCATCTTTTTCCGGTTTCAATTCAGTAATTTTTTCCTGGTTTCCACTATCTATTTTCACAGGAAATTGAATAGTATATTTGTTGACGTTCATTTTCATTTGTAACAGTTCTTTTTCAATAGAAACAACTCTTCTCTCGCACTCGCTCTTCTCCTGTTGTACGACACTGATTAGTTTCTTCAAATCCATATTTTCCTTCTGCAGATCTTCCAGCTGTTTCATCGCGTTTATCTTATTCTTGGTGCTCGTATATAATTCTTTGGAAATGTTGTCGATCTTTTTTAGGAGCACTGCTCGTTCTTCGAGCAAGTCGTTCAAATGAATTTTCGCCGCTCGATTTTCTTTAAGAGCGCTGGCCAACTGTTTGCTCAACTCACGCTTCTGAGCGGCGCTTGTCTCGAGTTTCCTCTGGAGGACGTTACGTTCGCTCACCGCATTTTCTTTCATTTGAACAATCTCGCGCTTTAGCTGAAGACAAGTACGTTCAGCCTCGCGCATCCTTCGGTGGCGCGAATGCGTCGTAGTCACTCCCGTTTGATTTTCCGACGTCGACGTAGCGTCGTCGGATGGAATCGTCGACGGCGTTGAAAGTTTTAGGTCTGTCAACGAATTATAAGAACGCTTGATCTTAAGTTTTGGAATGCGACTCGGTTGACATGGACTTTGCGGCAGTAATTGAGCCAACTGAGACGGTACGATTATAACAACCTCTTCTCCTTTCGATTTATTTCTAAATAAGAAAAAAAATCACAGTGTAATGATATCTACAGGGACAATTTTCGTAAATGTTTATTGTTTCTATTTTATTATATTTTATATTATATTTTAATATATCATATGCTTTACCGAAAGAACGTGTCTCTCAGTTTAGGTAATTCTATTGAGCGACACGTTTTCCAGTCAAGCAGTCCATCCTCTGTAATTTTAAAACTCCAGATAATTTTACTAATTTGAACTTATCTAATGTACTTAGTTGTAATTTTCGTAAACCACAACCATATTATTAAAGCTTGCAACATTGCAACGAACACTCAGATAGTAAAGAATATGGTAGACTCACAGAGAATGTACGAAATAGGAAGGCAATATTATAATCTGATCCAGAAGTTTGTGACAGGTAGTACATAAAATATTTTTCCGTTGTACCGTATATAGTGAAAATTATTTATTGTCGCGATGCCTACCAATTTAAATAAATATTAAAATAATTGTTGTCGTTTATGGTCAAAATGCTACAGTACAATTTTACCTCCTAACTCTTGAACGGATAGACGTTTGGCTACCTTCACAGTTGTCAAGCGTCTTTAATTTACAAGCATTCATCTTCAACTAGCGTAGTTACTTTTATAATATTGTACCACTGAGGTAAAATCTATAGAGGACGCATACCGTATACAATTGCTTATACAAAATTGAAGCCAGGTTTGACGTCACAGGGCCCATCAAACATGGCGGCAAAACACGCGATGGATTGGGAATATTATTCTCTTCTCCTCTCACATATAAAATGAGGACCTCATTACAATGGCGACTGGCTTCACTTTTAAATGCTTATATTAGTCCAGTATTTGCACGGAAAAAACGGGCAAACCTGGCAATTCTGCCAAACAGCACCAATTTGCACCAAAATTTGGATTTGGGTTCTGCTTACTTTATATTTCAAAGTTGTCAATGTGCCGAGGGTCGCTTTTTATTTTTTAGGGGTGTAAACTACCCCTATTCGAAAATAATTGTAGAATTGTAGATTCAAGCGTTTAATCAATCATTACATCACGAATTACAAGTTGCAACCCTTATAAAAACAACCCCTACTGATTAAAATTTGATTTAAAAATAGGAAAAATAAAAATTTTATTTATTATGGATCTTAAGTTTTTAATTAAAAAAATAAATATATTTTTTGATATAAAAAACACAAAAAAATCAAAAAACATAATTAAAAATCATTTTCTTCTTCATCCTCATTCGCGTTTCATCAGCCATCTCTTTTCCTCTTGTACTAGACCGTTCTTGTACTCAGTGTGCGTGTGTGTATGCGTGTGTGCGCGGGTGTGTGTTTGTGTGTGTGTGTGTTTGTGTGTGTGTTTGTGTGTGTGTGTGTGTTTTTGTGTGTGTGTGTGTGTGTGTGTGTGTGTGTGTGTTTCCTCTTTGTACTAGATCGTTCTTGTACTCAGTGTGTGTGTATGTGCGTGGATGTCTCATAATGTGTGAAAAGATGAAGGAATCAGTGTTGTAATATACGTGTTTTGATAACTGTAGAAATTTGTGATTGGGTATTTTTACCATAACTCGCTTAGTTTTTGAGCTATCAAGTTCAACAAAAAACCTTTTGTAGGTTTTTTCAAGAGCTATAAGCTGATGTAAACTAATTTTTTTTAAGCTCTTATTTTTTAAAGGGTTTGAGCTGAAAGAGCTTGAAAACGTTAATATTCGCGAACATATGCAAACTTGAAACGGCCATATCTTTCTCAATTTTTATCGTATAGAAAAAGAAAAAAAAACAAAATTTTTAGAAAAAAAGACCTACAATTTTTAACTCTTCAAAATTTTGCGTATCTTTCATAGTTTTTGAGTTATTTGTAAAGAAAGGCAATTTTTTGCAAACTTGCAATAAAGTTCTCTTCACTTCAAGCTCAAATTTTTTCAAAAGTAAGCACTTTAAACCGGTCAAACTCATAGGGCATATTACAAGTACATAAATAAAGTAAATTGTAAAGTGGTAACGATCATTTTCAATTGGGGTGGTAATTAGGGGGTGATTTTCACATTTTTTTGCCACCAAAAAAATAGGAACCAATTTTTTTTTTTGTCATAACTCGCTTAATTTTGATACTAGGAACTTCCGTAAAAAAAAATAATAAAGGGTTTTTCAAGCACTTCAAAAAAAGTTATAGTTTTCCCCCGACAAAAATGCATTGTTTTTTGGATATTTCACGTTGAAACTTTCGATTTTGGCGTTTGATGAAGAAGAACCAACCTTTAACAAGCTATTACTCCGTTAGTCTTGGGTCTAGTGATATTTTAAACTCAGTATTTTTTTTGTTTTTTTATAAGCTACATTTTTACTCCGAATGATTTTTTTCATAAAATACTTATTTTCAGAGTTATTCATGAAAAATCGCCTGAAAACATGTTTTTTTTTGTTGAAAAATTGACGTTTCCACTCTCGAATAAGTCGAAAAGTATTGACTTTCAGTAAAAACTTTATAGAACAAGTAAATCTATCCATTCCCATACTTATTTTTATTAAAAAATGTTCCATCCCCGAGAAGGGGTGGCGTCCACCCCCAGGGTAAAAGCGACTCTCGGCACATTGACAACTTTGAAGTAGAGGGTAAGTAGAACCTACAGCCAAATTTTGGTGCTAATCGGTGCTGTTTGGTAGAATTGCTAGGGAAAACGTGCATTTACTGGACTATATTCCCTCTATAGCTTTAGCCTCAGTGTATTATACTAACCGACGACTGATGTAAAATTGTTTTGTTAGCGAATTTAAAAATTCACGTATAATAATGCAACTGGCGACGGACGTAACAAAGGCGAAAACGTTCCAGAAATGGTCGAACCAACTTTTACTTTCATTGTCTATGCCACTTAAATGGAAATCAGATATTGATGAAACAAGTTGAGATTTCTTATCATTGTCGACATAATCTGTATCGAAATTTAATTGCCCTTCCACTTGTGATATATCGCCAATTTCGCCGATTTTTTCGGAACCTTCTAAATGAATTGATCGATATTATTAGACATGAGATATTTCAGTCAAAAAAGATTAAAACTATAAATATATTTCACTTGACTGGTGACTTACTGATTGTGAGTGTAAAAATCAAAATACACATGGATGTAAATGTGTCACAACGTTGCCAGAGCCCTGGAATGCGCAGAAGAAGATACAAGATATTTAATGTGTAATAGAAATGAGCTGCCCTGTGTTCGAGATAGTACAATACCGATACAAACACTCCAGTAGCTTAGTGTGAAGTGGTCTCTCCCCACTATTTAACAGCGAGTTAGACGCGTATCCAAGGTTAGTAGAGTATAGATAGTAGTGGGGGGATGACGTCACTCAGAATATACAATGCTTGCTCACTTCAATAGAAAAGATCGGACCATGGACGCTGCTAATTTTTGGAAATAAAAATCACAGTAACCATGGTATTGTGATATGTTTTTTCAATACCTAATAGAAACATGATTCTTCTGTTAGTGAGAAAAATATGATAAGTTGTCAATTTTGCGATAGCTGTTAAATGTTATGCTGTTTTGTGGTTATTTTTATTATTTTGTGAATATAAAAGATAAAATAATTAATTTATCAATGTGTTAGTTAATTCTATTCATTTCTTAAATTTAAAAAAATAGGTAATTAACAAGATCTACCATTTCTTGAGCATTATTTAATTTTTTGTTTGTTTATATTATAGATATTAAAACCTAAATTTTGTAATAAAAATAAAAATTATCCTATTTTTTAACATCTATTCTTCTATATATCTCCTGCCAATTTTAAGAAAAAATCTGCACGAAGCACCTAATATAAATAAGAATAATCTTCAACAATTTTTGTACTTGATTTAAACTAAATTCTAGCTGACGTCATTCCCGCGCTTACGCTGATTGGTCAGATGGAACGAGGCAACCTGTACTCTAATAACCTTGACGCGTATCCATGTTTTTCAAGTATCAAGTTACGTTATGGGATTTTCTGTGTGCACCCTAGTTACAATCAGTAACACTAGAGTGAACTTGAGCAACCCTCAGACGATCAGTATTTCTGTCATTCGTCAGTATTCGATACAGACAGTATTTCGTCATTTTTCTTCATCAGACCTCAAACGATCAATATATTTGTTCATATTCAGTATTCAATGTCCCAAACCAGCCTCAACACTGTTGTATTTTTCAGATATGAATAATATGGAAAAAGCTTTGTGATTTTGGAGAGACCGGTGTCGACACAGACTCCATCACGGCACTATTGATACTGATGAAATACTGTCAAAATTGTCCTCACACGATCAGTAATCTTCAATAAAGTAACTCCATCCACAGATAGAATACTTTCAAGTTGGTGAAAGTATTTCATTATACTGTCAGTACTGTAGAATACTGACAGTAATACTAATTGTCTGTCTGGTCTGAGGGTCGCTTATGTCCGTTTTTGGTTTTTAACGTTTATTGACTGAAATAGGATTTATTTCTAGTTATTGAAACTCCTTATATGCAATGCTAAATTCTTACCTATTTGTGCAGTTTCAAGAAGGGAATATTTATCGACCGAATTATCCACATACCAATCGACAAATAGAAGAGCTCCCCACATGACTGCGGCACATGCTATTAACAACTTCCATTTGACATAAGCCATTGTGTATTGGCGATTCCATTGGAAAATAATTGTACATAATAATACGTAATGACGTTATTTAACAAAAAAAACGTATGAAATTTGTAAGGAGAACATTCCCGAAATACAAAATGAATTTTGATTTTTGAATGAAGGTATATCACTACCAGTGTTTTATTTTTGTTTTGACATGTTATTATTTTCTCATAGGTTGCTATTTAAAACAAAAAATCGGTATGGAGAATAACTGAAACGTTTCGGAATTATTTTTCATAATAATTTTCAATACGAAAAATTTAAACGAACTTTTAGTCCAGTAATTTTATATTTCCACTGCAGAATAATTCCCAGTTAGCTAAATTTTTTTTATATACCTTCGTAATGGTATTTCAAAAAAACGTGCAAAAAGTCCCCATCGATATCGTGCCGGCGTTGCCAGATATTCGAGGTTCAAGTTCCCGATAGACGGTCTTTTGCAAATTTCTCGGTTCCGTTCCATTTTTGGTAAAAAATGGTTATTATCAATCTTGTAGAGGACAAAATTCTTTATAACTTTCATATAAACATTTTTTGTCTACGATTCATAGTTTTACTTATTTAAGTACCCGTGGCTTTCTCCCCCTCGATTTTTCATAACGGTATTATACTGCTTTCCGAGGGCCTAACATAATGATTTGTACCATTATTTTAAGTTGAACTTAAAGCTAACGATTAATTATTATTTTATCTAAATTAATGCAGTAGCTCTCTAGTTATAAGCAACCAAACATACAAATCAATAGAGAGACAGACAGACAAATTTTTGGAAAATACGGTATTTATACTTGACATCAGTTATAAAGGCCATTCGTAAAGTAATTTTGTAAAAAAATTACAAGGATTGAGAGAGTGGGGTTTAAGTATGAGTATATGCATTCGTATACCTTATAACGCACTCTGCTAATAGATTTAAGAATAGATTTTAATCTTTAGCAGTTGTGGTTGAATTATACGAAAAATGTGAGTTTTTGTACCATTAATAACATATTAAAAATTCAGCTCGTTATATTTACCTTGCTTTAATACGCGAACATTAATACACCGGGTGCTGATTTGCTTTGCGGGTAATAGGGATTTTACTTGTAAAATCATGTTTATGAATTTTCCTGCTTCCCTATTAGTCAGGGGTACAGCGCCAATATTTTAAAGTGATTACTAACAGGCTGAATTTTCGTGAATAGCTTAGTTTTGACGAGTCCCCCAAATCTCTCTCTGCGACAATACTCGGTGGAGGTATGCAAAGTTCTGCGCAGCCGCTAAACATGTTGATTTGGCGAGTTTTTAAATTTTATACATAACACTTTGTTTTTCAGTTAAATTGCCAGATAATTTATAAAAAAACTGGAAGCTGCGCTTGTCCTACAAAAGCGATGGGTGGACTGGCGAGTCCTCCGTCCCCAATATGTAAAAATAACGCGGTTTGAAATTTCATTACTAACGGGCTGATTTTTAGTTTATTGTTTAATTAATATTTTTGAAATCGAAGGGTCAAATTGTCCTACAAATTGTCCGGTAGGGTTTTCCGGTCCTACGCCCTGAAAATGTCAGTTCCACGAATATTCTAAACTGATTACTAACTGTAGGACAAAGATAACACTGGAAGGTGTGTGTATTCTCTGATCAAATAATGCAGTGTCCTACAAAAATATTGGTAGGTATTGCTAGTCCTACAAAAAGACTTTAGTACTATAACGTATTATTTTAATTGGATATCCGGTAAATTGATATTTTTGTAATTTACGTATTTATATAGGGTCGCTATGGTTATTTTAGTGATTATTGAAAATAAATGAAACTAAAATAAAAACACCAAAATAACGATAGCAACTTTATATAAATATGTACATAATGAGTCATGGCTCATTCTGATATTAGTCCATTAAAATGCTACATTTTTTTAGGCTAACCTTGCATTTTGGACAGGAAAAGATTTTTTTACCGTTGCGTAGGGGGTCCGGTGTAAGTTTAAAATTGAGTTTTCGGAGTTGGCGGCCCCCTCATTTGGCCGCAATCTTGAAAAAGGGGTGCTAACAGGTTTTGCAGTACATCTCCGTAACGGTATTTCTTACAGAAAATTAGTACATACGTTTTTTGTTTATATATATAATCGAATTCTCTGCAACTTTACTAGAAAAACTTTTTGTCATAAATTGAATAATTAAAAAATATTCTATCTTCTATAAAGCATATCTTTTTAATTATTCAATTTACGACAAAAAGTTTCTCTAGTAAAGTTGTAGAGAATTCGATTCTAAACAAAAACCTATCTACAGATTTTCTGTAAGATGTACCGTTACTGAAATACAGTACAAAACCTGTTAGCAACCCTTTTTCAAAATGGCGGCTAAATGGGGTGGCCGCCGACCCTGAAAACTCAATTTTAAACTTACACCGGGCCCCCCTACGCAATGGTAAAAAAAATCTCGTCCAACTCAAAATGCAAGCCTATTGTAACATTTCAATGGACTATAGTTTTTTGGATTTTTTATCAATATCTCCCAATTTTATTGTAGGACACCAATTATATTGTATTCTACACTCCATTTCCACAAGAAAAAAACGAAAATTAAGTTGTTAGTAATCAGTTTAGAATATTCGTGGAACTGACACTTTCAGGGCGTAGGACCGGAAAACCCTACCGGACAATTTGTAGGACAATTTGACCCTTCGATTTCAAAAATATTAATTAAACAATAAACTAAAAATCAGCCCGTTAGTAATAAAATTTCAAACCTCGTTATTTTTACATATTGGGGACGGAGGACTCGCCAGTCCACCCATCGCTTTTGTAGGACAAGCGCGTCTTCCTGTTTTTTTATAAATTATCTGGCAATTTAACTGAAAAACAAAGTGTTATGTATAAAATTTAAAAACTCGCCAAATCAACATGTTTAGCGGCTGCGCAGAACTTTGCATACCTCTACCGAGAATTGTCGCCGAGAGAGATTTGGGGGACTCGTCAAAACTAAGCTACTCACGAAAATTCAGCCTGTTAGTAATCACTTTAAAATATTGGCGCTGTACCCCTGACTATATATATTTTGGTGAAAAAAAAAAACAAATAGTTGGCAAAACCAAAAGTGCACATCCCGCTAAGTATGATAAAAATATTGAAAAAAATATTTAATTTAAAAAAATTTAAAAATGTTTTTTAAATATAAATAAAAAAATTATAAATAAATGAAAAAAAAAAATAAATATCAAGTGAAATAATAATATGGAATAGGATGCAAAAAGAAAGTTATGACGTCAGTCGGAGTCGAACCAACATACTTGTCCGCAAGAAGGAACAGTCTTATCCATTACTCCACGAGCTCGGCGGATGATCAGCTACTTTTATCGTATAGCAGCGTAGTAGCACTTAGTTTTTCTACAATAATTTATACTGTACATTGTACAATATATTATTATTAGCTGCGTCAAAAATAATAAAAAATTGTTTATAAAAATTAAACTAGTGAACACATTTCAGTAAATTTAAATAGGGTTCTAGTCTGATAGTAAACAAAGCGAATAAAACATAAACCAAAGCGAATCGTCAAGAATTGCGAGCTGTAGAGCTCGGACGTACGTACGTACGTACAGACCAACCGACAACTGCTGTTCGCAATTTTCAGTTACAATTTTAGGAGTAATTATGAAATCGAATCAATCTAAAAATGGTTTCATTTTATAGGACAGAATCTCCCCTTTTCAAAAAGCTACAATTTGAATGGATATCGTGCGAAATTATCGTAGATATAACTTCTTGCATGAACGAAACTCAGTCTAGCGGTATGTGCAATACATAATTTGTTCATAATTAAAAACTCTATCTGACACGTATGTTTGCAAATTACCAATATGCAGCTTTTAATTACAAAATAATTATTACGGAGCTGTGATTAAGTTTAAATTAAAAATATTTTATCCGAATAGCCATGACAAACAAAATCATCGCTATTCGGATAAAATATTTTTAATTTAAACTTAATCACAGCTCCGTAACAATTATTTTGTAATTAAAAGCTGCATATTGGTAATTTGCAAACATACGTGTCAGATAGAGTTTTTAATTATGAACAAATTTTGTATTTGTTTTTTTTCACCAAAATATATAGGGAAGCAGGAAAATTCATAAACATGATTCTACATGTAAAAATCCCTTATTACCCGCAAATCAAATCAGCACCCGGTATAAATATAAATATTAAATACATCATAAATAAATGAGATAATGTGTTATATATGCAAGTCAAAGTGTAGTAATATGAAAAAATAAAGTATAAATATAAAGGACGCCTGTAATACAAAATTAAAAACAAATTTTTTCCTTTTTGGCACGGTGATAAACATTTTCCAGGAGTTTTCCGGGTTGAATTTGTACAACGAGGCACAAAACAATATTTATAACTAATTATTTTTTCCGGGTTTTCTATATGTTTATCGGTGTTTATTGTGCATTTTAGCATTTGTTGATTCGACTCTGACTAATGACGTCACGTAACATGGCGGGCGTTTTGGGAACGTTTGAAAAGTACCTTTTTTTTTCAATTTGGTATTTTGCGGTCGGGATGAACTTTTGGAGTGTAAAAAGAATTTTTACAATGTTTTTTCACCTCTAGATTACATAAAAAAGGTTTTCAGAGGTTTTCATTTTTGATGCCACATTTGTAAAAAATGACAGTTTTTCTGATAGACACTGCTTTAAATTAAAAAATGTCTTCATGATTGGTATTTGCAGTCGGGATAAACTTTTGGAGTGTAAAAAGAATTTTTACAATGTTTTTCACCTCTAGATTACATAAAAAAGGTTTCAGAGGTTTTCATTTTGATGCCACATTTGTAAAAAAATGACAGTTTTTCTGATAGAAACTGCTTTAAATTAAAAAATGTCTTCATGTATTGTTTTTTTTTTAATAAAAAAATTGAAAATCCAATTGAAACTTTCACCAGTTTTCAAATTAGAACTTGGAAAGTCTAGTTAAACAAAATATCCCTACTATCTTGGCCATTCTTAAAGGGAAAAGAATTTAAAAAAATAGTTACAAATTCAGCTGCAAAAACAATTCAGAATAGTGACGATTCAATCAGGAGTTATATTTTAAAAATAACATTGTTATTAGTAAACTTATAAAAAAAAGTAAATACGATGTTATACAATATAGATGATGGTCGAACTGTATAAGAAAAATATTGAACTGAGTTTATTGTGTTAAAATTATTCAACCATGTGATTCGACTCACTGTCATATTTATAAAAATACGTCATCCTTTGCATCTGCTGCCGCAGCAGCAAAAAGCGAAAAGAAATGTTACAAAGATTTCAGAATTGCCAAAATATTCGTATACGTACACTTCGAAAATTGTCATTTGTTGGGTTTACTTATGTTAGAACATAATATTCAAGATAAGATAGAATTTTTTGATTTTATATAAATTGAATCCGCGGGCCATAAAGCTATAATATTTATTTATTTATTTAATTAAAGAATCAACAGGCATACAACCCATTATTAAACATTTTACAAATGGTGATAAATATAGGTACTTAAAGCAATTTGTAATTATAATATTCATTAAATGAAAATGTCTTATAATTATTATAGTGCTGTCATGTTATGATATTTTTATGTAACTTAATCTAGGAAAAGTCCTGAAGGAACACATTTTTAGCATATCTTTTAAATATGGCAATTGCAGTTATAAAAATATTCGGATCAAGGTTATTCCCTAAAATTGACATTCTTGTTACCGGAGAATTTTGTCCATATGACGTATCATGATGAGCTACTTGAAACAAGCCTCGTGGTCGTAGTTGGTAATTTCTTTCTTGGTATTTAAATTGCTCTTTTAATTCAGGACAATTAATTCTATCTTTAATTATCCCATATAAAACATATAAAGTTAAGAATTCACTTTTCGCATCTGACTGTATTATTGAAAACCGCTGGACCGTTTTCATTTGGTTTTCGCATGGTTATATTCTTGGAGTGGTTTAGGTTGTATAATTATTACCAAAGTATCTTATATCACTATATATGTCATTAGTAGATCCTGTTATATTATATTTTGTACACCCATGAGTGTATGGAACGAAATCCTATATAAATTAGGACGCACATTGGTCTATTCGAAACGCCTTGTCTGCCTCATTTATTTTGGGCGAAATTAGTGAAGTTTATTTTTTTATCTTTTGAAAACTGTCCCTTAACGACTACAAACAACAAATAATCATTAATAAGAATGTCGAGCCATAATTTTTCTTTCAAATACAAATGTATTAGTAAAATGATAACGTTAGAATGTTTTAGGTTGTGCTCAAAAATCATGGGGGACACGATTAACGTCGGAAATACAAACTATATGCATAAGCTCTTACATTAGCATTCTATCACTGTCAGTTTATTTTTGTCATTAAGTTATGGGGCACGGGCAACCCCGGCCATAAAAACTGGTCTGGAATATAATTGTCTTTAAGAGTCCATTCACATACTACGTCAAGTAGCTATAATTTACAATATCTATCTTTCACACAGTACGTCACTTAATTTTTGATATTAATTATTGACTACTGTGTCCCTCCCTATGTCACAGTTTGTCACAAAAAGATGCCCGATCACCCTCTAGTTTGATGTCGCAAAAAAGTGAAGGTCAGAAAATTTTATTTTACGGTTTTTACAATTTAATTAAATAAAAATTAAATAGTATTAACAACACATCAGTTCTCCCGCAGACTCTGTGTTAAACTGCAGTGTTACATTTTTGTGGTCCATTCCTTCCTCGTTGCAGTTTGTTTGTTTCGGATTAATGAAAAAAATATTGAATCGATTTTGATTTCTACAGTGTTTGATATAATATACAGTGCGTTCGTAAAGTATGGAACTATGTATATGGAAATAAAACTTTAAGAGTATTCGATTGCGAAAGTTATCCCCTGCACACTTCATCACAAATCCTTTCCGCTCGCCTACAGAACGGTTTCCGCTCTCCCGATGGAGAATCACATTATAGATCCTACTGGCGAATTTTTTGGAAAAAAAAGTTTTGGATACGTGTGAAAAATTATGTAATTTTTTAAAAAGTTGTAAGTTTTTCCAGGAAATGTTTTTTCAATTTTTCGCCTCTAGGATCTGTAGTGTGATTCTTGGTCATTCATCTGACGTTTATCCGAACCCTTTAACTTTAAAAATAGCGTCGGGAGAGCGGGAACCGTTTCATAGGCGAGGGGAAAGGATTTGAGATGAAGAGTGCAGGGGTAACTTCCGCTATCAAAAACTCTATCGAACACTTTTTAGAAAAAGTTCTTGGACAAGTCAACTTTATTTTTAAAAGGGGCATTTTTCTAGGTGGATAACTTTTCGTGACGGTGTCTTGTTTTCCAGTTATGACGTAATCGACTTTTTTTAAATGTCAATCCACAGTTTTTTTGACAGATTTGAATAAAGCTTAACATACTGAATACAGCCCTATGCAAAATGTGTGATCTTCAACTTGAAAATTTTTGAGATAATCGATCTTAAAAATTAATAAAAAACTTTTTAAAAAAACCTCCTTCAAAAAAGCCACTAAAAAGAGGAAAATAAAAAAATTTTGGGGTCGGCGCCAATTTAATAAAATTAATATTATAAAAAAAGTTTTAGCAATTAAATTGGCGCCGAACTCAAATTTTTTTTAATTTCCTCTTTTTAGTGGCTTTTTTGAAGGAGGCTTTTTTAAAGTTTTTTATTTTTCACTTTCTAGTAGCTTTACATTACGCAGGTTTGCATGTTATTAACCAGCTTTTGTCTTGATATTTGATTACTAAACTAAAAAAAAGGAAAACAACTGAACCGATTTTAGTAAAATTTATGTGGAAGCAACCTGAAGGTATGCCCTATTAAATAAAACAAGAATAATCAAAATCGGTTCACAAACGCAGGATATATAAGGTGACATACATACATACATAACATACATAAAAAATAGATAATAACAAATAAATCAGTCGAACTACTGAACCGATTAACGTAAAAATTCTAAATAAAAGAGGGCTTGAGAATAGCCGAGAGTGTAGCGGCGCTGTTGTTTACATGGCGTTGCTATGGTTCCTCTATTACAAGTCCCCAGTTCCCGAGTTCTAGCCCGAGAGCCGGTAAAAGTGTCAATTGAATTTTCAATTTATTATTAAAAAAAAAATGAATTGAAAATATGAATTGGTGCTAGGCCCAAATAACCTTAGCTGTTGGTGGTCTTTTAAATACAATACAATCTAAATAAAAGAATAATCGTCAAAATCGGTTCAGCCATTCCTGAGTAATCGGTGTACATACATAAAAAAATGCGCATCAAATTGAGAACCTCCTTCTTTTTTGAAGTCGGTTAAAAAAAACAAAATTTCAGTTTTGATTTTTTAATTTGTAAGATCGAGTACCTCAAAAATTTTCAAGTTGAAGGTCACACATTTTGCATAGGACTGTATTCAGAATGTCAAGCTCTATCTAAATCAGTAAAAAAACTGTGGGTTGTCATTTAAAAAAAGTCGATGACGTCATAACTGAAAAACAAAACACCGTCACGAAAAGTTAGTCACCTAGAAAGATGAGCATTTTAAAAATAAAGTTGATCTGTGCGAGGATTTTTTCTAAAAAGCGTCCGTTAAAGTTTTATTTCCATAGTTCCATATTAAGTGTTCACGAACGCACTGTATATAGGTATATCATCGAGCTTCTGCTAAAGGGGACTCAAAAACCGACAATAATGCGAGCGCAACCGCAGGTAAAGGCTAGTTTAAACATGTAATTAGATATGCTAATGACCACGAAAATGAAAGCTAGAAATCATTTTTAACTTATTACAACCACTGCTGCGGGAAATAGAAAAATGCATCTTTTAGCCCAAGATGTACCTGAATTAAACAATTTATGTAAGTGCGAAAGAATATTATGACGTCTTTCCTTTATCTTCGGCAGGATAATATACTAATCCTCGTTCATTCTATTGTGGCGCGTTAATCGACGATGCGTGACAAATGAAGGTCGACACTACGCATCATTGTAATGGCGGCTGTAGTTTAAAGTTTACATTATAGCCTATAGGTATCACTGATACAGGACTTTCGCGAAGTCAGTTATCAGTTCAAATTTTAGTCGTCTGTTTGAATACTTAAATGAAATTCTTTTAAATAACTTTCCTAATACGAAATGTTACAATTACCACAAAACACCAAACCATAACAAACACTCTCGACGTACGTTTCGCCAACCAAGTTGGCATCATCAGGAGATGATTCGTATCTTTACACCAAAGGTTCCACCATTTTTTATTGTTAACTTTCCTAATAGATCTAGAGCTAGTGACAATTTTTTGGTGTTATTTATTCAAGGCCTTATTTTCGTGAAGATATTGAGGGAGGCGTATTAAAGTGCCCTGAGTAAGGGATTTTGCTAGATAGCGTTATGGGAGGGATGCAGACCGCCCCCAACATGTAATAAAAAAATGGTCATAATTATTATTGCTTCAAGACTGAAATTGTTTGTATAGCTTGTCGGTGACCCAATAATGCCATTATAATATTTGCATATCGATTGGTCAGTATTAAAGGGGTAGCAGATCACCCTAAACGTGTCATGTACCCGACGAAATTTATATTATTAGTTCAAGGTTCAAATTTTAATATGCTGTTACGGCGACTGTTTTAAGCATATATTTCAATTTGCAGAACAAAATGTCGGTATTAACCCCCTTGCAGAACGATATAAACACCTAGGCGAGCATGTTTCCCTCTAAGAGAGGGGGTTAATACCGACATTTTGTTCCGCAAATTTTGAAATCGCTGATACAACATAGGTACCTACATTTAAAAGAGCTTTAAAAACAAAGAAATATTTTTTGTCTGCCAAAACATATCTGTTTCAACTTGGATATGACAAAGTTTGGGTAGTTTTTAATAAAAATCCCGTTTTTCTTCGAAGTGCAAAATATCCCATGACAAAGTTTTTTTCTTCCGTATACAAAAGGATGATTTGTTTTACTTCTACTTATCAGATCATCCTGTAGATGTAATATGTGTCTCTCTGCCATCTAAAATCTGGCTGTACATTGTGTGTAAACAAACCCCCGATATGGATTGTCATCATTGCTCAATGCTCATCATTGCGTGAAATCTGGTAAAATACACATAACGCTTTATCTGAAAGGGTTTGTGTCAGATTATTGTTCCGAAACCGATGTCTATCAAAAACCTTAAAGAAACAGGTATGACTACGGATGCAGAATTGTACTCATGCGAGCTCTAAAAAATTCTGACATCTACCATTTTCAAGTACGGTTATAATTTAAAGGAAAATGCTGTATAATTTAATCAGTTATCCTTATATTAACTAAAAACCCAATGTCTGTCTGTTTGAATGAGGCTGGGAATGAACGAACGGGCAACGCCGGATAAGTAGTCCTTACATCTTTATGTCAAGTCCATTTTTCGCGACTGTATGTGTGGTCAGTATCAACTTGAAAACCGCTGAGCTGATTTCAATTATCCTGGGCGTGATTAAGGATATATATGGAATAATGAGTATCTTAAATATGGAGTACCTCAGGGCTCTATATTGGGACCCTTGCTCTTTTTGATAAATACTAATGACATTCTAGCAGCTGTAAATATAGGTAAAGTGGTATTATTCGCTGATGACACAACACTTATAAATAAAACATATAGGTAAATTTGACACTTTAGTTTCTCAGATAGAAGGCAATATCCAAGAGGTTAGTGAATGGTTTACAGCTAATAAATTATGCTTAAATGAGACAAAAACGGACCCGCTTATTTTTATATTAAGAGACCATCCTGACAGTAGAAATGCTAAGTAGGTATGTACAGTTTCTAGGCATACATTTGACTTTTAAATCTAATCTAATCTAACTAATATTATAAATGTGAAAGTTTGGATGGATGGATGGATGGATGGATGGATGGATGTTTGTTACTCAATCACGCCAGAACGGCTGAACGGATCTGGATGAAATTTGGTACAGAGATAGATTATAGCCTGGAATAGCACATAGGCTACTTTTTATCCCGGAAAAATGTACGGTTCCCGTGGGATAGTTTTGTTTTTGTTTTTCATTGAGCAAGGGATCGACATGATTTTTTGCATAGTGGTAGTTTAGGGGTCAGAGAATGTTATAGGCTAATTTTTATCCCGGAAAAATGTACGGTTCCCGTGGGATAGATTTGTTTTTGTTTTATCTCTGGAACTACTAAACCGTTTCTAAAAATTCTTTCACTAATAGAAAGCTACGTGGGGGGGAAAATATCGAGGGGGGATAACAAATTAGGGGGGAAGATTTTCGCGGGGGGATAATAAATTAGGGGGGGAAGATTTTTGCGGGGATAACAAATTAGGGGTGGAGATTCTCGCGGGGGGATAACAAATTAGGGGGGAGATTCTCTCTGGGGGGATAACAAATTAGGGGGGAGATTCTCGCGGTGGGATAAAAAATTAGGGGGGTAGATTCTCGCGCTGGGATAAAAAATTAGGGGGGGAGATTCTTGCGCTGGGATAACAAATTAGGGGGGAGAATCTCGCGGTGGGATAACAAATTAGGTGGGGAGTTTCTCGCGGTGGGATAGCAAAATAGGGGGGAAGGTTCTCGCGGGGGGATAACAAATTAGGGGGGAAAATTCTCGCGGGGGGTAACAAATTAGGAGGTAAGTTTCTCGCGGGGGGATTATAAGTTAGGGGGGATTCTCGCGGTGGGATAACAAATTAGGGGGGAAGGTTCTCGCGGGGCGAAACAAATTTTGCACAGGAGATCCTTATATAGGTATCGTAGATGAGCAATAATGTATTAATAAAATTCGAGCGAACGAGCGAAGCGAGTGAGTAATGTATTATAAATATTCGAGCGAACGAGCGAAGCGAGTGAAAATGTATTAATAAAATTCGAGCGAACGAGCGAAGCGAGTGAGTAACGTATTAATAACATTCAAGCGAACGAGCGGAGCGAGTGAGTAATATATTAATAATATTCAAGCGAACGAGCGAAGCGAGTGAGTAATGTATTATTAATATTCGAGCGAACGAGCGAAGTGAGTGAGTAATGTATTTATAAAATTCGAGCGTACGAGCAAAGGATAACAAATTAGGGGGGAAATTTGTCGCGGGGGGATAAAAAATTAGGGGGGAAGATTCTCGCGGGAGGATAACAAATTAGGGGGGTGATTCTCGCGGGGGGATAACAAATTAGGTGGGGACATTCTCGCGGGGGGATAACAAATTAGGGGGGGGGAGATTCTCGCGGGGGATAACAAATGTAATGTATTATTAATATTCCAGCGAAGCGAGTGAGTAATGTAGGTATTAATAAAATTTTAAAAAACAGTTTTTTGACGTTATAAAACAGTGTCGTATGGTGAGTAGGCTTTGGATTGTAAATTGTATTTTAAAGACCACCAACAGCTAAGGTTATTTGGGCCTAGCACCAATTCATATTTTCAATTCATTATTTTTTTTTTTTTTTTTAATAATAAATTGAAAATCCAATTGACACTTTTACCAGCTCTCAGTAGGCTTTGGAAAAAACAAACTACTTTGTGTCAAAATATTCTGACAGTTAATCGTTTCGGAATAATATTCTGAGAAAATAATACAAAATCAATATCTTGTAAGTACTATTTTTATTGATCTCATCCGAGCAAAGCTCGGTCACCCAGATATTTGTAGTTAAGTTAGTTATATTTTTTGTTTTCTTATAGGTTGAAGTAGGTACATTGTATTGTATAATAAAATTTTTTTAAAAACCCTCGATTCCAAGCAATCTCAATCTCGATCGATAAATAAAATTATAAATCGTAAAATACGTGGGCGAAGCCACGGGTAACGGCTAGTATCATATAAATGAAGTGGCCACAAAATCTTCTTCAAAATAAGTATATCTTTTAAAAAGCTTGAAAAATGTAGTTGACCTTAGTACTGCTAAATTAACATTTCACTCCCTTATCCAGAAAACTCTTATGTATGGCATATTTATATGGGGCCATATGCCACAAGCCCAACGCTTATTTAAAATACAGAGAAGAGCTCTAAGAATTCTGTCTGGCGTAAAATACAGAGATTATGTTAGAAGTAAATTTATCGAATTCAACATTATGATTATCCCCTGTAGATATATTTACGAATGCTTATTATAATAATATGCAAAGACTAATAATGAAAATTATAAATGTACACTCAAATTCACATGATTATGAAACAAGGAACAGGCACTATTTATTTAATTATTGATTTTTAAGACTTAAAAAATCAGCATTTGATTTTAATTATTTTGCACCCAAACTATATAACAATATTCCTTAAATCTATAGAAATAAAAAATTTCCTAACTGCCATAAGAAAGTACATACCTAATTGAAAATGCTTTTAACGTTATTGAGGAATTTTTAAATATATCGCAATCTTTGCTTTTTTTATGACTTATGTAAAATATTATATATATTATTTACCTGAACAATGCAATACTAATACTATAAAAATCTCTGCCAAATACGAAATGGGCATGAGCAACGCCGGGTTTAACCGCTAGTGATAATTATTATAAAAAGCAATGTCTGTCTTAATAAACTTGGAAATGTTTAATCGATTTTCATTGGTCACTTCTGGTTAAAATTTTAAAAAAGCTGTCGTATTTTAATCTTAAATCCGATACAGCGAACTGTTAAGAACATGCTCATAACATGATATTCCTTTCATTGTTTAAAAGCAGCTACTTCTTCCCCAATGACACTGACATGACACATAGAGGCTAAGCAACAACAAAAGGGGGTTGAGCAATATGTTTCTTCATACATCCAATGAAATTGGTTTTTATTAAAATAAAGTTTTCTTTCCCTCAACGAATTTGTGATAAACACAGTGCTTCTTTAATTGATCGTTCATTGGCTGGCTATTTTTTTAACGTTTTTAACATTGACTAATTATAAATATATTGAATAATCAACATGCCTTTGTTTATTGTTTATGAACAACGTTACTATAAAAAAAATAATAGCGACAATTATTATGTTAGTAATGTTGCCATGTTTAATTGACATTTTTTTAAATTTTATTAATTATTAATATTATAGTCCTGTTTTTTTCGTTGGCAAATGACACGCTGGTGTGTTGGATAAATCGAGTGTGAAAGGTTTGCAATAAGCAATATCAGTGTCCGTATTAAGCTTTAACTGGACAATGGCCGGCTTGAGCAAAGGTGTGAAATGTATGTCTCTGTGGAAAGGTTTGTAAATTCTGAGGTAGGTACAAAATCATAGTCGGCACGTCAAGTCACTTATATACTTATGTACTAATAGTAGAACTGTATTTCAAGATTACCGATACCTGACGGATAAAAGCACCAAATTTGGTATGAAGATCCCTTAGGGTATACTAATAAATGTTAGCTTAAGAGCCCTCTGGGATTTCTGAAAAACAACTTTTGGCGGCCGAAAAACCACGAGATTTTACCACCTTTTTTGCTTTTCTCGAAATATCTCAGAAACGGTCGACTTAAGCAATTCTACCATTATGTAATGTTTTAAAGAGGATTGCATTTCCTATAATTTTTATTTCTACAACTTTTCTGTGGTACTAATGGTAAGCGCGCTACAGCTTCTTGAAAATCACACGCTTTTTGTAACCTTGGTAACCAATGGTTAAAATGTAAAGTCCTTTTCAGTCAAGGTTATTATAGTACAGGTTGCCTCATTTCATCTGACCAATCAGCATAAGCGCGGGAATGACGTCAGCTAGAATTTAGTTTAAATCAAGTACAAAAATTGTTGAAGATTATGCTTATTTATATTAGGTGCTTCGTGCAGATTTTTTCTTAAAATTGGCAGGAGACAATAAATAGAAGAATGGATGTTAAAAAATAGGATAATTTTTATTTTTATTACAAAATTTAGGTTTTAATATCTATAATATAAACAAACAAAAAATTAAATAATGCTCAAGAAATGGCAGATCTTGTTAATTACCTATTTTTTTAAATTTAAGAAACGAATAGAATTAACTAACAAATTGATAAATTTATTATTTTATCTTTTATATTCACAAAATATTAAAAATAACCACAAAACACCATAACACTTAACAGCTATCGCAAAATTGACAACTTATCATATTTTTTTCACTAACAGAAGAATCATGTTTCTATTAGGTATTGAAAAACATATCACACTACCATGGTTACTGTGGTTTTTATTTCCAAAAATTAGAAAAATAGAAAAGATCAGACCATGGACTGATCTTTTCTATTGAAGTGAGCAAGCATGGTATATTCTGAGTGACGTCATCCCCCCACTACTATCTATCGGAATGAGGCAACCTATTCTCTACTAACCTTGCTTTTCAGTAACTTATCTTATTGTATTCTTCATTGAACTTCAAATTGAAAATACACATGTTCATAAAGCAAGGATTTCCCTAAACCGTCCTTTTTGTCCGATATTAATATCTTTTAAAATTGACAAGTTAATGGCAGTCAAAGTTGAAATCATCACAGAATTTTAATTGTTTTTTAACACGTGTTTTGAGTACCTTCCATACCGAATAAAAAAAACCGTCTAGGAATCCATATGAAATTTAATTCCCTAAACGATGTTTGTTGCCCTATCTCGATAACTTCAGACATTTTTAAATTTTAAGCATTTAAGTTCAAGCGAATTGAATGAAAAATTGCCAAATAGAAGAAAAAAATGATTTTGTAGTAAACTTAAATGCTTATAACTTGAACATTGAGATAGGACAAAAAACATCGTTTAGGGCATTACATTTTCTATGGATTTCTAGACGGATTTTTTTTATTCGGTATGGAAGGTACTCGAAAAAAAACACGTCAAACTCTGTGATGATTTCAACTTTGATCGCCTTTAAGTTCTCAATTTTAAAAAATATCGATATGGGACAAAAAGGACGATTTAGGGCGTGCCTTGCTTTATGAACATGTGTATTTTCAATTGAAAGTTCAATGAAGAACACAATAAATAAAGTTATTGAAAAGGATATTACATTTTAACCATTGGTTACCAAGCTTACAGAAAGCGCGTGATATTCAAAAAGTTGTAGCGCGCTACCATTTGTACCACAGAAAAGTTGTAGGAATGAAAATTGTAGGTATTGTAATCTTCTTTAAAACATTACATATTGGAAGAATCGCTTAAGTCGACCGTTCCTGAGATATTTCGATAAAAGCAAGAAAGGTGGTAAAATTTCGTGGTTTTTTGGCCGCCAACAATTGTTTTTTAGAAATCCGAGAGGGCTCCTAGGCTAACATATTTTATAAGTATACCCTAAGGTACCATCACACCAAATTTGGTGCTTTTATCCGCCAAGTATCGGTAATTTCACTAAGCCACCTTACTATAAAGGAACTAACCTATACCACTAAAAAAATTGCAGCGAATCATCCGTATGTTGTGGTAATGTATATTGTATACCTACGTATATACGTACACGATAAACTCGAGAATCAGCGAACCGATTTCGATGGGACTTTCACTAAAGGGTTGGAAATTTTATCAGTTTGAGCATAGGCCATGTTTATTGTATAGTTAAAATCGGTTCAGCGGTTCAATAGTTATTCCGGTTTTAGTTAACGCTGTTAAGCTTTACATATAATAGGCAAAATAAATTTATAGATTTATACGGCTGAATTGCAATAAATTGAAAATTTTTCGTTGGAAAGCAGCCAATTATATAATTGATTCGAAACATATTGGAAAAAATCATTTTATCAACCAATATCAGAGTCAGGATTCTAACCTGAATCTTTCCACTTTCGCGGCGGAATGAGCTTACACTTACTCAACCGCGACAAGATTACTAATCTAACATTCCTGACTGTGACATTGGTTGGTAAAATGATTTTTTCCAATATGTTTCGAAACAATTATATAATTGGCTGCTTTCCAACGAAAAATTTTCAATAAAAGGCAATGTCTATCTGCTCTGGTTAAACGCGATAAACTCGGAGAAATTATTCAACCGATTTTCATGCAATTTCCACAAATGAAACTTAGTATACAATAAATTCTGTAATTCGCGAAATCGATGCTCGGATAAACGGAAGGATTGCTTTTAACACATATTATTCTGTATGTTTAATGTATTTCGAAGTTATTTCAGATGATAAACGTTCGATAACCGAGGTCATTAACGTATTTAGAATTTAGATACCTATGTTACTACTAAGGATTGATCATTTGAATTATTTTTTCGACTGTGAAGTCAACGATTTCAATAAATTAAGTTATTTAGTATCTATAAATATAAAACTTATGTGTAGATATTATTAAAGAGTCAGAGTACTCATACAACTTTTTGTATCAGGATTGTGCGATTTAGTCGCTCGTAGATCGTCAGATGCAGCTACCAACAGCGTAAGCTCGTACACTACTCGATGAATACGCAACTGATGTTTCGCGAACGCGTGATTGTCAAAAACACATAGCACATTTAGTCCCAGGTTCGCGCGACACCATGTCATGGATCCTGACGAGGCTCTACTTTCCACGCGAGGGCGCGCGAATGCGAAACAAACGCATCGATCACTAGATCGAGTGAAAGTCCGATTGAGTCTCCATGCTGTTGCCAAATCGCGCGATCAAACGAGAAATTTCGTGTAGTTGAGTATTCGTCAAATTGCGATGCAGTCGCGATACAATTGCTAAATCGCGCGTTTTTAATACAAAAAGTAGCATGTGCGTGCGCCGGTCTAAAGACCTTATGTTCGTTAATGACCTCAATTGTCGAGCATCCATAATCTACAAAATCTTACATTAAGGAAAATATTCAATTTATTTAGTTTAATTGGGCATGGAATTTATGAAACGAAAGTAAGCCCCTGAACTTAGAAGGCTGTAATGTTTATGAACTCTAGTTTATTCAGATGCCCATATTGTCCAGTTTTAATCCTTGTTGTCAGATAAGATACTGCTTCACTTTAACATGCTTTAATCCGCCGACACAATGCAGGAGAGCTGTGAACGCGGACACAATACATAATATATTGTGCCTTTACCGCCCTTAATAATGCGTCATATTGTAGTTTTCCAGACACAAATCTTAACTAACGGAAACAGAACTCTTGCTTACTTCAAAGAGTGCACCGATTTTAATCAGCTGAACTGAAATACCTCTATCTTTGCACAGGATCTCTGATCTCTAATTAATAAATTGCGAATTGCGGCCATTGTGTGATTCGATCATAACGTAAAATTAAATATAACATTGGAGCCCCCACCTCTAATATTAATTATTACCGATAAAAAATCATGTCTTAAAAATTTTACTACTGTTATTTACGTATTACAATTCGAACTTCGAAGCAGTTATAATTACAGTCGACTCTTGTTAATTCAAACCTGCGATAATTCGAACCTCTCTATAATTCAAAGTTATCACGAGTTCCCTACAAAATCTCTTTATATTTCGAACTAAATCAATACATTTTTATGCACTTGGTAATTCGTACGAAAAAATCATTGCTATATAACAAAACGACGCGTTAATTCGAACTCATCGGCGTCCAACACTCGACAATTCAAAGTTGCAGAGAGAGAAAGAGGCGGAAAGATTGTAAGTACATACATTTTGCGACAAGTTCAAACTTGTATCAACGTTTGTTTGTTGAGTCTTTGTTTTTGCTATGATTAGTTTGACTTATTTGATATTTCAAACACTCGATAATTCGTAATATTTTAAGAGTCCCTCGAGTTTCGAATTAACGAGAGTCGACTGTATTATAATTATGTATTTATTATACATATATTAACTAGCTGCCCGGTACGGCTTCGCCCGTGTATATTTAATTTTGTGTCTCAAAACTCAAATAAGTTCTTTAATTACGGGATCTCACTCACTTCGTTCGTTCAATTGAGTTAATACCTACTTTGCTCACTCGCTTCGCTCGTTAGCTCGAATTTATAATTAATTCAATCAATCCGATTTGCACTCGGGCGAATCCAGGCCTATGAACCTAAACCTTCCTCAAGAATTTTCATTAGATTATCGTAAGTCTTAAATCAGGCTCCAAAAAAACATTGCAGTTTACGAGATATTGGGTCCTACAGAAAGCAATTATTTGTTACAAGTTCATAAAATGTTTTTCTACAATTTACTCTTTTAGTATTTTCAAAATTAGCAACTCACAAAAATTAGCCGCCTGAGGAAAAAGCTGGCACTGATTTCCCAGCTATAATGTATTTCTAGTATAGGTACAACCATTGTTAATCCCTTTCCAAACGCCTAATTCCAATAAAATTCTAATAATATGACAGGCGCCTAAGTTCTAAATTGAATTGATGATGTTATGTTACAAGTTTATTAAAAGTATGTTAGTCGTTTTTGCGTGGTCATTATATCAGAGCAAACAGACAGAACAGCTATTATTTTATTTAAATATGTAGATGTTTTGTATTGAAAAATAAAATAAACATTTTTCTACATTTGGGAACATTTTCGCTAATATGACAAAAACTATGCGACCTAAAATAAAAAGATAAACCGTTAAGGAAATTGTAACAAGCGCCCTTTCATATGATACCCCACTTGATCGGGCACACAAGTTTTATAAATACTATGTCACATTTCGAGTAGACATAATAAAAATATTTAGTTCCTGTGAAAATCGACTGACATACAATTAGACAGATGATGCAATCCCACTGTATGGGTTCCGTTTATTTACCATTTTGGTACGGAAATCAGTAATTTAATACACAATGCTTATATTAATAATGTCGATGACTTCATTAATTAACTGTATTTATTACTGTTTGACAAATTCTGTCTTCTGAATGACTAAAGAATTGATTTGAATTAAAGAGCATTCGAATAATTTCTGTTATTCTCAAGCAACAATTTGTTTCGCCTCTGATTTTAATTTGATATCCTCTGAAAAATTGGTAGTTCAATTTTGAGAAGTGATTTATAGCGCCCTTTACTAAATAGACAAAGAGTTGACTTGTTGGTTATTTTGAACTGAATGGACATTTTTCTCACTTTATAAATGCGGACAATAATGCGCTTTTAAACTTTTCAAGAATGCCAAATGCGCAGCTGTTGGTCGCCTGCAGGGTACATTAGATGTGTAATATACCCTATATGGACTATAAATAGACTTCAAATAAATTTCAAATAAAAATACATAATATACTTCAAATCGTTTACATTATTGTATACCTATCTGTATGACTGCACCAACCCAAATATAATGTATCCTATAGTAGTTAGATATTTTATTTAATATAGTGACATATTTGCTACTTTCACACTTAAAGGACTCTCAATGATGATGGATGACGTTAAAAAATACCGACAGGACCGGTCTAAGATTCGCAAGAGGGTTTTTTTTATACAATACGATTTTTCCCATTATAGCCATATAGAATTTAATAAACATACCAGAACATACCGGGCTTGAGAATAGCCGAGCGTGTAGCAATGCTGTTGTTTACATAGCGTTGCTATGGTTCCTCTATTACAAGTTCTCAGTTCCCGGGTTCTAGCCCGAGAGCTGGTAAAAGTGTCAATTGGATTTTCAATTTATTATAAAAAAAAAATAATGAATTGAAAATATGAATTGGTGCTAGGCCCAAATAACCTTAGCTGTTAGTGGTCTTTAAAACACACACCAGAACATACCGGCTTAAGGAGCTACGTTTTTCCAGAATGTCTATGTTTATTTAATAGTAGAATCACGAGTAAAACTATAAAATATATGACATATGTTAGCACGATTGTTTGGTATATCTAAACAATATAAAATCACAGTGCAAGTAGAGTAATGATAGATTATAAACGTTCGACAACGAAAGTCATACGCATCTTACCAGAGAAATAGGTTATATTACCAGCTTTGTTTACAAGTGTTATAGAAAAGTTCAGACTTTCAAAATTGTGCTTTTGTTAGTTTTAGAAAAAAGATGTTTTAAATAAAAGTGGCACGGGTTCTACATTAGTGGTGAACAAACTTTGCAGCCCCCGTTCAATTAACGACAAAGTTTTTTCAAAACAAATAAAATGATAAATAACGGAATTTTAATAATTTTTAATCAGAAAGATGAGCTTGGAATCATTCGTGAATTTTAAGCACTCACCCGGTGGAGCCTCTTTCTGTTTGCGCACCTCTGTTTTATATTTTACATAATACCTAGTAATACTACCTGTAGATTTTCTGAAAATACAATTCGATTTTTTACCCTGTATCCTAGAAGCATCCTTTTTTCGGTTATAGTATATGAAAAAAATAAGGCGAGAAAAACGGAAATAAAAATAAAATTCACAAAAAATATTATATTATAGTACCTACGTAAAACTTAAAATATTATTGCAACGGCTTTAACACTGTTAAAAATTTGATCTCGGTCTCATGTCGTCGTTTTTAGAGAAAGTCGATTGTAGATTTCCTGAAATTTCCGGTGAAGGAATTGACCATTGGATTGTCATCTTAATGACATCATTATCTTAAAAATATTAAGCTCATTTATGCACTACAGTTTATGGAATTAAAATTATGAACCGATCTTTATGTGACAAAACGATATATAGAAATATATGAGTTGTTAAAATGCTTTAAATGACTTGAAAACATCTGGAAATGAACATCATTAAGCGATGCTTTTGGAAGTCACTTACCTGTGACATTATCAGTTACCTGCTGCCTGCACTTCTAAATAGTTTGACTAATTCATACTAAATTTACACTTGAAAACATTTTCGCTGGTTCTTTAAATAAATAATCATTTTTATTGTTCACATTCGACTTACTGACTGCAGTTGATTTAATATTTATATGCTCATTATTATTTCATTCAAAGATTTCAAATTCTTACGGTAGACTTCAAGAGTTTCAAGCTATAAGTTCTACTTTTCATATTGAAAACTTGTTGTATAATTTCCACTTCAAAACAACATTTTTCTACGCATTTTTATGAAAATTTAGCTCGAAAAGCGATGTTTTTCTATGTAGATCAATCATTTGTTTTTGTGAGAGTACAATCTAATGTTCTACATGACAGGGAGTTTCACAACGACATTAGACTGCTCCTGCATGTATAAAAAACTAATTATATTATCATAATCTAAGGTCATTGTCAAATCAAATTTTTGACAACGCTTTTGTGCAATCGAGCATTAATGCCCTAAGCGATGCTTGTTGTTCTATCTCGATAACTTCAGACATTTTTTAATTATAAGCATTTAAGTTTAAGCGAATTGATTCAAAAATTGCCAAATAGACGAAAAAAGTGATTTTTGATTGAACTTCAATGCTTATAACTGGAACATTTTTTAAGTTATTCGAGATAGGACAAAAAGCATCGTTTAGGCCTTAGGGCATTAGATTTCCTATGGATTCTTAAGACTGATTTTTTCTTTATTCGGTATGGAATGTACCCGTAACGCGTGTTAAAAAAACACGTAAAATTCTGTGATGATTTCGACTTTGACTGCTTGTAACTTCTCCATTTTTGAAGATATCGATATGGGACAAAAAGCAGGATTTAGGGCGTTCTTTTCTTTATGAACATATGCATTTTCAATTTAAAATTCGATAAATAACATAACGAATAAAGTAGTTGAAAACTACATTATAGGTACGTTTAAGCCATTGGTTTCCAAGGCGATAAAAATATCCGATTTTCGGGCCCTTTTTCTGGCCATACTGTTCACATAGACGAAAATATGTAAGAATAAAATTTTTGTTTGAAACATTTTTTTGTACGTCTAATAGTTTTTTAAATTTGTGCAGAAACGTCTATGAGGGTCTTTTACCCTCCCCCCACTACTTTAATAGGGGAAATCTGAGATGGCCTCATAGCCAAAATTAAATCTTCATATATGTAGAGTATGTGCCCAAAGTTGTATGATTCTATCATTAATCGCGCAATTCTTACACCTATCTGTCGTACTATAATTTGTAAAGTCATGCCGGTTAGAATCAAATAGGTACCTACCCTGACAGCGTCGTGGCAAGATTCTGATTTCGCGGTCTTTGCTTGAAAATAATCATATTCGCATCGTTGATTGCTCCCCTGGCGCGGGCCCCGGTTGCCAGGCCCTAGCTACGACACTGTACCCTGATAAATCTTGCTAAAATTTTATTACAATTTTCAATCGACTGAGTTTTGAAATAAAACATCTTTAGGGGCGACTTTGAAAAAAAAAATAAAACTTAAAACATCACCAATATAAGGGGTAAGTGTAAAAATAGACTAACTTTCGTTCTTTAAAACAACTAGATGTCACCTCAAAAAGAGTAGGTATAGACACAAACCAGCCTTATAAAAATTATTATTTTTTAATAATTTTCTTCTATACGTTCTTGTATCATTCACCGATTGCGATGAAACTTTGTTAAGTTGTTTTGCGCACGCCCGCAAAGGTTTCTGAATTATAATAATTGGCCGGTCCTGCTTCGCCCGAGTGAAAAAAGTGATCTGAGAAACTACTCATCCGACGGCATTGAAACTTTGTTGAGTTGTTTTGCGCACGCCCGCAAAGGTTTCTGAATTTTAATAATTGGCCGGTGCTGCTTCGCCCGAGTGAAAAAAGTGATCTGAGAAACTACTCATCCGACGGCATTGAAACTTTGGTGAGTTGTTATGCACACATCAGCGAAGATTTCTGAATTATAATAATAGGCCCAGCTTCGCCCGAGTGAAAAAATTATCTCAGAAACTACTCATCTGATTACGATGAAACTTTGCTGAGTTGTTGTACACACGCTCGCGAAGGTTTCTGAATTATAATAATTGGCCGGTCCGGCTTCGCCCGAGTGAAAAAAGTAATCTCAGAAACTACTTATCCGATTGCGATGAAACTGAGGTGAGTTGTTGTGCACACCCTCTGAAGGTTTCTGAATTTTAATAATTGACCGGTCCGACTTCACCTGAGTGAAAAAAGGAGTTTTACTTCAATCGCGCGTAAAGGTCCTAAAATAACTAAAAATGAGTGTCGCTTAATAGCTCTGTCAATGAGTGCTCAGCCGGAAAGTCAATAAGTGCAAAAACCGACTTCGGGACTTTGTTTGAACTAGTTAATAAAAACAACATATTAAAAATCCTTGACCCTCGGATGGGCGCAAGAGGGGGAGGGAGCACTTCAAAGGTCTCCTATTTTTGTTTTTCGCGTATATTTTGAAAACAGTTGGTCCTATACGAAAAAATTCTATGCATGACAATTGTAGCTGATAAAATTTCCTACATTTTCTAATTTGAGGTTTTTTCAACCGTTAACGAGTTACACGCTTCTGAAAACGGCTATTTTTCGAAAAGACATTTGTCGAAGCACATTTTTTGCCAAAATTTACTCTCTAGTGCCTCAGCCTTTCATTTAACAAAAAAATAGTAAAGAATTAAATTTCCTTCAAAATAATATATTAGTTTACTATTTTATCTTAACTCGTTAACGGTTGGAGATAGAACAAACCTCAAATATAGAAAATGTAGGAAGTTTTGTCAGCTACAATTTTCATGCATGGAATTTTTTCGTAGGCCCAACTGTTTTCGAGATATACGCGAAAAACCAAAAAAGGAGACGTTTTTAAATTAACCAGTCCAAACAAAGTCCCGAAGTCGGTTTTTGCGCTTATTGACTTTCCCGCTAGGATCATTCGTTGACTATAGACTATAAGTAATTTAAGAATTACAATTAGATGATAGTTGAATACAATGTCTTCATGTGGTTATGGATCAAAATAATAACATCACATGAATACATCGTCATCAACTATGATCTAATTTAAGATTCCGGATCACAGTCCTACAACAAATTGTAGTGAAGTTCATCATATATTTATTATTACTAATAAACTCGAGTTGACAAAACACAATCAAGAACAACGAAATATTTCTTACCCCTCTTTTCTAATCTCTTAGATAGAAATTAAATGACAGCCCCCTTTTCTTCAGAAGATAATATGATCAATAACGTTTTCATTTGATCACTTCTCTCATTTTAAAACTGATTACCAAGACTACCAATCTTATCATAATTTATCTTACGTCAAATTTGTCATTTTGTCAACAGTTTATTTATTTATTCATTGCTTATCTCTGAATTTCGTTTATTATATCATGTTTACTTTTAAATAACAACAAGCAGTCATGGCGGCCAAAAAAATAAAAAAATGAATAAAAAACATAACACTAGTAATTCCAGAACGCATTATTACAATGACATTTCAATTTGTCACAAAACAATAACAATTGAATACTAAATTTTTGATAGAACAGAAAAGAAAAATCTAAATTAAATATTAGTTCAAAATTAGTAGTTGGTTTGCTGAATATGATTACAATTATCTAATCATCATGCAAGACAAAGTTATAAATTGTAGAATAAACTGAATATGTCAGAGGTAAGATTGTCCATTTCATGTATAAGTGTTTAAATCATTGTTGCGTTTATAAAGAACGATATAAGAAATTTCAAATATGTCAAATGCGATTTATCTCTATTTAACCTTAAAAAAATTAATTTTAGTAGGTGATTTTAAAAGTTTGTTTATTAAAATGAATATATAAAGTTTATAAACAAACATCAATATTGCATTTGCAAATAATTTAAGATAATAGTTTTTTTCTTTTTTTAATCCTTTAATTAATTTTTGTTTCTATTTAAAAATTATTTACTAAAAAGTGAAATCAAAACTACTAAAATTAAAAAATACAAAATTATTATAAACCCAATACAGGGTCCGCTATCAAAATTGAAGAATTCTTCGTCGTGTGGTTTTAAACAGAAACAAATTTATTTTTTATAATTTACCTATAATAGGGTTTATTCGCAAAATAATTCAAAACTGTTTCTTAAATTTTTCATAATTCACTCTAATCAAGCTCTATATAATTTCCTTCCATTTATTTTATTAAAAGTGTCTTTAAGCTGTCAAAAAGCTTGGGGGTTGCATTCGAAAACAAGTAGAGGGCAGTGTGGTCCAGTGGTTAGCGTCGCGGCCTCTGGATCAGACTGTCGTGGGTTCGAATCCCGCCTTCGCTAATGGATATTTTGTGATGTCACTTAGTTTTAAGCGAGTTGTTATGTAACCCCAAAGAAAAATGTCAGGAATGGATCAATTTCAAAACTTCGAAGAGCAAAATATAACAGGCCAATAAGTAGCACACTCTGTATATCTTTAGGCAGGTGAACAGAGCTCGGTTTTCTCTACACATTTTATACCTAAAAATATACAGGAGTGCTACTTAAAATTTTTTCAAGTAGCACACCCTGTATATTTTTAGGTATAAAATGTGCAGAGGAAAGCGAGCTCTATTCACATACCTAAAGATATACAGGTGTGTTACTTAAAAAAATCTGTAAATTGGTTGACCCTGCAGGCCGTCCCTGGAACTTCCTGCTATTTTCAAACACTTTGAGTTCGAAGCACTTGATAATATACCTAAAAACTCTTCGAGCTCATAAATCTGAAAATTGCTGATAGCAACACTATTTTAATTTTTGAAAAGCTATAACTTTTGAACGTGTTGTTCGATTTTGATCTTTAAAACGGCATTCGACGCAGTTTTTTAAGTTCTAAAAATATTGTAAGAGGTACAAAATCGATTGGTTGAGAAATATCGAAGTTATTTTGAAAAACCACTTTTTTCGAAATCTGTTGACTAAGATATCTCTCGAACGGATTAACCGATTTTGATCTGCTTAGCAGCATTCGACGCAGTTTTCTGTGGAGAAGAGCTGATTAGATTATGAAATCAATCGGTGCAATATTCTAGAAGTTATTTTGAAAAAACATCGTTTTAACAACTTTTTTTCGTTTTTTTTTTGGAATTCATCAAAATCTATTGGGCCGAATCGGTTCAAATTTTCAGGAAATCTAAATTCAGCGGAACCCTTTCGAATGCCGCAAATCGAGATTCGATCGGTCAAGCCGTTCAAAAGTTATGAGAGGTTTACATACACACACACATACATACATACAGACAGACATAGGTACTGACATCATCGTAAAAATAGTCAGAATAGCTTCCTAGGATCACAAAACGTCGAGATCTGATGAAAAATCGATTTTCGAAAATCAGGGTGAAATCAATAACCTCCCTATTTTTGAAAATTTTCAATTTTTTATAGCGGGAAGTTAAAAATTGACTATTAGGTAAGTTAAAGTTATGCATTTTCTAACTATTGCCGCTAACACCCTGTATAATTAAATTTAACTCTGAAGTATCTGAAGGGTAGCACAATAGCACATGCTATGGACATTAGTCCATAGCATTTTCGTTATCTACTACCAAAATACCTACACACAAACCACATTTTTCAAGTTGTGTCAATTTTTGCGTGTCAAGTATTACACAAACCACATTTTTCAAGTTGTATCAATTTTTGCGTGTCAAGTTAATACTTGATACGCAAAAATTGACACAACTTGAAAAATGTGGTTTGTGTGTATTTTGGTAAAAGATAACGAAAATGTAGACTTTTGCAGAGAAAGTTGAATGTTTTGGCAACGTTGCAACCGAATTTAAAAAATGGCACAATTTTATGTAGGATTCCGAGTGGACAATGAGATGGCCTGAAAATATACAGGCTGTTCTACTTTTAAAAATACAAGTCAGTTGTACCATGACTACATCGTAAATCCTGTATAGCTAAAAATAATTTTAGGGTATAGTGCTCTTATTCCAATCCAACTTTTATTTAAAACTTTTTTTTCTAATGCTCATAATAACTGAGATATCGCCCGAGACATTCTTAGTAATCATCCTGTAATATGTATATTATGTTAAGCGATTTCTCCTGCATTTGTGAACCGATTTTGATGATCAATTGTTTTATTTAAGTAAGTGATCCCATATAAATTTTACTTAAATCGGTTCAGTCGTTCGTTTAAAAAGTATAGTATAGTAATTAATATCTACTTTTTAACCGACTTCATATTTTATTAAATTGGCGCAGACATCAAAATTTTATTATTTTCCTATTTTTAGTGGCTTTTTTGAAAAGTTTGTTAAAAAGTTTTTTTTTATCCGATTAAAATGTTTATGGGAACAGCTTTCAAAAATAGTTATCCCTAAAAAAAATTTCAGGAACAAATAAATCTATTGATCTCGAAGATTATGTAATTATCTAAACATTTTTGCGTTTGAATAATAAACAATATCATTTTGTATTGAAAGAAATTAATATTAATTGTCGATCACAAATTGCAAATAAATAAATATCAGAAAATATGATAAAAAAACATATTAGGTACCTTCTTTGTTTTTTACAGTAAACCAGCAACCTATCAGAAATGATTGAGTCCTGTTGCCGGACCTTGTACACTAATCTTTTTTTTTTACTTAGGAGATAGACAACCGATTAAAAAAACTAGAAAATGAAATACATGTCTTGCTATGGCTTCATCATGATGTTGATCAACCCAACAGTGAACAAGTCAAAAATAACGTAGAAGTTGTTACAAAAAAATCTGACACAATAACAAAAATATACAGTCCTTCAAAAATGCCTCTTCAATCTGTAAGTCATATTGGAAAAATCATTTTGCCATACCCACTATAAAAAAAGCTGCTTTACATGCATATATTGTAACATATTAAATCTCCACGGTAAAGCATATGCCTAGACGCGCGGGTGCGACGGAGAGAATACAACTCCATAAGAGTCTGTATGCTAGCATGAGATAGGTAGTTGGTCTGTGGTAGAGTTTGATAGTACACAGTGATGTGTGCGTACCGTACGACACAGTCAGAGCCGGTCATTGGCTATCTCGCGTAATGAGTGCGACACGAAGCGAGATAGTTAGCCATGTGTTAGAGCGGTAACGATGACGTTGGAAACGGTTCTAAAAGGATTTGTTTTGTCGCGTAGTCAGTCGAGGCTTGGCCGCCGGCATAAAAAGATGCAGGCTGTTTTGCTATACCTAAAAATGATAGATTTTTTTGAATGGATAAAAATGGCAATTATGAAATACAGTTTTTGATTGTCGACGCGCTGTTGAACGATTATTGTTTACGTCAAAGATCCTGGATTCTCGCTATTTTTTATTGTTGGAAATTATCAGTTGTTGATAGAGAATAAGATTACCCTGTGTCCCAAAAAATATCTGGATTTAGGAGTTTTCTGTTGGATTAGAGATTAGAACACCGTGAGCCCAACAAAGTATCTTATACTTAGTAGGAATGTTTATGGATTTTCCCGAATTGTGGATTCCTGGATTTTCTGGACTAACTTTGACAATTGTGAACAAATAAGATTTTGATTCGAGTTTTTGATTGCCGTCGAATTTTAACTGGATTAGTCTACCAGATTATCCCAGTGGGATTATCTGTGAGTACCTTGCTATCCTTGTTGACCTGTGGGATAAAGATCGACGTGCTAAGCTAAGGCAGAAGACAATAATAGCGCATTCAGTTGTAAATGAGCAATTCAGCAGTGTTTGAAATTAACGTCATTGTGAACGATGCTGAGTATAAAGAATTGCCACTTATATGACGTCACAGGATGATGAGTTTGTGCTGATGTGAAACTGTTGACATTGGATGTCGTTTTGAGTATTGCAGTTTTTGGCAGTTTTTTGGTAAAAAGTATTTAAGATTTTCCGGGACTAGGAATATTCCGGCGTTATTGTAGAAGATTATGTTTTGGTGATATCGTTTAATCGAAGAGTTTACGAGAATAAGTGACAGTATGACGTTAATGTTTACTGAGTTTTTGAATTCTGTTGTACAATACTGTGTGAATGTTGCCGGATATATTTTGAGGAAGAAAATTAGTTACGCCGCAAGTACACGTGTTAGCCAAGAATAGTGCCGTATTTGTGACTCCTGGATTGAAGTTATTGGCGATCATCCTTGACGTATTTTTTTATTTTTTTATTTTAATTTGTGTTTTGTTGTTAAATATTTTTCGTAAATTTCGGATTATTGTCGTACTGGTTGTTTAGTGTGCAGGTTTTGTTGGACTGCATGTTGTTGTGTATGTTTCGTGTTGCCCCTCAATAGTTTTGGATTGTGGTTCTGGATTTTTTTTTATCTGGAAAATTCTTCCTCTCTCGACTGGCTAACGACATTTCACCAGTTATCTCCCCTGACTTGTGACCTGCTCTTTATCTTCAGGTTCGGACGGCCTGTGAGTTACGTCGGTGTCCTGTTGTCCTGGCGCCCCTAGACCTTCGGTCGGTTATTATCTGGACACTGCTATTTTTTACATCGAGCTACCTTGTCAGTTCGGAGTGAGTGGTCCGGTTTAGAGTTTTTGCTATTGAGTAGAGGTGTTGTTTTTTGGCCGGTACGGTTTTACCGTTTGTTTTAGGTGATAACATTTTAAATGGTTGGGTTTACTGTTAAGGTTGTTCCTGAAATTTGTGCTAATGAAATTTTAAATGGTTGGTAGGTCGCATTTGTTAGCCCAATTTTGGGCATTTTCTTTTGCACAATTTTTTGTTTGAACTCACTTCCCAGCGCCGCACGAGCATAGCCGCGCACCAGCTTTAACTCTGGGAAGAACACGGTTATAATATGTATGCATGTAAAGTGACTTTTGACAGACCGGTGTGCGGGAATGTATCTTTCCTACACTATGTGTGGAAAAACATGCCATTTCCATAGTGATTTATGTCTATTCGCCTGATCCGCCCGCTATTACATACTCATGTGCGTGCCTCGGCCTACTTTAGGAGTGAAGTTGGCGACACAAATGAACTGTGAAAAATTTTTGAAAATGAAGTGAAAAGTAGCTATTTTATAGTGGGTATGGCCAAAAATACCATATATACAATCTCGTGCGTAATGATATTATGACTCGTGTGACTGTTAAAACTTATCATCACTCGTTTTAACATACTGTCACTACTTGTCAGTTAAATACCTCATTACGGAACTATACTATAATAGTCAGGGCTGGCTTCAGGTACCGATAATTCAAGTAACTGCTTGGGCGTCAAGTGACAAAAGCCATACTGTTATTAGTGCTTCTCATGATATTTTGATGGGTCTTTCACTAGTGTTATACATCAGAGAGGATAGGCTATATACAGGATGGACCAGGTTATAGTAGCAATAATTCACCATTCGATGGTCCATCGAATAATAAGTCGACATGCATAATTTTATTTTTTTCCAAAACGCTTACTAAGGGAGATACACCCCTTCAAAGTTCAGTTTTAAAATTCTTTTTTTTGTCCTAACTCTCAGGTCATTAATACGTTTTTGACCAAATTTGGTACAAGTATTTATGCAATAGATACTCATTTCTTGACGTAAGTAACTTTTGTCAAAATTGTCAAGTGGCGTAGATACAGGGGAGTTGTTTCACTTTTTCTGCCCTATTTTCTGCGCCACTGGATATTTTTAAAGAATAACATTTTTTTCGAATTCCCTGTTCAATTTAGAAAAAAAGAGTCACTCTTGCAAAATTTCGGTTTGAGGCTTCGTTTACGAGATAATTAGAGTTGAAAGTTTTGAACACTTCTAAAATAGCCACCTATGAAAATAATAGGTCTGAAATCTTGTACAACAATTGTAAACTTTTTACTGTTTGACGAATTTAAATAAATAATTCATTAATTAAATTAAAAAGAACAAATAAATAACTTATGAAAGTAACCAACAAAGTAGGCGATTCTTGGTTTTGAGATAATTTATGACACTTGTCAGTATTGATTTTTAAAACTGGACTTTGAAGGGCTGTATCTCCCTTAGGAAGCGTTTTGGAAAAAAATAAAATTATGCATGTCTACTTATTTTTCGATGGACCATCGAATGGTGAATTATTGCTACTATAACTTGGTCCACCCTGTATAATTGCGATTTTACTTAAGGGGGTTGGTCAAAAAAGGGTATTAATGCAAGCGAAGCCGCATGCAAAGGTTAGTGTTTGATATGGCCTGGCTGTTTCTTGATTTCTCTGGCTTATAAAAAATTCTATGACATTTCCAGCTCTGTAGCACTAGCACTCCGAAATTAGTCACTTAGATTTTATTTCAATATCAATAAATTATTAATTATCCTTGTCTTTTATAAGTTAATTAATTTGATAATTCTTTTTACAGTGTAAGTGTTCATCAAAATCCACAGAGGACACTTATTATTCAACAATGAGAGATATCGAAAGGCGCGCGTCTTCGGCGCCGTGCCCACCCCCCACATCATGTAAACCCTGTGCACCATGTTCACCCTGTCAAAAATATAAACCCATTTCACCGTGTCCTTCCAGGAAACAATGTCCTGGTCAATCTTGTCCCGGAAGACCAGTGCGTCGCAAGTGTTCCTGCCCGCCTAGAAGGAAAAATGCTAGCCTGGTTGCCATCAACGCATGCTTGGACAATCTCAAAGATAATTTAGAAAAAGGCAAATCCATTTTAGTTATTTTATTTCAAGCTTCCGATTATACATTTTTAAGACTGTATTTGCAATTTTTCTTTTATTTTGTTGAGTTTAAAATTAGAAAATGAATTCATTACCAACGCATTAATCATATTATTATTGAATAAGTATTAAAAACTGTGTACAATTTTAATATAGGAACTGAAGCAATTAAAAATGCACATTTTCGAATGTGCGAGAATGATAATTGTCCGGCGAAAAAAATTAAAAACTGTGTGTGTAACGAAGTGGAAAAACTGGCAAGACAATTGAAAAATGAAAGAGATAAGAGACAAGAAACGGAAAATCTTGTTTTGACACTTCGTACGACTCTTGCTTTAAACAAGAAACAGATAGAAGATATGGTGACAAAGAAAAGGATAGCGTTGGATGTCGCTAAGACGTTGAGAGACAAGTATGAAAACCTGAAAAGGGCGCGCGAGGAGATGTTGGACAGGCTTGAATGTTTTAAAAAAGAAAATGCCTTGTTATCGAGGAAACTTGTCGCAGAGGTCAAAAATCATGAATGTTCCTGCAAGGAGGACAAGAGGAGATTGATGGAGGAAATGAAAATATTTACCAATGAACAGGTACATATATCTTTTTCCACAAGACAAAATCGTTTATGTCCAATTTCCTTTTTCTTTGTCTTCAGCTAGATTTTTTGAACTTCATTTTGTGTAGGTATAACATTGTGTGAAACGTTTCATCTCTTTAAACAGAGAGATCCGCTCTTGGGCAGTGCAATCGATGCGACCGCTTAAAATATTATCTTGGGAAAAACATTGAAATTTATTTAAAAAAAAAACCAAAAATAAATTTCAGTATAGTACGGGAATGAGATTTCGACTCATCTTGAAAAATTTAACGGTGGACATATTTTTCGCAGCAAACAAAAAAAAACAGAACTTTGGATCACATGTTTCGAGGCTCATCTTCCCACACAAGCATCGCACGCTTCGAACCAAACAAGATTCAATTACTAACGTACATTTTAAATTTAAATAAACTCGCAAAAACGGCATGGCCCCATCTCGGTGCCGAGCAGTTTTAAGTTTTCTAGATTTTTTCCGAATTAGCCTCTGCTTTAACAAGCAAATGTGCTTGTTGTCTAGATTTAAAATGTCCGTTGGTGAATGAATAAAGAAAGAAATAGATTCCTGTCTACATTTTAAAATAATATAAGATTTGAAAATTAACAAACAAAGAATAACAATTTTTTTTAATATTGAAAATAGCTTTAAATGTTATTCAAGAAGCCATGAATACGAAAAACAAATTATAAAAAACAGTGATATAATTTAATAGGACTTTCTTGTAAAGCATAAATGTACGTTTTTACAGCTGACGTTGAGAGAAGAAAATATAAAGAAACTTCAAGAATCGAATAAAAAACTGGCAAGTGAGCTACAGGCAAATAAAGATCAGTTAGCTGCAATGGAAAATAAGTACGGATTAGCAGCTAGAGAGTTTAAAGATGCCAAGGAAAAAATGAAACAATTGGAAAGGCAAAATGATTGTTTGAATCATCAGTTGGCTGTAATTACAATATTTTAAAGATTATTAAAAAAAACATTTTTTAAAAAAACAAAAAACTCGACTACGGCTGAATTCAATGGATTGTTCATAGTCGAGCTCGTAGAGTTTCCGTTCTTTATATGGCTCGTCAGACGTCCATTACAAATCTCTGCTTCCCAGATCGTAATTCGAGAACTGATGAAAATATCATTTGGATTTTCAATTCATCACGAATTGAAGATAATAATAAATAGAAAATATTAATTGGTACTAAGCCCGACAGACTGTCGCCTTAAAATGTTCTTTAAGATCTGTTTTTTTTCTTTAGTTAATAATAAAATAAAAAATAAGACATCTCCTTTGACGTCATTTAGGGCATTTCCAAAAATTATGACTTTCCATCTTTCGTTAGCGTATGTATATTAGTGGGTATCCATTTTCGCTTCGTCGTATCTTGGTGCGTCACACTTCACGAAGCAGCATAATGGCTGTTGCCGCGCGATGAAGTAGCATTGTGCAGCGTAAATGGAAATAGCTGCGTTAAAAGACGTGAAAACCATTGGAAGTGTCATCTTGTTTATCCGTGAAGTATAGAGCACAATGAGCCACAACGAAGCGTACAATGAATACTAAACTTAATACAAAATAGTTAAGTAACGAAAATAATTTTCCACTAAAACTGAAAGAGTCCAATAAAATAAACTTTTTAGAACAATCGACAGTGTTACGAACAACTGACAAGCGAACACGAACAGTTATCAGCCGCAGCTCAAAAAATGAATTCAGATTTGAAATCTGTGGAAGAACAGCTGAGTCGATTCAAAAGAGAAGTTTCTAGAAGTGACGAACTAAAGGACTTGCTCGACGAAAGAACTTCGCAGTACGACGAGCTGCAAAGTCGGTGTGATGAATTGGAACGAAAACTCAAAGAAGCTCAGATCGAAGATGAGAAGAGGTTAGCTATAAAGTCGGATAAATCATTTTTATAGACAGCACTATCAGTTATCACGGCTTCATGAAATATATCAGCTGAATCACTCGAAGTGTAAAACCTAATTTACGCATAACAGACTGCACAAGCCAGTGCCATAGAAATCACCATAGAACATATTTATTTAAAAAACGGTCACGTGCGAGTTCGACTCGAGCGCAGAGGCTTCCAGACAACTAAGGAAGAAATAAATTAAAATTCACTTCGTCCGTCCGTCTGTCACAAGGCTCTATTTCACAAGCGGCATGAATCCTGGCAAATAATAAAAAATCAAAAAGTTTAATCCCTAGGAGGCTCCCCATACACGTATAGAATATACTCGTATATCTTGTATGTATCTCTGTTGTTTTCTCCAGAATTGAACGCTTATATTACTCAAGTATACCTTGTTTCTGCTGTGCTACTGGACAGACTTCGTAGGCTTCGTAATAGGATTCCATTCGGATGTACGGACTCCTAAAAAGTCACAGCAGCCAGTTCTGACTCAAATTGTCGTATCAGTTGTATAGTAAAATTAGAGGTGGGGTTAACGCGGTTTTAACACGCAAAAGTGACGACAGTCAAGTGACTCTGCTGATGTTTCAATATGTTATGTATGGCATTACGCATTACGTTTAGGCTTTGCATAAATTGCATGAAACGATATCAGACAATATTGCGATATTGTTTCGGTCTCAGTATCTTATTTATTAGTGTATTTGCCATATGGCACATACACTATTGGCGTCGGTCGGATGGCGGGACCTAGGGGTCGGACCAACATTTCTCGACGTTTCATAACCTCCTGAACACTTTGGCACCATTTTTGGAAATGGCTATATATATGTGTGTGTGTGTGTGTGTGTGTGTGTATGTGTATGTGTGTGTGTGTGTGCGCGGGCTATAACTTTCGAAAGAGTTAATTGATTTTGACGAAATTTGGTAGGCACGTTGAAATCTATCACCGCACGAAGCCTATTTAAAATGGGCCCAATCGGACTATTTTAAGGGTGGTTTTTAGGGGTTGAAAAATGTTTTTGGGCCCAAAAATGCCGAAAAAATTCTCAGAATAGTTTCAAAATTGAAATTTAACCCTTTAGTAACGATTAAAATGTTCTGCTAAAATTTTAATAAAATCGGCCCGACAGGACCGGAGTTACAAATTTTATAAAAACACTAGTTTGCGGATAGTGCTTTACTTACTGAAGGGTGTATTTAATTTGGTACTGAGGTTGCATTGATAAAAATATTGAATTAAGAAAAAAAAATATTATTTTAAGGGATGTATTAAGGGGTTAAATTTTTTATTTTGTCCAAAAACAAACTAAGTTCACATAATAAAGCCACAATACCAGTATTAGCAAATACACTATATTGTCGGCAGGGTTTTGGCACTGCGACCCGAGTTTTTTTTATTTATTGTAGATTATAGACGCGTCGACATCTAAGGTCATTAGCGTCTTTCAACTACACTAAATAACAACTAACTTAAAACTAAATAACATCACAAAACATCCATGAGCGCAGGTGGGATTCGAACCCACGGCAGTCCAGTCTAGAGGTTGCGGCGCCAAGCACGCTACCATCTAGGCTATACTGCCCTCGGTCTCAGTATCGTCTATGCGTCTCGTCGTCGGTAATCTCGTTCAGATATCGTATGAGTCGTGGTTTCAATATAAAGTCAAGCTATTTGGCAAAAAACTTATGATAACTGAAATTTTATTTCCTGTGAATTTTTTCTCTTATACGTTTCCAAAAGTGATGGTGACACTCCGTAAAGAAACGACTGTAATCTCTATATCGTTTCGGTGTCGACTCGATATAGTTATTTGTTAGACAATATCGTTTCATCAGAAGACAGTCTAGATTTCTTACGAGCCATAGCTCCATAGGTTTTAACGATCATTTATTTTTTATCAGATGCAAGGCAGTTGACGCAGAACTAAAGAAATATACCGATATCATGAAAGAGAAAGAATCTATACTGAAAGAAGAAAAAGAACAAATGAAAAAGTTAGTGGAAGACCTTAACAATGCTGTTGAAATGCACCAAAAGAAGTAAATGAAATGTTTATTACTTATATTTAAGTAAATCTGTGACATTAGACGCTAATACAGAAAAGTGATAAGAAAAAACCTCGAATGGTAGATTTGGACTAAATATTTAATGTGCCACTTGTTTCATGCTCATATTCAGTTTAGAATATTGTAAAAAGTAGGTACATGCTCGTGGCACTTTATATTTTGGGGGAAAACGTAATTTAAAGTTGTCAATAATAATAGCGTATTTAAAACTCGCGTTAAACATGACGTAAACTGACTAATCAAGGCGAACAAACAGACGCCTAATTCGCACGTCATCAATAATTTGGTTCATATTTTACCCACACAGATGTCAAAAACTACTGTTAGAAATAAACATAATGTCACATAAAATTGTAATCTTCTTCAATCTTTATTCATGTATGTTAAACTGTATCTTAGTCGTCAGAATGGCTGGGTTGTAAACATGAATATAAATGGCCCCATTTTATGTATGATTTAGAAAAAAATCTGCACACGACTATATACCTACAGAAATAAGCAATATTTTTAGCATCACTTAGAAAAATTGTATATTGGATGCTAGGTTAATTAATTAAAATTCTAAATTCAAAAACGATAACTGACAAAAAAGCAGGGTGGACAATTTATTGTACCTAATTTTATATATTTTGTAAAATTGTTACCATCTTATTTTTTAGAATTGACGAACTTGTGAAAATTAATAAGCAGCAAGAACTGAAATTAAAATCGTACGCAGCCGAGACAGATTCTAAGGTATGTTCATTATCAGTTTAGTTAATAATTCATTCTATGTAATAATATACCTGCAGACGGTCCTCTATTTTAGTACATTCTTATACTAAAACAATCTATATAATCTATGATTCTTATCCCCATAGACATATTATATGCCTATGCTTACCCCGACACCGCCTTTGGTACGCTAAATTCGAACAATCTACTGTTATTAGGTACTGACTGAATTCATCTTCATAAATAAAATTTGATAATTTAGTCAATCCTAAAAAATGCGGGATTTGAAGATTAATAATAGTTTCAGGGTATTATTAAAATAATTTATAAAGAAATGTGAATTTTACGAATTTTATAATAATTTATTATTTTGACACATTTATAAGGACAAGAGATTTCGTTCAGTTGAAGCTGAAAATGAAACTATGAAATGCAAGTGTAAACAATACGAAGGCAAAATATGTGATCTGACACGTTGTCTGAAAAATACTGAAGAAAAGAGGGCTGAAATAGCTCAAAAGATTCCGTAAGCTACAATTTGTAACTACAGTACTCTCTAGTTAATCCATTCCCACAGAAAAGCGACGGATTACAGTGTATACACAGTAAAGGAGTTTATATAACACATGCACGCTTTTAGTGTTTTTTCGTATCTGTTTTGCGAACCTTAAATAGCCGTTTATTGACTAGTGACCATTATGTAATGCTTTTCAGTGCTATAATGGTTCATTATCTAACTAGTTACATAATGATCCATTATGCAACGCTTTTCAGTGCTATAATGAAAAAACAATTGCATAATGAACCATTATGTAACTAGTTACATAATGAACCATTACGTAACTAGTTACATAATGAACGATTATGTAACTGCTTTTTTAATTCAATTAAATTCTAAAACCATGCTTGTGTTATATAAAGTATAGTGTGCAACGCGTGTGCTAAATCTTTATGCGTCAGGCGCGATGTTTTCAGCACTCGTATTCGGCTCGTGTGTGCTCGCCTACTACTTGTGCTGAAAATATCGCGCCTGACGTATAAAGATGTATTTAGCACACTAGTTACACAATATACTATTATTCCCTTCTACACAGTAACGTCAGTACCTATTGTATTAGATAGAGCGCGAAGGTACAGTGTATAAAGAATTTTGATGTCTTCAACTATAGTTATAAAATGGCGGATAATGTTCGTCGGATAACCGAGCAGCAGATTAATGAGAGAGTACTGTAATTGCTTGATCTTGATACAACATACTAGACGTTCGGGTTCAAGTAGAGATAAATATGGCCCAGAAATTTCCCTTCCTGCCTTTCGTCGGGAACTCGAGTTCCGTACCGATTATCTTCTTTTGAAGATAAATCTATTTTCCGTTACAGACAAGCAATAGAGGAAGTCAAAGATAGAGTATTAGTTAAAGAAAAAATAATTGAAGATCAAGAAAAAACAATTAAAGAGCTTAAAAAAAATATAAAAGATCATAAACGCGTGTGTGAAGAACTGGAGAAACTTCGTCGGGAACTTGCACGCGAAAGAACTCACAAGCAACAGATTGCCAACGAAGTCATAGTTTGTATTCATTTTATAAAAAGTCATATAACATATTATTATCATCTTTGAGCTGATTTTATTTAATTGAAACTAATCTATCGAAATACTGTCGAGTGTCTATAATCTATCCAAATATTGAATAATAGATTACTCCGTGATTTCCTATACTATAGGGTTTTCCAATTTGGGCGGGTCGATTTTGAAATTGAATAAAACAAGCTGTGTGTGAGGTATTAACGAAATTCTTTATTTATTTGAAAGGCCCATGCATGCCATTATCTATGAAATATGACATCGTTCAAATGTCCGCCGCGCCGATGGACATTCTGCATGAACGATTTGAGGGTATCTCTGGCAGAGGTGACGTGAATTGGCCACCAAGGTCGTGCGATTTGACCCCGCTATGCTTTTTCTTGTGGGGTTTTCTGAAGTCGCAGGTCTATGCCAATAAGACGCAATCGACCGATGCCCTCAAAGTCAACATAACCCAGGCTATCGCTCAAATTCAGCCGGATCTATGCGGTAAACTGCAGAGTCATTGAAAATTAGACCTCTCGGATCCGTGCCACCGTGCGAAGCCGCGGCGGACATTTGAACGATGTCATATTTCATACATAATGGCATACATGGGCCTTTCAAATAAACAAAGAATTTCGTTAATACTCACACACAGCTTGTTTTATTCCATTTCAACATCGACCAGCCCAAATTGGAAAACCCTGTAGTTTTTAACAAAAAATTGAGTCCGGAATTTCCAAAGTAGAATGTAAATATTCATATAACCTAGGCCCAGCGCACACGTTACTGATGTATCACTACAAAATTTAGAGTAGCTGCAGAGTAACTGATCATCAAATTATGATTTAGTATTAAATCGCGCGTTTTCGGTACAAAAAGTAGCATGTGCACGCTGGTTGAAGTTAATATGTGTATTTTGTAATTTTGCTCCATAAAAACGTAAGTCTATTATAACGCTCTAAACTTACATAAGCCATGTTTCTATCGACGTAAAACAACGGAAATTGCGAAGTTAAGAAACAATCCATCATTTAACTCAAATTTTAAATCGATGGGAACATTAATAATAATCTGATAGAATTCATAGGCAATAAAATAACATTTACCACATATCGTATTAAGATTGATCCTACTTAAAATTTAGGTCGCCTCTCACATGTAATTTGCGATTACAACGCCACCACGATTCCATGTCTTTTCGGGGTCTATTAAACACATATACTTTAAATTATATACCACGCATTGTCCATTTACTCAATGTGCGGTGAGTGAAGTCCATAAAGAGAGCAAAAATATATCTGTGTCTCTTTTGACGAAGTAATTCCGCATTTATTCCGATGATGTCATTGGTCGATGAACAGACGTTCCATCTAAACAAAATGTTGAAATAAAGATATCTTTCATTTCGAACAAAATGTAAACAAAACGCTTGACAGCTGTTGTCATTATAACGTAACCTAGTTTAATTTTGTTAAAAACAGTTTTTTACTTATATTCCTTGAAATTCATAGTGATATATCAATATCAACTGAAGTATTCCATGAACTGAAGTATAAACAACACTTGAAACGTAATATAAACGTAATATAAAGATAAAGAAATATGTCATGGATGCCATTGACGTAAAACCTCAGTGCCCCAGTGGTCAATAGTATACCTGCTCTCTTTTAAAAATTCTGTCTTTGTCTATGGAAGTAGCCAATCAAGAACCTGCCAGCTGAGCTCCCATAAAAAAAGACAGAAATATATACCCGCACGTATGTTGGCTTAACGATTTTTGATCTATCAGCAGTATAGGGTAATATGTATATGATTAAACAGTACTTCTTTCACTAGACTAGAGTTGCCGAGACGCGAAACTTGTAGTCGTGACTTCATGTTTCACGTGTCGCTAACTTGGTGTGAGACGTTCTGCTTGAAACAAGGTGTAAAGACCTTGGAAGAACGTGGCGTCGAAGTCGTATATTACTGGTGGAAAAGCGGATTAAAAATAAACACTTTCTGACCTCTAGGCTCATTTATCCATAAATATAGTAGCTTGTAATTTGAAATATTAGTCCCCAAAAAGTGGGCTGTAAATCGGTCAATTTGTTTTTGCAATTTATAGCAAGCTCAGAAGAAAAAAGAGCAGTTGGCTGAGCGTGTGAACGAACTTCAGGACGAGTTGGAGAAACGCGCGGAGCCACTTGAGGAGCTTGAGAAGCAAAGGGAATTGATTGAATCCCTGGAACAAACTGTGCACTCCAAACAGTGCGAATGGGAATTAAAACAAAGAGCCCTCACCAAGGAGAAGGAAGATGCAATGAACGCCGCAAAGTTAGTTTCTAATTCCTATATAAAATGTCATTCGATTTATAGTCAATCGAACGACATTTTAAAAAAATTAACAGGGAATTATGAACCTTTTTCACTTCTGCTAAAAATGTACTTAATGTTTACATCTTTCATCCATCCCCAAATTTATCACTGAGCTTCAAAACTTTGACCAGTAAAAATGTATAACCGCACATAATTTCTACACTGAAAGAGATATTGAAGTTTTTTTTATATTTTAACAAAATTTTGATAAAATTTGAAATCTGTTAACTTTTTCAAACTTACCATGCTTATTGGCAATTGAATTGAACTATAGGTGGCAGCACGAGCGTTGTTATAAACGGCACGACCTCCTTATTTTAACAAGTCAATGAATTTTTCCACCTCTGACCTTTGGCGATACAACTATGGAGTGGCACAATGCTAGCAATACTAGTTTCACTCTGGCTTCGCGTTTTGACGGAATTAGTGTTGTAAAATTTCCAGAAATATATTCTTTGGAAATATTTCATAACAACCAGAAACTGCACAATTACAGTTTGACAAAAATTGATTTTCTTTGCTACTGGAAAACGGAGTCTCCATCCTGCTTTGACCAGATTTTGACATGACATTAACATTCGTTTGACATTGCTACTTAACTAGCTGTCCATTTCTATATCTATAGTATATGGCCGCATGGCGTGATCGTCCCGCTTAGGATTAATTTCAGCGAACGACTGTAGAGGTCAGCTACTTTGAATTTAATCGCGAATATAAAAATACGTCCTAAATAATGTACACACGCGCACTATTAGTCGAAGCCTCAACGAAGCCCTTAGCGAAGTCTACGAGTCCGTCTACACAAATAATATGCACGTAAATAAAAACTATTCACAAAACTTTATCATTAACTGAGCTCCACATAACCACCATACAATATTAATTAATACACAACAATTATCATAATATTAGAAATGTAGAATCAAATTACTAGATCACAACTTATCAATCCAAAAGACTGACAAATCTGCTATAGTGATATAATATTTCTGATGACAATTGACATTATGTAAGGAACGTTTTATTTAACTGTAGTTGTTTCACTTAGATTCCTTGTCTAGATGTTTTAATATTATGCAAGTTGTTAGGTAAAACTAGTGGCATCGTAGACGTAGTTTTTAACAGATAAGCATATAAGAAAAAAAAATGAACCGTGTGGTTTATAACTTTATACTATACAGTATACACTACAGAAGTGAAACTTCTAGTCGCGTCGATTGTAGACACACACATACCCACATTCATACGCCAACGGTGCAGAGAAATCAGGAGGTGGAGCGTTTTGTACACGTCGGTTCGTTACACGTTCAGCTGCATGCATCCAATCTACTCTACCGTGCGTAAAGAAGTTTCACTTCAAAAAACAAGTGAAAAGAGGAATTTCTCTCTGAAATAATTACCCATACTACCTATAAAAGGTCATCATCAATTAGGCGTCCATGTTATAATTTTAGAATCAAAATGATTCCGAGCCCAAAAAGTTTAAGAACCACTGGTCTAGACTCTAGAGCATATTGTATTCTTTTCGGATAAAGAGAAGATTTAGTGTTAATTGGTAAATGGTAGGGGCGCGAAGTAAGACATCGCAACCTGAAAGATCAGCTATTTAATTCCTCTATTATCCCATTAATACCTATTTTAAAATTCCCAGACTATGTACAAAATCTAGCGTCTTATTTAATTAAACTGATGCCATTGAAGCTCTTTGGTAACAGTTGTCTGTGCGACTGCGATAGCCTCGCTCTGAGTAGCTGAGTACTTATAGAGAAAAGTTAATAATTAATATATTTTTCGGCAATATACAACTAATTAACTTTCCGCTATTGGAAATTGAAGGTTTTCGAAAATTCGGGAAGTTATTGGTTTTAATGCGATTTTAGAAAATCGGGTTTTCAACAGATCTTGATATTTTGAGGTCCTAGGAAGCTATTCTGACCATTTTGGGATGGACGTCCGTGTGTGTGTATGTATGTAAACATAAAATAACTTTGGAACGCAACGATCGATTTGGACGTTCGATACGGCGATCGAAAGGGTTTATCAAGACTTAGATCGGATTAAATTTTGAGCCCAATCGCACGAGTGGTTTGAGAGTTATACGTCAAAAACCTAAAAAAATAATTTTTTTTATTTTTATATTTTGAATAACTTGAAAACTATTCGTGCGATTGGACTCAAAATTTACTTAGTCAGATCTAAGTTGTGAACAGCTATTTCAATTGCCGCAAGATTAATCGAAATTAGTTAATTGGTTCACGAGATATCGCACTTTAAAATTATTATTATTATTACCTATTGTTATTATTATTATTTTAAATAAATGTCGTCTTCTCATAATTATTAATAAAGAAAATATTAGTTTTGAGCTCAAAGAGCTCAAAAATACATAAATAATGTTTTCTCGAGCTATTTTAGCTCGAAAATAGCGGGAAGTTTTCGGGTTAGCCCGCAGGATCAACCTGTTTTCACATTTTTTAACTTCCCGCTAAGAAAATTGAAAATTTTCAAAAATAGGTAAGTTGTTGATTTCACCCCGATTTTCGAAAAACGAGTTTTCATCAGATCTCGACGTATAATAATCAAATCAACAGAGAAATTCATTCCACAAGCGTTCACATACCAATATCCTATAACAATCGTTTGACGTTTAACATCATGATGGCGTAATGGATAGTATAGTATCTGCCGATTGCATTGTTAAGAAATTTTTCACTACCTATTGGTATGTGAACGCTTGTGGAATGAATTTCTCTGTTGATTTGATTATTATATTGTAGTCCACAATTAACTCATATCTATGTTTATTAGATCTCGACGTTTTGTGATCCTAGAAAGCTATTCTGACTATTTTTATGATGATGTCAGTATGTCTGTGTGTATGTAAACCTCTAATAACTTTTGAACGGCTTGACCTATCGAATCGCGATTTGCGGCATTCGAAAGGGTTCCACTGAACTTAGATTTCCTGAAAATTTGAACCGATTCGGCCCAATAAATTTTGAGAAATTCCAAAAAAACCGAAAAAAAAGTTGTTAAAACGATGTTTTTTCAAAATAACTTCTAGAATGTACCGATTGATTTCATAACCTAATCAGCTCTTCTCCTCAGAAAACTGCGTCGAATGCCGCTAAGCGGATCAAAATCGCTTAAAATAACTTCGAGATTTCTCAACCAATCGATTTTGTACCTCTTACAATATTTTTAGAGCTTAAAAAACTGCGTCGAATGCCGTTTTAAAGATCAAAATCGAACAATGCGTTCAAAAGTTATATCCGTTTAAAAATTCAAAAAAAAAATGTTTTTTGAAGATAACTGTAACATTTTTCAACTGCGCGATTTTTTTTTATTTACCAGTTTTTGTGTTAAAAAAATCGCATTGAATAACATTTGAAAAATCAAAACCAAACGACGCGTTCAAAAGTTACAGCTTTTCAAAAATTAAAATAGCAATTTTCAGATTTTTGAGATTCGAACACAAAGCGCTTGAAAATAGCGGCAAGGTCCAGGGATGCAGTTGGCATGCAGGGTCAACCGATTAACAGATTTTTTTCTTTGTGTCGTCACTATAAAATTGAAAAAAAAATATTTTACAGATATGCATCTAAGAAATTATTTGACACAGTCGAAGAATTTCAAAAACAAATGGCAGCTCAGAAGAAGGTTCATCAAGTTTTGTCTTCGTTATTATCGGAAAAAGAGAAACAACTTAAAGTCGCCAATACAAAGGTAAATTGTAAATGCGGTGTCGTGAATAAATTTAAAGAGTTTGCTAGTTATAAATATAACTATATCTTATGAAGAATGTTTAAATTTAGTAAAAAAATCTTTAGGAAATGTTTAAATTTATAATACAGTACGCAGAGGCGTATCTACGGAAAACATCACCTATATGACACAAACATCTGACACCAATCTTGTATCTAACGATGCGTTCCGAACGATATTTCCCGATATAACTTATTTTTTCTGGCGGCCTGGTTTTATTGTTTTAGTGGAAGAAGAACTTATCGCAAAAAATAATAATAAGAAGGATGTTATCCTGCTAGGCCTTACCGAACTAATAGAAACAGCACAGTGGTGACCCCCTCAAATGGCGCATAGGGCATGTGCCATGCCTACCATACCTTAGATACGCATCTGATAGTACGAGAAAAGTGTTTTTAATTTCTTTAAATGTTAGGACCCTGATATATTTTTATTTTTGTAAACGGAATATCTTTTTAAAAGGGATTTATTAATATGAAAAAATTATACGAATAAAACACTTTTTGAAAGTTAATTACAATTAATAAAAAAATATTTTTGAATGCTCAACATTTCGAAGATATATAGTTTGTAAAATTATAGACGGTCAAAAGTTGAGGTTAACAGCGTCTATTTAAATGCACAACATTTATTAATAAATGTCTGTACAAAAGCCTCAAAATAAACAAAAAACAAAGATCAATGTCATACTGCATAAGCTTAAGCAAATAAAAGAAAATAGACGGCTAGACTCGCATGAATGATAAATTAATCGGCCGATCGAACTATCGGTCGATTTTAAAATCTGTGTCGAGACACATTTTCGCGCGATCTAGTCGTGATTGGCCGAGGGTCGTTATGCTATGCTTTTGTAAGTTCGGCCAAGCATATAGCCGAGCCGAGCCGATATAGGAGATAATTTAGTTAGTGAACTCAAACCAGTTATAAGTTGAATTTCGCGCCAAAATGGACGACATCGACTCCGAAAAATTAGTTTCTATGGTCGAAGCTTGTCTCGCGCTTTATGATAAAAAGTTATAGCCATTCAGTACTTGAGATACAGTCACGAATGACATTTTGATTGAAATCAGTGCAAGTACTAACATATTAAAGCTGTTGACTGATATTTTGGTGTAGTTGAAAAATTTCTGAGGGTGTGATCTTAAATCTTCGTAGGGCTAAAAGAAGAATTGCCCCTTCATTCGTCCAGCACTTATTATTGAACGCACTCAGTATTTTTTCGATGTTTACGAAATACTTATTTTTATGAACCCAGTAAACGATTTTGAAATTGTTCCATGCGCGCCGAAGTCGATCAACCGATAAAAAACGGGCCATGTTTCATCAAGTCTACTATTAGCCAATTACAATCGGCCGAAAGCTCTATCGTTCATGCGCGCCTAGCCTAAAATTAATCAACTACATAGAATATAATATAAAATACAGTGCATGTCATGTAAAAACAAAAAGATGTAAGTAAATAAATAAAAAACAAATTATGATCAGTCGTATTTAAAACGTGAACATTCCAAGTTTTAGGCTGCTTGCGGTTAGGGAATGCAATCTCGATCTCGATTTAGCGAGATCTCGAGCCATTTTTCGAGATTTAATCTCGTGGGCAAGCAATCTCGTTTTTGAAAACTCGTTCGTGATCTCGACCCGATATGGTCGAGATCTCGAGCGAGATTTCAAGAACGAGCGCACTGACTGCAGTGACATGCATTATTGTTTTCTTGAGTGAAATTGACAGTTATTTAACTTACAAGCAATAGATGGTTAACAAATTACAAAGTTAAGTGAATACTGAATATGTCTAAGAACAATTCAAACCAACTGTTCGTGAACGTTACTAATAGTAACTTACCCTATGCTTCCTTCCAAAATAATTAATTGACATTATAGTATGCTGTGTGACTGTGCATGTGTGCTTGTGTGATTTGTTGCGTAGTGCACTGTGCAGATGATTATTATTCATCACTTTTCTTAAATAAACGTTGATTTTTTTGTTTCAAGATTCAATTAATGTTTTGTTTTATTTTCAAAATATAACAGCAATATACCCCAAGTAAGTAGTTTTCATTAAGTTTAAGCATTTTTGATAAAAAATAATACGTTCTTTTTAAAAGCAGGCGAAATCTCGATATTGTCGAGATTTATCGAGATCTCGCCAGACAATCTGGCGAGATCTCGAATGACCAATCTCGAACTCAGACTTATCTCGCGAGATCTCGAATTGCCAATCTCTGCTCGAGATTGCATTCCCTACTTGCGGTGTTACGACATTTCGAGATCTGTACGCATTATTTCAAACAAATTCTCTCGCTAGAGATTTCGAAGCCTCAACTGCGACCGCTGTTTTCTCACCACTAATACGCGACTATGACGCCACCTTTTTGCTACTCATTTCGAGAAATCTACGGCACTGCCTCAAACAGAATACAAAAGTACCCTGACTCGAAACTGGCGCTCGTCTGATTGCCATACGGAAATGGAAGTAAGGTGATAGGGTCAGATTAGGATTGTTCTACCTTCGAAACGTAATAACCCAGTAATTTTAGATTTCCACTGCGAAATAATTCTCAGTTAGCTGAATTTTTGTATACATCTTCGCTATGGTGTTTTAAACGTGTAAAAAGTCCCCATCGATATTGTGCCGGCGTTGCCAGATATTCGAGGTTCAATTTTTAATAAAAAATGGTTATTATCAATCTTGGAGAGAACAAAATTCTTTACACTTTTTGTATTAACATCTTTTGTCTACTTATGTAAGTACCTTCGGCTTCCTCCCCCTCGATTTTACATAACGGGATTATGCTGCTTCCCGATGGCCTAACATAGTGATTTGTAACTTTAATTTTAAGTTGAACTTTAAGCTAACGATTAATTATAATTTTATCGAAATTAATGTAGTAGTTCTCTAGTTATAAACAACCAAACATACAAACTGACATAAGTCAAACAGACCGACAGACAATTTTTTTTTCGAAAATACGATATTTCTACTTGACATCAATTATAAAGAAATTTTGTAAAAAAAATTTACAGGGGTTGACGGAGCGTAGAGGAAAGTTTCAGTATGCATTCGTATAACGCACTCTACTATTAATAGCCATATTTTTAATTTTTTTTTTTACAAAATTCCTTAACGAATAGTCTTTACAATATTTACAAAGACTATTCGAATAGTCTTTATAATAATTATTATAGACTATATTCGTAAAGGAATTTTGTAAAAAAATGTCTGCGGCGTTTTCTTTCGTTTACAATAACTTCTGTAAAAAATGCACCGATTTGTTGACAGTTGATTTTGGTGCTAATCGAATCAGAATTTTGGAAACCTATGCTATTTTGTGCGACAATATCGTCTAATGCCGGATTTATCGTACATATTTAACATGCTATTTTGTTAATTCGTTGTTATTTCTATGGTTACTTCGTGTGTTTTATGTGTTATTTGGTGTAAAAATTTAACAGCGATTAACAAAACAGCGTGTTAAATGTACGATAAACCCGACATAACTATCGTATAAGGACTTTCTAGAAAATTAATAAATTATTTTGAAAACGATTTTGGAATATGAAAGTCAAACATACCGAGTTTTTTCTTTTGTATATTTGTGATACATTTTTTTTCTCAAACACCATATGGCGTCAGGGGGGTTCCCCATGTACCAAACACAAAACTTGTGATACATTTGATTGTCTTTACTTTGATACTGCCCTACAGTATAGCGTCGAAGTCACGTATTAATTATTTAACTGGTGGGAAAGCAGTTTTTAGATAGATCATCTGGCAGTCAGATTTGCTAAATTAAAATCCACGTTTCTTATATAACCCGGTCATTCTTACTTAGCTAAGATAGAGTTTAACATACATGATAAGGATTAGGCAGAAGAAAATCACAATTTTATGTGAGATTAAAATTATATGCTTATTACGAACAGTAACTTTTGACATCTGTGTGACGTCATCACGGTAAAACATGAACCAATGAACGACGGACGTGCAAATTAGGCATTCGTTTGTTCGTCAGATTACGTCACGTTAACGTGCGTTTTAAGTGTGGCTATTATTATTATTGACGAATTTAAATTACGTTTTCTCACAAAATGCTATAAGTTCACGTTCAAGGTCATTACAGATCTAAATTTAAAAAAATAAAGCGCAACGTCCAGGGTCGTAGCGGCCTGGTAAGGGGGCGTCCATAAATTACGTAAAGCGTTTAGGGGGGGGGGGCTATTCGAGCCGAACCTCACTCAATCTCACGTGGGTAGGGGGGGGGGGTCTCGGCAAATATCACGTAATTTTTTTTCCCGCAAGAAACAATGTAAAGTTACGAGAAAACTGGGTTAAATTAAGTAAAACATGTTTCTCCACTAAAATATGGCTAAATTAAATTTTCTCACTGTGATTCTAGATTACGTTCTTAGAAGTCTTAAAAACTAGTCTTAACTAGTCTCAAATAAAAATAATTAAGCTTATGATGTTTTTTAAAATAAATCCAACGCAATCAAGCACAGATTAACATGTTTACACTAAAAATACGCATTTTGAAAAATCTCACGTGATTAAGAGAGGGGGTCGAAAAATCGCCAAAATCACCTCACGTAATTTATGGACGCCCCCTAACCGGAGCCCGCGCCAGGTACCCTAGTCCCGGAGAGGGCGCAATCAACGTATTTTCAAGCAAAGAGCGCGAAATCAGAATCTTGCCCTGGGCGCCGATAATCCTAACTACGACGCTGGCAACGTCTTTCACAGCGATATCCATCTGCTGCCCCATTTTCTTTATCATAATATTAATATACAACATAAATTTATTGATCATATCACTTCATTTTATAGGGACAGTAGCTTCTCTTGAATGAGACTCAGGGGCCTAGCCAGAGGGGGTGCAAAGGTGTATTTGCACCCCTATTAGTAATCTTCAAGTCTATGATAATTTTAGTCAGATGTTAGGCAATTTATGAAGGTAACTCTCCGTGCAGAAGGATATTATTGATTCTGATGTTGATGTAGAAAAAACATCATCTTTACTGAGTCTCATCCTAGTCATTTTATTAAGCCATATCTTGAGGGAATGTATGGATGTGGGACCTTAGAAGGGTAGTCTAACCCAGGGGTCGGCAACCAGCGGTCTACACTTGCATTTTCTGCGGTCCACAAACATTTAACAATAGTAACTATACACCGTGTCCCAAATTCATGTATACATAAGGAAATTAGCGTTGAGAATATATACAATTTTGCAGTAAGCTAAGCCATAAGACCTAATACGGCTTGAGAATGGCCGAGCGTGTAGCAGTGCTGTTGTTTACATGGCGTTACTATGGTTCCTCTATTACAAGTCCCCAGTTCCCGGGTACTAGCCCGAGAACTGGTAAAAGTGTCAAATGGATTTTCATTTTATTATTAAAAAAAATAATGAATTGAAAACATGAATTGGTGCTAGGCTCAAATAACCTTAGCTGTTGGTGGTCTTTAAACACAATTTTCCTAAGACCTAATATAAATATGTAGTGGATTACGTAGAAAAAATAGTAGGTAGGTACAGTGAATTTTTTAAACAATTTTCCACAGTAACGGTTGGCTGTTTAGTGTTTACATTAGGTCTTATGGCCCGTAGCCTACTACAAAATTGTAAATGTTCTCTATGTTATTTTCCCTATTACATGAATCTGGGACACGATCACACGGTGTATGCGGATCCCGTTTGCTGAATCATTTGAATTTTTGAAACACTGAAACATTGAAAAATATTGTCTCGTCAGGAGTGGATTAGACTTAGGCCTTCTAAGCCCCGACCTAGGGCGGTAAATTTTTAGAGGCGACTCAAAAGGAGAAATAAATAATTAATCTTTTTAACGATTAAATAAATGAAACCTCTTACGTTCATGCTGAAAAATAGACCGGTTCAGGGGCTTCCATGCAACTTTTTTTTAAGTAGGTACCTATCTTAGATGTGCAGGTATGTTGTGTCAGCATGCAATTGATTATTTCTGTTTTTTTTTTTTCACTTTTCATCATTAGTGATTAGAAAAGTATACCTAATCTAGGTATAGGTACCTATTATATTAGGAGGGACGCGACAAAGGAGTAATTTAAATTAAATCCGCTCCTGAGTCTTATTGGAAAATATCAAACTTTATTTTATGGGTGTTTACCAAAAAATTGACAGCTTCGCAAATAAAATACTATACCTAGTCGCATTCGGAAGTACATACATATTATGCATTTTTCTGCCATGAGTTTTAGGAAGAATAAATTTTTTATTGACTAATGAACTATTTTATATTAAAATTAAAAGTAGATCGTGACCCGTAAGCCTGAAAAGTTTGCCGATCCCTGACCTGATATAAATTGAATTTTGTTTATTGTAGGTAAAGATGTTACACACTCAGCATACTCTTGATGAAGATGACAGTGTCAGATATGTACACAGTAGGACACATTATTATTGTATACGTTAAAAATCTACATTATTTTTGGTTTTTCACGCTTCGCATACAGGTAACAAAAAATCAATTTTATTTATAATTCCCCACACAAGTATAGTACATAATGCAGTACACCACTCAACTGCTCGACTATATGGGACTGTAAATAAACCATGTCATATCGGGCACCCCCTCTCTAGGCTCCATTCTCGTTCCAAATGCATTATGCAACATATTATTCGAACTGTTTATACTATTGCTATGGCCAATAGAACGTGGGCACATGCATAGCATGGACATGCCCATGACAGGCATGCACCCTCTCCTGAATGGCTTCCACCTCGTCTAAAGTGGCACTTTATACTATATCCCCATATTTCTATTGGGATCCGTCAAATGAGCATATGACATATGGTGCCAGAAAATTGTACTCAAAACGAGGGAAAATTTTACATGCTGACAGTGCAAATTAATCATGAAATTGTTTATTACAAAAATAAAACAAGTAAAATAAACAAAAAGTTTATCGAAAATGGAGTTCGCGACGTTTTCTAATATCATGGCAATAAACACTGTCAGTTATTGCCTTGTAAAACTTACTTTACAGAGAATTATTTTCTAATGAAATGTGGAAAAACTGTATTTATGAATTAAAAAAATATTTTATATTAATAATAAGATGTATTTGTTATCATACTGCACTACAATAGTTGAATCCCTGATGATTGACAAATTTATAGGATTAACTTCGTATACAAATATTTTGAGGTTAGTAACTTACCTACTTATTACAATATAACTTATTATGTTGCAGTTATGTGTTTACATTATTCACCTAACCCAGCCTTAAAAGCGCATTGAACGCGGATGGTTAATTTCGTGGAGATTTTCTTTTAATTTTGATGTTTTTAAGCAATATGTCGTAAAGATTACTACTTTTGACAGTTAATTTTGCATACATTTTTCTCGTTATATTTCCGACATTTTTGAATCCGTTCTCCTTCAACGAAATTCCTTTGTACCGGCCCAATCACAAATTGCACTTATATTTATCATTTCTTATCACTTTGAAAATCATAAAATTACACGCAAAAGTATACCCCGTATATGAAATTTCCCCCCCTCTGCGCCATGTTTTTGAAGCTCCACCTATCTGACGGATCCCAATTTGTAATAGTCGAAAAGTAATAAAATACAGGTGGGAAGCGCTGATGTGCAACGAAGTACAGTGAACGGTAAATAATCAAAATTACATTAGTATATGCTTTTCGATCTTTATTATAAAAAAATCTCTTTTTGAAAATTTAAAGTTGTGAAAAACAAATTAAGAATTGAAATTTCCGGAGTGACCACTAGAGCCGGATGAAAACGCTCCGGTAGCCATATATTGCCTATAAAAGAAGTTGAGAACCATGAAATACAAGTAGGTAGTACTTCATGGAAAGAGCATTTGATAATTTTTCTTTCTCAATAAACTGCTACCTCATAACTTTACATATTAGATCTGACTTCAATACTGTATCAGTTTCAAAAAAGTAACGGATTTTGTCATCTCTACTAAAAATACTAAACTTTGTTTCAGATTTCTGCAATAACGACCGTTTTAATGAAACAAAATAATTTGGTGGATTTTCAAGCCGGCGGCGACAACAACATGATTTAAACGAATCATTAACAATTATTATTTGCACCACCTCATAACAATTAGGTACAAATAGCTCTGTATGTCCTACAGTATTAAAACTTCATAGTTCAATTAAGTTTAAATTATGTGATGTTTACAATCGAAAAATAATAATATTAAAATGTGTGATTGTTTATTTTCGTTCAAACATGCAATATTTCAGCGGTTGGGTTCTGGCCAGTTCCGGCGTCACACCAGATTATTTGTCAAACTTTAGTAGACGATGAAACTTAATTCAAGGACTCACCTCCATGCTGCACAATTGCACACCCTGAAATTATAAGCGAAAAAAAATGCCCTCTTCAGCAAAGGAAATGAAGAATAAGTTAAAACCAATCTTTCCGATAATTGTTTAATTTTTAGCAATTCAGTTTGTCACATATTGGGTGTTCATGCGAAAACTTTCCACGCATTTTCTTGTTTTTCCTGCTGAGTTCAAAATTGGAAACATTGGGGGGCTTCATAATCTATAGGGGTACACAACTTGTTGACATATTATTATTATTCATGTTTAAGATGACGACTTGTTTTGATTAACGCTGGAATAGGTTGACGGGAAAGAAGCCAGTGTATTATTTTTTTAAAAAATGTTCTTTATTAAAAAGTCCACAGTTTCGTAAGAATTTCTTACATCCTCAGGACCTGAGTAAAATATATAAATGAACACAATTTGTTGAGAAAAAAGGAAAAAGATGAATGAAGTTGAAGATGAGATCATTGTATCAATTTAAATAATATAATTAATTTGTAACATCAATGTATTTTTTTATAACTGTAATTCTGTTCACATTAAGGGTAAGCATCAAAACTTCATTCATGTTTTTCCTTTTTTCTCAACAAATTGTCTTCATTTATATATTTTTCTCAGGTCCTGAGGATGTAAGAAATTCTTACGAAACTGTCGACTTTTTAATAAAGAACATTTTTTAAAAAAATAATACACTGGCTTCTTTCCCGTCAACCTATTCCAACAAAAATTATTATTATTATTTTATTTCGTTCAAAAGACTACAAGGAGTCGAATTTGTCACACATGGTAAATATAAAAATAATAGCAAATATGAAAATAAAGTGTCAAAGGTGTCAAACCGTTGTGCCGCCCCCTAACACACATCATTTACGACATTTCTATTGATGAAACATGATCAAAGTCGTTAGAACCGTTTTAAAATCGCAATTTTCCATTTTTGTTCGTCAGTAAACTACCTTTATTTTGGAGAGTAGGGAGAAAATATTAACCCCCTCTGAGGAATCCCCTAAAAACCTTAACTTCCAAATTTGGTTTATATCCGTCAAATGGTGAATCCACTAGACACTTACGGAGTACGGACGGACGAATGGACATCTAAAACTTGTTTCTTCAGTATGTAGGGATCACGAAACGTCTAAATCCAATGACAAAACTTTTACTACTAAAGTCGTTCGAAAGTAAAAATGCGAGGTGTTTGCGTACAGAATATTACTTATAAAATAACAATTAAATACTAATAGTATACTAAGTAATAATTAATCACAATAATAAGTTTCTATTTCGTCTAATGTCCAAAGTGTAAGATTATTTAAAACTAGTTTTCAAAATTTTAAACATGGCACGTAACAAAATTGATATTAAAATACTGATATGAAATTATTTTTATATTTATTATATACAACTGAATAAAAAAAGATTTCCTAATCGCGGCGCTCATTGGCAAAATTATCATTTTGTAACTCCCAAGAGTCATAATATTGAAAATAGATTGGATACACCTTCGTTCTGGTGTTTTAAAAAACGTGTAAAAAGTCCCCATCGATATCGTGCCGGCGTTGCCAGATATTTGAGATTCAAGTTCACGATAAACGGTTTTTTGTGAATTTCTCGGTTCCGTTCCATTTTTAGTAAAAAATGGTTATTATCAATCTTGTAGAGGACAAAATTTTTTTTTATTGTTAAAAATAAATAATCATTATGTTTTAATGATTAAAATTCTTACTTTTCTGTGTAATTTTTAATTTAATTATTAATATTCAATATTCATCAAACTGGGAAGTTCGTCGTGTGAACCTCAAGGGTCGCACATGTAGAGATCTCAATTAAAAGTAATTTTAGTCCCAATAAACGACCCGCTCACGACTTGTTTTATGTCTATAATTATTGGGGTAATATATTATTTTCAGAGAGCTCTTCGAAAATCATACAGAATTACTAATATAGGTACGCGCCAATTTACTTCAAAAAATATTCCCGTCATAACTCTTTAACTTAGGCTAAGTTCGGTTTTACGCTCAGATCAATCTGTGTTGAATAAAATATTTATCATATTTATGGGTCGAAACAATCCACAGTCGGTAGTACTATTAATTCTAAAATAAAGGAATAAAACGAAAAAGTTAATAAATCATGACTTATTATTATAACAATGTTGAATTAAATCAAAAATGAAGAACAATATAGAATATATATCGGCTTTAATAATAAGAATTTAATTTACGGGCGACATTTTATTCTTGGATCGATCGATCGAATGCAAAACCGAACTTACCCTTAGTGAGTATGATAACATTTGGTTTGCTAGTTAACTATCTTTTTTGAAAAACTCTTTGTACGTTTACTCTTAGAGCTAAAATTAATAACTTCATATTTTTCTGGTACCACTGAAAATTATATTTAACATGTGTTTGCCAGTGTCGATCTAAAAAATCTTTATAAAATACACTCATTTCATCAGCTGTTAAATTGCTTTCATCCGAGTGTTTTTGTACTTTTGATTTTATGAACTGTTGTCGATCCTGAAGAAAAAAAAAAGCTGTGAGCCCTTATATCTTTTCATTTATGGTGAGATTATGCCAAAGGAACCAGTTTTATTTCGTGTTTGCATTCAAACAAAACTTAATAAATTTACACACACACAGGTTTGAAATTTGAAGACTAACAGAAAGGACCATAATTTTGCACTCCATAATATTTGAACCACGTATTTAGTCCAGTTGCTGAACGTGTAATACAAATGAAACCGAAACAGAAGGGACCTACGATTCAACAATATGTACCTACATAAAATATTTTCCAGTAAAGCTGCAATGCTAAGTAAGAAAAATCTTATCTGAGTTTCACGTAAAAACGACATTAAACCTTCCGTGTTCTGAAGAAGAAAAAAAACAATCCCATTTTGATTAAACACGAAAATAAAACACGCTGTTTTAACATAATATCTGACAATATTTCAACTTATGAAATGTTTAAATGTTACGAGAAAAATTAAACAAATAAAAAGCTTACGTCTAAGAATCTCTTATTATGCTTTTTCCAAAATTCTTGATTCCATTTTTCCATTTCATTTTGACTTTCTCTTAATTCTTTTTCTAAAGGTGTTTCATTTTGTGATCGATATCTAACTATTGGTCGTAAATTAGAATCAGGATCTGGAGGACCTATCATGTCTTTTATAACGAGTCCCATAGAAGGGCGTTTTGTACTTTTATTTGATTTTTTTGCATCAGACTGAAAATAAATATATCAGCTTATTGTTCGTTTGACTACTGTTCTACGTTACGTTAAATTTTTATTCAAGTTTGAGAGTTTCAACTTTCCGCTAGTTGTAAATCTACATAACCTAAATAATTTCTCAGTACGAAAACACAAAATGATAACAGCAATACCTACCAGAAAACGTCGTAATACATTCAGAGGACATAAATTAACGTGAAAATAATGATTCTTTATTTTTAGAAACGTTATCATTATATTATTTTACAAATTGTCTCAGAGACTGGTCTTCTAACCTTTATAAATTATACCTGTCGCTTGTCAACCTGTCGCTGTCAGTTGTCAACAGTGTTGCCAACGATTAAAAGTGACTTCCACCAGATGACAGTTTAAACACCACTAGAAAACCACTAAAAAATGTCATTGAAAATAAATGAAATAAAAAAATTCAAGAAAAAAATTGTTTGGACGAATTAAAAATTTTAAAAAAATGATTACTTAACATTTCCTTAGGATAGTTTCAATATAAAAATACATTATTTTTCTTTGTAAATCCATAATATTGATGGTAAAATTTGTCATAAATTTGTATTCAAATTCTTTAAAGGTGACTGATTTTTTAAAATCCGAAACTTTGCACGTTGTTTGATCCATTCTCGAGTCTAGCATTTTCGTGGACGACGATATTTTGTCTTCAGAGATAGATACTTTAAATTATTCTTCATATAGCATTTTATTTATTTATTTATTTTATTCCTTTTAACAATATTTTTTTTTACTAACAAGTATACAATATGTTTAGAATTTTCCCAAGCCAGTACTAGGGTGGGAGTACAACAATTATATTTTGTTGATCGGACATTAAGAATAAAAGAATAAGTTGAAAACAGAAAAAAAAACAATGGAAAATATAGAAATTTTTTGTATTAAATCGATTATTTGATTAATTAGGTAATTGATTATTGAAACGTCGCGGAATTGATGAACACATAGTAAAATAAAATAATATCTGGTTTATATTGCAGCTACTATTTCATTTCCTTTGCGAACTTCACAGATTTTTACCAACTTCCAAGTAACAGTAAAATGTTGTATTAATTTGCTGGTACCAATAGGTATGTAAACAGATTCACAAGTGCTAGTCGACTGGAACTTCCTAGTTAACTCATAGATTACTTTGTAGTTATTAGTTAACTGGTACTAGTGAACAAGCATAATGCCAACGCCCCTATAACAATTAATACCTATTGCATAACCTTTAGCACTACACCAAACCTGACTTATAATAACTGACCTTAGCAGTAGTCTTAGATATTAGTTCCCTAGTCTAAGGTAGTAGTACTCGTGGTTCCACCGTTCCACTTTCTCATCTATTCGTCATACAGAATCCCCCATCGTTCCGACCAGCATTGCCAGACGTTGCAGTTTTTGTGGAATATCCCGATTTTTTTAAACTAAAATCATTATCATATTATGGCATAAGCGCGTCCAGACTTTTTCATTAGGGTTGATCAGATCGAGGCGCCTAGTTCTCAAAGTAGTGATTGCGTTAGGTCGACTCGACCTAACGCAATTAACTGGTCGAGTACCAGCGTCCAGCAGGCGTAAATTTTTCAAATTTTCAAGGTCAAGCGCTCTAATGCAAAGTAAGAAAACTCGGGTCGCAGTGCCAAAACCCTGCCGACAATATAGTGTATTTGCTAATACCATTGTTTAACATATTACTAGAAGATTTTGATCCTTATGAGCGTAAATGAGGCCACTTTTAATAGAGGCAGCTAGACGTCGCACTATTGGCCATCTGTTGACTAGCATCCTAAGTTTTATTATTTAATCTTTGAGTACAGAATAATTGTAGAGTTTACAGAAGTGAGTTGTGTTGACAATCGTTAGGCCATCTGGTGACTAGCATCTTAATTTTATTTAAGACAATCTTGCGTCATTGGTTCATATTGCATAATGTTTCGCGGTGATTATTAATAGACAACCCCTAACGTTCTTTCGAAACGCCTCTTTTTTGAGATGTTTATATTCACGAGGAATATTATTATAAGTATATAGAGGCAGAACCATAAGTAAAAGATTTTTTATAAAAATTTGTTTCATGCAAGTTTATTGACAATGTTGTATCCTGTGACATCGTATTTTTATTATTATTATGATAATCTGATAAATATTTTAAATTGCAATTTAGATAATCTGGCTGCCCGGTTGTGATATCTGAAGCATATATTTTAAAATTTTTGGATAAGCTGCGATGTTGACTGGTTTATACATGGTCCGTACACAATATCACAATAATTAAAAGATGATAAAATGAGCGATTCCACTAAGTATTTGTCTATGTATAATCCTAAATTTTTGCAGTAGTCTATACAGAATTAGTTTGATGACCAGACAGCGTTACGGCACTTTAGCCAACTGATTCCGGCTTTCTATAGACATTATATTGAATTTAATTGGATTTAACATTAGGGCAAGACTTTTGGACCATTCTGATATTTTATTTAATTTTAAACTTAATAATGTTAATCATTATTATGTCAAACTAAAAATATTCATACATAAGAAAATTAGATAATCAAATTCATTAAAGGGGCCTACACACGATCAGTTTAACTGCTCAGTTTAACCCTTGTGGCGTCATGTCTGAGCGATAAACTGAGATAACTGCATAGTTCCGACAAATTTTAACGCAGGCTTTTGGCCTGCGCATTTGACTCTACTTTGCACCGATAAACTGCGAAGTCAGCTCAGTTAATTGAACAGTTGGCACAGTCATGTGTAGTCTTTGGGTAAGTTCGGTTTTGCGCTCAGATCAATCTGAGCGCAAAACCGAACTTCCCTTTCTAGTCGTGTCTAGCCACGCACGTCAGCTCTTCAAACTGAGAACAATTGAGGAGCAAACTGAAATAGCCCACACACCGTACAGTTCACACAACTGTGCAGTTTGACTGCACAGATAAACTGCGAAGTTAAACTGATCGTGTGTAGGCCCCTAACGATTGGAAAAATTGTGAAAGATTTATTTTAAATTCTTTTATTTAACAACAAATTTTACAATCTTAATGAATTTGATTATCTAATTCTCTTAAACTGCTTGCTTTTGTTAACTAATTAGTATAAGTTGCTATGATAGACTAAGAGCGGATAACACTTTTTTATGTGTTTTTAGAAGACTTGGAACTTTTTTTAAAAGATAACTTTTAAATATCTCTACAAGGGGTAAATAGTCTGTCATTCCAAACGCGGGGCAAAACTTTTTCTAGACTTTACTAATGATAAACACACATAAGTCTTTTTTCGCAAGAGTGAACAAAAAAATATGGGGTGGTTTTGCCCCGCGTTTGGAATGACAGACTATATACCCCTTGTAGAGATATATAAAATTCATCTTTTAAAAAAGTTCCAAGTCTTATAAAAACACATGAAAAAAGTGTTATCAGCTCTTAGCCTATGAATACATCAAAATATATTTTACGAGTGTTTGAACAATTTTTATTCAGAGACAAAGAAATATAAAATCAGATAGCGTTTACAGATAAATTATGTAACTAAACTAAGTTCACTTTATATAAGTTTTATACAGTCTCAACAAATTTCAAAACATTAAAATAATGTCAGCTGCGGCAGTGATGTAAATATCTTATATCATTATTTAGGATCAGTTAGAGGTAGCATTGACAATATCTGAGCTGTTAGTTCAACAATAATATAGGTGGAAGCACAAGTCAACATTGAGTTTGTCGGCCAGGGGAATGAAACGTAAGCGGGCAGCTATAGTATATTTTTCAGTACATGGAATCACTATCTTCCCATATAATATGTTAATCAATGCTAATACTGGCATTGTGGCTTTATTATGTGAACTTAAGTGTGTTTTTGGACAAAATAAAAAATTTAACTCCTTAATACATCCCTTAAAATAAAATTTTTTTTCTTAATTTCAATATTTTTATCAATGCAACCTCGGTACCAAATTAAATACACCCTTCAGTAAGTAAAGCACTATCCGCAAACTAGTGTTTTCATAAAATTTGTAAGTCCGGTCCTGTCGCGCCGATTTTATTAAAATTTTAGCAGTACATTTTAATCGTTACTAAAGGGTTAAATTTCAATTTTGAAACGATTCTGAGAATTTTTTCGGCATTTTTGGGCCCAAAAACATTTCTCATCCCCTAAAAACCACCCTTAAAATGGTCCGATTGGGCCCATTTTAAATAGGTTCCGTGCGGTGATGGATTCCAACGTGTGTATCAAATTTCATTCAAATCAATTAAGTCTTTCGAGAGTTATGCCGCGAACACATATATAAATATATATATATATATAAATATATATATATACATATATATATACACATATATATACATATATATATAAACATTTCCAAAAATGGTGCCAATTTGTTCAGGAGGCTATGAAACGTCGAGAAATTTTGGTCCGACCCCTAGGTCCCGCCATCCGACCGACGCCAATAGTGTATGTGCCATATGGCAAATACACTAAAAATCGCGATACAAAAATATTTTCTCCAAAAAATAAGTTTCATCTGGTGGGTATCAGCAAGCAAATTTTTTTTAAAAAACATTTAAAAAAATCATTTGCCTCTAAATGTATTATAGAAACGTTATTTCCTTTGTCTTTACCGATTGTGGAAACGTATTTATAGTTGGGATTGTGGGAATTTTTTGAGCATAAATTTCGATGCAAAAAATTATGTTTTAAAATATGTATCTACAAAAATGCTACTTACCTTAGTTCAAAAAATGCGTCTATGCTCTTGTCTATATCACTTCATAATATTTACAACTCAAAATTAGAAAATTAGGGGGGGGGGCGAAAATCCCCGAATTGCACTTAGAACGCTTGGACTAACTATCGTTTATGATCTATTTTCGGTATGATAAGCGGATGTCCATATCTAGGTAGGTAGTCTCATTAGATTACTTTATTTTTATAATTTCTGTCCCTTGCTCCCACATAGACAAAATTCTGCGTACGCTTTTGCTGCTACGGTTTCTCGTTTGTATGTAGGTAATAAGTTTTATTTCTCTTTAAATGATTTGACTCTGAAATTAATTTTACAAACGTCATACTAGTAAGAAGTAGATACTGTCTCTTTACTGTATGAATAAAATTTTGTCTCCTTAAATTTGTTGATTTTTAGGGATCCGTACCTCAAAATAAAAAGTTCGCAACCCTTGTGGGATCACTCATTTGTCCGCATGTCTGTCACAGTCGAATTTCTCTGGAATAAATAAAGGTGTCAAGCTGAAATTTGGCGTAGTTATAAAGCTTACTAGCCCGCATATAATCTTATATTCCAATAGTCAGAACCTAAAAAATATCCTCCCGTTTATTTAGTGGCTTGGGGGGGCAGGTCAATTTGACACCCCAGAAATTATCTTTATTTTCGGGCATATAGAAGGGCTTTTCTTAAGGATCTCATAACTTTTTTTTCAGAATTTTGTTACGTAATTTTCGAGATTTCCATAAAAATGCACCTCGAAAACTGACACCCCTATTTTGAAATGAGGAATATTGGTTATTCATCAACTAAAATTAAATTTAAATTGCTATCGTATAAATAATTCTAATTGATCTGGGATTTTTTTTGGTTGTAAGAGTATAAGATAGAAATTTCTTTGGACTTTGGATGCCATTAGGCGTTTTCTGTTATAATATAATAACGGAAATCTCTTCTGTGTAAATAAGCAGTAGATAAATATCATTAGTGGTTTTATTTTCAATAATCTAAAACTACATATTTTAACATTTTTTGGCTAGTATGTAACAACATTCTTCTATATATAGACAAACACGATCTAATAAATAATTAGCAGTTCCTCAACCATGAATGATTACAAAACTATATACACTAAGCCTCTCACTGCACAAAACAATAACGTTTTATTAATTATTTACTATATTAATATGTAAAGTTTGTTTTTCTTCATCTTACTTCATCCAATTAATTCTAATGAAGATTAATATTTATATTGTAATATGTATATTTTTATTTATATACTGAAAGACGAATTAAATTAGCATTTATATTAAGTCACATAGCATTTATATTTTTGAGTACGTATTAGTAAAATAGGCATTATTGAATTTGCAGGAAAATAAATGTGAAAATTAAGTCACATTAGGCCACTTTTACAGAAACTGCAATTGAAATCGTTGAATGACTATTTAATTTTATATAATATTATTTACTTTATTACCTGCAATATTTTCAAAAACAGCATTCGGAGTAATCATTTTATTAAAATAAAAATTTAAATTATCGAGTTTATTTCTAATATTTAATTGATTGAAAAATAATAGCATATATTATCTAGGAAAAGTTATTCCTACAAATTCAATGTTCACTAACATTGTGTTATACTTATTAATAGACTTGCGTCTTACAATAAATTTTCATAAACACGTATTGTTTCACAATAATTAATTACCTATCTGATTCATGAAAATTTAAATAATTTTTAATATTTAAATACAATAGGTATTTAATATTTTTAACGGTTCTATAATTTTTCATTTTATTTATTTTTGTCAACAAAATGTTCTACGCCTGTATGTATTTTTATTTACATAACTTTGACGAAATTAAATATTTCTGATTATCTACCCGACATTAATTTGTTGTCTTGGCAAGTTTCTTAATCGCAGAAACGTTCGAATTTAACGTTAAATTTTACTGCTTAAGAACGATTTTCTAAAGACATTGTTCTTTTTTTAGAACATAACAAGTTAATAGTGTATTTCCTACATCTTTTCATTGATGTAGTACTCTATTCACTATTGTATTTATAATATTTTTGCTCTTTGGTTTTACAATTTATAAATAAAGTGTCTTCTTTGATTTTAATTTAAAAAGCAGGATAAGATATTTAATTAGGTAGGTATATTTTACGATTTTTTTGGTTTTCAAAAAGATTTTTCAGGAAAAAATATGTTTTTTATGTTCTGCTTGTATCTAAAAATATAAGTAGGTAGGTATTTTACTGTCAAATCAATTTTCTTATTGTTATTTTTTTCATAGACCAGAAGTATCGTTTAAAATGTTTTAAGTAATGCTAGAGTAGTTTTATTTTGATAATTTAATTGAAAAAAAAAGGTAAAAAGGAAGGTAGGTATACTTATTCTTTAAATGCAGTTCTGATACTGATCTATATCTTAATATAATATTTAATTAGATCTTTCAAACATATACCTACTAAGAGAATCGTACCTACCTATTTGTTTTAACTTTAAATAAAAGATACGAGTTGCCACAAAATTTTAAACACTCTTAATATTTTGTTGAAACCCTTATCCATTATATATGTATAAATATCCTTTCTAAATAATCACAAAAATCATTGCCAATATAATCAAACGATTTCGGTTATCACTAAATTATTATCAGATAATACAATTACATTTATGTATAATATCGAAGTAATAATGTTATTAACAAATGACAATAATATGTATTGAAATTAACAGAAAGAACCTGATTTTTTTTAAGACCAAACACAAATGCTTTAAAAATAATACTACTATTTTTTCTCTGTCTTGTTTCTTTTTAAGTGTGTATAATATTAATAATTATATTAAATCTTGTGGTATTAATAAATGCAAAAATATGATCTCTTTCTTAAGCAGTATATTTTTATAGGTATAGTCCGTAAATCGTAAGTATCTATACTAAAAACCAAATCTATTTAAAATAACCAGATCTGGTTACTTTCATTACTGTTTTGTTGTAATTGTTAGTACAACAAAACAGTTAACAAGTAACCAGATCTGGTGATTTTAAATACTTAGATTTGGTTTTTAGTATATAGGTACCTAGATACATCATATTTCTGAATTGTCACACAATGAAAAATGATTTCGATAATTAAATGATAGATTACTTAAAAATGTACTTTGAAGTTTTTCTTTCAAGTTTATATAAATTTTCATTGTTGATGTAAAGATTCGAAAAAGCAATAATTTTTACATTAGCTAAGTTACAGTTGGACTTTAATAAAATAAGGAAGCTATTTTTAAAACACTATTTTCACTTAGTGACTAGCAAAAATTTTGACCGATTTAAAAAGTTACCTAATTTAAAATTAATAAAAAAGTAAGTACCTACCTATGTAATGTTGGTTTTAAGCAGAGCATGTTTAATGGGGAAAAAATGTATTTATACTAAATTAAGGTACTTTTAAAACCTTTTTTACATTGCATTTTTACATTATTGTACGATTATTCTGCTCTAAATTAGCAAACCTTCAACTATAATATATTATTATATATTTTTTTAAATTTTTGATAAATCGCTGTTGATTGGAACATTATGAATCAGAAACAGTCAAACACATTAATATTATAATAACCAACATTTTATTGAACAATTCCTTGCTAAAAATCCATTTTAAATTAGCAAACTAGTACTTACACAATTACATTAGCGCTAATTAATCAAGGAAAATGAAAGTCTCTTGAACTGCAATTACTTTTAGATTTCTGGTTGTTTACTTTTAACTGTAAAACGAATGGGTTCAGGTTACGTATCGAATTCTTACATTGAAAAAATTGCGTTAAATTAAACAAATTCTGTCGGGCTAGCCGTAAGTTTGTTGAATGCACACAATTTCGACATAATAATATGTTCACAGTTCATTTTGTATCATACAAGTCTACTCTCTACTGTGAACGGACTTGCATGATGCTGTGTCGTCGCTTGCAAAACGAGTAAAGTAAGACATTGTTTTTAATAGATAACAAACTGTATCTATAATATACACAATGTATTCACAGTTTACTGGCTTTGATATTAGCGGCAGTGTTCAGCTTCAGCTTTGTAGTGTACAAATTTTATTCAATACTTGCATAATACTATATTACTACCTGGCATTACTGAATTTTGAAATTTGTTTAGTTTTTTTTTAATTATAACGACTAACAATATATATATTACATTAAATTGACAAAAATATTTATAATCCTACGCACATTTTCTACTAATTTTAAAGGTAACGCTTCAGAAAAATCCATAAAATCGGGTAGCCATCTGTAATATTTAAACCGACCGAGATTTATTCGTAGATCAAAACTTCAGATTTATATTGCAGCACAAACGTGAATAAAATTTGGCTGAGGTGGAATTTTATTTAGTTATTTTTTGGCAAAAAATATATGTACTTATCTTTATTAGACATGTTTTCGAGGACACGTTTAAACATTCTCAGAATTTACTTGGATTTATAAACCATTTGCTTACAGAAAACTAAACAAAAGAAATATTTTGAAAAGGAAGAACGCTTTGTTATTTGTTATTTTTGTTTTTTATTCAATTATTCTGAAGTATAATTGCAAAGTCAACTTAAGTCCAAGTCTAAGTTAACTGTGAATTATTTATCGCAATGTGTTAGTGTTACGAACACATACTTACGTTGGATTTAAATACTTTTTGTAGGGTCAGACTGACGTCATTTGGCCCCATCGGCAACAGGTGTAATTTGGCCTCTGCGTCTTCCTCTCCCCCCAAAAAGATCAATAATTTTTGGGATATAAAAAAGCATGAAGCGTCGGTTATGACGTTGTCTTCAGTAGTTTCATCTGCCATAGGTTTTTTTTTGTATGTAGATCTCTGTTTAGGCAACTCAGATTCAATTTCTATGTCTGTATTGGAAATTGCGTTATTTTGAGTCAGATATTTAACAATTGCATCTGTCTTTGTAATAATTGAGGCAAATTAGCTACCAAATGGTACGCTTGAACAAAATCAAGGTACCTTCCGTTTGAAGATAATTTGAAGTTGGAGTAATATGTTCGAAAATTGTCATGATCATAAAAGATATGAGAAGTGTTTAATATTTGCCGAAATTTTCAAGTAGTGATTGCGCTTCAGAGTATGTTTTTGTGTCGAATTCAGCGCTCGAGGCTATTTCTGTTCAAACTAGCAACAGAGTAGAGAAATTTTTACTTATATTGGTCCCCGAAAGTTCCAAATGCCGACGGGGCCAAACACTTTTGGGGGCCAAACCGAATCTAAGACAATGCAATGTCTTAGATTCGGTTTGGCCCCCAAAAGTGTTTGGCCCCGTCGGCAATTGCCGACCTACCGACCGACCCTGGACGAATGGCACTAATGCCTTTCTTCATGCAAGTAACTTCGCGACGGTACTGATGCATGGTTAATAGTCATAGACCTATCCTTAGAGGGATTGAAGTCGAGTCGCATGTTTGCGAAATTTGGTGGATTTGTAACAGAATTAAGTAGGTACCTACCGTAGAGTGTAGATATTATTATTTTTTTTTTTCATTCAAAATCAAATATGAAATACAAATTCACTTTTATCCACTTCATCTTAATGGTAACATAATAAATTCCGAAAAGAACAATACACAATATGCGAAGTTTTCCAACAAATAGATATCTTTTTTTTATTTGAAACAGGCGCTCAGCTACAAAGGCTATATTATGCGCGAGTGGGAGTGCATATACTTATATAAATATAGAGAACAAATTAATATCTTATTTTTCATTGTCCGTTTTATTAAAATATGATTCAATTATTTTATCTCTGCTTATCTACCCTTTCTTTGTTTAAAGCACTGCATCACTCTGTTTAAATTAATTTTAATCAGTGTAAAATATGAACGAAAAAAAAAACAAATAAAACATTATCCAATATTCGTAGTAATGATAGCTCTGTAATTGTTATTTATAATTATCGCCAACTTTATCGTTGCTAATTTAGCAAGCTTTATTTTTTCCAGACTGAATTTTCGTCGAGCGTTGCCTTTATTTGTTACTTAAAATCTATGCAACTTGATGTATGCCTAGGCAATATAAAACATGTTAATTAATATGGATTTGTTAACAAAAACATTATTCAATATTCTTTTTTAAAATTTAAAACACGCCAACGATCTGTTATATTTCACGTATCATAAAATACACACAGTAATAATCTAAGCATTGTCCTTAATTTTTTTAAATATTATTTGAAATGTTATTTTAACGTTCGTTTTTTATTCAGTCAACACCACATTTTTTAAATAAATTTCCTTGGATCACTATAATCTTTTGATATGCACATCATTATAAAATTACTATATTTTTTAATTTCTTTTTCCTCATAAAATTCAATTTTTTAAAAATGTCAATAAAAATAACTGCAAAATTAAAAAGTAGGTACGTGCTTGCAAGTTTGAATATTCCGTTAAACCGCGCAAAATATTACAAGAAACTTCTAAGGTCGTCGAATTTTAATTTAGTCGCAGATGAAAAATGACTAATAATTTTTTTTATTTACGTACATATACGCAACTGTTAAATATATTTTATAATTTACATGTAGGTATTCTTGGAAGAAAAGAAAGGCTAATTTAGAGCTTACCGTTATGACGTCACTATGGACATTTTCATTATATAGATATAAATTAATATAAACAATAGATCTAATAAATTCCGATTTAAAACTTACAACGATCCATTATAGTTATTGTTATGCTAAAAAAATGTTAAATAACATCGCAGCGTATGGATAGGTTTTGTACCTATAATTTAACAATTACTGTAGTTTCGAGTTTATTATATTATGAAAAAGATAAAGGCGCCAATCGTATATTTCATAAAAAGGAAGGTTTTACGTACAGTCTTGCAGATTTGGTTACGACGTACTCCAGTTTTGTAACAAATTTAAAGTTACGATTTTTTTATGAATAGAATATGACAGCTATTAGTGGTAAAATACAAAATCAAGACTATTCAACACATTTTCTTTCATTTATGAATTCAATGTATATGTCAGTTATTCATATGCCCGTTCCGTAATAACAATATTAATAAGATCTAGAGAGCTATTTATTTATAAGAAAGTAATAAATATTAATTTGAAAATGTCTTCTTTATGACTAGAACAACGACATAATTTGCATAAATATTAAATATTTACGTGTTCGACATCTAGTTATATAATTAATCATGCCTTTATCTAAGAAGATAATCAGGTATATTATGCAAGTTTAAATAGTCGTACATGTTCATATAGAGATTTTTATTTTGGTTTCAGGGCTTACTTGAACGTTCGTTGTCACCGTTCAAGTGAAAAAAAAAACACGTTTAAGAATAGTGACCCCGCAGTTAGATAGTGTGCAGCATTTTCAAGAATATAATGTGTACATTTCAACATTTACCATAAAGTAGAATAAAATATAATCAGTTTGGTTATGTGCCTTGTTCCGTTTATAATGATAGCCTCACGGTTGGTTATAGATGTTCAATTTCATATAAAATGAACGAAGCACACACATTTACTGAATGCCCAAGAAAAACAGAACATGCATTTTTATTAGGTACATTTAATTATTTTTTTTTGTTAGGCGTAAAGTGTATTTTTATACAACACGCCATGTTTTATTATTTTTAATTTTTTTTTGGTTTGTTGACATCTACAACATCAATAATAATAATAATACTATACGTTTAAAAAGATTAATTCTACATTAATTTTATTTCATATATATGATAGATACGATATATTTTTTAATAATAATATTTTGTATTATGCTTAATATTTTTAATAATATTGTTAATAGCAATAAAGAGCTCTCAATAGATCCGCGATCGTACAATCGGTTGGTGGAGAATTATACAAGGAAGTAAGCATCGAAGGCAAACCAAGGGCTCAGTTCAGCAAGCACTCCAATGGCAAATGACGTCGTATTGCTCTCCATGTCCAGCCTAAAGATCGCTTCAGTACAACACTTAATTAAATCTGTTAGTCTCGACGTATACCGTAGCGCGCGCTGATAATAAGTTACTTCCAAAAGAACTTTATGTATAGGTATGCAATAAACATTTTCAGAAAGGTTACAAAATAATAAACACGTAGGTAACTATTTTGGATACATTAAACAATTATCAAGTATTAAAACGTTTTCGTTAACATTTCTTTCGCCCCCCAGTGGTTTTATTTCAGTTTTTCGTAATGATATTGTAAATACCTAAATCAAACAATAGTTTATTAACTTGAATTAGGTAATACCATGTTTGTCAAAAATAAAGATTATAAATATTTAGCAATTACTGAAATTAAACACATTGTACCAACTGCTTTTAAATGCAATAGGTAATGATATTTATAATAATTAATGAAACATATCAAAAGAATATGTGATTCAATACGGATATCACTCAGTAATAAAGTACTGTAACATGTTAATAAGTCAGTTTTTATTTAACATATTATAAATGTATTGTGTATGTGCATTTAGACAGATAGAGAAAGAGGGAGAGAGATATCTGCACGTGTCAGTTTTAAAGGTAACCGAGAGTAGCATATGTCTTCACAAATGGGGCATCCACTTTGCACGTGTCCCTGTACAACAAAAAGAGAGACAGCACAGTGAGTTATTATATCTATTAACCACACAACAGAGAAAGACCGAGCATCCTGCAGGACTTACTCGTCTTCCCAAGGGCATACGTCACTCCTCTTTGGCGCTGCTGCCGTCGTGTGCTTTTGATCATCTTCGTGATGTCTAGCCTGTGCGGGTTCTTCACTTATCGCGCAATCCGGCGCCCGTTCGCTCACCGGAGAACCACCGTCCGGTTCGGCTAAAGGCGCCAACGCGCCGGGTGGCGGTATTCGTTCCGCAATCTCCGTTGACGACGGCAATTTTACCTTCGTTGTACATTCTGGAATACATTCGGATATAGGTAACGGTTTATCGATGTTCTCCGGCGATTCTTGCAATTTTTCTTCAACTTCTTCGGATTCATCTTCATCGTCGATCGTTTCGTCAACAACGGAACTAACGCTTATTATAGGAGCACCCGAACCTGATGCAATGGAACTACTTTTTCGTAAACTATGAGCTTTCTTAAATACTTTTGTGGTTTGTTGTTGAGTGATGTTATTGTCACTGTCACTTGATGGCGCCGGTGCTGATGCAGTAGCCGAACTGTCAAACGATTGTTGTCCTTCCTCGAGTGACGAAACAGACGGCCTCGTGATGGACGGCCGCCTCGACGAATGTTGTGATGATTCTATTATACCAGACGTTGCCGAAAGTTTACGAGTGCTTCCGCCCGCTTTACGCATTCGTTCTGAAACATCAACTGCCGCTACTGCAGCACTGATATCGGAAGATGAGCTGCCTGAATCTAACACTGTGGAATTCTTTCTCGAACGCACTTCAAGCGTCTCCCAAGGACACACGTCTTCTGATGTCGAGGCTGTGATTGTTGTCGGTGGAACTGCTGGCTGCTGACGTCCTCCTCCGGTCGACGCTTCTCTGTGATTTAAAAAGTTTGCTTACACAACTCATTTCTTTACAAACTGTAATACTGTGTAAGTGTGGTATTCGAATATTAATGTTAATAATAATAAGACTTTTTACAACAAACTCACAAAAAAATGCATTGTGAGTACCTATACCTTGTTTTTTCCAGATATTCCTGCAAATATTTTCATATTGCATATAAGTAAATTTTGAATAATAAGAGCTTCATTTAATTTAATTTTTTTATCGTCATTTAATTTTGAACAGTATTTTTTTAAATTGTGAGTTTTAATACATTCTGAATAAATATTTAAATTAGCTCAAAAAATCAGCGAATAAAATATAAACTAAAAACCGATATTTTTTAACAGTCAACAAATCTTCTATTTTTTATAGGTATATGTAGTTTAAGGAAAACGTAAATATTTGAATACCAGAGTGATATAATAATAATAAGGCGGTGAGCTATATAAACCATGCGATAACACCGTGTGGACTCCAACACGCAGTTTCAAATGTGACAGTTTTAATATACAGACAGATCATCAGATGGTTATAAAAAATGTGAAACAGCATAAGAAAAACAACATTTACTATACTACGAAAATATAATACGAGTACATAGGTAATAATGTATTAGGTAACTGTATTAAACTACATACTGTGTGAAAAAAAAATGTATTTTATATACAAGTTTTGGAAAAAAACTGATTTTATTTACAATATTGAGTAATTTTCTGTGACACAGAAAACTGTAGAGAAAATACATTAGACATAGGAAAATCTTTCAAAACATACCTTTTTAAAATTATTGTAATAGATATCTCAGTAGGTAATTCATATTTGTTTAAAATCGAACATTTTTTAAATTGAGGGATTCACTTGTACTTTATTATGCAAAAAATGCTCAAAATAAGAGCTTTTCTCTAAATCCGTCGAAAGAAACATTGAGGCCCACTTAAAATATCAAAGTAACATGTGCCGGGGGCGGCGCAAAAATTCAACACCTTTGCCAGGTTGTGTCCCCCTAATGATTATCCCCTCCCCCCAAAGTTTCCTATTTCTGACTCAAAAGGCAAAACAATGAAATGCTTAGACAGTCTTCATGTGAACACCCTGTATAATGTGGTTTATGTTTGGCTCTTATGACGTCAAAAGGCAATTTTTAACAAATTCTCTATGGATGTACAATCTGAAATCCGAGCTACAAACTACTATGCGTTTAAGACGACGCATACGTCAAATATGCAGTAATGGGTAAATCTTTGTCGAAAATTATAACGCATGTCGACTTGTGGGCTACAACGAATTATACTAACCGTTTGACGTTAAATAAATAAAAATAAAAGATCCGAATTCGTTAAACACGTCAGACATATCGTTAAAGCATGGGCGGGTCTGGGCTAACATTTTGGGGATGGTAGTACCGTACTGAAAAACTAGTAAATATGAAAATAATAAAAACTAACTAGCTACCTCTTACCGTTTGTGAGATAGAACCCTGTGATAGACGGACGGACGGACGACAGACAATAGACAGACTGACTGACAGACAGACGGATGGACAGACATCGTAAGCAGGGTAATAGGGTTCCATACGGCGTAAGAAAACCTAAAAACATAAAATTTTGTTCTAATAAAAATATAACGTTAAAACACGACGTATGAAAGTGGCGGGGATTTCAATTATTTCACGAGGACACATCAGGGGATCGCAGCTCGGGGGGGGGGTTAAGTACCACAATTAACCCCCCAATTCAACCTTGCGTTATAGCCCTTTGCTCCTGATGGAGTTTAGAAATCTGTATTATTGATATTATTAATTAAACATAATATTTTGTAAAGATTTTCCTTTGTACGGTATAACAGGTACAATGTACATGAACTACACTGATAAAATTCCACATTTGTGAAGCGGAGACTGACTGCACCGCTTTAAAGGGAGAAAGGAGCAAGTGAGAAAACCACACCATACAAAATTTACCACATCGAACACGTTGGAGCAGAAAACACTCTTGACCCGTTCTGTATTGCCCAAACTAATTAATATCATTGCATTATTTTAATAATAATAATAACAAATTATCAATGAATCTTAAATGAGGTGCAGTATTTTGTGTGTCGTTAAATGAAATGGTGACATGATTTTGAATTACTTTACATTTTACAGCGAGAATAAAAATAATTCAGGAAGCGATGGTCCATATTATATAAAATTTAACAATATGGATTTTTAAAATTTTACTTTTTTAATCATGAAAAGCTAAATAGGTATACAAAATATAGTTTAAAGGATCTATTCTCTAAATTTACGAGTAGGTACCTACATTTTAAGTTTTCTGTTTGTTCACAGCACAGACTTATCGTGTCTCTCTATTATAGTTGTCTCGTTATTGTCTCGTTAAATCAAACATAGAATTTATTTTTTTTTCTATTTTCTGGTGAAATGAAAGAACAACTTTTGAACAAATAATCAAACTGAATGTGCATTTAGAATTTTCTTGCGTGATGTTACACACTGTGTAACAGTATTTGTCCCCCTTAAAAATATAACAGGTTTCAAATTTCGAGCACAGTGTATAGCTAAATTTGAAAAAAATGTTTAGCAGCATTTTGAATTCACAAAACAATTTGGTTATTTTCCTAAAAATTTTCTTTCTTTAAAAAAGAAAAATAGAAACAGTGGATTTGCATGCCGCTCTAAAAGGCAACAGATCATAAATAAGAAAAATCTATTCGTAGTTGGTGGAAGTCACGGTATTATATTTACTGTTTTTTGTTTATAGTTCTAATATTTAAAAATAGTTTGTAATACAAAAATAGATTACTTTGTTGAATATCAAATAGTTATTACAATCGGAGAACGGAGTACGATTTTTAATTGTAAAAAAGTAAGTAATTGTAAAAAAGTAATAGAACACCTTTACTTCCACCAACTGCGATATATCCTTCAAAGTTCTTCAGTCCAGTTATTGATTTTTTTAAGGTGATTAACGGTCCAGTGAAAGTATCTCTGTTAAATTAATTATTTATTTCGGGTTTTAGACTGAAACTTCAATTTATTTTTGAGTAGTTTTAAAAACATACTTAAGATAAGCAAGAAATAGATTAAGGTTACTGTAATCTGTGTATTAAAAAATGTTTTTTACGATAGGTATTCACTTTTAAATAATAAATATGACAAAATTTGCTACAAATCAGTTATAATGTACTAACTACAGGATTTTAAAATGAAGATAAACTTTAAATAGCGATAAATATTTTAACTGCCGCCTAAAATATAATATGTATAAAGTAATACATAAACATTCAATACTTATTTAGTCTGAAATATTTTGCAGTATTTAAAAGAATCGATATTCATTTATTATTTACAGGCTGAAATGACAAAATAATAAAGAGATCACTGAAACTTGAAATAGCTGGTAAATTTCCCTAGAATTCCGTTTTTCTTTTTTTTTTTTTTTTAAATGAGTTCGAAAGAAAGTTTGCATTAATTTCTTTGTTAAGGACTTTTTTTTTAGATATTATTTTCTTGAAAAAACCGGAAATCTATTTGAAACTAAAAAATAGCTGACATTTTCGTAACAAATTTTCTTTTGTTAAACATAAGTAATATTAAAAGAGAAGGTTGTGTCGTACAATTTAACCAAAATGTTTAAATTGATATAAATGAATTAAAAAAATTATAACAGTTTATTTTTCACGAAAATTAGCTAATGGATGATTTTTGAAGTTATACTTCTTTTGGCGCGTTATGAAAAAATGATGAGAGTGAATTTTTACGATGCGCGCGCACGCGTCACGAAAATTAAACAGGATGAAGTTGCAGCATTAATGATTTCCATAGTTACCATATAAACAAATATAAATAAATTCACTCCAGTCCTTTTATTATTTTATATTTCAATAAATTATTTGCATGCAAATTAAAAATTAGTTCTTAATCACGCCAAAGAAGTACATTTTTTTAAATTTTAATACGCAGTTTTATTTTATTGCCACTGATGATGAATACTAATTAATGACTTAAATAAATAAAATTCTGACGTTTTTGAGGGCCTCTTTCTAAATTGCATAAAAAAATTGTTTTTAGTTTTAACAAAACGAATTATCTGTTAAAAAATGTTTAGAATATGGAAAAATAATTGAGAATTCAAACTTAAATGTACAATTTATATTGGAAACGTGAAGTAAACATCAAGCACCAAAATTCCTTTTTTTAGCGATGTTTCGTTATTAATCATAACTTCATCAGTCTTCTGGAACCAAATGGCAAATGTTTACAAACTGTACCAACTATAAATAATATTCATTACAAATAATCTTTAAATACAATGAAATGAATTGATTTTAAAAATTCTAAATTACGAAAAACATTGTAACTTAACCTTCCAATAATTACCTAAGTAAATATATCTTCTAGTGTGTTATCAACTTAACAATTAGTAACATTATCGTATTGACAAACATTGTTCGTAAAAATCATCACAATTTTATTTATAACTTAACCCGTTTATCATCAAATGAATCATAATTTTTTTATAAAAATGTTATTATTCATAATAAATAATAACATTTTTATAAAAAAAATATTATTCATTTGATGATAAACGGGTCAAGTTGATGAAGTTATAATTAATAACGAAACGTAGCTGAAAAAATGATTTTTGGTGTTTGATGTTCACTTCCAATACAAATATTGTACAATAAAAAAAAACTCATGGAGAATATAAATCTTAATAATTAATACAAACTTAGTTAAAATTTCATAAAAAAACTGTTTTTGTAGTACGTTATGAAATAAGTATAGGTAGGTAGTCATTTTAGACATTTTTAACTTCCCATTGGAAGTTATTGTATTAGGTCCGATTTTGCAAATGAAAAATTTTGACGTATAACTTTATATTTTTTAATTCAAACACTAAATCTACTTTGCTTTTGTTAAAGAACAGGAAGAAAATGTATTTACTTTATTAGCAGTGCATTAAAAATATGGTGGTAAATAAATAGAAAGGTACAACGTTTTGTGTAAATATCTTTCTTTCCTTTTTTATAAGACCACAATATTATGCTTAAATATGTTCAAACGTGGATATAAATATTGTTTATAATTATTAGGGACTTCTCCTTGGAGTTATAAAAAGTTTAGGACTCAAAAACAGGTCACAACAGAAAAAGAATAAAAAAGGTATAGTAATGTTATTAGCTTTGATCGACATTAATAATATCTGAATAGAGAAATAGAAAAATATTAATATTACCTGATCAGAGAAAAAGGAAAACATTAATAATTGAAGCTGCCACGTTTATAAGCGTTTTTTATTTTCGAAAAACATTTAAACAAGCGTGTTAATCAATGATTAAAATCCGTTTTATCTAAAAAAATGTAACGCAAGTAATCATAAGTAGGTACATACATATAGCTTTTAAAAATAAAAAGTGCAGCAAATACAAAATAAATGATACACTTAACTGATCGTAACACATGTCTAAAAATAATGAAACAAATTTTTTTTCTTTGTCGGTTTTAAATTATAAACATTTGTGGACAATTTTTTATGTATTCTCAAATGAACGCAGAACAGCGGGGAAGAGTCTTTGCACGCCTATCGCAAATACAAAACAGCCATCCAATATGAAAAGTAACCGGGTAAAAACTTTTTAGTGTCACCTCACTACTAGTGTAGAGTTTCAAATGAGGCGCACTATGGTCCCCCCTTTCTATCTAAACAATTTGATTTGATAGTGTCTCAGGCCCCATCTTTAAAGTTAAAAAAAAATAGCCTCAAAAGATAGTTTATGAGACACGATTTTTTAAGATAGGGGGGACACTTTAGACGCGTACTGTATATAGCTTACATACGTTTCGAAACATGCTAATTTTTAATACAGATTATCAGTGAGAAATTACGGTATTATTAAACTAACAATGACAATTATTAATAATCAATATGATTAGATTCCTTACCGCAAATAAATTCGCTATTAGTGAATATATACAGGATGAGTTACTAAGAATGTCTCGGGCGATATCTCATTTATTATGAGCATTAGAAAAAAAAGTTTTAAATAAAAGTTGGAATGGAATAAGAGCACTATACTTTAAAATTATTTTTTGTTATACAGGGTGTACGATGTAGTCATGGTACAACTAACTTGTATTTTTATAAGTAGAACACCCTGTATATTTTTAGGACATCTCATTGTCCATTCGGAGGCCTACATAAAATGGTGTCATTTTTGAAATTCGGTTGAGACGTTGCCAAAATAATCAACTTTTTCTGCAAAATTCTACATTTTCGTTATCTGTTACTAAAATACACACCAACCACATTTTTCAAGTTGTGTCAATTTTTGCGTGCCAAGTACTAGTAACTTAAGAGTTAAATTTAATTATACAGGGTGTTAGTTGCAATAGTTGGAAAATGAAAAACTTTAACTTACCTTAAGTCATTTTTTTTAAATAGCACACCCTGTATATCTTTAGGTATGTGAATAGAGCTCGCTTTCCTCTACACATTTGATACCTAAAAATATACAGGGTGTGTTATTTAAAAAAAGTGACTTAAGGTAAGTTAAAGTTTTACATTTTCCAAGTATTGCAACTAACACCCTGTATAATTAAATTTAACTCTAAAGTATCTGGATGGTAGCACATGCTATGGACACGCAAAAATTGACACAACTTGAAAAATGTGGTTGGTGTGTATTTTAGTAGTAGATAACAAAAATGCAGAATTTTGCAGAAAAAGTTGAATATTTTGGCAACGTCCCAACCGAATTTCAAAAATGGCATCATTTTATGTAGGCCTCCGAATGAACAATGCGATGGCCTAAAAATATACAGGGTGTTCTACTTATAAAAATACAAGTAAGTTGTACTATGACTACATCGTACACCTTGTATATCTAAAAATAATTTTATAGTATAGTACTCTTATTCTTATTCTTAGTAACTACCAGTATAAGAGAAATAAATGCTGTATTAATATAAGAGGAATTAAAATTGCTTCCTGTTGGCACTGTGGAGTACCTATTTGGAAACTCGTCCGACACGAAATTGGGAGTTATGGGTTCGAGTCCCGGCAGTGGCATTTACATTTTTTCTTCTATATAGCCTGCTAAAAAATAAGATGGCGATAGTGTCGTCTGAAATCATTATGTTAATTTACTAATATAGTGAATTTTTTACGGTAAAGAATCTAATATTGACTATTATTTATTTATAGTTTTCAATGTTAGTGTTTATTTTTACTTGCGCTCCCCGATCCAGATGTTCCGTGTTGGTTTGAGACTTATTCTTCTATAAATCAAACTAATAAGCTATGCCATTAAGCATTATTATTCGCTCCTTAAATTAAACTTAGGTGTCTGATTGCATTGCGTTTAAACGTTATGCCTCCTCTACACCATCGGCATTGATGTACGATCACGACTGGGCCATGATTGCCACCATCATTGCGCAGATGTCCACACAATCGTACATTGTCCATTTGATGACCCAACGTGCTTTGATGTTTGTCCGAAAAACCGACACAGCGGCGATTAAGCTCGATCGTTACCGATCATGGGAAATTACAGGCGATTATGCCCTCCACACATTCGTGATCGCCTGTAATCGTCCATCATGGCCGATAGTGTAGAGGAGGCATTATATTTCCTGACGTCACGGTTGTTTAAAAGTTTAAACATGGCAGCCTTAATAGTTATATAGTACGTATAATATAGTCAAGAAATACAGATCGAGTTTGGTAAAGCACCGCCACTTACGGACTTGACCAAATGATCGGGAGGCCTTTGGATTGAGACGGCAGGTCGCCCCTGAAAGTGAACATTTGTGTTGTTGGATACAACAATACATCGAAAGAATTACAAATAATATAGACGCACACACTGTACTGTACGTAGATTATTTAAATATAACGTTAGCAGCGGCATGCGAAACAACGTACGTTTTATTATAAAATATAAAATGCGTCGCCATGCAGAACACAGTAGGCTCTGCTCTGCAGGTATTAAAAAGCGGAAACAGATTTATATCGAGGACGTCCACTAACACGCTTGCGCAATGCAAGAACATAATGTTTCAGTTGTGTGGCGGATGAACTGAATTATAATTTTTATTTTTATTTAGACGTCCACGACATCTAGATTTAAGAAGTCATTTGTTTTTAACCAAATGGACATCTCCATTTAGTTGAAATCAAATTACATTCTTAATTAATCTAGATTGACAGTCAGTATCATAATGTAGGTAAAACGCACATATATATTAAAATCTGTTTCCAAAATACAGTTAATATGCCAATAAATTATATTTGTGTTTGAAACTATTTTTGATTTCATTGCTTCAAACATTATGCATTTTCTAATTTAAATGAACACCATTTATCTACTCTCAACTTCTAAGTTCTAATTTTAAATTCTATCATCTAAAAATGAATAAGTACCTAAATATACAATATAAATATCTCACAGCAATTTTCTTGCATAAAGCGTGTTAAGCGTTATGAATGAGAATGGGGCTTCTGAATTTGCATTCAGCAGTTAAAGATATTTATGTAAACAATTCTAATATTTTTATCTGTCTCATTGTCATAATTCCAAACATTAAGTAAATAGACGGAGAGTAGTCCACTGTCAGTATCGAATACACTGAAAGATTTGTCTGTGTGAATTACTGACGTGATACTGACGTCCCTTCCGACCATTTTTTGGATTGTCTTCTTATACATCGACTACATAAATAAAATTTAACTAAAAATCGGTCTCAATGAGTACTTTTATACCATCATGGCGTGCCAAAGTTCATCCTGCCGCAATAACTTGGCAGCCCTAATTTTCCAATTTCCGGCAGAATAAAAATAAAAACTCGGGTCGCAGTGCTAAACCCTGCCGACAATATAGTGTATTTGCTAATACAGACCGTGTGACTTTAATACGTTAACTTAGGTTTGTTTTTGGACAAAATAAAAAATTTAACCCCTTAATACATCCCTTAAAATAATATGTTTTTTCTTAATTTCAATATTATTATCAATGTAACCTCTGTACCAAATTAAATACACCCTTCAGTAAGTAAAGCACTATCGTCAAACTAATGTTTTCATAAAATTTGTAAGTCCGGTCCTGTCGAGCCGATTTATTTAAAATTTTAGAAGCACATTTTTAACTTTACTAAAAGGTTAAATTTCAATTTTGAAACAATTCTGAGAATTTTTTCGGTATTTTTGGGCCCAAAAACATTTCTAAACCCCTAAAACCCACCCTTAAAATGGTTCAATTGGGCCCATTTTAAATAGGTTCCGTGCGGTGATGGATTCCAACGTGTGTACCAAATTTCGTTAAAATCGATTGAGTCTTTCGAGAGTTATCGTGCTAACACATATATACATTTATATATATATAAACATTTCTAAAAATGGTGCCAAATTGTTCAGGAGGCTATGAATCGTCGAGAAATTTTGGTCCGACCCCTAGGTCCCGCCATCCGACCGACGCCAATAGTGTATGTGCCATATGGCAAATACACTAATAATAAATATGGCTACCTATTTGTCTAGCCCAGTGCTAACTCACACAGACTAATTTTTTGTAGGTGTATTAGATACATAGCGCACCAAGTATCGTGATACTACATAGAAAGAGTGCCTACTTGTATACAAATATAAAATCCTTTCTATTTTTTTTAAATAAAAATTAAGTTAGCGCTATGGCCTATGGCTTCCCGCAGTTTCATTCTTATGTGGATCTAAGAAGGGGAAACCAGAGTTGAAGGGTCGACACTTTCAACAATGTTTTTGATGAAATTAGGATCTCTAAATAAAAATATGTTTTTTACCATTCGATAACTTAGGTCTTATCTTCTGAGAAATTAAATTTTGAATATATGTATATAGGGTGTCCCAAGTGGGTATCACAGGACTTCAACAAACTTTAGAAGAAAAAAAAATGTGAGCCGTCGTGGGACGCCTGGCAGATGTGAAACATTTCCATAGCTCTCCCCCTGCGAAGACAATTAGTGAAAGAATTTTTAGAATCGGTTCAGTAGTTCTAGAGATAAGAATTTATGATTTATTGTCCACCCGCGAGAAATTCTCCTCCTGCGAAGATAATTAGTGAAACAATTTTAGAATCGGTTCAGTAGTTCCAAAGAAAAGAATTTATGATTTATTACCCTCCTACTAAAAATTCTCCCCCTGCGAAGGTAATTGGTGAAAGAATTTTTAGAATCGGTTCAGTATTCCAGAGATAAGAATTTATGATTTATTACCCCCCCGCGAGAAATTCCCCCCTGCGAAGATAATTAGTGAAAGAATTTTTAGAATCGGTTCAGTAGCTCCAGAGATAGGAATTTATGATTTATTACCCCTCGCCCCGCGAGAATCTTTCACCCTGTGAAAGTATTGAAACAGCAATACACAGATATTAACACACACACACACACACGTAACATTGCGACTGTGTAACAGTATAGTGCGGGAAGACGCGACTTGACGACGTGCGTTCTGAACGACGTTCCATTCAAACGATTTTACACCCGTACCTAAAGAAGTTTCACATCAAAAAGTTGTATGTGTCGCGACATTCGGAGAAAATGTGACGTCTTATGCAATTCTCAAATGTAACACAGTATATGCATATATAAGTTAACCTGGAACAAACTGACCAACAGACAAAAAAAGTGATGAAAATGGAAATTCGGTTTATGTGCAAACTATACAATTACAAACTAAGGTACGATTTTATTTTAAAGTAGCACAACTCATAAAGCGTATTTACTTATGCATAAATGTGTGAATGACCTACATTTTAAAATTTACAGACGAGGCCTATGGTATTGAATGGTGCAAAACTTAGTTTTATTTTAGGGTCTAATTTCACAACAAAAAAAAACAAAAAAGACATTGTTGAAATAGGTGACCTTTTAGCTCTGGTTCTGCCTTATAACACATTTTTGGAAAATCGCCGCGATTTAAACAGCTCATGCGAGCTAAGCCTATTAGTGCAACTACAAATATTCTAAAAATGCTTTAAGCTTTGAAATATCTATCGATAGAATAATTTGAACAAATAAATATGTTACAAATACATATAATGTATTTTCGTACATCTATACTAATTGTTCTCAATCTTATTTTGTTTTATTCAGGTGCTATTAGAGACAACCTAATCTGTAACAAATATTATTGAGAATATAATGTATGGATGGGAGTTTGATTTCACAGCTATAGTTCCATATGTATTTGTACTTAATTTCTAATATTACAGTTTTGTATGCTAGTACAGTACAGAAAATGCTACGTAGAGTATTTTTACTATTTAGACATCCGATATCAGATATCTCATTGTCAGTCGATTCGCAGTAGATCTTGGGTTCGATTCCCAATCTGGTCGATCCTCACACAAATTTGTTTCTAATTATTGTTAAAGTTTTTAGTGTTGAGAATAGATAAAGCACTTTTAAAGGATGCGAACGATAAGAAGAGTGTGTCGATTCAAATTTACCTACCTGTAAGGTATGTCACTGAGATTGCTCTGACTGTGTGAATGGGGTACACGACCGGAATCACGTACCCCAGACACAGCAAGCTCGTGGGCCGATCCTGACAAACTCCTGTCGCTGCCCCGGCGTCTTGCCAGTACTGCGCTGGTCGTTGATCCTCCGCCGCCACCTCCTCCACCACCTACACCACCAGCAGCCTGTTGGACACTGCTACTGCAACTACTACTAATCATACTTCCACCTGACACGCCCGCAGCCCCTTGCTGTAATAATGCTGGATTGGGTGCAGTCGTCGTCGATGTCTTTTTCTTTGTTTGGCCTCCGAAGTTGAAAAATCTTTACCAAAAGAATATTTTATTAGTTTTACACATCTGGATATTTTACGTACAGTTGTCTTTTCTCGATTAATGTACACTGTACAGCGTCATCAAAAAAAGTGCGCACCATGAGACTAAAAACGTGGAAAATAAGAATGGTCAAGTGATTTCTAGTATACTTAAAGTGACCAAATCCTGAATATCAAAAAGCGGGACAAGGTCTATAAAAACCCGGCGCAGGCAACCGTTGGGTTCCACGCCCACAAAAGCCTTAAACGCGCTAGAAACCCCCAAAAACTCGCTAAAAAACCCAAAAACTCGTTATAGACCCCCAAAAACTTGCTAGAAACCCCCAAAAACTCGTTAGAAACCCCCAAAAACTCGCTAGAAACCCCCAAAAACTCACAAGAAACCCCCAAAAACTCGCTAGAAACCACCTAAAACTCGCTAGAAACCCCCAAAAACTCGCTAAAAACCCCCAAAAACTCGCTAAAAATTCCCAAAAAGTCGCTAAAAATCCCCAAAAACTCGCTAGAAACCCCCAAAAACTCGCTAAAAATCCTCAAAAACTCACTAAAACTCCCCAAAAACTTGCTAGAAATCCCCAAAAACTCGCTAGAAACCCCCAAAAACTCGCTAGAAACCCCCAAAAACACGCTAAAAAACCCCAAAAACTCGCTAGAAACCCCCAAAAACTCGCTAAAAACCCCCAAAAACTCGCTAAAAACCCCCAAAAACTCGCTAGAAACCCCCAAAAACTCGCTAAAAACCCTTAATAACTCGCTAGAAACCCCCAAAAATTCGCTAATATTTTTATTTTAAATATTATTTATTTTTTAAGGTAGCTATCAATTATATAATTATTGATAAATAAAATACTTTGAGTGGGTAAAAATATCTAATGACAAAAAATAAACATTCTTAATGCACGTGATTTAACGAAAACGGGACAAAAGCGGGACGCTTGTTGAATCGGGACTCGTGGCTCAAAATCGGGACTGTCCCGCCTAAATCGGGACGGATGGTCACTTTAAGTATACTAGAAGTAATATAAAATGGCCTCGTTTGTTAAAAATTAGGCAGCACAAATTATCACTAAAACTTCGTATATCTTGACATTATATTGAAATACGTGCGTATACGTAGTCCTACGTAATACAGTGCGGTACAACAAGACCTAAACCCATCCGATTTTTCTCTCAAAACATTTTTTTTCAGTCAAATTTTTCGAATTTCAAACAAAGTTATTTTATGATTTCTAGTACACCGAAAGTCCCATGACAATTTTTGTTTGACGTCATTTCAGTGTCATTCATGACATATTACGTCACATATTAAGATGCGTACGAACACAATTTTTTTTACGTAGTGAGTTTAGTACGGCTGAGGATATTATAGGGTTTTTTTGGAAAATTTTTTGCAGCCAATTTATTTATTTGAACGAGTTATATTTATAATAAACGTTTCGCCCTTTTAGGCATCATCAGTAATATTACTTTATAGTGAAATTATGATTTATGAACATTATTTGAACGATGTTGTTATTAGCATGGATTTTAGACAACTCTAAAACCCATGCTAATAACAACATCGTTCAAAGAATGTTCATAAATCATAATTTCACTATAAAGTAATATTACTGATGATGCCTAAAAGGGCGAAACGTTTATTATAAATATAACTCGTTCAAATAAATAAATTGGCTGCAAAAAATTTTCCAAAAAAACCATACAATCTTTTTTTTAAATCAAATAAAATAATATTGGTGCAGACTTTTTCAATGACATCGCATGTACGGACATTAATGATTACGGTTACTGCGAATGAATGGCTACAACGAATCATTTTCAGTTAATAATTTGATATTTAATGTTCATGTATTTCATATCATAGCTAAACCATATTATTATCACGGTTTTTACAAACTAAATTTCGCGCCGTCTTGAAATTCGTTATAATCAATTTATGTTGTATAGCTTAGTCATAGATTACGTTATTGCTGTTATATCTAAAGATAGTAATGAATATACCTTTTCTTGTGCAAGGGCTGCACACCGGCTGCTAATAAACTCTTATAATGATCAGAACGGATGAAACGAGGGTAGCAGTCCTTCTTCAACAATAACGTATAAACATGCTCTGCCGCGGCATCGAATGTGAATCTTGTCGGATTACGCAATTCTTGGTGGACGCGTTCCATTGTTTTGCCATCGATGTTAATTTCACAAGGAGCACCAGGAGCGAGGAACTCTCTAAAAATAAATATCATGTATTAGGAACCTAGGTATATTTAACGTGTACTTGTAACAGATCCATAATGGGGTTGACCCACTATATTGAAAGTGGCTGTTTTTTTGCGGATATCATTGTACTATAGGTGTATAATCAATACTTATCCATTTTTGCTAGAAATTTTGAAGCGTTTATAATTTTTTTTTTAAATAATTTAAAATAAGATTTTTTGACAATGCTTTCTGCAACCCAGCATATCATTTTTTTTCTCGACGTTTCCCTAAACATTTAACATTATCAGAAGATGATTATAAAACTAATTTTTATCATCTCCAGATGATGATGCTAAAACATGGTTAGTTGATGACAGAAACATATTAGCAGTCCGGCCTGGCTTCGCCCGAGTAGAGCTAGCTTACTACAACGTAAATCGGGAAGGATAAAAGTCAGCCAACGAACGTTTTTTGGAAGTTTACTGAAAAAAATAATTTGTGTTTGTGAAAACACATATGGGTCACGTTAAGCTCCCACAGATATGTAAGCTTTCAGCTACATACTGTGTATTGTTTAGACTACCTATTCCGACCCGTTTACCCATTCCTGATCTCATTTAGACCATAGTTCCTCCGCCGGTATTGAAAGTCGATTGAGTTCTGGCTTGTTGAGAGCTAGCGGAGCCCATCCTACAGTCAGTCAGTCGGTGATTAACCCCCGGCCTGTTTAGGGTCACCGACTGAGTCCATCATTACCTGACCAACCGTTCCCCTACGACCCGCGCCCTCTGGCAACCGTTGTGACACCAGTACGTTGTGCCAGCGCCAGGTGTCCTACCGTTATTTCCCCACCATTTGATGAAGAAAACTTAATTCTAAATCGTAAGGTTTAACTGAAAAAATATTTTTAGAGCAATTTTAATACAGCGTAATTTTTGGTATAACGTATGGTTGGCCATATATATAATGGAAATGACGACATATGGCTGAAACAGCGTTGTTATGTCGTCGTTGTGATGTCAAATTTCGTAATTCTAACTCGTATTAATTTCTGAACAGAAACGTGTGAAAATAATGTGCAAAAATAACACTGTAGATATTTGAACGCATGAAGTAACAAAAACACTAAAACACGCTTCTTCACGCTTGACAGTTGTAAATAAGACAACAGTGTATTTTTATTTCTACTGGCTTTACTCTTATTGGCTGTTGGAATTTAAGCTCGAACCTAGTCCTATGACGTCATCCGACTAACAATTTTAACCGAACTTTAATTTTATTATTTTTTTAAGGTCTTTCCAAGTTCCTAAACATTCCGAAAAAAAATTGATATCCTTAAATTCAAAAACACTGCTGATTAAAAATACGTGGGTCAACCCCATCAGGACGATATAGGCATTTCGGTAAACTTTCCATCTGTCTTACATTAGGTACGAAGTAGGATGGTTTTATTTTTACGAAATCTGCCCTGTATCCTATGTTACTAACATATCCTATGTTACTATAAAACGTTGACCCTTTATTATATTATGTTCTATTTTCTGAAAATTTGACTATAACACATACATTGTGTTGTGATTAAAATCTTAGAAATATTTTAAAGCACATTTAAGTTATTCATCTGATAATTAATATAATGCGCATTAAAAATAAGTTGTAATACAGCAAAATATTTTAAATTCAATTAATAATTTCAACTGAAATTGGTAGTAGGTTCAGCATTAGACAATTAATGATAAGACACACGGTTTTCCGTTTTATTAATATTTGACTATCACCCGAAAAAGTAAGAGAACCAGCTGAGGAAGTCGTAAATACACGACGAAATGTCGCGATTAGTAATACTGTGTTTCATTACAACCGTCCAAATTACCACGATTCTGTTTCAATTTATCCAAGTATTTGATGGCAAATCAAAGAGTAGAAAATTTTGAGTCTTTAGTAATTTAGTTGCGAAATGTCTCGAGCACTCTTCTTACTACAGCACTTCGCATCAAGTATTCTAATTTTTAGTCAAAATGTACTATCATATAAAACTTTGACTGCCTATAGCTTCTCAATTTTTAAAGATATCGATATAAGACCAAAAGTTCGATTTAGGGCGTTCTTTGCTTTATGAGAATGTGTATTTTCAATTTAGAATTTCATAAGGAACATGATAAATAAAGCTTTTTAAAATGACATTGCGTTTTAGCCGCTGATTTCCAAGGCGACAAAAGAACGCGTCTTTCGGGCCCTTTTTACTGGCCATACCTTTCCATCTAGACGAAAATGTGCAATAACCAAATGTTTAGATATCTAGCTATGGAATAATTTCTGTTTAAAAAAAAACGGAACTCTTATAGCAGAGGTTCCCTAACTGTGCGTCGCGACGTCCTGGGGCGTCGCAGCGCTATCCTAGGTGAGTCGCGAGACGATACGTACAGGTCAAATCGAAGTACAGGTCACAAATATATTTAGAAAAAGAAATGAGAGTAGAAATTTTAAAACTTCAGCCCCGATTTGAGAAGTTATGCTCAGAAAAGTAGGCTCATCCTTCTCATTAATAGTATTGTTTGTAGTTTTTTATGTTTTCTGATTATTAGAATTAGAATCTAATAAAGACTTAATAATTAAGATTCTATATTCTTCGGAGTTTTCGTTGAATAATAAAGTAATTTTATTGTCTGCTAGATCTACACACAGGTATTTTCTTTTTGAAGGGCATCGCAAAAAAAATTACAACCTGTTATAGGGAGTTGCAGTAAAAAAAATATTGGGAATTATAGTATAGCTCTCGTGTCTGTCTATCTGTCTGTCTGTCTGTCACAGCTTATTTTCTACTAGACGAAAAAAGTTGAAATTTGGTACATATATTAAGGATGCACCGGGTAATGATTTTTAAAATGCCGGGTACTGATTTCTAAATTGCCGGGTACCGGGTATTACCTAAAATTTATACAGCGGGTACCGGGTACGGCTCGGCCAAGTAACGAGTACCGGGTATTTCCCGAATATCAGTTATTTATCGGGTACCGGGTAGACAAAACTGAAAATGAATTGGGAACTGACGCACATATAGGTAACCTAACTTTATTAGATCTAGATTGACAGTTCGGTAGCAGCACGTAATAATACAATTTTTTAGGGCTAATGTGTTTGAATTTAAATTTATAAATAAATAAAAAAACTTGAAAAAATACTATTATTTATTTTATGCCAGTGTACCCGGTGCTCGGCCGAGTACTAATTGGTATCCGGTGAAACCGGGTTTAGCCGGTTTCTTCGTTATGTGGCTGGGTACTCGGACGTATAACGTAAAAAAACGAATTCTGATTTTGAGGGTTAATTTTGGGGAGGGGGCAAATTAGAAAAAAAAGTGCATCGTCCGATTTGAAAAAATTTTTTTTTGTTAGATAGCCCGTTTATTAAGGAAGGTTATAGGCTATTCGATTATTTTTTTTAATTCAATCCCATAGGGAGTAAAACGTGGATGTAAGATTTTTTGTTATTACAATAAATCCTACACTCCCGTTTCCACTCTTTGGGATTGAATTTTTAAAAAACTCGTATAGGGTCTCATTGATTAGTACTTTGCTTCTTTTACAGACTGGTAGTTCCTGAGATTAGCGCTTTCAAACAAAAAAAGAGTTTATATTTTTTTTTTCGTTTTTCTAAGTTCTGTAGAGTCGGTAAAATCGGAACAAAAACATATTTGACTAGTGCATTTTCAAGTAAATTTTGTGCTCTTTAATTTTGAATAGAACCATTTTTTCGATAGGACAAGCCGTTTTTATGTTATAAGCAAAAAACGTAAAAAAGTGCAAAAAAATCATGGTTTTTAGCCCACCAAAACTACACCTCTCTGTTTTAGAGGTCGCAAACTTGGATTTGACATCTCCTAAACATGCTTGAGGACACAAAAAAATAAAATCATTTGCTGCGCAAAACGCAAGACCTACCTTTTTAAGCTCTCGTGACTGGACTATATATAATATATTAATTAATTATTAGTACATATAAACTAGTAGTTTATACTATGTAGTAAAAAGTAATTATGTACATTTCTGTATCAGTCAGTGTTGTGATATCATTGGTTAATGATCATATTTCATAAATATACACTTCCTCAGCTTGTGCAAACAATTATAATCGATATGCATTCTGTTAATAAGGTACACATTTGCACAGTTGCACAAATTACTCATTGCATTCTTATAAGTTAATAAAAGTTTTACTATCGTATGTCCAAATATTTACCTACTCATAATACTTTTTTGTTACATATCAGATAGGTACTTTTTAATTATATCAAGAATTAGAATTCAATTAATTTAACGATAATACAGGAAAAAATCTTCGTATTTTCATAAAATAAGTAAAATTTTGGTGTCAGCATTAACACATTACAAAGGAGAAACTATGTATTGGGATCTGTCAAATGGACATATGACATCTGGTGGTAGAAAAATTTACACGGATAAGGGAATAATTTACATGCTAACAATGTAAATTTACCGTGAAATTGTTTATTACAAAAATAAAACAAGTAAATTAAACAAAAAGTTTATAAAAAAATGGAATCAGCCATGTTTTCTAATATCATGGTATTAAACACTACTAGTTATTGCCTTGTAAAACTGGCTTTACAGTTTACAGCAAATTATTTTCTAATGAAATGTGAAGAAACTGTATTTATGAATAAAAAATATTTAATATTAATAATAAGATTAACGCATTATCATACTGTACTACAATAGTTAAATCACTGATGACTGACAAATTTTGCACTAACGATATGTATACAAATATTTTGAGGTTAGAAACTTACTTATTACAATTTAACTATTTTGCAGTTATGTGTTTACATTATTCACCTAGCCCAGCCAAGGAGCATTCAACGGATAATTAATTTCGTAGAGATTTTCTTTTAATTTTGATGTTTTTAACTAATATGACGCAAAGCTAACTACTTTTTCGCACATTTTATAATATGTCCGACTTTGAGAATCCGTTCTCCTTCAATGAAATTCCTTTATTTACCGGCCCAATCACAAATTGCATTTATATTTATCATTAATTCTTATCACTTTGAAAATTACAAGATTACACGCAAAAGTATACCCCGTATTTGACATTTTTCCCTATCGTCGCCATGTTTTTTAAGCTCCACCCATCTGACAGATCCCAATATTTTAGATTAAATATCCGTAAATAAACGCTGTTCTGTAATATTCTAAAGGAGAATTTAAAAAAATTGTATTGGTCCACCGCTGACTTTCTCGCTAAACTGCATCGATCGCGAATTTTTACTTGTCAGTAAGCTACTAGTACTAACCCCTTCTTTTACGAAACAAATGAAGGGGGGAATTTTGTAGGATCATTAATGACATATCGAATTATGAAATATGATTGAAATCGGTTCAGCCCTTTTCGAGAAAATTGTAATTTTCGATTTTCGTTTATCAGCAAACTACCCCTTCTAGATTTTTCCGAATCAAATGAATGGTGGCATATTGCAATTTGCAGGGTCATGATTGTATTTCAATTTATGAATCATGATCAAATTCGTTAGAACCGTTTTCGAGAAAATAGGAATTTACAATTTTTGTTCATGACTATTATACCACTCTTATTTAGGAGAGTAGATAGAAATTAGGAAAAAATGACAAGGGGCGCTGTAATTTACGATTGTGTCGCAACCAAAGACGTAGAAGTAGAACTACATTCATTAGCGTTCAATTTTCAGGGACCCAATTGGCAACTTATTTTTTACAACGAAATTAGAAACCTAAAAGACTAACTAACTATTTTTTCATGAACTCTCCAATTATGTGACATTTAATAACAAAAAGAACTTTCCATTGGATTTGCCTTTTGATAATTATATTTGACATAGGAAAGTTATTTAAACAACTTAATGCGATTACGCATATGTTTGAAAATAGTTGACAATGTTATTTTAAAGCAGCATTCTGTAGTGTTTTGACTCCCAGTCTGCGGTCTGATTTTTTTTACAATAAATGCAGTTGATTTCTTATATTATTAAATCTTAACCTTCATGTGATCATAGTGTTACTTAAAATTTGTGTTATTTCATAATGGTAAGTTTAAATAAATACTGCAATAAAATTTGAGGTTAAGACAGTGTTTCCAAACTTTTCATGATACGTTCGGTACGCCCCTCTAGTAGAGGTGGAGAACTATCGATAGTGCAGTCGATAATAATTTATCGATGTTTAGATTTTAGACTATCGTACGCTATCGACAGTTTCTAAAAATTGTCGATAGTTTTTGATACATTTTTTTTATTTTTGATTATTTCATAAAAAAAAGTATAAGTAACGTATAGTATAAAGTGGTCAGGGTTATCACTTATCTGTTGGCTGCAAAAATTTAAAAAACCTTGCCAACAATATAGTACATTTGCTAATCCAGACTTTGTGGCTTTATTAAAAGAACATATATTTGTTTTTGAACAAAATAAAAAATTTAACTGCTTAATACATCCCGTAATATAATAATCTTTTTCTTAATAATTGCAATATTATTATCAATCCAATATCTGAACCAACTACCAAAATAAATACAACCTTCAGTAAGCAAATCCGTACCCGCAAACAAGTCTTTTTATAAAATTTGTAAGTACGGTCCTGTTGGGCCGATTTTATTAAAATTGTAGCAGCATATTTTAATCCTTACTGAAGGGTAAATTTCAATTTTGAAACGATTCTGAGAATTTTTCCGGTATTTTTGATCGCAAAAACATTTTTAACCCCTAGAAACAACCTTTAAAATGGTCCGATTGGGCCCATTTTTAATAGGATTCGTTCAGTGGTGGATTCCAAATTTTGTTAAAATCAATTGACTATATATGCCGGATGTTCACGGAAACGTGTACTAGCATGGGTAATTTTGTTATTATCAGAGATGGAAATCCGCTTAAATGGACAAAGTAGTGCGAAATTGTCTATCTATTAAGAATTCGTCGAGAAAACAACTGAATTCCACGCAGTTTTTGTTTTATTTTAAAAAACATTAAAATTGCCGAATTCTAAAATCGACAATAACTTTTTGATCGTATCGAAAAACTATTTGAACATTCCTATAGCAACTTTTTACGAAGAACAGAATGACGTAGTGTGCAATTTTTTTAATTCATTTTTTTTCGGGATACTTGTACAGCACTTCTTTTGATAGTTTGATTACTAACTATCGATAGTTCTCCATCTATATTATCTTGCTATGTCAGATTTGTATATTGCGACTCCCTGAGAAAAAATGCTCTATTCAATTTAAAAGCAGATGTTGATTTGAAGTGAATAAAAATAGTAGATAATATATTAAAGAAACGGTGCAGATATTTGCATGAAAAGGGTGGCTTGCGGCGAATTTATGTAGTTTGATATTGATTGTACGCGCGTAGCCGTTATACAAAAATTTAATTTTTGCATTGTTTCGTTCGCTCGGAACGCGACGTCCTAGTTCTCGACGTCCTGAGGCGTCACGACGCACAGTTTTGGAATTGATGATTTAAGTGGGAGGCGACTAAAATATTCGTGCGCGTACAATTTTATTTTGGGAATGTGTTTCATTAATCATTTCTAAAATAGCCGAAACAATAAAAATAGATAATTACTTACGTGCAGATAATGACGTAGGACTACGTCTATGTTCTCGGGTATCATAGGCCTCTCTTTTCGACATAGGGCCAGCGTACACAATACACATGCTACTTTTTGTACGATTGTGCGATTAGGTCGTTTTTAACCGACTTCAAAAAAGGAGGTTTCTCAATTCGACCGTATATAGTTTTTATGTGTGTTCGCGGATAACTTCGTCGTTTATGAACCGATTTTGAATTTTTTTTTTTATTTGAAAGGATATACTTTCAGATTGGTTCCATAGAAATTTCATCAAAATCGGTTCAGTAATTCGGCTGATTTTAATAAAAGTAAGTAACGGCGTGTGATTCTTTAAGGTAAATGTTACTTTTTGTTGACACTAAAAAGTAAAAAATAAAAAACTTTTTTACAAAAAAAAACCTCCTCCAAAAAGGCACTAAAAAGAGGAAAATAATGAAATTTTGAGGTCTGTGCCAATTAAAATATGAAGTCGGTTAAAAAGTATAGTATAGTGATTAATATCTTCTTTTTAACCAACTTCATATTTTAATTGGCACAGACCTCAAAATTTCATTATTTTCCTCTTTTTAGTGCCTTTTTGAAGGAGGTTTTTTTTTTGTTAAAAAGTTTTTTATTAGATAGTGAGATGCATACCAATAGCATAAGGCAGCACATTATTAATCGCGTGTTCGTGGTACATCACGAACGTGCGATTGTTGAAAACATATAGCATACTTAATCGCAGATTTGCGCTATTCAATTCCATGGATTCCAATGAGGCTAAAGTCTAAACCCTTCACGCGTAGGCGTGCGAGTGTGAAACAAACGCATCGATCACTAGGTCGAATCGAAATTGCGATTAGTCTGTTTTCGGGTACAGACTGCTTATACTTCGCACACATGCTACTTTTTGTATCGAAAACGCATGATTAGGAAGTGTATCGCGATTGCATCGCGATTTCTCAGCTACACGAAATTGCTCGTTCGATTGCACGATTTGGCAACAGCATGGAGATACTCAATCGCCCTTTCGATATCTTTCGATATCTACGTTTGCGGGTGAAGAGTGCAGCTTCATCATGGCGTAGCGCGAACATAGAGATATCATACATATAGGGAAAGGCTTGAGAATGGCCGAGCGTGTAGAAATGATGTTGTTTACATGGCGTTGCTATGGTTCCTCTATTACAAGTCCCCAGTTCCCGGGTTCTAACCCGAGAGCTGGTAAAAGTGTCAGTTGGATTTTCAATTTATTATAAAAAAAATAATGAATTGAAAATATGAGTTGGTGCTAGGCCCAAATAACCTTAGTTGTTGGTGGTCTTGAAAACACAATTTAATTTTTTTAGAGAAGGGAAGTCATAGGCACAAGTGTAAGTGCCAGTGTCACGTTGCAAAAGAGAGATAGAACACGAATAGGTTCTCTTTTCCTTGTCTTCTGACGTATTTGTGAATTTAAAAATGTGTCGTAGGTACTGTTAATTTACATCTGTAACCATAGTAATATTGTATTTGTGATAGAAGAAGATAGAAGAACAAGTCTATTCTCAATCTCTATCTTTTGCACTGACATTTTTTTGGATGGCTTCCCTCCTCTATTTCTATCTATGATATCTCTATGACTATAAGCGCGAACCTAGGTGTGTTTGACGATCTACAAGTGACCGAATCGCACAATCGTGATACTAAAAGTATCATGTGCGCGCTGGGCCTAGTACTCATGAAACGCATTTTATAAAACAGACAGAATCGTAATAACTTTGTAAATAAAAAAAAGTTACAAAAACTAAAACCCGACTACGTAAAAGAAGTAAACAAGCTTCCAATATGAAATTTAGTTAGTTAGTTAGTTATTTATTGTACATTATAGACGTTCGATAACAATGGCCATTAGCGTCTATTCCAACATGCAAAGTAGTCGGGCAAAACGATATTTGTTTAGTCATCTCATTGCTAGCATACTTAAACTTTAGGTAATATCTTTTTACCAGACTACTTTTCATATTGGAATAGACGCTAATGACCATAGTTATCGAAAGTCTATACTGTACAATAACTAACTTTCATATTGGAAGCTTGTTTACTTCTTTTACGTAGTCGGGTTTTAGTTTTTTTACTTTATTTATTATATCAGCCTTTTTAGTTTTTTTATGTTACCTAACTTATTTGTTAAAATCATAAAAAGTATATATTTTTGGAATCGCCACAAAATTCGCTTTTATTTGATGCCCTATTCGATCGATTTGGCCGAAAAAATGTTTTTCTGACCAAGATTTTTTCTACCTTACGGCCGCCATTTTGAATTTACAATAATAATTTATAGCCTATAACACTTACGTGATTAAGACAAATCGAATGACACCTCGATAATGAAAATCGGCCCAGTAGATTTGACCCTACGTGGTAACAAACGAACATACTATTAATTTTCTCTTTTTTTAGTTTTTTTATATAACCTATTTATTATAAATCATAAAAAGTATATATTTTTGGTATCGCCATAAAATTCTCTTTCATTTGATGCCCTACCCGATCGATTTGGCCGAAAAAAAATTTCTGACCAAGATTTTTTCTACCTTACGGCTGTCATTTTGAAACAACAGAAATATTTTATAGCCTATAACACAATTAAGATTAGGACAAATCGAATGACATCTCGATAATACAAATCGGTCCAGTAGATTTGGCCCTACGAGGTAATAAACTAACATAGCCTGCTAAAATCATAATCCTCCTTTTTTGTAGTCGGGTAAAAATAAAGATATAACGATGTTTGAGGTGTCATTTGGAAGCCAAAGAAGTCCTGTTCAATTAATTATTATTTAAAAATTTTAATTTGAGTTTGTTAGTATAATTAGTAGGCAGGGGTGGATTTATGCATCGGCTGAGTAGGCTTTTGCCTAGGGCGGCATATTTAAGATTACATTTTTAAATATTTGGTGGTAAAAAATAAAAAAAAAGCACGAAGAAAAACATTTATTTAAAGTTTGTCCCCTTAATCAAAATTTCACAAAATATTATTTGTTACAATAAAATATTTTTTTTTGTTTTGTTTACTGTATTCTAGAGTTTTGTTTTCTGCTTGCTGTTTGCCGTTTACTTATCGTTTATTTTGTTCAATAAATATTATGTATTTAAAAAAAATATTTTTTAAAATACCTTGCTACCCTACCTAACTTACTATAATGAATTTAGTATGCTGCTGTCTACTTAGCTTTAAAAAATTATTTTACTTAATATTTACGTATTAGCTATGTGTGAATAAAAATTCAAGACTTTGCTGAAAATTAATTTAAGAATTTGTACTTTTTAAACTGATGTTTTCATGTACACTTCGTGTATTTTCGAAATAAATAATATTCTATTCTTTTCTACTAATATCATCGTGCTTGGTTATGTAACTCAAAAGACTTTCTAGGAGGGGGGGTGGCGATATTTACAGCCTAGGGGTGACAAATAGTTAAATCCTCCTCTGTTAGTAGGTATCCAATTTAAAAAAATCGAAAAAATGCAACACAAATTACCATTAAATTCCGTACTTCGTGGCATTATAATGAAATGCATGCATACTTTTTAAAGTCAGTGAATAGACCTCGATCAAATAAAATGTATAGTGAATGTTAAAATTTATAAAACGCCGACTTGCTGTCATCGCTTTGAAGCTCAAAATTTTCGACAAATCTTGACAAAGTCGTGATAACTTTATAAAAAAAAAAGATTTTTATGGTGTCATTTTGAAAGCCAAAGAAGTGCCGTTCAGTTATAATTAAAAAAAAACATCGAAAAAATGTATAGGTACAATGGAATATTTTTTTCAACATACGTGGTCCTACGAAAAACACTGCGGTAGAACAAAAGCTAAACCCACCCGATGTTTATAATGCAGGTATACCTACCTATCGACAGTTCATGTTTATTTTTTACTAGCCTTTACCCGCGGATTCTCTCGCGTTAATGCCAGTTTTGACTGAAGCCCAGTACAGTATTCTCTATTACGCAAAGTATACAGCTGTGTAAAAAAGCATATTTAAGGGGCGGCAGAATTCTTTATATTGTTAGAGTATGGAAATAAAAATCCGAAATAAACGATTAGAACAACACAAAATTTATAAAAGTTAATTTATTGCTATTTCAGTTTTCACTGGTAGTCTGGTTAAGGGCAAGCGCACTTTTTGTATCACGATTGTGCGATTAAGTCGCTTGCAGATCTTTAGATTCATCAACCAACAACGTAATCCCGCAAACTACTCGCTGAAATACACAACTGATGTATCGCACACGCGCAACTGTCGAAAACACATAGCACGAGTCGCACGTTTACGCGTCACCTTGTCATGGATTCCTATGAGGTAATCTTCACGCGATAAAGTGTTGCAAATCGCGCGACGGAACGAGAGATTTCATGTAGCTAAGTAATCGTCTAATCACGATACAGTTGCTAAATCGCGCGTTATCGGTACAAAATGAAGCATGTGTGCGCTAGTCCTAAGGCTTATTTTACGCCATGTACTTGCTAACATCAGTGGACACACGTGACGCTCAGGGCGGTGTTTTGTGTTTCGGTTTGCATAAGGTGGCAAATTGCTAAATCCGACCCTGTAGAAACCTTATCTTAATTTAAGCGCGGTTGGATAAAAAGTACCCTGCATGATAAGATGCCTTTTGGCTTTTAAAACTTGACACCTCAGGGCCCAAGCAATTGACACCTTGAGCCGACTCGGATAAGACATACAAGTCTTTTCAATGCAGAAAAAATTAGATAGCTATGATAATTCACATGTCCCTTGGATAGTCAACAAGCAGTTTTTAAATACGGTTTAAATTAATTATTGTGTAAAGGCCAGGGCCGTCTTTAATCTATTGGAGGCCCTGGGCACTTTAGGATAATGGAGCCCCTATGACTATGACAGAGGACTATTTTATTAAAACAGTCAAAAGGGGTAGATAAGCAAAATTCTAGATTTATTCAAATGTTATTTTTATTTCTTTACAATCACATTAAATGGATAGGTAATTATAATCACACCACGATTATAATATAATCCGGAAAAATCACTCTTTTATAAATATTATAAGTATACGCAGGTTAGTGCTTAAAAATCTATGTTGATTGTTTGGAGATTAGCTTTTTCTGTTATAAATCGTTTGATTTTCGCAAAATAAATATATTTATCAATGATATAAGATATTGGTTATCGCTTGGTTATCTGGCTGGAACTAGGGGGCCCCATCGATCACGGGGCCCTGGGCACTTGCCCAGAGTGGCCAATGGAAAAGAGGGGCCTGGTAAAGGTCAACGAACCACATGCTATTTTTTGTATTGAAAACGCGCGATTTAGCAATTGCATCGCGACTGCATCGCGATTTGACGATTACTCAACTACTCGAAAATTCGATCACGTGTTCTCGCAACAACATGGAAACTATCGTAATTTTGCTCAATTTAGCGATCGATGTATTTGTTTCGCATTTGCACGCCTGCTATAGAGGTACCACATGTCCGCGAGTAAGTGTGCAATTGCAAAGTGTTTTCGCCAATCGCGCGTTGGTGATACATCAGTTGTGTATTTCAGCGAAGTGTTTGTGCGGCCTTACGCTGTTGGTAGCTGTATCTGACGATCTCCAAGCGAGTCAATCGCAAAATCGTGCTACAAAAACTAGGTATTATGTGGGCGTTGGTCCTAATATATTTTCATACCTATATTACAAAAAAAAAACTGAACTGAAGTCATTTTGCCTTGTGGTCATAAAAATAATTTCGCGTAATTAAAGTGGGGACTTTAATTCGACTTGAGGCCATCTGAGTTGACGCTCCACTGTGTAGGTAATAGGTATGCAGCTTAAAATGAAAATTCGTTTGAAATATTTCTATTTTATTTATACAAAGATTACATTTCTGCGAATTCATCACCTGTTACATGAGACTTTCCATATACTTACATCATATACCTAATATTGTATTCCGAGTTTTTCCGACTAGTGAATAGCGATAAATAAATTATAGGTAGACCATTTCATAGATATACTGTTTCAAAACATTATCGTTTATCTCGAGTTCTTATTTAAAGTGTTATTGTTATTTTCACAGAACCCGATAACGATATCAAACGGAATGATCAATTATTTCAAATGCAACAAATGCATGGATTATTTGACACCACCGATGAATCATTGTTTACAAGGACACAATTTGTGTAACAAATGTTCTGAAAACGTAAATAATTGCCCGAAATGCAACGATAAATTCATGACCGCTTTAAACAAATCATTTGGGCAAATCGCCAACAACCTTTTATTTCCATGTCGTTTTGTAACAAAGGGCTGCGACAAACGATTCAAGTGGAACGAATTGAGCAAGCACAATATTGAATGCCAATTTCGACAATACAACTGCCCCATGTGTCCTTGGACAGGTTCAATTGACCATCTGAAGCCCCATTTTGTAAACGATCACTACCATTTGTCTTTTTGGGCCAACGACAGAACTGTTGAATTTTATTTGCATCTCACTAAACCCTATCGTAGTTTCTTGATTATAACACCGAAACAGGATTTTCTAATGACTCTGATGAGACAACTGGAATCAAAGTGTACAGAAATAACATTACAATTACTGGGTACCAAGAAAGAAGCAAACAAATATTACTTCGAAGTATTATTGGAAAATACAACGTATACTTTCAAATGCCCGGTTGTTTCTTTGAATCATGATGCGATGTGTACTACAAGTAAAATAGTGATATCCGATTTCCAAGTATCGGATATTTGCTCTGCGAAAAGTAGTGTTTTATTGATTTTGCAAATAAATGAGTACAGTCCAACATCGGATGTAAAGGACACAATTTTCAATGAAATAGAATGTCCCGTTTGTACGGAATATATGGTAGCGCCGATTTATCAGTGTCCAATAGGTCATAGCGTGTGTAATAAATGTAAAAGTAAATTAACAGTTTGTTCAATGTGCAGTAAAACTTTAGCAGACATTAGAAATTTCACACTGGAATCAGTGGTTTCGAAATTAGTAAAATGTTGCAAGTTTGGAAAAGACGGTTGTCGGAAAATTGGTAAAATTGAAGAAATTAACGAGCATGAACTAGTGTGCAGATTTGGGAATTTTACCTGCGTGGAATGTTCCTGGAAAGGTGGAAAAAATGATATTATTCCACATGTGCAAAAAGAACACAAGTTGCTACCTAACTGCAACAATCCTGGAGTAAGTCTTTATATGGACAACGTGTTATCTGCAGTGATAAAAAAACGAACATTGGAGTTCGATGGTAAACCTTTTAGGGAATATGCTATCACTGATTTACAAACGGGAATGTTGAATTTTGTTGTGCAATCTTATGACACCGAGCCTGGTAAATACTTTTATGTCATCAAGATAAAAGATAATGTTCGAATGGTTACCTACTCTGAAATATGTACAAGTCATACAGTATCACATGAAAAAGTTATTGCTGATGGTAAAGCAATTAGTATACCACTCAGTAAAATACGTACATTTGTTGACACTGATGGTATGTTAAAATTTTATCTCATAGTTTCAAAACAACAAATTTGTACCAAGCAATATGAATAAGGGGGAGGATACGCTTTAATGATTTTGGCACCCAGTGGCAACTTGAATAAATGCGCTCCTAAATAATATTAATTATTATTTTGAAGAAAAAAAAATTTGCATATTTAGTTCAAATCACATTTTTTCCACTTCTAGTGAAGAAAATCTATCTAAACAAAGCACGACCAAGAATTAGCATTTCGATTTAATGTTAAGATTATTTGTTATGTTCACTATCCAAATCTTTTCGATGCCATTGAACTTTTATAATAACAAGTGAATTGAAAGTATAATCTACTTGAAAACACTGTTATCGAATTTTTTAAAATAATAATTGAAATTTAGAATTTCAACGCCCTGAAAACGTGCCTATACTGCCCCTGACCTTGGTTAAAGCGCCTCTAATAAGGGATGTATATCAACAGCTTTTTAATTTAAAATTAAATACTTTATAAACAGTTGTTCGCTAGCTCAATTTTTAAGAACAGTCATAAAAAATATTATACTCTTATTCTAAAGGTAAGCGTAATCTTGCAAAAAAACAGGCACAATATCTTCATAAAGTACCTATTACAACTTATATGGGAAGCATTTAATAGAATTAAAAAAATCTTAAAATTCAGATTGAATTGCCTTATTGACAACCTTGTTACTTGTATAGATAGATAGATTACTTTATTGCGACAGACTAGTCTGTATAATAGCGTCATAATAACAAAAATACAGTATTATAATATTTTAACAAAAATTAAAAACAAATGGTTGTTGTAATCTTACAATAGTAGAACATAAAAGAGAGACTATACGATCGGTGTACAAACACAATGTACAGAGCTATCAAAAAAGGACGTTACGTCATAAAAACAGTTTTCTTTTAATATATTCAAAATATTTTTTTTAAATTTTGGATGTTTTAGATTTTTAAGATATAATTGGCAATATTTTATGAAATCTCTCTCTGTATTATAAGGTATTTTTTGTAACACATATTTGAAATGTACAACATTTCGTGCCTCTAGTCGGCTGCTTAAAATAATATTTATCGCCCGCATACAATAATTCAATATTTTATGACATACGGGAGTATAGCTAGGCGTGCGTAAAATCTAGACTGACGTGTGCGGTGCTATGGTAACGAAGTAAATAAATATTGTATCAAGGCCAATATTTTTAGTATATAGTGCTGTTAGTGAACTTACGATGTTTGACAATAATTCAATAGAGTTTTGAAGTTGAATGTTGTACATTTCAAATATGTGTTGCAAAAATAATGTATACATCTCGTAAAATTAAGTATAAGACGCTTGGTGTGTTGACACTCTCGCCTGCGGCTCGCGTTCCAAACTCACACCTCGCGTCTTATACTTAAATGTACTAGATGTATAAACTACTATTATTTAGTAATTATTTTCCAAAAAATGTAGTTCAACATATTTTATTTCTATGTCGATTTCTTCGCGGCTGTATTTCCGGCGTTACCTGTATTTTAATTGTATTTTTTAAGCTATTTAGCGACTTTTCTTATAGAATTAAACTACAATAATATTATAAAAAGTTTTTTAGTAAATACTAAGGACGATGTCAATTTCAACCTTTAATAGAATTTGAAAAAGATCTGAGACATTTCTAAAAAAAGCTTAATGAATTTTCACACTTTAATCATTATTCCAGATAATGGGATAGCTTCCCTCCCCTGCCTCCGTGCGTCCGCTCATGTCTGGCGTAAAAACGCACGCTTAGAATCATCGGATTTAAATGTGAGTTTTAATCATCTCCTGATGTTGCTAAATATGATTAATTAGTGTGTCGAGAAAATAGATCTCGTGTTTTGGTATTATGTAGAAACTTTTTTAATATTCAGAGAAAAAATAAGTATCTAGTATTAATTATATGTTTTTTTATTTTTGCAACCGGTATATGGACTGCCGAATTTTTGTTGTTTTATGTTATATCCAAAATTAAGTATTTTTTGTTGACAAATTTTTTATATGTATTATCTAACTGCATCAGTAATTAGCTTATTGATCGTAATTTAAAGCATTATAGCAATATATTAGAATAATTACTTAATTTGGGTTAAAGCACATATTGAAGATTTTGTTTATATTCTTAAACTTTAAATCTCCGATTTTTGAAAGTGAAAGAGTTTACAGATATCAAGATTTAACAACGCAGATAGAACCGACACATTCAAATGTACAGATACCGATGATTAAATTTTAATTTTATCTATAGAATAAATATAAAAAATATAAATAAAATATGATTAAAAAGGAACAGAGCCATAGTCAGATCTTGATCTTAGGAAGGGCCAAAATTTGATTGGCCGATGTTAATGAAAAGTTTTTGTACTTTTTTTACAGACTGAAATAAAAATATAGTAAATATGTTACACAGATAGTCAAATTATTGAAATACTCACTCGAATATTTCACAGACTTTTCTTTGAATTTGCGATTGCGCCGACCTTCTCAAGTCGTTAACAGCAAGCCAAAACCGAATGTTCTCGTGACTATATTCCTTACGAAGGTAATTGGTGAACTCCTGAAGACCTGTTGGGTCCGACACGAGTTCTTCCATTGACAGTGCCCATCGTTTGACACGTTTTTCCGTCGGCGCTTCGACAAGCGGTCCGTTCAACTGCCAGAACGTCAAGTCCTCGCTAACCCATGGATTGGACGGCTGGGTCGACGTCACCAGCGGGTCGTATTCAGCGTACGTTTCAACGTACTGAACCATACTTTCTAGTGCAACGCTAACCTGTAATTTTTTCCCATATATTAATACTACTGAATACGCTTATGTAAAAATCAAAATAATAGCCCGGGAGTTTGGGTTGCATTTTAGGTAGTGTTTTTACGCCGATCGATTGCTATTTTTTTCGATAAATCTGGTATGACTAATAAGTAAACCAAGCGTCAGTTGGCGCACCCGAGATGGGTGTGGGTGTGAGAGGCTACGAAAGTGGTAAAAAAATTTTTTTTTAAATAATAGTAGGTACACCGGCTGAAACTTGTTTTTATTAATAGTTGACATCATTGTGAGTTGAAAAATAACCGTCAGCTGCATTGTGGAAGGGGAATTGTGCATCAGCTGGTCGCATGAACTTGTAAAAAAACACGTAAAATATTGCGCATTTCACTTTTTTGCACTGACAGCAGCTGAGATAATTGCGTTACCTAGGATTATGATAGCGATATAATCATAATCCTATAGTTAACGAAATTGTCTCAGCTGCTGTCAATGCAAAAAAGTGAAATGCGCAATATTTTACGTGTTTTTTTACAAGTTCATGCGACCAGCTGACGCACAATCCCCCTTCCACGATGCAGCTGACAATTATTTTTCAACTCACAATGATGTCAACTATTTATAAAAACAAGTTTCAGCCGGCGTACTATTACTTAAAAATTTTTTTGTATCACTTTCGCGGCCTCTCACACCCAAACCCACCGCTACTTGAGCAGCTGACGGTCGGTTCGCTGATTAGTTGTATGAGATCAACTATCGATATCAAAATCAGCCGACTTACTATGACTTTTTCATTTGCAACGCAAACTCCCGGACTATAATTTTTATTTTTTAGATTAATTCAGATTTGTATTGAAAATATCAATCAAAACTAGTTTTATCAAAAAATTCTTTTGACAAAATGAGATTTTTTATACACCTCAAAAAGTTCTAAATCTGAGAAATCGTGAAAGTACAAATTGATTTTTCTAATTTTTATAAAAAATAATAATATTTGAAATACGAACATTGGTAGTACTAAGCACATACCCAGCAGTTGAATGCCTTAAAATAAATACATAAATATTCAGGTTTTTACACAATGTAAATAAAATACGAGCTCTGAAAGGAAATATAAATAAAATTTTTACGAACTTTGAATCCAAATAGAGGAGGTATGATATAAAGGCTCTTTTCTGGCCCAATAGATGAGTGGAAAATGTCTTTTACGAAACATCAGATTCTCTCTAAGAAAGAGTGGTCTCATACCGTCGTTATTATTGACATTTGATTGGATATTTATTTTAACCCCCTAAATTTTTCCCTCAACTCCCTAGACACTCTGGTTTATATAAAATTATTTTTACTTAGAAAGAAGTTTGCTTTTTTCAGAATCCAACAACCAGGCTGTAGGATATTAGACTAACCTTGACGCGCGTCCTCGTGAGACTATTCCTGAGGAACTCAACTTCTCGTTTGACATCGTCAAGAGTGCGCCGGCGGGGTCGCGCGTTGCGACACCTGTTCGGCACCGGACACTGCTCCAACGGCGACAGTTGCCCGGGCGGCGGTCGATAGACACGCCAATAAGCACGTTCTTGACTATCGCTCACTATTTTATCGCCCTTCTTGCGCTCTTTCGCTAGCCGTACCTGCTCCTCCGCTTGCATACTTATGAAATCCCATTTGTTCGCTAGGTTCTTCTTCAGATTGTTGAGGGACTCCAGCTCGTAATCCTCAAGGCCGTGCCTCTGCTTGTTGCGTAACGTTCGCTTCGCTAAGTAGATTGCGTACTCGACATTGTCGGGCGCACGTGTCTGGCATGGCCAGAAATACGGGCTCTAGAAAACGATATCGGATTTTGTTTAAATAAGAACGTTCAAAGATGACAGATAATTAACACCGTTACACAATATATTACGTCATGTGAATGTCGAAAGAACGTCCCCCCACACTTCGTCATTATCTTTCCCTCTAATAGTACGTCACATTTCTTTCTAACCTCCGCCTTAAGCGTCAGGAAATTATATCGCCACGTATCGACATCTCATAAACAAAATCATGGTATAAGTATGTTTCAGATTTCAAAGTATTAGGTATTCAAAGTATTATTAGGTATTCAAAGTATTAGGTATTCAAATCTCATTTCTGTTGTTTGCTGCTCTTTGCTTTATTATTGAAATTCCAAACAGAACGTTCAATTTTTTTTCGCGTCACATTACACTTAACTTCTTCTATCCCGATCATTACAATATATCACAATATTGCTACAACCCCCCCTCAGTGTGTGACGTAATAATTGAATGACCTCTTATGATGTTTATGTTTAAAATTTCCGTATAAAACAATATTATTATCAGAAGAGGTTTGCTGATTGATTAAAAAAATAATAAAAACAGTGGATCTAAAATTCTTCTGTAAATTTCACATTTTAATCCGATACACACTTAGATATTTTAATAATTATATTATAACTAGCCGTTACCCGTGGCTTTTCCCACGTATATTTCGATTTATGTTTTATTGTCCCTCCCCCCCGCGAGAAATTCTCCTCCTGCGAAGCGATGCCGGGCTGGTGGTGTTTACACGCTCAAATTTTATTAATACATTACTCACTCGCTTCAAAAATAACTTCCATACAAATTTTCATCCCCTATTTAACCCCCTTAGGGGATGAATTTTTAAAAATCCTTTCTTATTGCTCACCTACGTTATATAAGGAACTCCTGTGCAAAATTTCATTCTTCTAACTTCAAAAATGACTAAGTTCCATACAAACTTTCATCCCCTATTTAACCCCCTTAGGGGATGAATTTTTAAAAATCCTTTCTTATTGCTCACCTACGTTATATAAGGAACTCATGTGCAAAATTTCATTCTTCTAACTTCAAAAATGACTAACTTCCATACAAATTTTCATCCCCTATTTAACCCCCTTAGGGGATGAATTTTTAAAAATCCTTTCTTATTGCTCACCTACGTTATATAAGGAACTCCTGTGCAAAATTTCATGCTTCTAACATCAAAAATGACGAACTTTCATACAAACTTTCATCCCCTTTTTAACCCCCTTAGGGGATGAATTTTCAAAAAAAAATTCTTAGTGCTCACCTACGTTATATAAGACACCCATGTACAAAATTTCATGCTTCTAACTTCAAAAATGACGAATTTCCATATCAACTTCCATCCCCTGTTTAATCCCTTTAGGGGTTGAATTTCGAAAAATCCTTTCTTAGTGGGTGCCTACGTCACAAAAGGAACCTACTGTCCAAATTTCAAGTTTATATCTTTAGCGGTTTGACCTGGGCGTTGTCTGTCAGTCAATCAGTCAATCAGTCAGTCAGTAACGGAACTGTTTTATATATATAGATAAGGACGTCCAGCATTTGCTGCTTCCAATTCCCGTTTTTAAGCTAGAAATTCTGAATAAACATGTTTGAAAGAACAGTTTTTCATGTGTTTCAGTTTAATAAATTAAAAATACGGGAACAAATAATACCTGTCTACATAATATTATCTTTTTCATTTTCCTATAAAGATATCGAAAGGAATAAAAAATATCAGTGTTTCTGAGAAACCCTACACCAAAGTGATATAAGCTTAGAAATATTTTAGAATACCAAAACTTTGATTTTTAACGCGACACCCATTATACTTACTTGAAACCTGTAGAGTGAGCTGTCATCTTTGACGACGAGGTTCTTAGAGTCGCTAACAGGGAAGAAATAACCATACTGGCACAGCTGGTTGGCGACGTTTAACGCCTCTGTAATCACGAATATAAATTACAATACACACATCGTATCCCCTACGCTCCTACATCCACTGCACGTAGGTGTTTAATTAATTACAGTGAAAGCTAAAGTTACCCTTAAGCGTATTAATTTTAAAAGGTCCGTCTAGAGAACAATGTTTGTGTGACATCAGAGGTGCTATTCTCGAACGCTTTAAGCTTGATGCACATCAAGAGACGAAAACAAGCATTTGCTTTAATGTGGACACGTCATCTAAGTCTACTGGGGTTCGAACCAAATACCTTTTGAATGGGTATCTTACATTTTCAGCGTTGGAAAACCCACCTCTAATCAAACACTTTAATAGTAGTTAGACGTGTTGCCTGTTGGAGATAGCTGAAGCTATAGGCACTTGCTTTGTCTGTACGTTTGTATCACGTGGGAACTAAAATAGTCGAACCGATTTTATAAAACTTTTTTTGTTAGATTCCTTCTTAGGTCAAGTTGGTCACCAGTCACCACCATAGCTGTTACAGTGAAACAAATATCGTGTACACTATAAATATTGGGAAAACATTGTGCGGATAGTAAATCATCAAAGTACATGAGTTGTTTTTTTTATTCAATGTGAAAGATATTTTTTAATATAAATAAATACTAACGTATAAAAAATAGTAACGGGATTTCTATTTCCTTATGGATTTTACGGGGTTTTCGAGTACAATTTTGTATGATACTTGAACGGAAGAACGTGTCTCCAGAATTTTGATGAAATTTAGTACATTGTCGACTGGTACTCAAATTTAACCTGTACGATTCTTTCTTTTCTTTTTGTCTACGCCCAAGTTACGACAAAGTTCTCATCAAAACCTGATACAGGTTAGTAATTAAATGTAATATTAGATTCAATTATTGTAAAGTGATGATGAGAAAACACCAAAACAATTTTGTTTATATAGTATTTTAATTATATCGACATTTCACTAAAATGTTATCGTTAGGACGCTGTTAAATAATAATCCTGAATATGCTCGAGAATTAAGATGAAACGTCGATGTAATTAAAAAAAACATTTGACTATAAATAGAATTGTTTCTTCAACAACTTTTCAATAATTCAATCAATAATAATAAATAATAATACGTTTAACCGCGAATTAGATTTAATACAGTTTTATTATACAGGGTGGTGAACGTAACTGCTGCACATAGGGATTTAACCCGTAAAATCAAACTTTCACGATTTCCTGCTTCCCTAATTATTTTAGGAAAAATATCTTCAAATAATAGTTTTAGAAGATAAAATTCTGCATCTAAATCATTAAACAAAATTAATTTTGCATGCTTTGTAACGGCAGAAAATTGATATGAAAACGTCAAAATTACCTCAAAAACAGATAGCGATAGCCATGGAACTTGAACAAAATGATGAAGTTTTAGATGTCAGAATTATAATTTCTAATCATTTTGTTCAAGTTCCATGGCTATCGCTATGTTATTTAATGACCTATTTTACAAAATCTCTGAAAATAAGATGTTGATAAGCATTATCGCCAATGCTATTATTATCTCAGTTAATACTAATTATATAACACGGTGAATTATTTTAAAGTTTTACCTGACTCCTCTATTCCCAGGCGCTCCATAAGCCATTCTATCAAATCGTAACCTGAAAAAAGAAAGCTCATATCAATACAATTTATTATTTCGAGTTAAGGTGAGATGTTTTTACAGATAATACTTTCATTAGCAATAATTATACTATAATATATTTCATTAAGGGCGTTGAAGTATTTGAAAAATTGATTATATACTGCTCGAGTAGTCACAGTACGTAATCGTCGTCATGTAGAAAAAAAATCGTGTCGAGTAGTAAATAAAGCAACAGTATTTTTGTTGATAGGTCGATCTGCAAGAATAAAATTCGTAAATGAGCCAAATTGACTGGAACTTTTCCGAACAAGTCAAGTATTACAGGGAGGAAAAATTCTCGGAAGTAGGTATATCAAATTCGACACTTTTGGTGTATCTATATTAAAATGTGTTCCCAAAATTTAAACAAAATCAGCCTGACAGGGACTAAAAACTAGTTTGCGGGTATAACTTAATTAATTATTAACTGAAGGTTTTATTTAATTTGGAACATATTATGTTGATTGATAAAAAGCTTGCCGAATATTGAAACTGAGATTTTTTTATCATATTAATGGCTGTATAAATGGTTGTATAAAGGAGTAACAATTTTTATTTTGTTTAGAAACAAACTTAAGTTTACATAATGATACGTTTAAATACCTCTACACTATTTTTTCAGAAGGTTTATCACTGCGGTCTGCGAGTAGTGTTTTAATAATTGTTATAAAAAAATTGAAAAATAAAATTTATCTGTTGGTAGGTTTTATTATTTTATCTACACTGATGTCGGCTCAAATCGAGTAATGTAATAAATATTAGTAAAAAGAACTTTTTATTTAAATGCACAAAAAAGGAAAAAATAATTTTTAATAAATTAGGTTCATAATTATAAAAGCGTGGGTCGTGAAAGTTTATTAGGCACGACCCACGCTTTTATAATTATGAACCTAATTTATTAAAAATTATTTTTTCCTTTTTAGTGCATTTAAATAAAAGCTTGTCTCTAAAAAGTTTTTTTTACCTACTAATATTTATTTTGTTCATTTTAATCTTTCAAAATTTTACCCCCCTTTGACACCCGTAGGGACTGAACTTCGAAAAATCCTTTCATAGTGGATGCTTACGTCAGAAAAGGAACTAACTGTCCAAATTTCAAGTTTCTAGCTTCAGCGATTTGGCCTGGGCGTTGATTAGTCAAAAAACCCTACATCCCCGTTTGAACCCCTTAGGGGTTGAATTTATTTCTAAAAACGATTTATTCATGTATTGTCAACGGGAATACATATGTGCACAAAATTTCAAATCAATCGGATACGTGGAAGTCGTTCAAAATTGACTTGCAAGATTTGACCTAAACAAACACACAAACCAACAAACACACAAACTAACTAACATACATTGCAAGTTAAATAAAAGCTTGTAAAAATACTTTAGAACAATTTTTTCTTTGCACACTGTACACTCAAATATTAAAACGTAATCAAGCAAGTAGAGTGGATGTTAAATTCCGATAGGCATTTCGTAATTAAAGTATCAGTTTGGAAAATAATCAGTGCTCTGTTACAGCGATCGATATCCGTCTTGTTTCCTCCTTTTCTACGCTATTCTCACTGTTCAATCTATTGAGATAAAAATTACAAGAGAAAAATGTGTTTAATCCTTGGTTAATAGGAATAATCTTAATGAGGTTATAAAAAATTAAAAATATAATATGACTGTTTCTTAATAGAAATCATTGTCACAAACACAATGGCCTCTATTTTATTTCAATACATTAAGTTTTTACAAAGAAACGATTTTTTTTATTTTAATATCTCATGCTTACGTCACTTGCGCCAAGAGCGTTTCTCTACAAATATTAATTACACTCCTATATAACCAGCCGTTTATCTTCCCTGGAAACTGATCTTGCACGACCAGAATGAGATAGATAATGTATTACCATTAGATACACACATAGATAATATATGGGCTATGGTAGGGACTCGTGATGTTTGGCTTAAATGACGTCAGCCGCTTGAAAGTATAAAAATAGAGGTGTGATCTATTTTAACCAACTTCAAACATTTACTGTGAAGCCCTTTAAAGTGCTATAGACAAAAAAATCCAACGGCAATATTTAAGTTAGAGAGAGCTTAATTCAAACGATTTAAAAAAAGTCGTTTAAAGACCCATTCACAAATTTTGAAACCAATGGTATGTTACTTTTATTTATATATTTCGCGTCTATAATTTACAATTCAATATTTATATATTTCAGTTTATAATGCAGTCGTTAGGATGTTAATTCTTAATATAAAAAGTTTCTTTTCTCCAAATTAAATCCCTTGAGTCATCGTGCATACATTTTGGACACAATACCGAAAACTTTCTATAAACGCTTTTTCCGACATTTTATATTTATATGCATTCTATCATTTAAAAAAATCAACTTGGGAGACGGTCCTATATTTCCCACCTAGTAGACAAGCGCTTGTACCACAAAATTGAAAATTTTTTCTACAAAATAACCCTCTTTGAACGTAGGACTATTATTATAATGCTACAAGAAGTTAAGAATTAATATTTTACCTATATTATAATACACACTATATTTAAAAAACCGTACTATTTTAATTTAATGACATTTTCCCCTGTTTCAAAATAATTGTAAGGTGTAATTTAAGGTTTTGGTTTCTAACCAAAGCTATCAACAATTAATTACGGATTAACTAAAGTCTGGAAAACCAACATTTTCCTTCCTTGATTCTTTATCTCAACAAAATGAACACTGAACATAAAGAAAAAGTAACGAAGCAGAACAGGTACAGTAGATCACATCAGTAATTAGTGATATAGGTGTTTTTATTGACCCAGACATGATACAGTGCCAGGAATTGGGTTAAGCACTTAAATTCAATTGGGTTGGCGCTACTCGAAACTGTCACTAACACAACTATATCTACTATGTATCTCTCTAAACTTTCGGTAATTTGCACGTTTTTATAATTTGAACTGGATGATGAGTAATAGATCACCATTTTAAAATTTTGCTGTTAACACAATTTTTGACGCTTTAAAAAAAGATTAAATCACAATACATAAAATTATTATTTTGTTCATTTTAAGGTTCCGCACCAAAATGGTAAAAATGGGACCATTACAGCGAGACTCCGTTGTCCATCCACCCGTCTGTCTGTCTCTCTCAGGCCTTTAATTCATAAGCAATTGAAGTTGGAAATTTGGTATATATAGCTAGAGTATTGCGATCGCAAATAAACCAGGAGTCGTTCTACCAAAGTTTATTTGGCGTATTTAAAGTGCAATAAAAAAGTTAAGTATGTGACATATCGTCGGAAAGGATTCACTTTGAAGATACCAAAACAAAAATATATATTTTTTTATGAATTGTCGTAAATTTTGATTAATTTTTCATAGAAATGTAACAAGTAGTGAAAACGGCTGATACCGAATATTCGGCCAAACCAGACTTGAAACTTGCATAATATTATCATCGCATGAACGTATGTTAAGCAATTATTTCTAAATAGGTAATCTGTTACTTAATTAGTGTATTTGCCATAATATGGCACATACACTATTGGCGTCGGTCGGATGGCGGGACCTAGGGGTCGGACCAAAATTTCTCGACGTTTCATAGCCTCCTGAACACTTTGGCACCATTTTTGAAAATGTTTATATATATATGTATGTATATATTTATATATTTATATATATATATGTGTGTACACGATAACTCTCGACAGGCTTAATCGATTGAAACAAAATTTGGTACACACATTGGAACCCATCACCGCAAGAAGCCTATTTAAAATGGGCCCGATCGGACCATTTTCAGGGTTGTATTTAGGGATTCCAAAAAGTTTTTGGGCCCAAAAATACCGAAAAATTTGTCAGAATCGTTTCAAAATTGAAATGTAACTCTTTAGTAAAGATCAAAATGTGCTGCTAAAATTTTAATAAAATCGGCCCGACAGGACCGGACTTTCAAATTTTATGAAAACACTAGTTTGTTGATACGGATTTACTTATGGAAGGGTGTATTTAATTTAGTGTACTGATAAAATCCATGTCTAATATTGAAATTTAGAAAAATTTAATTATTTTAAGGGATGTATTAAGGGGTTAAATTTTTTATTTTGTCAAAAAACAAACTTAAGTTCACATAATAATGCCACAATGCCTGTATTAGCAAATACACTATATTGTCGGCAGGGTTTGGCACTGCGACCCGAGTTTTTTTTTATTTGGTAGGAAGACGGGTTTTATGGTGGAAGTGTCGGTTCTTGCAAATGTTAGGAGTTGTAATATATGTGGGGTAAGATTAGAGTGTACAGTACATGCGGTTAGACGTTATAATTAATAACTTGGTTGTATCCCATCCTGGTAGAATGGATGTTTATTGTAAAAGCTTTAAACAATTTGCGGTTTACTCATATTTAAATAATTTTCGATAAAAAAATTATTGGCTAAATACTATTGATATTTCATTAGTATAATAATATTATGACATTTATAGTTTCTCTTTTTCATGGCCACTTTAATAATACAAGCTAATAACCAACGATAGACCGTGAGGCGACTGTAAATTTTATGGATCTTAGGAAGCCACTTGACGTTTTGGTCATAGCTTTGGATGAATTTATAGTAATCGAAAAATCTTTGTATGACGGGTTTAGAGCGGGTTGTCTGGTGTTAATTATCAAAGACACCTAATTTTGATATATTGTATTAATTGTATGATAAGAAGCCCAATGAATCAATTATGATGTGAAGACCCGTTCCAAAATTTTACATAAGTGATTTTTATATATTCATTGTAGAAAGTTATAATCTGAAGATGTATATTATTATACGAAAGCGGTTTATTAATTAAAGATGGTTTTTTAATGAAATTTTTCATTTCATAAATCACTTATGTAAAATTTTGGAACGGGTCTTCACATCATAATTGATTAATATGTACTTCCAAAACTTCCCGTCGTATCTACCAAAAAGCCTAATTGAAACTTGATTTTTTCGAAAGTTTATGAAAGAAAGTCAGCTGAAAATGTATGCCATACCATTCTTAAGTGCGTCCATTAATCCGCCTAATTCAAAGTCGACGTTTTTATCATATTGGGTGATAAGAAGCCGAATAAAACTTAGTTTTTTTGAAAGATTATGATAAAAAATTAAGTGAAAAATGTATGCCATACCGATAAAGTCATTCCGCCACACTAGCTCAAAGTCGACTTTTTTAACACCTGTTTTGGGTAATAAGAAACCGTTCGAAATTTGTTTTTTAAAGATTATAAAGAAAAAGTTAGTTTAAAATACATGCCATAATTATAGAGTGTGGCCGTTTTAATATATCGTCTTAAGAGGAGGTGAAAGTCAAAAATTGACATTAAGAAATTTCAAACGTGTTTTTCTCGAGATGTTTTTGAAGGATTTACATAATCTTTTTTTGAAACAGGTTCATTTTTTCCGATCAAGAGTATGACCGAGGCGTTTAAATTTTTCAAAATTTTGAACAGATACCTATAGTGGGTATAAATATTGGTCATTTAAAAACTCACGTCAAAGTGGTTACGTTTCTTAATTTTTTATTCAATTTTCAAGTTTCACGACTAATTTCGTACTTTGGGTAATTATCTACGAATCGTTTGAAACGAAATTCATAAGTTATTTATGTATGAGTATTAAAAGTTTAACTTTTATAGATTTTTCATGTTTTTTTTTTTTATAAAAAATTAGCTAATAATATTCATACATGAATTAATATTAAAGTCCTTAAAAGGTGGGTATTTTTTATAAGAGAATTTTTTAAAAGAGAATAATAGGGTGTTAAAAATGTACACTTTGAGGCAGTATGGTTTATTAAGGCCTTACTCTTAAGGCCTCACCCTATCGATATGACATGGTTATATATAAAAAATAAGCTGTGTTCAAAAAATCAACCACCTTCTTATCATCCGAAGTAAGATGCTAAAATATGCGAATAAGACATGCTAAAATATGCATATAAAGTGGTATGACGAACTGAGTGTTAAAAAGGTCGACTTTGATGTGTTTTTTTTCTAATTTTATTTTTGTTATATTCTTTCTTTGACTATAATTATAATTTTTTTAAAACCAAGGTGGAATAAATTAAAAATACAATTTTTAAATGATATTTATTTATATATTTTTTTATTCATTAAATTTAATTGTAGGTATAGGCCGATTTTAATATATTTATGTTTAAACTGTGGTTAAAAAATTATATATATATTTTAAAATTAAAAAATCTGAAGTTTTCACTTCTGTCGTGCGGTCATAAGCACACACCCATTTTTTTCATAAACTTTCGAAAAAATCTAGTTTCATTAGGCTTCTTAGCATACAAATACATATCAAAATTAGGTGTCTTTGATAATTAACACCAGACAAGAACCACATTTTAAACCCGCCATACCGGGATTTTTCGATTATTATAATGCATTCAAAGCTATGACCGTAACATCAAGTTGCTTCCTAAGATCCATAAAATTTACAGTTGCCTCACGGTCTACGAGATTTAGATCTATAGGCACCGAGAATGGCGAGCACAGCGCCACCTATGCATACATATTTATTAAAATTAAATAAATAAATACTATAGTATTAAACCTGGGACTGACAAATGCGGTGTCCGGAATGGGCGCGCCTAATCTATTACTTAACGATGAAATCACAACTTATCAGTGCATATGCGAATATTATCTAGACACTGTGCATACAATATGTAGAGAGCCAACCAAAGTTGATTTTTTTTAAAAAGATTGTGAGCACACAGAGTACCGTATCAGAGATAACTTTTTCACATATGTAACTGATCTCTGTCAGCAAAAAAGTTTCAATAAAATTGAGTTCTATTTTCTTTTATAAGCAATTTCAGTTTTAATAGTGGATGTCAAGAATGAAGATGAACAATTTCAATCAAGTTTATTTTCTTCAAATACTTTGTAAAACTTTGAAATAAAAAATGAATGAAGTAAGTATCTATCATAATATTATAGTATGCGCTATACATTAAAATTTAAAATAAAGTGATATCCACTTTCAAATCATTTTAATCTTTTAACAAAATATTAGGCCCAACAATTAGTATTTAAAAAATATTCCAAAACCTACTTGCAAATCGCCAAAAACTGATTTTCAATGTTGAAATTTTCTCAATAAGTGATATTAAAAAAAAGTCAAAGGAAAAAGGAAGCTATAGAAATTTTCTCTTTACTAGTAGGAAACAAAAAATGTACACGCCCATTTTCGAAATATGGTACAATTTAATTCACAAATGTGTTTTTTTCTCTTTTCGTTAATGTGTATCATAATAGTATCATATACCTACCTGTATTCAAGTATAGTAAAGCTATAAGATTATAAAAAAATGGGTGTGTGCTTATGACCACACGACAGAAGTAAATACTTCAGATTTTCTAATTTTTGGTGTCATTTATTATAGCGCATTTATGAACTAAAAATAATTTATTACTAAAATACCAAAATTGTATTTTTTATTAATTCCACCTTGGTTTCAAAAAAATTATAATTATTGTCAAAGAAAGAATATAACAAAAATAAAAAAATATATAATAAAAAAATATAATATCATGTAGAATTTAGAAAAAAAAACGCTAAAAATTCTACGTTGCCATCAGGTCTCGAACCCAGGTTCCTATGCATAGAGCGCAACGACTAAACCAACTAAGCTATAGCTGGCCAGTGTGTACACGGTCGTTTTTATGGTATAAGTAGGTTGCGAATTCTTACGGAAGTAGTTCGGACGCTTCACATTTTTTCAGTACCCAGGCAAAAAGTGCATAACGCGCCTAAGGAAGCATTTACTTAAAAAAAACTGTTATGAATTCTAGCTTTTTAAATAAAAACTATTTGAATATTTTAGAAAAAATCAATTGAAACCTTATTCACTGAATTAATTTTTCAGGCTAATTTTAGTACTTAACCTTATTAGATTTTTCTAGTATTTGTTTTTAAATATCACCAACCGCTTTATCTGTACCTAGTAACAATTCATATTTTCAGTTTATTATTGAAAATATATAATTTTAGTAATAATAAAATTCACTAACATTTTCAATTTTTCATAGTTTTCCAAACAGTGATTCATTTACTGTGTTTGTAACGCCATTAATTGTATCTTTAAAACTGAATTGCATATAAGTAACTAGTAAAATTTCATTATTTATCTAATATAAATATAATTTTACATTAGTGTCATTCATCACACTAATGTGAAATTATATTTATATGATAAATAATTAAATTTTACTAGTTACTATAAATGCAATTCAGTTCAGTTCTACACATTTGATCAATAGAAACAAAGTAATTTTTTACGTAAATGATTAAATTAAATTATAAATTCGAATCTTAAATTTTTATTCAAATAATAATTACAAAAATATATTTCGTAACAAATATAGTCATTATAAAAAAGTTCGAGAAAATTTTCAATTCAAAAAGAAATAAGCGACCTAGTTCTTGGCATTTAAAAACTCATTCGTCTGAATAATTATTATAAAAAAAATATTTTTTAACAGTCCAAAATGATTTCTATTGTTCAGTTTTCCATTATGCAAATTTTTCTGAAAAATATGGAACATACTATAAAGCAGTGAATACATTTGGTTGCAGATTTTTAAAAATTTTCTACAGAAACAGTGCAGAAGTAAAATTCATAAAACACAACTTAAAGTTTAAAATAGTATATATTTTCGTCGTTTTGCTTCTTTTTTAGTGTTCCGTATCTTAAAAGGAAAAAAAAACCGGAATCTAATTATGGGGTCACTCGTTGGCCCGTCCGTACTTATGTCTGTTACAGTCGAATTTCTTTGGACTAAATAAAAGTATCCCGCATATTATATTCCAATAATCAGAACCTAATAGTATATTGCATTACAAGGGTCGAAACATAACGTTTGCAGCCAGTGTATGTTTCGTTCCGAGTAATTGCATATTATTTTTCACAACAATTCTATTGAAAATTCGATTTGAGGTAGGTACCTGCAATTTGGACGCGTAAAAAGCCGCAAAAATATTAGATCTGTCAGATCTTTGTGAAATTTATGTGGGGTTATGTCTATCATTTTGACGTTTTCGAATATTATCTTGACAACGTTAAAAAATAGAGAAAACCGACAACTGAAAATTTTCATCCCTAGGTATCGAATAAATCGAATTTTCAATAGCGCGTTGTGAAAAAGTATTTTTTTCAGAGTTTTATGGTAAGTAGTTTTCGAGATTTTTCTAAAAACATATTTCGAAAATTGATCCCTCCCCCCTCTATTTCCAAAATTAATACAGCTAAAATTTCGAATAACTAGTAGTGTTAGAGGTATTACCTATACGTAGATATACTTTATACGAAAACTATTACGATATTTCCGACAGCTATAAATTTTCAAATGCAAAGACAAATAATATGGCTGATGTTTAACTCGAAATGCTATAATTATAGAACACTCTGTATGTACAAAGGAAGTAAAAATAAAGAAATAGTTAACTCAACCTTCCGCCAGGCACGTTATTGACCTTAGCAAAATCGGGCGTAAGGTGTATCAAAATAATCGCACCACTTATATATTTATTTGATTTTATAGAAAGTATTTTTCTTTGTGAAAACTCGTGCGATGTTTTTGAAATTCGTTTCAAAACTTCGCACTCGTTTTAAAAAAGGCATCTTCTCACACTTGTTGCGCAATGCGCAATATACTCTTAAATATTGTTACGAATCAAAGAGCATTGAAAATTAAGAAAAGATTTTTAACTGAAGTTACCATAACAATTTTGTTACAATATAATCAGTCAAAATAATCTTTGAAAATGGAATAATACAAATCATAAGTATGTATTAATGAGAGAAGTTTGCGCCCATTTGTTAGCAGCTGCTGTACGTATGACGCAATTCTGAAATCCATTCTCAACTTTCGAGCTTATGTATACGAAACGGGAATCGGAAAATATGCGGATTATATGAAACTAGCGGATCGGTCCGGCTTTCCCCGGGTGCTATGAATTTATGATTTATTAGTACATTATACTCACTCGCTTCAGTATCACCTATCGAACAGTGAAAATAATATTGAAATCGGTTCAGTAATTTCTGAGATTACCCCCGATTTTCACCCGGACGAAGCTGGGCTAACCAGTTATTATAGCCTATGTCCTAAAGCAAAGTATCACCTATTGAACAGTGAACAAATTTTAAAATCGGTCTTGTGAAATTACCCCCGATTTTAATCCCGAGCGAAGCCGGGCCGGCTAGTTTCAATTATACATCTAAAAACTTCAATCTACGAATCCGTTTAATATAGTTACGGAGAAAATCGGGCACAGACAGACTGACGCGGTGGGGGACTTTATTTTGTAATATGTATTGATGATGAGTCTCTATCTTTTTACTTCCCACCTCTACTATGATAGGGAAGTAATGGATTTAGTCCGAAAAAAATATTTCGAGATTTTAACAGATCTTTACGTTTTGAGACCCTAGCAATCGTTTAAGATCATATTCTGTCTGTATGTGTGTGTGTGTGTATGTGGTCAATTTTTCGCCTTCGATATTGTAAAAACGGAACAACATACGGCTATGCCGATTTTTCTATTGTATTTATCAGCCTTTAACTTAGATCTGATTAGATTTTGAGTTAAATCGGTTCAGTGGATCCTTGAGATATTAAAAAAAACGTTCTCAATGTCACGTATTAACACTTAGGTAAAAATAATAGAAATGAATTCTAGATGTTATAATATAAAAAAAATGTAAATATTTTTTTCTCTAAAATGTATAGTTTTCGAGAAAAAAAATATTTTACTAAAAAAAGAAAATTGTACGTAAATCAAGATAACCAAACAAAAAAGAGTCCCATGCCTTTTTTCAAAGAATAAAAAAAGAGTGTTTATTTTTTGCAAATATTTACTAGGTGGGAAGTGTAGGACTGGTTATTAGTCGAACTTTTATCTGTGTTATCAACGCTTATATGGACATAAAGTCACAAGATTTAATTTTAAAAATAACTAGAAAAATTCCTATTATTATAGTTTATCCCCGTTAGATTGATCCGAACAATATACACCAAGTAGTTGTAGGTACTACTTTTCTATATTCAAATAAGTATTAGATATACCAAGAATGTCTAGACTTTACCTAATTTTACCTATGGGTGTAAGACACTGTTTTCGGTCGTTAATAGAATATTATTCGACCAAGGCTTATATTTTCTTTTTAATTTTAGTTCTTAAAATACAACATTAAATTTTGAACTCGCTGAAACACCCTGTGTGAATGTTCAGAAACAGAGATTAATGCGTTAAAATTATTAAAAATGTTTGGAGACAGTAAAATTCTTTTAAATAACGGTTTGAATCACACGGTAACCAGGCTGACATACGGTATTTGTGATTACTGTAATATATCTTTTTTCCTCTTTCAACGCTGTGCATTGTTTATCTGTTCCCATTAATTTTAATCACAAAATACACCATGTAAAGAATGTTTCAAAATTATGTGGCTATGATAGAGCACTTCAAATAACCTAAAATAATTGTAGCGTAGTTTCAAATGACACCACTTTCGTAGCCCTGACTTGACGTAATACGAAGTTACACTGACCCAAAAGCCAGCCGGGCACAGTAGAATTTAATCATATTGTAGCAAACCCCAAGGTTCTACGCCGCTGGCGACAATAGAAGCGTCGAAAATAGGTCACAGTGGTGAGGCGTGGAATGATATCGAAGATACCAGTACCTACTAGACGTCTGGAAAGTACTAGAAGCGCTGTGTTTGGGCCGCGTAGCTCTATATAAGCAGGCAGCCGACGGGAATTAGTCAGTCAGTCGTAAATGAGTGTCGAGTTGAATTTGCGAACATAAATACAGTATATAAATAGTTATTGTTCAGTGTTATTGAAGTGTTTCACTTTGTTTGAGAATTACTATTGTGTTGTCTGTTAGAATTGACATATATTATTGTTGCTTTGATTGTTATTGAATTGTTGTTACATTTTTAATTATTGTAAATAAATAATTTATTCCGTCCACGTAGAAAACAGTTTTGTTACAAATGTTACAATATATTGCGGACACACTACTTGCGCTCACTGCAGTTGCGGTCGAACATCCTTTGGCTACTCGACGCTATAAATAACTTTTTGCCATAACCACTTCCAAAATAGCTACTTTCGATGTATGTATAGCGGCCTTTAATGAGTCATTTAACAGGCAGGTGTGCGGAAAATGTTTTATTTTCTGCACTAGCGCAGAAAATAACGGTTGCCATGGCAACTTTTGTTTATTCGTTCTATATCTACGCCTGCGTGCGCCTGTCATTACTTACTTGCACGAAATTTGCGGCACACTGTTGAAGGAAAGATGGCGACGCAAATGAACTGTCAGAATTTTTTAAAATAACGTGAAAAGTACGGTATTTTGTAGTGGGTATGGCAAAACATACCATATACTATGTCTCGTACGTAATGGTATTACGGTTCGTGTGACTAAAAAAATTCGCTATCGCTCGTTTTTACATACTGTGATCACTCGTCGTAATATGCCCCATTACGTATCTAGACATACAATCTAATAATGCACGCTTTTAGTGTTTTTTCGTGTCTGTTTAGCGACTCTTAAATTGCCGTTTATTGACTGGTAACATTATGATCCATCATGCAACGCTTTTCAACGCTATAATGAAAAACAGTTACATAATGAACCATTATGTAACTAGACATTAATTCAATTAAAGTCTAAAACTATGCATGTGTTGAATAAAGCATAGTGTGCAACGCACGTGCTAAATCTTTATACGTCAGGCGAGATGTTTTCAGCACGAGTAGTAGGCGAGTGTGCATCGCGAGCCGCATACGAGTGCTGAAAAAATCGCATAAAGATTTAGCACACGCGCGTTGTACAATATACTATTATAGTTTGGATTTTGCATTTAGTTTTGAAATTATAAGTGTCATTATCACTAATTTTAGTAACGCTCGACTTATTGTACAACTGCTAATTATTTCAGTGTGACACTGGTTTTATTTCAAGTTTCCGTAGTGAATGTTTTTTTTGTCTTAAAGTAATTTTTTTCTATAATTAAAATTGAAAATTTTCCTCACATAGACACATATCCATAACAAATATGTTTCTGTGTAGACATAAAATTGGTATCTTTAACCTATTTATCTCGATTATTAAACGCTTTTCTCTAAATTTCTAAAAGTTTACAATAAAAAGTGTTAAATTGGTAATATAATTCTGAATCTGTCTGTATGTAAACATATTTTTGTTTGTTTCAGTTTATATACCGGATGGTGAACTGCTCAGGTATATACTGTATACAGGGTGTATCACAGGATTGAATACATAGAAAAGTAATGAGTGCAACAAAGAAAACATAAGCAAAATGAGTAGCGTGACAAAGATAGAATACACATGGCTAACTTAACTAAATTAATTATCATGTTTTTTTTACATGAATAGAGGGCAAAGCAATCTCTGATCTTAACTAATTTGTACTGTGTACTTTTCCCTATGTTCGGTTTTCTGTGATACACCCTGTATAATTTATCATGTAAAATCATAAATATGCAGTTTCCTGCTCTCCTGATTTTTTAGAGCAAAAAATCATTAAACAAAAAATGATCACTGTTAAATTATCTACAGACCAGGTCACTTAGTTTTAACGAAAATAATTTTTATACAGCGTAGTTACAAAAAATACATATTTTTGACCTTTTGATTCCTATTATTAATTTGTCAGAAAAAATTATTCTTGATAAAATTTTGTTTATGCTCTAAAACCTAAAAGGAGATAATTAGAATCGATATAACTCTTCTCGTGTACAGGGACGATCTAAAAGTTTGATTTGGTGCAAGAATAGAAAGACTTAGTTGACACACCTTTAAACGGATCGAAACCAAATTTTAAACTTAAGGTTTTTAGGGGTTTCCTCAAGTAGATTTTTCTTATTTCCTCCCTACTCCCCTAAATAGGGGTAGTTTATTGATGTACAGAAATTGAAAATTGCGATATTCTCCAATTCTGAATTTTTACGAAACAAATGAATGGAGGCATATTGTACAGTTATTAATGACATAACGATTTATGAGATATGATAAACTACCATTATTTAGGGGAGTAGGAAGGAAATAAAAAAAAATACTTGAGGAATCCCCTAAAAACTTTAAGTTTAAAATTTGGTTTCGATCCGTTTAAAGGTGTGTCAGCTTGGTCTCTTTACTCTTGGACCAAATCAAACTTTCAGATTCTCCCTGTACACGAGAAGAGTTATATCGATTCTAATTATCTCCTTTTAGGTTTTAGAGCAAAAACAAACTTTTATCAAGAATAATATTTTCTGACAAATTAATAATAATCAAAAGGTAAAAAATATGCATTTTTTGTAACCACGCTGTATAAAAATTATTTTGGTTATAACTAAGTGACCTATCATGTAGATAATTTAACAGTGATCATTTTAGTTTAATTAATTTTTGCTCTAAAAAATCAGGAGAGCAGAAAACTGTATATTTATGATTTTACACGTTAAATCCCTATATACACCTGAGCAGTTTACCACCCGGTATAACGACCTACACAAATGTACCTATGTGAGCTACATATAAATATCAATTTTAAAGAGAATTTTCATTATTTTATCTGTCTGGTAATATAAATAAATTGTACTGCATGTCGACTGTAATAAAAATACATAGAATATTTTTGAAACAACATAATGTGATTCTAAACTCTGAATATAGAGAAATAGTAATTAATCGAAGATACTGAGTCGAAAATCAGCAGCAAAACAATCTGATTAGTATATGTTTCTATTATGATTCAATAATACAAGAGCAGTACATTGCTGACGATTATTAGAATGATTTATTATTGTAACTAAAAAAATATTGGTGACTGTGAAGCGGGTTATCATGTGTATTAAAAATCTTTACGTTGATCGTGAGCGTATACGCGCCTCAATGTAAGTTCTTACGGATTCAAGCCCGAAATATATTAAAGATAACAGTAATAATGAAATGAACGGGTTTTATTATTCTAAGCAGAATACAAGTAAGCAAGTAATGATTTAATAATCCTTTATATTGAAGGAATATACGATTTTTGTGTTGTTTCTTCTATACTCTATAGGTAGGTAAGCACTTCAAAATGGAAAATGGAACCCTTTTGGGATCAGTAGTATATCCATCCGTCCGTGTATCTGTCACCGCCGAATTTTTTTAATAAAGGTATCGAGCTGAAACGCATGGTTATAAGGCTTAAACTACCCCACATATATTCCAATAATAAGAATCTAAAAAATAAGGGCTTTTCTTATAGGGATCTCAAAACTATTTTTCTCAGAATTTATGTAAGTTACGTAATTTTCGAGATTTTCCTAAAAACGCATTTCGAAAACTGACTCCCCCTTCTATTACCAAATCCAATATACTTAGCTAAAATTTAAAAAAAACTACCTAGTAATGTTAAGAGGTATACGTATTACAGGAAATTATTAAAATGTTTCTAACAGTTATATAGTTTTCAAAATTCGAAGGTAAAAAATATGGTTGATGGTACGAAACCCTTAACGCGCGAGTCTATCTTGCACTTGTCCGTTTTTTTTTATAAATATTTCTCCAAAATGCCTTTTTTGAAACAGTCTATACTATACGAAAATATTTTCTACGATATGCACTTTGAGATGCAGTCTTTGTTCGATATTAATTGCTATTTCACAGTTCAAACTTGAAGTTATAAATGCATTATATATACATTAGATTTCGTTAACTGAAAACTGATTTAAATTGCAGCTCATTTATTAACTTAATGAACACAACTGCCAAATGCATTCTATTCAAGTCTCTTAAATTAAATTACAACCTGGAATATACACCTACTTTGATAATGAATAATAAATAAATACTGTGTGAAGCACAATATATCTCCGGCAATAAGGTAAAACAGCGTACGTCGAATATCTGCTAAAATAAGATTAGTAACACGTTATGCTCGGTTGTCAGAAAATCTGATTTGACAATGGCCTTAGATTATAACCACACATTAAATCGATCCTGCTCGAAAAATAATTGATCGATTGCAACGATACTTTTTTAAAAGTGTGTATATCTACATCTATTTAACATACTCGTAGTTTTTTGTACAATTTCGAAACAACATTTTTCTACGCATTTTGATAAAAATTTAGCTTGAAAAGCGATATTTCTCTATGTAGATCAATCATTTGTTTTTGTGTGAGTACAATCTAATGTTCTACATGACAGAGAGTTTTACGACATTAGACTGTTTTTGCATGTATAAAAACTGTAATTATATGATCACAATCTAAGGTCATTTTCGAATCAGGTTTTTTGACAATGCTTTCTGCAACCGCATATTCGTCTTTCAATTCAACTGAATAATAATGTTCTCCAGTTTTCGTTTTCATGAAAATAGATAGGCTAGATAGCACACAAAGATTGAGGTATCTTTCTATTACATGAGCGTCGCGAACGCTGCGTCGAACGAAATTTGTTTATCAACGCACATTTTAGCGCTAAATAAATTCGAAATGATATAGGCTCCTCGAGTAGCCTCATGGTTTTTTCAAGTTTATTTAGATATACGAAATAATAACAATATCGATAAACGAGTTATTAGACTTATCACTCGCAACGCTCGTGTGGAAAGAAAGTACCTCGAGGTTCGAAGTCATATAAGTGATGGTGCTGTTTTTTCATTGTTATGAAAAACAGACTGTATGATCAAAGAGTTAACAAGTCGTTTTGAAATGATATTTAAATTTAGAATGTATATACCTACTGTCAGTGGCGGACTATTGTTTACACTACACACTACAGAAGTGAAACTTGCTTACGCAAAATCTACATCTAAATGGTAAAAGTAAGTTAAATATTTAACGCATAAAAAGTTGCACTTCAAAATTTTTTCTGAAGATACATAAAAATGAGCGAGTCTTATACAGTAGTCGCCATTGATGTGTAACATCTAACCTCGTCGCACTGTTCAATACTAATGTTAGCAAAACGAACGGTTCACAGCTGTGTCTTCTTTCTCTCTCTCTTTTTTCAAATGCTATGAAAATGTGTGCGCTCGCTGACACGCTGCAGTAGAAGCTGAATCATATTATATTAAATTGAATAGCGCGCTTTTCTCTCTACTTCCTGTTACACATTTCCGTCGCATTCACGAAATTGATTCCACCAAATGCCGCATACCGAGAGCTAAGATGTTACACATTAAAAATTACAAAAAAATCGACATAAGCAGTTTTGCTTTTTGGGTGCAGTTTACACTATAATGAGTAATGACACATACACTAAAATGAGTACACTAGCAACTAAACGGCTAACTCTGTGTATTCTAGGGAAGTGAAGAAAACCGACATTCAGAACGGTAATTATGTAAAATCTTATTTTATCGGATTCAGAATATTATGTTATAGTTAAATAACGAAGCATTGAATACATACCCATAAACGCGGAAGGGATCGAAGTGAGGAATAGCTTCTGGCTACGCACTGGAACGCCTGACTCAGGATCCTGCATCTCCCGTACCAGCCCCTCCATCTGTTGACAAATTAAATAAATAATATGTTAATCAGGAAAATTGTACAATAAAAGATAGATTGAACAATTTGGTGGTCGCCAATCAGACAGTTTGTTGCTAAGCGAGGGCGGAGCTTTGACCTTTCTAAGAGTAATTGTTTTAAAAAAATATTAAAAAAAATTTTTTTTTAATAAATTATTATAAATAATATTGAAAAACGAAAAAAAATTTTTAATGCCAATTGCTAAAACTTTTTATATATCTACTTTAATTTTATTAAATTGGCGCCGACCTCAAAATTTTATTATTTTTATTTTCCTCTTTTTAGTGGCTTTTATTTTTCACTTTGTAGTGGCATAAAATTTTTCTTTTCGCAATTTTTGTGTTATTTTTTCTTTTGTGTAGTTTTTTTGAAATCAGTACCTAATACCTATATTAAAAAAAAATATTTTTTGCTTTTTAGTGTATTTTTTCGTAAGTTTAACATTTTTGAAGTATACTTCTATAGGTGCGTTATTAAAAAAACCGGTCAAGTACGTGTAGAGCTCGCGCTACGAGGGTTCCGTACCGTTACAACAATTTAATTTATATTAACAAATTTTAACGCAAATAATTTTAACATTAAAATTACAGGTCTTCAACAAGGCACAATTAGTACTGCGCATTAAAGAGATTAATAATATTGTTAATTTTTTGTCTATTCTCCTAAAGTAATTTAGTAAATAAACTTTAAATAATGTGTTTTAAGAAACTTAAATACTAATGCTAAATAGTATGCAAAATGTAAGGTGCTTAAAATATACTGTTCTAAAAGTCTTGAAGGCTATTGTAGTAAAAAAAACTAAAATGTGTTAAAACAGATTTGTAAAAACATATCTAAACACTTTAAGATGCTTTTCAGTTACAGAAAAACAGCGGAAAACTTAATAACTCACTGTGAAGTGTGAAATGCGACACAAATATGACGGATACTTTGAAACATTGCCAAGTGGTATTTTCCAGACATTTTTCAATAAAAGTTAAAAATTTTCTGAAAGTTGGCAAACGTCAGATGGAAATAAAAACGATTTAAAATGAATATTTATAATTGCGCAATTTTTATAGATCTGATTGTTCTCAGACAGCGGCTAACTATTTCAAAATCAAATTCGGTAGGTACCTAATTTTAAGTTATAAAGTTGTAGTGTATGCGAGTAATATTGGTTTATTTTATCAGAGGTAGTTTCAGGACACTAAAATTAAAAAAAATAAATAAATAATTAGTTTATGGATTATATCCATAAAATTCTCAACTCAAAAATTAATTTAAAAAGTTGAATAAAACATAGCCTATAGCACTTCCGGAATCATAAGGAACATTAAAAAAAATCATCAAATCCATCAAATAGATTTTAAGTATGGTACCTACTTATACAAAGAATTTTATGTAATAGTATAGATACAAACAATTCGCACAACCGTTGTATTTTTAATATATATTTATTAAAAAAAATCGATATATTAAACTAACAAGTGGAAACCAATTTCTGATATACAGCCACAAGCTATGAAATAAAACATTCATTAGTAGCTGAATACATAAAACCGAATTAATTAACAAACGGTTGTATAGGTTACACGTGGTATAATAACTGACGCACAAATCCGCTGTTGAAATGACCAAAAAATATGATGTAAAGAGGCCTTGATGATGCAGATTTATAACGATCATTATTAAATAACAGTGACAGATTACATGCAACCCTAATAAACACTCCCTCAGTTCAAACTGATAAAGCTTTGGCTACATTGGAACCATTTCAGACCAAATCTAACAACAGAGCCATATTCATCCCAGTTTTATTTCAAGATAGGATATAGTGGGGCGGATATACAAAATTATTGTGCACTTTATGATAAAAGCATGAAATTTGGCCCATAGGTACCTTCTAACTTCTTTATATTGTTAATAGATACAGATATTAGGACATCCTTCACTCCCTCTGCTTAATTTTTTATGGGGATGAAACTACCCCCAAAAGTGTTTCCTTGCAAAAATCTAGACTCTAGAGAACTATTTATTTTAGGATAAAAAGGTCATTATCAATCTTAAATCTGATAAAATTTCGAACAGAATGACGTATTTAAAAAAAATATCTTCAATAGTTACTGAGCCAGAGCGCGCCAAAAAATTATCTCGCAACGTCGCCTTGGAACCCATGGCTAAAACGTAATGTATTTTTTAATCGCTGTATTTATTATGTTCTTTATTCGGAATTCTATTAATGTTATAAATACCATCAGCTCGATTTCGCTTCGCAGGGGGAGAATTTCTCGCGGGGGGATAATAAATCATACATTTTTAGCACCCGGGCGAAGTCGGACGGGACACAAATAAATCCCAATTAATTATGTCAAATACACGCGCAGTAATACAAAGCGAGGTCATTAACGCTGGCCATTGATTCATCGGTCGCCATATACAATTAATCTAGGATTATGTAAGTAACCAAGTGTGCGCGATGACGACTGATATAAAGTCGTAGGTCTATTGTGCAATGCAGACAATTGACATTTGACGGTAAATATGATGATTCCCATAATATTCCTGATACTGTTCTCTTTTGATCCTGGATTAATTTGTTAATCATGATTGTGTGGCGTCTAATGTTTTAAAACGAAATAGCAATTTACTGTTATTCTGTCATGTGATCTGCTTAATGTTTAAACATTTAATCCCAGATTTAATTTGTGAACATGATTGATATTACGTAATGAGGGAAATGATAACAGATGGGGTACGCTACGCAGTCGTTCTCATGACGTGTAGATTAGAGGCAGAAACACATTTAGCTGAGGCGATGCAACGCTACGAGGAACTGACAACCACTTCTTTATTATATCTCATACGTAGGATGAAAATAGCCCCTGAACAAATTTAGCTGACGTGGCGTGTCGCCACGCATGACACGACGCGACTTGCATCCCGACTGTCAACATTTTCGTGGAGTTGCGAGGCGTAATGTGGCGTGGGATCAGTGCAGTGTACACGCTGCAGCGAGTCGTTTGGTGGATTTTGACATAATTGTTCAGCGTTGTAAAAATTGAGCAAATTCGCGAGCATCCCTGTTTGTATGACATAATACTTTTCTAATTCTATCTTTGATCAGATCGTGAGGTTACATAAACTGTTCTCTCTTCATCCGAAAATAGTACATATGAAATCAATAATTATTGAAGTGAAAACTTCCTTAGGCGCGTTAGGCACTCCTTGCTTGGGTGCTAAAATAAAGTGAACCGTTCGCCTTCGCCTTCGCGTTCGCAAGTTTGCGTTCGCAAGTTTGCGTACGCGAATGCAACTACTTACGTAAGAATTCGCAACATACTTGTACCATAAAAACGGCCGTCTGCACACTTCCACCCATAGCGCAGTTGGTTACGTCTTTGCGATCTATGCATAGGAACCTGGGTTCGAGACCTGATGGAATTTTTGGCGTTTATTTTTTCTTAATTCTACATGATATTTATTAACACATTTTTTTATTCTTGTTATAAGTATTCTTTCTTTGACAATAATAATTATAGGGCTTGAGAATAGCCGAGAGTGTAGCAATGCTGTTGTTTACATGGCGTTGCTATGGCTCCTCCTCGGGCTCCTCTATTACAAGTTCCCAGTTCCCGAGTTCTAGCCCAAGAGCTGGTGACAGTGTCAATTGGATTTTCAATTTATTATTAAAAAAAATAATAATGAATTGAAAATATGTATTGGTGCTAGGCCCAAATAACCTTAGCTGTTGGTGGTCTTTAAAAAAATACAATTTAATTTAACAATAATAATTATTATTGTTAAATTAAATTGTATTTTTTTGAAACCAAGGTGGAATTAATTAAAAATACTATTTTAGTATTAATAATAATAATAATAAATTATTTTTAGTTCATAAATGCGCTATAATAGATGACACCAAAAATTAGAAAATCTGAAGTTTTCACTTTTGTCGTGTGGTCATAAGCACACACCCATTTTTTTTATTCTTTCACTAATTTTTCATTAAAGTAACCTTCTCCGTTATACTCTCGGTTTAGGTTAAGATTTATTCAGTTGCAGAAAGCGTTTTTAAAAAATCTGATCGATTGAAGCGATATTTGTTTTAAACTCTGTATACATGTATTTAACATAGTTTTTTGTACAATTTCCACTTCAAAACAACATTTTTCTACGCATTTTGATCAAAATTTAGCTTGAAAAGCGATCTTTTTCTATGTAGATCAATCATTTGTTTTTGTGTGAGTACAATCTAATGTTTTACATGACAGGGACTTTCACAACGATATTAGACTGCTCCAGCATGTATAAAAATTGTAATTATATTATCACAATCTAAGATTATTGTCCAATCAAATTTTTTGACAACGCTTTGTGCAACCGAGCATTAATATATGTTGCAGCCGCGACTTCTTCGATTTCTCCCTCAAATTCATCTCAACTGTCCATTTTTAAAATGTTTTGCGTCGACTGTTTTATGAGGACAACTTTGAGGAATTCTTTTTAATCTAATAATATACGTTGAGTACAGAACGTAGGGTCAAGCCACGTCATGAAAATGTGCAAACTAAGGCGACAAGTTGCGTGGCGTAGCGTTGCGTTGCGTCAACTTTAATGTATTTCTGTCTTTAATTTCAACTCTACATACAGTGCTAATGAATCTTTCCATCCAAATGTTATGTGAAACCTAAGACCACAATATTATTCTCTTTGTTCGGATAGTTTTGAAGGTACATAATATTGAAAGGCGTCACTTGAACGAATAGTTATCAGTAGATTGTATGTCTATAGATACGTAATAGGGCATATTACGACGAGTATTTTTTGTCATATTCACTACAAAATTTTCAAATTTTTAAAAAATTCTGACAGTTCAGTTGCGTCGCCATCTTTCCTTCCACAGTGTGCCGCAAAGTTCGTGCAAGTAAGTAATGACGGGCGCACGCAAGCGTTATACGCAGGCGTATAGAGCGAATAAACAGAAGTTGCTATGGCAACCGTTATTTTCTGCGCTAGTGCGGAAAATAAAACATTTTCCGCACACCTGCCTGTTAAATGACACATTAAAGGTCGTTATACTTACATTGAAAGTAGCTATTTTGTAGTGGGTGTGCCGTGTGACAAAAAAATAAATACTTAAATCTTTTGCGTTGCATCGTGTACAACAGTCAATGTGTGTGTGTGGTGTGTGTGTGTGTGTGTGTGTTAGGTGTTCCATGCGGTGCAGTTGCTGTTTATTGCGCGTAGAGAGTGTTCGTGTGTAACAATGTAAACACGGGAACAATAACGTGACACTGATGCGAAAATAAAGCATACGCGGCACGCGCCAAACACACACATAATCCATAATGTTGTGCTGTCGTCGTCGAATGGTTTACTTTCTTCGGCTAGAACTGAACGACGCTTATCACTTCTTCCCGATCGATTTATCGTCGGCCAATATTTGAGATTAAAGGCTGACCTATACCAACTGATCGCAATATTTAATACAAAATGCCTGCATATACATATTTTTGCATGCATGGCAATATGGATCTAATACATTTCAATGTCGGTTAACAGCTCTGGCGATTTCAAAGCCACATTTTAGCACCAGTAGATTATATTTTTATACTACTAGAGCCGAAACAAAAAAAATATTCTTTGACAATTATTATTATTATGAGACATATCCAATAATTACACATTGTTAAAATATACCTACTATTACAAGCGGTCTGATCCGGCTTCGCCCGGATGCTATGAATTTATGATTTATTATCTCCCCGCGAGAAATTTTCCCCCTGCGAGAGGAAACCGGGCTGGTGATGTTTATAATATTAGTAGAAATCCGCCAATACGCTAAGCTAAAATGCAAAAAAATGCTGAGTTACGTTTTGTTACTACCCACAGGAATTACCCCCCCCGTGAGGAATTCTTCCACTGCGAAGCGAAGCCGGGCTGGTGGTGCTTATAATATTAGTAGGATTCCACCAATACGCTAATTTTTTCCGACTTAATCGATAAATATCATCATAACATTAGCTAATTTGCACAAAATATTCCTAAATAATATACCTAAACTTTCCTCGTCAATCAGTCTGTCTATTGGTGAAAAACGAATGAAAATCCCCACAGTAGTTTCTGAGATTAGTGCGAACATACATACAGACAGACGCGGCGGGGGACTTTAATATTTTATAATATGTAGTGATATAAATAATTTTTCATTTTTTTTAAGTCATTTTATAATGCCTAGTTTATAAATGTTAGTTGCTTTATAAGCCTTGCGCTTTCTGTTGGAATCAGGTTAAAATAACTAAATTTAGTATACCAGACCGCCCTCTACAAAATTAGATGTGGCATGGTATTCACTTTCCCTTGTTCTATCCCTAAACGAAAAACTAACTTTGTGGCACTACTTTAGCCTAAAATGGTTATTCTTAAAATCTATTCGTGAAGACCTTTAATTTGATATCCATCCCAATGGAAATGTCTGATTTGTTTTTCACGTTGGACAATACAGCGGCTCTTGGCCGCCATATTGGAATGTTCGAGATGTCATATTATATCCTAAGACCCTCGGAGGGTCAACACGATAGCTTTGTTCATATCGGTTGATCTGTTCCAGCTCTAGAACATAATATAACATCCGGACATACCCACATACATAGTCTGATAAATACCTACAGTAGGTACCTTTCTTTGGCGTGCCGTAAGCGGATAAAAAAAAATAAACGGTATCATTTAAAATTTCGAAGCTAGGTTAGAATGTGGTAACAAGGTGAGTCAGGGGTGCGTACCTACTTCTAAAGTCACTTCCTCTGTGTCGTAAAATTTCCGCAGATAATTATTTCAAACGCTTCTGAGGCTGAATCGTTTTTATTTTATACTTGTATAGTGTGCAGATACAGAGTACTTTTGCAATAGAATATTTTTTTAGTAGCGTGCAATGAAATTGCCCTTTTGATGCAGACTTTGTAAATAGTTAATGTCGATGAACGTCGGCATCAACCTACGACGATTAAAGTTGATTCTGAGAATGGCCTGCTCCGGAACATTTAATAAAGGTTAATGTTGAATTTATTGTCGAAGTAAAGGATATATCGTGTGTAAATTTGTCCCGACGTTTTTTTAATTTTTTATTATACAGCATAGAACTGATGTCATATCGGAATCGAAGTTTTTTAATTGATTATTTTTTTTAATATTAAATACCAGATCTACATATTACAAGAATTATACATGGTAATGAGCACTAATTGATTATATGGGAATAAGATTCGGATTTAAAATTTCGTATTTACTTTTTTTGCTACACAGGTAAATAAAATACAAATTTTAACACGGGGAACGCAACTAAATACATAATAAATGAATGCATAATGACTGCAAACAGTATACGCAAACACCTGCTGTGAAGAAACAATGACGTAATTTTACCGTGATATTTGATAGGAATTCTATCTTGTCTTAGTGTTATTAAAAAATGGATACTTCATCGTTGTTTTCACCTGTTGTGTTTACTTTACATGTTGAGTTCTCTGTTGTCTAGCAGTGGTGTTGGAATATTGACTCTCGCATGTAGTGGTTTTTCAGTAACAGAATGCTTTAAAGGGAGAAAGTCGATCGTTTGAAAATGTGTCACGGTGTGAGTAATGTCAACTCAGTCCGCCGCGATAGTGGAAAGTTTAGGGTTAAACTACGGTGATATAGGTTTGAATTAATGAATTTTTCCTGATTACAGCATTGTGTTACGTCATTGTTTCTTCACAGCAGGTGTTTGCATATACTGTTTGCAGTCATTATGCATTCATTCATTACACAGGTAAAGTTCTAACTTATAAATTGTAGTTTTTGAGTTTTTTACTCATTTATTTTTCCTAAACCAAATTAGGTACATATTTATTCAAAAAATAAACAAAATCAATCATACGATAGGCATCGACGTTTAGGATCCGCTTTGACATCTGTTATAATTATTTCGACTACGGAATCGGATGTGAAAAAGAATTGGATTATCGGTAGTTTTGCAGGAATCGGACTTCCGTAACATCTTTGATATAAGTATGGAGGGGGCTAGTTGTAACATGTTTTAGCAAAACAATGGAGGTGGGCAGTGCTAAACTCGACCGCTAGGGGCGCCAGCTATACAGGGTGGACCAAGTTATAGAAGCAATAATTCACCATTCGATGGTCCATCGAAAAATAAGTAGACATGCATAATTTTATTTTTTTCCAAAACGCTTCCTAAGGGAGATACAGCCCTTCAAAGTCCAGTTTTAAAAATCAATACTGACAAGTTTCATAAATTATCTCAAAACCAAGTATCGCCTACTTTGTTGGTTATTTTCATAAGTTATTTATTTGTTGTTTTTAATTTAATTAATGAATTATTTATTTAAAGTCGTCAAACAGTAAAAAGTTTACAATTGTTGTACAAGATTCCAGACCTATTATTTTCATAGGTGGCTATTTTAGAAGTGTTCTAAACTTTCAACTCTAATTATCTCGTAAACGAAGCCTCAAATCGAAATTTTGCAAGAGTGACTCTTTTTTTCTAAATTGAACAGGGAATTCGAAAAAAATATTATTCTTTAAAAATATCCAGTGGCGCAGAAAATAGGGTGGGAAAAGTGAAACAACCCCCCTGTATCTACGCCACTTGACAATCTTGACAAAAGTTACTTACGTCAAGTAATGAGTATCTATTGCATAAATACTTGTACCAAATTTGGTCAAAAACGGATTAATGACCTGAGAGTTAGGACAAAAAAAAAATTTTAAAACTGAATTTTGAAGGGGTGTATCTCTCTTAGGAAGCGTTTTGGAAAAAAATAAAATTATGCATATCGACTTATTTTTCGATGAACCATCGAATGGTGAATTATTGCTACTATAACCTGGTCCACCCTGTATAACTGCCGTGGTCTGTGGGCAGTTCATAGTAGTGTGTACAGAATAAGTTTATTTAAAATAATAAATCGTTAACAATGCCAGTGTACTGTGTTTACCAATGTTCAAATAATAGAGGTTTTGTATTTCCAAACGATTCGGAATTGAAAAGAAGTGGTTGCATGCTAACAGAAGGGAAAAAACTCTTGATTTCTTGCGCGTTTTTCTCTGAAACCTAATGGTAACTTATGTGGCTATATAAACTTGCTGCCGCATCTACATTACGTTTCTCATGTGCACATCTTCACTGTATTGCAAAAATTAACCATAACATTAATGTAGACTGCTTTGTTAGATAGTTTAACTATTCAAGTCAGATTTTTTAAACTAGATAGAAGAGGTTTTCCCCGGGTTTTCCACAAATGTTAAAAAATAAAAATGTGTACATTATAGAATTAAAAATTGCACCTTTTTATGTGGATTTTTTTTAATAAAAAAAACTCTGTGATCGCAGAAGCGTCGTTACGTCACATTGCACGAAAAATTTAATTTAAAAGTAAGTAATAAAATAGTGTCTTCAGATGTAATAAAATTACTTCGCGTTCACATTTTAAGTAGGTATGTCGTTGAATTTTAAAATATAATTATAGGGTGCATATATTTAAAATACAGCGAGTCTTATAATACTGGGTTGCAGAACGCATCACATGTCACAAAATTTAGTTTGATAATAACCTAAGTTTGTGACCACACATATTTCTTCATAAGCATTGTAGAATTTTGAATCAATCAACCCTGCTTAAAAAATAGCTGATTGACTGGAACGATACTTTTTCTAAACTCTATAATTTCTCTTTCTAAGCAACATTTTCCTTGGCATTGAAAAAACCGTCTTTTTCTATGTGGATCAGACATTTTTTTGAGTGCGAGTAATAAATTATTTCTGATGTTTTGAGCAACTTATAGTCCGGCGGCTTAGCAAAAAAATTGTTCACTTTTGTATAAAAGCATGAAGTTTGGAGTGATGAAAGGGTAGGTATACCCTAAAGGTCATTTTAAGATATTGGGCCACTTCAAAGTTTACTCAGCGAAGCCCTTAAAATCCAAGATGGCGACCAAAATTTCCTAATTGATTTAATTGATATTCAATTTAACATTTTCCATCACACTCACACAGTCCAGTGCATGGAAACTTAAAATACGAAACATTTTCAACTTGTTTCAATTATATACGCAATAATACTAAAAAATAATAAGTTTGACTTCAAAATGGCACTCAGCAGCCCAGATTATGCGTACAAACCGAAAATAAATCAAATCTGATAATAACCAAATTTGAATTTTTGTTTTTAGTAGTTTTCGATTGCAAAATGCTAATTTTAACCTTGAATTCGTATTTAGCATCTGAAAATGAATGTATAAACAGAATATTAATCAAATCAGCTCATTATAATTAGAGGACATTGAAATCCTGGGCGCCATCTTAGATTTTGAAGTGGCTCAATATCTTAAACTGACCTTTAGGGTATGTCCTTTCAAGTTTCATTTTATACAGAAGTGAACAATTCGGTGGTTTTTTTCAAGCTAAGCCATAGGAACAACGTTCTACATACGAGTAAGTAGTTATTTTTCCTGCAGGGATCTGAGATTTATTATTCGGCATTTTTAAGAACGCTCTCTCACTGATGACCAAATAAATTCTTTCAGTACACATTTAGACGTTTACTGAATCATACATTAATATAAATCTGTATGTTTTGTTATTTGGACAAATTAAGTAGTAAAATTTAATTATTTATTCAAATTTTTCATGTCAAAAATATAATCAAAAAATTATTTTTAATAATTATGACTTAGTTTTAAGCTCAAAAATATTTCTCTCGTCATGTTTATGGCTATAAATTGAGCTGAAACGTCGACAAAAATCATGGCTTTGTCTATGATATATTTTCTTCTGTACTAGAACCAATTAATAAACTAAGATAAATTCTTTTGATTAACATGATACACAAAATACGGATTATAAAATTATTTTAATAAAATATACCTTATTTTTTAAAATATTGAAAAGCTTTTTAAACGGTTTTTTAGTAGAGCGAACGTAAAACCATTTAATATTCAAAAGGATGTTGTGTAGCCTGAACATTTTTGAAATTAAACCTAGCCCAAGAAGGCATAGCGAACACAAAAAAAATATCCTCGGATCAAAAATAAAATCAAAAGCATTCTGTACAGTAATAAGGTTGTAATATGTGGTGCATTAATTCAGCTGCCAGATGTCCCGTTTTCTGCGGGACATCCCAACTTTTAGCCAAAATTGAATATCCCGCGCGAAAAAGGTAATGTCACAATTTTTTAAAAGCATTTAGATTAGAACTTTATCGGTGCACTTGATTTTTGATCCACTGAAAAGAATAGAAAGAAGTTCTGCAAGAAGTAAAATCTTGTGTCAAGTACAAAAATGTAGACTAGTTTCCCGAAAAATAAATGATTTCTTAATATAAATAAAAAAATTTAAGTAAGTATTTAATTGTTTTTTTCTAATTTATTCCGCTTTTTGCGCCTAAATTCCAATTTTTTTATTTCACATGTTAAAATTCCCGATTTGGTAAAATAATTATCTGGCAACGCTGTTCATTATAATAATATATAATACTAGCGACCCGGCCCGGCTTCGCCCGGGTGCTCGAATATTATTAATACATTTCTCACTCGCTACGCTCGTTCGTTCGAATTTTATTAATACACTACTCACTCGCTTCGCTCATTCGCTCGAATTTTATTAAAACCTACACTGCTCACTCGCTTCGCTTGTTCGCTCGAATTTTATTAATACACTACCCACTCGCTTCGCTCGTTCGCTAGAATATTATTAATACATTTCTCACTCGCTACGCTCGTTCGCTCGAATTTTATTAATACACTATTCACTAGCTTCGTTTGTTCGCTCCCGGGTGGTATGAATTTATGATTTGCTAAAACTCAAAAACGGCTTGACCGATTTAAAATTTTTTGTTTTTAAACCACCCCTGTATTGGAGCGAAAAAAACAAAAAAAATTATTCAAATCGGTCAAGCCGTTTTTGAGTTTTAGCGAGACTAACAAACATCTTTTCATTTTTATAAATATAAGATAAAATAATGTCTTTCATATTTATTTTATATAAAACGTGGAACTGAGAAAAATGATAGAACAGCAGCCTGTTGACGAGAAAATTAAAAGAGGAAGTTGATGGGACACACACTGAAAAAAAGTTTGGAAACAGTACAGAAATAATGCACCAGATTGGTATCCTCCAGGGAAGAGACGAAGGACCAAACGAAACGTACTGCCGTAGGATGATATATTATATATGATGCACATCATGGGTAGCGAATACGCTACAAACGGTAATAGAATCCAACTTAGGACGTAGTACTAAAACATTTTTCATGCAAGCGTTTGGTCCATTTTTCTCCAGTACGTAGTTAAGGTAGTTGAAAAAGGATAAAACACGTACACTTTTAAAAAATCACAGGCTGCCACTAGTTTGTATTCTGGGTTGCATGCAGTTCGAGATGGAGAACTATTGAGGCAATCTGTTATGTAGGTCACTGCACAATGCACGTCGCTTCGACCGACATTGGATCTCTGCAATCGAACATTCTCAGTGCAATGTTCAAACAGCGCCTGTAAGTACTTACAGTGTGGCCACTATTATATTGCTTTATTTTACATCTATTAGATGTTGTTCTCTAGTCTTTTACATACACATATATTAAGAAACAGACAATCCAAACTTAAATATTCACTACAAATGAAATTGCTATTGGGATCCGTCAAATGAGCATATGACATCTGGTGGCAGAAAATTGTACTCAAAATGAGGGAGAATTTTACATGCTAACAGTGCAAATTATTCATGAAATTATTTATTACAAAAATAAAACAACTAAAATAAACAAAAAGTTTATCGAAAATGGAATTCGCGACGTTTTCTAATATCATGGCAATAAACACTATCAGTTATTGCCTTGTAAAACTTACTTTACAGAGAATTATTCTCTAATAATGTGGAAAAACTGTATTTATGAATTAAAAAAATATTTTATAGTAATAATAAGATGTACTTATTATCATACTGCACTACAATAGTTGAATCCCTGATGATTGACAAATTTATAGGATTAACTTTGTATACAAATATTTTGAGGTTAGTAACTTACCTACTTATTACAATATAACTTATTATGTTGCAGTGATGTGTTTACATTATTCACCTAACCCAGCCTTAAAGGCGCATTGAACGCGGATGATTAATTTCGTGGAGATTTTCTTTTAATTTTGATGTTTTTAAGCAATGTGTCGTAAAGATTACTACTTTTGACAGTTCATTTTGCATGCATTTTTCTCGTTATATTTCCGTCATTTGATAATATGTCCGGCTTTGAGAATCCGTTCTCCTTCAACGAATTTCCTTTGTTTAGGATTCGTACCGGCCCAATCACAAATTGTACTTATATTTATCATTTCATATCACTTTGAAAATCATAAAATTACACGCAAAAGTATACTCCGTATATGAAATTTCCCCCCCATCTGCGCCATGTTTTTTAAGCTCCACCAATCTGACGGATCCCAATACGACTTCAAAAAAATATCAAATCGACTTAGGTATGTATGTAATATTGTTAAAAATTCGTTTTAATATGTTAGTCTGTGTAAACTTCCTAGCAAATATCCCAACGACATTGTTGCGGAAAGGGGTGAGGCTAAAAAAAGACGACTAGCAAAAAAGATGCGCGTTAAAAAATTAAATATACGTGTCCGAGGATTTTGACCGCAGATGATCTGGGATTTTTTTTATATTTAACTAAATTTACAACATTGCGTATAGGTAAACGTTTAGCTAACGCTATTCACGCCTAAAACCATAACATTTTATTAAACATTTGTAGAGCCTACTTCGTTAATTAGCTTAGTTATTAAGCGTTTATAATCTACAATGTCTAAAACCTATCCGTCAATTTCGATATACCTACCTACTTTGTATAAATGTGAGTCTCGATTTAACGATTTCAATTTACACGGTATTTTGCAGAATCCATCTATCGTGTGTAAACCGAGGATCGTGTAAGGTGTATATCTATATCTATGTGTTTTTATGAAAGAAATTTTGCGATGTCTTGAAATTCATTATAACCAAGTCTCACCCTAAAAAGAAACGACGATTAATAGTGTATTTACCAATATATATAGTTTATGGCACATAAACTATCGGCATTGGTCGGATGGTGGGATCATATAATTTTGACGTTTCACATAATGTTTAACAACTAATTGACACCCTTTTTTAACTTCCCATTTCATTGGGAAGTTATAGTAATGGGTCCGAAAATCGAAATCAAAATGTAACAAATTTTTATGTTTCAAGGTCGCTACACTATTTTTACACTATTTTTGAAAAGATGTATGTGTGTGTGTATACGTACGTATGTGGTCATTTCTTTCTAAGACGAAATCTCGAGAATGAAAAATGATATCGACTACGTTAGGGTGCCAATCGACGCGTATTAACGTAAATATGATCTGAAAGAAATTTTTTCAATCTCGGTCCAGCCGTTATTTTTTTTTTAACCAAATAGACTCCAAAAAAGTAGATTTTACACAATATCTCGCGAACAAAAAATTATATCGACTTCGTAAGGGTGTCAATCGAGAGGTGTTAACGTCATTTTGATCCGAAAGAAATTTTATCAAAATCGGCCCAACCGTTTTTTTTTTTTTGTTTAAAGAAAAAGACTGTTAAAAGTGGATTTTGCACGAAATCTCGCGAAAAAAAAATGATATCGACTTTGTTAGGGTGCAAATAGAAGCATATTAACATCAACAAGACCCAAAGGAATTTTATCAAAATCGATTAAGCCGTTTTTTTTTTTTTGTTTAAATAAAATGACTACAAAAAAGTAGATTTTATACGAAACTCGCCCAAAAAAATGTTATCAACTCCGTTGAGGTGTCTATCAAAGCATGTTAACGTCACTATGATCCATCATAAATTTTATAAAAATCGATCCAGCCGTTTTTTTTTTAATTTATTGTTAAAAATAAATAATAATTATGTTTTAATGATTAAAATTATGACTTTTCTGTGTAATTTCTAATTTAATTATTTATATTCAATATTCATCAAACTGGGAAGCTCGTCGTGTGGACCTCAAGGGTCGCACTTGTGAGTCCCAATTAAAAGTCACTTCAGTCCTAATAAACGACCCGCCTCACGGCTTGTTATTTTTGTTTTCTACGTCATTCTCCCAACTTTTTTATATACCTATTCATCTATACATATCTAGTATAAAAGGAAGTTTCGGTAGGTGCCCGTCTGTCTGGATGCCTGTACCAGCTAATCTTGAGAATTATTTAACGGATTTGAATAGGGTTTTTACCACTTGATAGCTTATTTTTTGGGGAAAATTTAAGTTTCTAATAACTGTCTGACCAGGCTTCGACCGGGTGAAAACCGGATTAAATCCGCTATACTGAACAGGTTTGAATGCGGTTTTTATCATTCAATAACTTATTTCTTGATGACAGTTTAGGTCTATACTAGCTGCCCGGTTCGGGTGGAAATCGCAATAATTCCAAGTTGGATTGAAATCAAGTTTATGTCAAAAGCGGAGGGAAATATAATATTATACCCAATAATAACAATAAATTGCGAGCGAAAGAGTGAAGCGAGTGCGAACGTATTAATTATTATTATAAATTCTAGCGAACGAACGAACCGAGTGTACCCGGGCGAAGCCGGACGGAGAATCTAGTCGAAAATAAAGTGCTAACATAGGGCATAAAACTGCAAGTTTTTGCCACTCGCGACGCCACTAGCGCATAGTGCAAATACCATAGACTGTCATTGGCAAATACAAATTTTAGAGGATTCACAAATGTGAAAATATGTTCTGTCCGAGGATGTTTATTAGTGTATTTGCCATAATATGGCACATACACTATTGGCGTCGGTCGGATGGCGGGACCTAGGGGTAGGACCAAAATTTCTCGACGTTTCATAGCCTCCTGAACAATTTGGCACCATTTTTAGAAATGTTTATATATATATGTATGTATATATTTATATATATATATATATATTTATATATATATTTATATATATATGTGTGTACACGATAACTCTCGACAGACTTAATCGATTGAAACGAAATTTGGTACACAAATTGGAACCCATCACCGCAAGAAGCCTATTTAAAATGGGCCCGATCGGACCATTTTCAGGGTTGTATTTAGGGGTTCTAAAAAGTTTTTGGGCCCAAAAATACCGAAAAATTTGTCAGAATCGTTTCAAAATTGAGCTTTAACTCTTTAGTAAAGATTAAAACGTGCTGCTAAAATTTTAATAAAATCGGCCCGACAGGACCGGACTTTCAAATTTTATGAAAACACTGGTTTGTTGATACGGATTTACTTATGAAAGGGTGTATTTAATGTGGTACAGAGGTTGCATTGATAATAATATTGAAATTAAGAAAAAAATATTATTTTAAGGGATGTATTAAGGGGTTAAATTTTTTATTTTGTCCAAAAACAAACTTAAGTTCACGTATTAAAGCCACAAGGCCTGTATTTGCAAATACACTATATTGTCGGCAGGGTTTGGCACTGCGACCCGAGTTTTTTTATTTATTGTAGATTATAGACGCGTCGACAACTTAGGTCATTAGCGTCTTAATTACATTAAATAACAACATTCTTAAAACTAAATGACATCACAAAACATCCATGAGCGCAGGCGGGATTCGAACCCACGAGTCACGACAGTGTGATCCAAAGGTCGGCTACGCTAACCGTTACACCACACCGTCCTCTCCAAGAATGTTGTGAATATTTATAACTCCTTTACTTTGACAACCGCCAATCAACGATGTTTAAACCTCGTTGCTGCCAATATTTAAATATGTGATCTGTGAGGTTTCCGGTTTGTAATTAATTTAGTGGCTGCTGCCATAGAGATATAGAGGATGCTACACCTTTTACGCTAGTGGCGGTATCTGAGCTGAGTTTTGCGTTTTATGCCCTATTGAGTTTAAATGTCATCATAATTTTTCGTGCTTATTTCCATGTACCTAGTCAGTGCCGGACTTAAAGACCCAGGGCCCCTAGGCATTTGGCCCCCCCCATCTCAAAGCTATTTTGGAAATTTAGCGAATTAAATGCACTAGTACAGAAAATATAATTTTTTATCGACTTTAATTAATCAAATCAAAATACAGAAGATCTGTAAGGTAATTTACGGTATTATTATAATTAACCAAGAAATTATTAGTCCTATCCGTAAATAATATTTTCGATAAAGCTTTTTGATAAGGCAAGCCAAGCTTTTGAGCTTATATGAAGGTTCCGCCACTGGGGCCCCTAGGTCGGGGTCTTGTGGGCCTAGGCGAAAATCTGGCACTGTACCTAGTAGGTTTGAATATCCCTAGTGATATTCTAGAAATGTCAAAAAAGAAAAATCTAGTTCATTTTGAAGTACAGCTTTAAATCTGTTCTAGTGTAACATAATATTATGTATAGTATGTATAGAGGCACTTTCATCTATATAGAAGCATACAATATTCTGTCACCGTGTTTTGATTCATCTCTGTACGTCTGAAGATGAGTACACGATCTCGTTTATGTTCTGAAAATAGATGGTACCTGAGCCATTACACGAGGCATGGACAACATTTCAACGTCAGATAATGAACGCCTCAGATGATTAAACGACGTTATAACCAGGGTTGACCTAGATACTATTAATTAGTAACCGAAACGCTGGAATAACAAAGCAACTCATTAATAAATCTAAATAATTTCTATGCAGGGTCTTATCAAACTCTAGCAGTGACTCTAGTCAACGATCTGGAACGCCAGTTAGTAAGTTGGCAAAGTCATTAGGTACATAAAATGTTTGGAACAAGGCTACAAATTTTATGTTCAAAGCTGTTTTATTTTCCGACGTTTTTTATTTAGTTTATTTCCAATACAATTATATCAGGCTAAATCAACTCATCTTTCAACTGTATGAACGCCGTCGTCCGGAAAACAGTGCTAAATTGTTTACACTCAGGCCCGGACTGGGACCTAAAATCGGCCTGGGCATTTTAAAGTTGATTGGCCCTCCACTCCTCCCAAGAAAGAAAAACTACAAATTAACATTTTGAATCAATTAGGTATTATGTTATACATTTTTAGAGTGTTGGGTCTCCAAATCACTATATGAATATTATGAAGTATTAGAAATACTTTGTATTTTTTGATGTCCGTCTTGTGACTTCCTGTGTTTTAACACGACGCGTTTCAGCAACGAGTTACTATCTACCACACCTGAAGATAGCAACTCGTTGCTGAAACGCGTTGTGTTAAAACACAGGAAGTCACAAGACGGACATCAAAAAATACAAAGTATTCATAGTATTATGTTAATTTTTAGCAATTAGTCAATGACTAATTCCGAAGAAGCTCACTGCTTTCAGCTAAGTACTAATTATGTCTCCAGACGGTCGACATTGAAATTATATGTATGTATACTGTATAGTATATATGAATGTATGAAAAAAAATTCGACTGATGACCAGTCCTATACTTCCCACCTAGTAAATATTTGGAAAAAATAAACACTCTTTTTTTTTATTCTTTGACTAGGCCCAAATAACCTTAGCTGTTGGTGGTCTTTAAAACACAATTTAATTTTTATTCTTTGAAAAAAGCATGTCCCTCTTTTTTGTTTGGTGATCTACTGATGGCTAACTTAATATAGCAAAAATCATGGTTACCTTGATTTACGTACAATTTTTATTTTTTTTAGTAAAATATTTTTTTTTCTCGAAAACTATACATTTTAGAGAAAAAAAATATTTACATTTTTTTCATATTATAACATCTAGAATTCATTTATATTTTTTTTTACCTATGTTAATACGTGACATTGAGAACGTTTTTTTGAATATCTCAGGATCCACTGAACCGATTTGACTCAAAATCTAATCAGATCTAAGTTAAAGGCTGATAAACACAATAGAACAATCGGCATGCCCGTATGTTGTTCCGTTCTTAAGATATCGAAGGCGAAAAATTGACCACATACACACACATACACACACATACACACACACACACACACATACAGACATCAGTCAGAAAATGATCTTAAACGATTGCTAGGGTCTCGAAACGTGAAAATCTGTTAAAATCTCGAAATATTGTTTTCGGACTGAATCCATTACTTCCCTACCATAGTAGAGGTGGGAAGTAAAAAGTTACTAGATTTTATTTTTTGCCAGGTGAAGATGAAGATGAAGGTGAAGGTGAAGGTGAAGGAGAAGGAGAAGGAGAAGAAGAAGGAGAAGGAGAAGGAGGAGAAGGAGAAGAAGGAGAACGAAAACGAGAACGAGAACGAGAAGGAGAAGGACAAGTGGAAGGGGAAGGGAATGAGAAAATAATATTTTAACCCATCCCGTGTTATGCCGCCATGTTTACTCGGCCCTGTGACGTCAAACCTGGCTTCAATTTAGTATAAGCAGTGTTGTATACGGTATGTCTCCTTTATACTTTTACTTCAGTGAGAAAAATAATAATATCTATTATGTTTTTAGTTGTCTTGGTTATACCGTTAGCGTTAAATATTTAATGCAAGCGGTAAACGACCCGAACTCGCATAAGAAGTTACACTTCAATAAAAAAGAAATCTATCGTGTGAAAGTTTAGTCATGCCCGGTTTTATATATCAGAAACCCAAGATATGAGTCGACGGTGTGTGTGTAAAATGTTGTAGAAAGTGTAGGTACATAATGAAAAACCGCAAACGGAAAAAGCTGATGCGCTATTCAAACGACACCACTGGGACCGCAGCGCGGTTGGAGTTTCTGGGGTCGCGATGATTTTTAATCATGTCGAGTAGCTGCTATGTCTACCTATACTTCTATAGATTAAGATACCCATGTAATGTCGGAGTGCGATTACCTATATTATGTATTTAACTACCGAGTCCCCTCAAAGCGTGCCTACAGCGTAACAACATAAAGTCACAGTTTACAAACAACAGAAAATGGTATGGCAGATAGGCGCAAAATTTGACAGAATTATGCCTTTCATGACATGAAGCATGAATTTTGGCATACTTTTAGACCATATCGTGACATCATATTGAATATTTCAGGATATGATGCCGTCTCAGATTTCTCCTGTGGAAAGTTATAGACACTTACGACCTCAGTTGTCGAGCATCCTATAATCTACAATCTCTATCTGTCTGTTTTCCTGCGGAAGGCTGCAGAGCGTCGCGAAACATCCATTAATAATGACTGCAACTGATTATTTTAACGATAGATCTTTTAATATTTAACTCAACTTGATGTTCATAGAACATAATATTACATGTATAAGGCAAGGCTTAGTGATTGAGACTAATGTAAAGCTGAATTTTGAGAGCCTGAGGAATGTCGGAGAATCCGAAGAAGCGTCGCGAACAAAAATAGCTTTTTAACATTCATTTATAGATCCTAAAACCTCTGTAATTTCATTCCATTATCACACAAAGGATCTTAACTATTATAAAATCCATAACAGTTATTTGGAAATAGCTCAAAATCAGTCAGTTTTAGGTTCAATAAAATACATAAAAAAATTAAAAACAAGATTTTATTAAAATGTACTAAAAAGAAAAACAAATATTTAATTTAGATGATCTTTGACTTGATCGTTACAGCCACGACCCACCCTTTTATAAATATGAACCTAAATTAAATATTATTTTTTTAGCACATTTTAATAACAGCTTGTTTTTACATTTTTCACGTGTTTTTTTATTTAATTTTTATGTCATTACATGTATACGAAAAAAAGATTGTATATAATATACGACTCGAGATACGTTCTCCCACCATCAACACTGGAACTTCCACCACATAATACTTTTTTCAATTTAAGTCTTTAAATATTTTTATATAACACATGCACGCTTTTAGTGTTTTTTCGTATCATTTTTGCGGACCTTAAATGACCGTTTATTGACGAGTGACTTCATGATCCATTATGAAACGCTTTTCGATGAATAATGGAAAAACATTTGAAAAACCCGTCATCTAATGAACATGATGTACCTCTTTTCGGTGTTATAAATGAAATATGGTTACTATGGTAACAAAGTGAATAAATATTGTATCGAGCCCAATTTTTTTATTATGAGATGTACTTCTGTCAGTGATATTAAATTATTCAATTAAAGTCTAAAACCATGCATGCGTTATATAAAGTATAGTGTGTAACACGTGTGCTAAATATTTATGCGTTAGGCGCGATGTTTTCAGCACTCGTATTCGGCTCGCGATGCTCACTCGGCAAGGCTCGTGCTGAAAACATCGCGCTTGACACATAAATATGTATTTAGCACACTTGTCACACAATATACTATTATAATATTGTATTGCCACCGGAACTACGTACGTTTGCAAAGTTTCAAGTTAAATGGACAAGTGGAAGTGTGTCAAAAATGCGTTACAAGATTTCATCCTTGCAAAAAATTGAAACTTATCAATCTGAAAACTAATAGGTACCTATCTGCCATACTCATCGAAGTTTTTTTTTTTTTTTTTTTTTTTTTTTTTTTTTTTTTTTGTTTAATTGCGTCCTGTTAGTGATCAGTCTACCCAGACTATAAACTAATAAGATGATGGACTAGTGGCAAGAGTGAGATGTCACCCAATGGCGGCACTCAAATACTTCACTTTAAACTATGTCTGCTAAGTCGAGCACATGGTGTCTTTTCAGCCTGGATATTGTTGTGCTATTGTCTAATAAGTTTATAGCAAGCTGGTTGGGGTGATTCTGCAGTCTTTCTTGGTATCTGGTACTGTAGCGTCGAATTTCTTCTTTGACAGTTGGCGTCATTAGGTCGCGGTGGAGAGTGTCATTAGTGACGTACCATGGTGCATCTACTATCATGCGCAGTGTGGTTGACTGGAACCGTTGTATTGCTGCAATGCTTGACTTGCTGGCTGTGCCCCATAACTGCATTCCGTAGGTCCATACCGGTTTCAGCATCACTTTGTAGAGCAGCAACTTGTTTTCGATTGTTAATTGGGATTTCCTCCCGATAAGCCACCACATTCTCTTCCTTTTCATGACCAGTTGCTTTCTTTTGGCCAAGATATGATTTCGCCATGTTAGACGTCGATCGAGATGCATTCCGAGATACTTTGCTTCGTCGGTTTGGGGTAATTCGGTGTCATTTAATTTGACTGCAGGGCATGTTTGTCTATTTAACGTGAATGTTATATGCGTGGACTTGGTTGGATTTAGTTGTATTCTCCACTTCTGACACCATTCGTGAACCTGATCTAATCTTTCTTGAAGTTGTTCTGTGGCGGTTTCAGGATCGGGGTCTACAGCTAATATGGCGGTATCATCCGCGAATGTCGCTGTTGTTGTTATGTCGTTTGCTGGCATGTCAGCTGTAAACAACGTGTATAACATTGGGCCTAGGACACTTCCTTGTGGAACTCCTGATTTTATTGGGAATAGTTTGGTGAATTCGCCTTGAAACTTGATTTGGAAATGTCTGTCGGATAGGTATGATCTTAAGATTTTATATATTCTAGATGGCATATTGTTTTTAAGTTTGAAGAGAAGGCCATCATGCCAAACTTTATCGAATGCTTGGCTTACATCGAGGAATGCAGCCGAGCAGTAATCCTTGTTTTCAAGGCTATTCCTGATGACATTGGTTACTCTATGAACTTGTTCAATCGTGGCGTGGTGGTTTCTGAAGCCAAACTGGTGGTCTGGAATTATATTATTTTCTATCAAGATTGGTTTGATACGCTTAAGTAACATTTTTTCAAATAATTTAGATATTACTGGCAGTAGACTTATTGGTCTGTATGAGGTAGGTTCTTTAGGGTCTTTACCAGGTTTTGGAATAACCACGATTTGAGCAACTTTCCACTGAGCAGGGAAGTGGCCGGTTCTAAGTATGGAATTGAAGATAACATTGAGCATCATTATTCCCTTTTTTGGTAATTCTTTCAATGTCCGAACTGTCACTAGATCAAAGCCAGGGGCTTTATTTTCGATGAGCTCATTTTTTAAGCAACGGAGGATTTCATTTGGTGAGAATGCTTTTATTGGTGCTGAATCTTGTTCGGGTTCGTTTAGATAGTTAGTGATGTCTGCTGCGTTGGAATCGGCACTTGGTGGAAATGGCTGGAAAACATTTTGCAGATGTTGAGCAAATATTTCAGCTTTTTCTTTTGGGCTGCGGGCCCAGTTTCCATCTGGTTTTCTGATTGGCGGAACAGTTGTTTTTGGACTTTTCAGCCGCCTTGTGGCCTTCCACAGCGAGTAATCGGTGGCTGCAGTGGGTGTTAAGTCTTTAATGTATTCATTGAAGTAGGTGTTCTTTCGTTCTTGGAGTGCTTCTTTTAGTTCTCTGATAGCTGAGTTGAGTCTGGTCTTGTCTACAGGCTGGCGGGTGTTTTGCCAGATTCTTCTCATTCTTCTCTTAGTAGCTATGAGCTCTTTAATTTGCATAGGAAGCTCTTCGAATTGTTTATCTTGTGGTCTTGGTGTTGGAGTTGCTGACCATGCGGCTTTCTGTATTAGTTTTGTGAAGTTTTCAGTTGCCCTTTCTATTTCTTCAGGTGTTTTTAACGATATGCTGAGGATAGTTTCTTCTTCTATTATATTTCTGTATTCGTCCCAGTTTGTTTTGTGGTTATGTAATATTGGTAGTTTCTGCTTAGTTGTTACGGAGGAGCTGATCGTCGCAATAATAGGAGTATGATCTGAGCTTAAGTCTAAGCTAGAGGCTATTATCATGTGGTTGTTGGCTATTCCTTTTGTCACAAAAAAATCTACAAGATCAGGTATTTTGTATCTATCGGTCGGCCAGTAGGTGGGCTCGCCGGTCGAGAGGTAGTTTAAGTTGTTTTCACTTAATGTTTTATTTAGATTTCTCCCTTTTGGGTTCACTAGTCTTGATCCCCAGTTTGTGTGTTTGGCGTTGTAGTCTCCTCCCGCAAGAAATCTTTGTCCCAGAGTTTGAAAGTAGTCTTTGTACTCGTCTTTGGTGATTGTATGTCTTGGTGGGCAGTATATCGATGCAATTGTTACTGGTCCATTCCATGTTACGACTGTAATGGCGGTTGATTGGATTTTATCCGTTTGATATTGCGCCATTTCATAATGGGGAAGATTATTCCTCACTAAAATTGCTGAGCCTCCATGTGCTGTTCCGTCTGGGTGTTTTGTGTCGTAAATTGTATATCGTGGAATTCTTAAGTAGCTTCTTTCGGTGAAATGTGTTTCCGAAATAAGTATGATGTCCAGTTTATTTACATTTAAAAACGCGTTTAGTTCTTGACAATGATTTGCTAATCCGTTGGCGTTCCATGCTGCGATTTTGATGGTGTGTTCCATTATTTGAGTTTACTGATGACTGTCGAGAGCAAATTCATTAGTGTGGTCATTTGTTCTGACTGCTGTTTCATAAATGAACGCATTTCAGTAATCATCAGTTTCATAGTCTCATTTAGATTGTCTGACATGTTGTTATCTACAGAATGATTTTTTTCGTGGTTTCTTGCCGCATCCGCGTAGGAAAGTCTTGGCTGGCGTGTATATGAAGGCGTCGATGGAGGTAAGTTGTCTTCTTTCTCGGTTTCCTGGGTTGTTTCACGCCTTTCTCTTAATGGCGGAAATTTGCGTTTCCTGATCTCTTTGTATACCTCACATCCCCGATAGTTAGCTGGGTGATCACCGTCACAAAGTGCGCATTTAGCTGGTGTCTCTCTGGTTTTCTTGCAAGAATTTGTCTCGTGATTCTTCCCGCATTTGACGCATCTGTATGGCCTCCAGCAATAAGCTTTTGTGTGACCATATCTTTGGCAGCGCTTACACTGTACTACTTCACGTTTTTTGTGGGGTGGTTCAAACTTGACTTTTGCATTTTGAATGAATTCGATATCATATATTTCTTTGTTGTTTTCTGCTGGCTGAAGATCTATGTAGAACAGTGATAACGGCTCTTTCGTTACGCGATGTAATACATTACAAATATTTTGTACTCTATGTCCTTTTGCGGAGAGTTCATCTGTAAGCTCTTCGATATCCATTGAGTGATGGACGTGGCGAAGAACGACTCTGTATGGCTTGTCTTTTTTCATCTGGTAAGTGTGGAAATCAATATTGGCGTTCTTTAGATTTTTTGTTATAACTGAATACGCTCTGCTGTTGGTTGCGTTCACCTTTAACTGGTTATTGTTAATTTTGTAGACATATTCAGTTTTGTTTATATCAGTCTCAATGATATTCGATATTAATTTCATATTTCGAATACTCGGAATATAGATAGGTGGAGGCTTCGGTTCCGTAACTTCGGCTTCAGATTCAGTTTCGTCCTCGATGTCTGTTGCGTCAGCGAGCGGCTGAAATTGGTTTTCTATACTGATCGTTCTGTTGTGCGCAGCAACTCTTCTAGTATTTGGTTTTTCTAGCGATTCTTTAGCTTTACGCTTGTTTCTTCTTACTTCTGTATATTTGTCCTGTGCAGTGATTTGTTGACTAGTTGAAGGCGTTAGCGACATTGTCGTATCTGTGTTTGGTGCAGTATTCACGATGGAACTTAGCCTTACAGGTTGTGTTGATATTGTGTTTGCATATGCGCCGTCACTGGAAGATTGCATTACATTGAAGTACAATCTCACAAGCTTTTATCAGATTTTTTCCCGGTTTCACTATATTTAATTAATTATTAAATACGTTTATAATTTAGATAAATTTGTATTCAATATCACAATTTATTTAGTCACTTATGTAACAGTCAGAGAACAGACAACGCACGTCCGTTCAGTTTGACGGTCATTTAGAGACTATCACTCATCGAAGTTAACAGACAAATTATTATTATTGTCTCTTCATTTCACTGACCATACTAGAATCTACTTGATTTTTGAACTAGTTAAAAATATGCAGCATTTTTATTTTTTTGATATTAAAATGTTTCATCCAACAGAAACCTGTTTAAAATTACATCTGAAATATAAACTATTTTATAAAACATAACTTATTTTATATGAAAATAATCTTGATACGTCCTCAAATATTTAAATTCATATTAAAAAGAATCAAAATGTACATTAATTGGTACACACACTAGTCAACAGCATATGAGGTGGTATTGTCAGTTTTCGTTTTTGCCTGATTAAGGCGAAGGCAAAATGGAAAAGTTTTGATTTTAATTCAGTCTTATGTATGCAAGTACTTCGTAGGGCCAAATTTACTAGGCTAGAAAACATTTTAATGAATTCAAAATGACGGCCGTAAGGTGGAAAAAATCTCGCTCAAAATTTTTTTCCCGAAGAATTCGATCGAGTGGGGTATAAAATACAAGAAAACATGGTGGAAATTCCAAAAATATATATATTGTAATAAATATTAAATAGGTTATATTATAAAAACAGGCCAAGAGCGAGTCAAACTCGCGCATCGAGGGTTTCGTACTGCAAAAAAAGTTGGCGGAATTAAATTATTTATTTATTAGGATTTATGTACAAGGTCTATTTACAATAATTAATTATAATAATTATAAATACAATAATAACAATAACGAAAATGTCAATTCTAAACAATGAAACACTTAAACGGTAATTATAACACTTAACAATACAAGGATATTTATTTTAACAGGTATGTTCACAGAATACTGTTTTATTTATTTCCCATTTATTTTCACAAATCACCGATTGACTGACTCAACACGACGCTGAATGACTGATCCCCACTCAGTCGCGCGCACCGCCTTATATACACGCATTGCCTGTGTTCTCGTTGTCTATAGAAACGTCCGGAACCTTCGATACTATTCCACTACTGTATTATAACAAACAGACAATCGCTTCAGTCTGGAATGTTCTGTTGGAAACAGTGGCGTAGCATCTGGGGTTTTGTTACAATATCTTTTTATCCGACTACTAGTGCAGTAACGTTAGCTTTTTACCTAGGAGTTCAGTTTTTTGCATTGAGTTTCAAATAGTGAGTATAAAAAGTCCCCCCTTTGAAAATTGCCGCTTTTCGAAAATCAACTTTTTTTAAATACAGCAAATATTAAAAAAAACTTATGTTGAAATGTAACAATTTCTAAAATGCAAGGGATTTAGGGATTTTAAGGTCGCTGATTATGAATTTGTGGTCAAAAAATCAAAATTCGGCAGAAATAATTGAAACATATTCTGCTAAACCGTTAAAATCAGTTAACACTTTTTGAAATTTTAGATAAAACCCATTTTCGCTAAATGCTCTAGTATGAAGAGTGTACAAGAAATATTAAATTTCCACATCGGGGTTATAGATCTATTGTGGGCTATCTAATTCATAATTCATAATCAGCAACCTTAAAATCCCTAAATCACTTGAATTTTAGAAATTAAGTTTTTTTATTAACTTCCCATTGGAAGTTATTGTAATGGGTCCGAAAATCGAAATCAAAAAGGAAAAAAAAATTTTATGTTTCAAGGTCACTACACTATTTTTACACTACTTTTAGAAAGATGTCTGTGTGTGTGTGTGTGTGTGTGTGTGTGTGTGTACGTATGTACGTACGTACGTACGTACGTATGTATGTGTCAATTTCTTTCTAAGACGAAATCTCGAGAACGAAAAATGATATCGACTACGTTGGGGTGCCAATCGACGCGTATTAACGTAAATATGATCTGAAAGGAATTTTTAACTTCCCACTGGAAGTTATTGTAATGGGTCCGAAAATCGAAATCAAAAAGGAAAAAAAATTTTAATGTTTCAAGGTCACTACACTATTTTTACACTACTTTTAGAAAGATGTCTGTGTGTGTGTGTGTGTGTGTGTGTGTGTGTCGTACGTACGTACGTACGTATGTGTCCATTTCTTTCTAAGACGAAATCTCGAGAACGAAAAATGATATCGACTACGTTGGGGTGCCAATCGACGCGTATTAACGTAAATATGATCTGAAAGGAATTTTTTTAAAATCGGTTCAGCCGTTCTTTTTTCTTAACCAAATAACCTCCAAAAAAGTAGATTTTACACAATATCTCGCGAATAAAAAATTATATCGACTTCGTAAGGGTGTCAATCGAGGCGTGTTAACGTCATTTTGATCCGACATAAATTTTATAAAAATCGGTTCAGCCGTTTTTTTTTTTTTTTTTTTTTTTAATTATTGATGTTTTAATGATTAAAATGATTACTTTTCTGTGTAATATCTAATTTAATTATTATTATTAAATATTTATCAAACTGGGAAGTTCGTCGTGTGGACCTCAAGGGTCGCACTTTAGTCCTAATAAACGACCCACCTCACGGCTTGTTTTAAAATCGGTTCAGCCGTTCTTTTTTCTTAACCAAATAACCTCCAAAAAAGTAGATTTTACACAATATCTCGCGAATAAAAAATTATATCGACTTCGTAAGGGTGTCAATCGAGGCGTGTTAACGTCATTTTGATCCGACATAAATTTTATAAAAATCGGTTCAGCCGTTTTTTTTTTTTTTTTTTTTTTTTAAATTATTGATGTTTTAATGATTAAAATGATTACTTTTCTGTGTAATATCTAATTTAATTATTATTATTAAATATTTATCAAACTGGGAAGTTCGTCGTGTGGACCTCAAGGGTCGCACTTTAGTCCTAATAAACGACCCACCTCACGGCTTGTTTGCTCTATTTTCAAAAAAAAAATGGATTTTCGAAAAGAGGCAATTTTAAAAGGCTATTAGAAAACCAATTTAAAAAAATCATGAAAATTCATCTACTATAACTGGGCTCCGAGGTTTTTGAATTTTTTAGTCTAATTGAACTCCACTATACTTTTCATACTGGAAGCTTGTTTGCGGAGTAAGATTAATCGTAGAGTAGCTGGAACTTCTGATTTTTTTATGGTCGATAAAAGTTTAATGCAAAATGAACATGGATTTACTTTTGCAGTCTGTATGACAAATCCGAGATAGCAATAGTGTACACTGACAGCTTATATTATGTCAAAAGGAAACAATTATTACTGCAGACATGAAAATCAAAATGTGGAAATTTGTTTGCATGTGTATGTTTGTATACGTGTTGATTAGTTGCTTGTTTATTATTAGGGTGTGGATATGATATGCCCTAATTACCAGACTCAAGATTTTAACAAATATTTGCTTTAATGCTACGAAGCGTTTATATTAATCGTGATTTCATTAGCCAATAATATTCTGTCTCCAGTGTAAATTTGTTCCTGACGCGATTTTTTGACGATTAGGCAAGTGCTCAAAGATAAAACATAACTGTTTTTTTCAGAGCTGTAGTTGATTATTTCACTATCCAAACTACTCTGGTTTGTTTTAACAATGTTTACCGCATTACAGGGTCTTGTAGTTCTTATTCAATTTCTTTTTGAGATGGTGCATACTTAATGTGACCATACGTCCCATTTTTAAGGGGAAAGTCCCGTTTTTAGGTTATCTGTCCTGTTGTTCCGAACTTAAGTTTTCATGAAGCTAGCGACCCGCAGCAAATACTGGCCCCATGAAACAAAAATGTGGCTTGTGTTATAATGTTATACATTTCCAAGACAAGTACTTAGTAGATGTAAGTAAATAAAACATACAATTAATACAATATACCGTTCAAATGTCCTAGCCGAACTATTACAACTCAAGAAACAAAGTGAGACACCAGACATTATTGCTAGCTATTTATTGGAGGTAGATATTGGGAAAAAATAACTTAACCACAAAATCGTAGCATTTTATTGTGGTGACAAGACTAATTGCAATGTTGCTGGCGGAAAATAAAAAGGAGTCAAAAATGTTCATACAAAATTAAATTCGTCTCTAGGAATCGGATGTATCAATTTCTGCTTTAATAAAAATCAATAAATAACTTCTATGATAACAATGTGTGTTTTTGAAGTGAAAATTCTTATGCCTTTTTTAATATACCTACCTATACTTTTAGCTAAAAATTGGGTGGTGTCTTGGTATGGAGGGGGAATAAAATGGCCACATTATACATACCCAAATAATTAAATCTATGCATCAGTATGCAATAACTATATTTGCCAACTCTTTTGTTTTCGACATGATTCTTATTTCTTGTATACGAGTATATAATACCTATAATTTTTTAAACCAAACATTATATTCCTGATGCGGTACTATGGCTATCCACTATACGTTCAGATGCATGACCTTGAATGAGGCTGGAATAGGACATACAGCGCACGTGGTGACGAAAAGCGGAAAATTTTGTAGAACTGAAAGCATTGACAGGTTTTATTGTAGGTATGTATCTGCAAGCATGGAAAAAGAACGCAAAATAGAAATTTAAACTGTGAGTGAAGCTGGAAAAATACAATTAAAGTTTGTCTTCGGTATTTTTTTTTATTAAATAATAGATTTTATATTTACGTTTTTTTATAAAATAATTATTTTCTGACAACAGCTATAAGATTTTTATGGCAATATGTCCTACAAAAAATGCAACATTTCGTCGATACACACCGCCACTTGTATCCACGCATATATCGAATGGGCACGGATTATTTGGTTTGTTGAGGTTTTGAATATTGTAACGGATAATTAGCATAGCTCTGCAACATGGGTTATGGTATGTCCATAAATTTAATACATAGACAGAATCGTTATTTATATAATAGACTAGCGGCCCGGTCCGGCTTCGCCCGGGTGCTATGAATTTATGATTTATAGCGGATCCGGGTGGTATGAAATTATGATTTAGTAACGGTCACCCATTGCTCCGCTCACGTATATTTAGTATATTGTTAATTTGTTATCCCCCCGCGAGAATCTCCCCCCCTAATTTGTTATCTCCCCGCGAGAATCTCTCCCCCCCCTGCGTAGCTTTCTATTAGTGAAAGAATTTTTAGAATCGGTTTAGTAGTTTCAGAGATAAGAATTTATGATTTATTACCCCCCTTCGTGAGTACCCCTCGCGAGAATCTCTCTCCCTGCGTATATCTGATAAAAAATGGAGAGATCGAAAAATGTAAAATGTTTTTTAGCAAAACACAACGTTTTAATATATTTTAACGCATAAAATAAGTTCCCAAATGTACATAATAAATTAGAGCGTCGTGTTTTATTTAATCTATATATATAAAAGAAAGTCGTGTTAGTTAGTTAGTTACACCATTTATAACTCGAGAACGGCTGGACCGATTTTTATGATCTTTGATTTTTTGGATTTGTCCCCGCCCTGGTTAACAGAATAACTATTAAAATGTAATTAATATTCAAGCGAACGAGCGAGTAATGTACCATCCGGGAGCGAACGAGCGAAGCGAGTGAGTAATGTGCCACCCGGGAGCGAAAGAGCAGTTCGGGCGAAGCCGGACCGGGCCGCTAGTTTAAAATATATAACATTAATTTACATCAAGTAACGGCTGAATATCTGAACATATTATAAAGAGAAAAGATTTGATTTTTTGTATGTTTGTTTGTTTGTAATGGATAAACTCAAAAACTACTTAACTGATTTTAAAAATTCTTTCACCTATAGAAAGCTACATTATCAGCGAGTAACATGGGCTGTATTTTTTACAATAATGTAACCCAAAGATACTCGCGGAGGGGGGAATAAATCATAAATTCTTATCTCTGGAACTATCAAAAAATATAAAACTTAAGTTATGAATCTAGCTCACAGTATAAACATTATTGAGAATCTTTTGTATTGGTTGTATTTATTGATATTTTTGTTTGTAGTACCTACATAATTCTCGGTAATTAAATAAATAGCGTTCTGTAGATTCAAGAGTGAATCCTATTATTTTTCCTAAACTGCCTAAATTGACATACACTCACAGGTACAACGTAAATAATTCTAAAGATTGAAATAGTATTGGCTGGATTTTTGAAGTGAAACTTCTTTAGCGAGACTAGATAGATAGTTATTTTAGTTATAGACTCCAAATGGGAGTATAAATACGTCACATAAAATGGTAAAATTATATATTAAAAATTACAATCATATAGACATTTTTCAACTAAATAGTCCTTTAGACGTTTTTTAAAATTGTTAATAGTGTTTCTCTATATTAGAAAACGTGTCCATCGTGATTATAATAAAATTAGTAATTAATATTAATTTTCATAAATATTGTTATTTTTATGTATGTACTTGAAAAAGTCTAAATCTATAGACGAAACGTTGTACATTTAATAAATCAAATATTTTGTCCACTATCTTGCGATTTTTCTTAATTTTGTTAATAGTGTCCACATTCTTTATTTCTGCTGGAAGCTTATTGTAAAGCTGACTGCCTTTGAAAAATGGGCTATAAATTGTTGTAATTAGTAGTTCGATAATTTTTACTTCCCACCTCTACTATGGTAGGGAAGTAATGGATTTAGTTCGAAAAAAATATTTCGAGATTTTAACAGATCGTCACGTTTTGAGACCCTAGCTATCGTTTAAGATCATTTTCTGACTGATGTCTGTATGTGTGTGTGTATGTGGTCAATTTTACGCCTTCGATATCGTAAAAACGGAACACCATACGGCCATGCCGATTGTTCTATTGTGTTTATCAGCCTTTAACTTAGATCTGATTAGATTTTGAGTCAAATCGGTTCAGTGGATCCTGAGATATTTAAAAAAACGTTCTCAATGTCACGTATTAACATAGGTAAAAAAAATATAAATGAATTCTAGATGTTATAATATGAAAAAAATGTAAATATTTTTTTTCTTATTCGAGAAAAAAAAATATTTTACTAAAAAAAGAAAATTGTACGTAAATCAAGGTAACCATGATTTTTGCTATATTAAGCTAGCCATCAGTAGATCACCAAACAAAAAAGAGGGCCATGCTTTTTTGCAAAGAATAAAAATTAAATTGTGTTTTAAAGAACACCAACAGCTAAGGTTATTTGGGCCTAGTCAAAGATTTAAAAAAAAAAGAGTGTTTATTTTTTGCAAATATTTACTAGGTGGGAAGTATAGGACTGGTCATCAGTCGAATTTTTAATGTAAAAAATATCACTGCTTGTTCTTGTGTTGTGATCATGTATTTCACTATTTAAAGTAGTCAAATTACTATGTCTGATATAAGTGAGTAGTTCGAGAATGTAGACACTGTAAAAAGTTAAAATTTTATGGTGTTTAACTAGTGAATAGAAAGGACCTCGATACACAAAAAATATCGTCTGAATCGGGAGAGTTCAGAATTATAATGATATAAACAATAATTTATAATTATTTATTTATAATGATGTAAACAATAATTTGCAATTACTTCTTTTATTTTAAAGATACTTTTCTAAATATTCTCACTCTGTCGATTTGCGACGCGGTCAGTCTAGTATATGAAGTAAGGTTGGTCAACTATCAGGTATGTCATACTATCAGTTTCACGGAGGAAAAAATGGGACGCGTTCGTCAGTTAGCTCCGGCACGCATGGCGCCCATTTGGGTGAGATAAAAGACGTAGATAAACAGACAGCTGGATAATATATCACACACTACTAAAACATAAAGTAGCGCACTACACGAATACATAACTTAATGTACACCCTGTGACCCTACCTACTACACGCAGATATATTATATGTTATATGATCGAAAAGATGTATTGAGAAAGTGCTCTTTTTTACAGTTCACTAAACACCCGGAAAGATGATATATTTTATCAAAATTTCTGTTCCTATTTATAATTTTTGGTACATTGTTTACTAGCAGAAACAAATTTTTTTTTCATGAAAAATTTGAATAAAAATATTTATATAGTATAGGTATAAAAGAGAATTGCATTTAAGCTAACGAGAAAATTGCAATATGGAAATTAATAAAACATCGCCACTGTCAGGAAACAAACCCGAAGCTTCCAGTAACTTGTAGCTAACTTAAACAAAGTTTGTACTGAATGCGAGAATATTTTATTAAGGTTAAAGTTGGGTCGAATAAATGCATATTATTTTTCACAACAACTCTATTGACAATTCGATTTGAGGTACTTGCAATTTGAGCGCGCAAAAAAGCCGCAAAAATATTAGATCTGTCAGATCCATGTGACATTTATGTGGGGTTATGTCTGTTATTCTGACGTTTTCGAGTTTTATATGCGAATTGAAGTTGGCGCGACTCAATCGCTCTGTTTCTCTCTCTTAACAACGTTAAAATACAGAGAAAATCGGCAACTGAAAATTTTCATCACTAGGATTAAAACTCAGGTTCAACCCGCTGAACAGGTACCGAAAATCGAATTTTCAATAGCGGCGTTGTGAAAATATTTTTCACATAGACTAACACTTTTTCACAAATAATCACATTTTTCGAAAATCAGTTCAAATTTTTTTGATTTATCGCCCAATTAAAAATAATAAAATAAATCTATTTTTTGATTTTTTCAAGAAGCAGAAGCGATTGACGAAATAAAATTTTTGATAATTTCATAAAACAAAGTTTTTCTCATAATATGGTGCACACTTTCTGGTTCTCCCTGTACCTATATCAACATTTTCAAAAATGCTGCCAAGCTATTCAGAATGATGTGCAACATCGAGATTTTATGGTCCGACCCCTAGGTCTCGCCATTCGACCGACGCCAATGTAATAAGCAAAATACACTAATTATACAGTACCCGATCTTCCACCAGCTATACCCGCTCCACCACCATATGCAATACATTAATGGTTGATGTAAATAACGTAAAAAATTGAAACCACTTTCAGTTTAGAATCAAATAATTTATTCTTTTAATGATAATGTAGTTTTAAATTAAAGTCAGAATAAAACACCTATCATGTAATAATAATTTATAGCTGAATCCAACGAGCGCAATATGCAAATTCATGAGATGTTGGGCTTATAGAACTAATAGCCTAATATGGATGTTTGTTAATAATATTTTTAAAATTAGTACATTTTTTATGTCAATATGGTTTGAAAATTGTATATTCATATTTATAACGGCTCGTTACATGCTATAAAGGAAACGCAATTTTTTAAATACCTTATCAAAGTAATTATAATTAAACAAAAATCAGCAAAAAACTTACGTATTTTATTTAATATTGATATTTTGTTTAATAATTTGTTTCATAAAATTTTGAAGAGTTCTTCTATAGAGAGTTAACTTCTTGATGACAATATTATGATCACTCGTAATTTTAAAATTATCTAGTCGCGAAATAGTCGTTTTAGAAACTATGTTTTATGCTGAAAGCTTATTTAATCATAACATAACAAGATCACACATGTTCCATTAAGGTAATTTGTTAGAGTTGAAAACATGTGCATCGAGGAGTTGAACAGTTGATGAAAATGGAACTACGCCAAGCGATGAACTATCCAATAAAAACTATAAGCGCCTTTTCACAATGAGGTCACTATGTACCTATATGTTTATACTTTATCAAAGAAGCTTAGATAAAGATTATATTTTAATGAGCAGTCGATTTAAGTACGAAATTCAAATTACACGCAGATTAATCAATACTGTTGAGACTTGATGTGCTAGAAAAAATACGCCTTTAATAGTGATCGATCGGTAAGAGCTTTTCTGTGTGAAAGGAACAATTAAGTACTCGATTTTTTTTTGTATTAAGAATCAATTGAAATTGAATAAACTGAAAATAAACACACTGCCTTCATATATACGGTTTGTTTAAATATTGACTTTTAATCTTAAATAGTCTTTGTGTCCCGTCAGGGATAAAAGCGTTAACTGTTATATAATACATATTTTACATGGGGCTTTCTAAGGCAATTTTTCACATTATTGAACTTCTTATAGTTCAAAGCGTTTAAAGCGTTAAATATTTTACACAAACCGTGTACCTATGTTAACGAAAACCAAGTCATATAATTTGCGTATAATAGATACCTATACTGTAAATGTCAAATCATAACATTAATGCTGAGTTGCAGAAAGCATTAGTCAAAAAATTTGATTTGACAATGATTGTGATCATATATTTACAGTTTTTATACAATATGCCGTTGTGAAACTCCCTCTCATGTAGTCCAATAGATTGTACTCACACAAAAACAAATGAATTATCTATAGTGAAAAAATTCGCTTTTTAAGCTAAATTTTGATCAAAATGCGTAGAAAAATGTTGTTTCGAAGTGGGAATTGTACAAAAAACTATAATAAATACATGTATACATAGTTTAAAAAAATATTGTTTCAATCGATCAATTATTTTTCGAGCAGGATCGATTTAAAATTCTCCAATGCTTTTCTTATTATAAAAATATATGTGGACACAAACCAAGATATGTCAATTTTAAAATTCGACTGATTAATCAAGTGATACCGTTAATGCAAATGTTAAAATGGTTAAACATAATAAACTGTTTATTTTATTTATGTGACACCGTTAATGCAAACTATTTCCAAGTGATTTTAAGCCCGACTTCGCTTCGCTACGGGTGACCGCTATAAATCATAAATTCATGGTACCCGGGTGAAGTCGGACGAGTACCGCTATTTTATAATAGAAACGTAACACTTTTTAAATATATATACAGCATTAGAAATGAACATGTATGTAAATATAATAAATATAATAAAGTGGCGCTAAAAAAACATATTACCAAAAACCAATAGCTGACGTAGCAGTTAAAACAAAATCTTGGCAAGGATTACGTTTTTCCCGCAGATAAAAAAACTCCATTATTTACTCAGCGTCAGTTAGCTAACACATTATTCACGGCCAGAATTTGTTGGCAAATTGTAGATGCGTTAATGAATATTTATTGCCTTGTTTTGCCAACGCCGAAACACATATGTGCTTACACCTAAGAGAAAAATTGAGAAAGTCTAAATCATATATCTTTCCAGATTTGGAAATGTTGGAAGTATCGAACTATACAGTATGCAGGGTAGTGAGAACTATTTCAAAAGACGTTGATAAAAAAACAAATTAAGTTAAAATTTAGGAGAGTGCATGTACTCAAAAATTCTAGTAATGGTCGAGTAATAAAGACACTCAATCGTCGAGTTGAGTAGTCCAGAAGTAAACAAAGAAACAATGTTTCCGCAGTAAACTTAAAGGGTGAGTCAAAATGAATTAGCTGTTTGGAGTCGAGTCTAGTACAGCGAGAAAATTTTAGATTCTGAAAAAGATTCAAGCGCAACTTGCTTGGTTAACATAATAATTAGTACTTAACGGATTTTGCTTTTAGAATTGTGTTCAATATAAATACTTATTCGACTTTTCTTCTTCAGTCAATCTGTAGCTTGAAAATCGACTAGTTAATAAATACTTGACTCGATTCGAAAATGAAAATGCACCATTCGGACATATATACGTATTTTATTTATTAATTATTGTAGATTATAGACGCGTCGACATCTCAGGTCATTAGCGTCTTTCAACTACACTAAATAACAACTATCTTAAAACTAAATAATATCACAAAACATCCATGAGCGCAGGTGGGATTCGAACCCACGGCGGTCCAGTCGAGAGGTTGCGGCACTAAGCACGCTAACCACTAGGCTATACTGCCCACCATATATATGTATGTACCTATATATTTTTATATTATAGAAGTAGATGTTTGCTATTATTGCAATGCATTTCACTTTTTTTTTAATCTGTGATTGTTTGGACGAAAATATTTTTTTGCCATACCCACTACAAAATAGCTACTTTCGATTTATGTACAGCGGCCTTTAATGAATCATTTAACAGGCAAGTGTGCGGAACGTGTTTTACTTACTGCACTAGAGCGGTAAGTAAACGGTTGCCATTGCAACTTCTGTTTATTCGCTCTATACGCCTGCGTGCGCCTGCCATTACTTACTCACGATCTTCATGGCACACTGTAGAAGGAAAGATGGATACGCAAATGAATTGTCAACATTTTTTTGAAAATGAGGTGAAAAGTAGGTATTTCGTAGTGGGTATGGCAAAAAATACTATATATACCTCGTACGTAATGGTATTACGACTCGTATGACTGTAAAAACTCGCTATCTCTCGTTTTTACATACTGGAGCTTTTAGGTTTAAATTTTTGTCCAAGTAGATAGGTATACTTGCGTGATATACCGGGTGCTGATTTGCTTTGCGGGTAATTTTACATGTGAAATCATGTTTATGAATTTTCCTGCTTCCCTATATATTTTGGTGAAAAAAAAAACAAATACAAAATTTGTTCATAATTAAAAACTCTACCCGACACGTATGTTTGCAAATTACCAATATGCAGCTTTTAATTACAAAATAATTATTAAAGAACTGTGATTAAGTTTAAATTAAAAATATTTTATCCGAATAGACATGACTTCAACAAATTCAAATTGTTTTCACTGTGTTTTTGACGTTTCAATTTATGATTGTGGTTAGTAAATTATGGCTATTCGGATACATATTTTTAATTTAAACTTAATCACAGTTCCTTAATAATTATTTTGTAATTAAAAACTGCATATTGGTATAATTTGCAAACATACGTGTCAGGTAGAGTTTTTAATTATGAACAAATTTCGTATTTGTTTTTTTTTCACCAAAATATATAAGGAAGCAGGATAATTCATAAACATGATTTACATGTAAAATCTCTATTACCCGCAAAGCAAATCAGCACCCGGTATAATATGATGACGGGCGAGTAATTTTCTAATACAAATAGCACCGACTTTATCAACTGGGATGTTTGTACATCGCAAATACCTACGTTTCTTTCTACAGATTTTGATCTTCTGCAGTGTATGTACTACGGTCCTGTGAGACTGTCATAATAAATATTAAGAAAGTAGGTCATGATTCACAGTTTCTTTACTAAAGAAAGATGCAAGTTTTCTTATTTGAGTATTCATCAATGAATGAAGCTGGTAAATAAGATATTCAGGCTATTTCTATATAAAATTTACGTCATATTTTTCTTTCTTTACAACCTTCTGTTATATCAGTTTTACATCATCTATGTACCTTTAAAGTCTTTAATATCGCTATTTTAAAAACCGTTTTAATATTTAAAAGTTCTTTTTTTTTCAAAAAAGAATGAATTACATAAAAATACAAAAAGTAATATCCAAAAGTTACCATACATTTAGTGCATAATATAAAATTTAAATAAAAAATCGTTAATTGAATTGCAAAAAAAGCCTTTCTATCAATAATAATAATATAATAAAAGTTTTATTTCGAAATAAATTTACAGTTATGTATATGTATATAAAATCTGTTGCAACGTTCCATGTTTTGCCAGCTGCTTATAAAAGAAAATTAAATAACAAAAAAAAGTTTAATTCTAAACCTTCTTGAGATTTTGGGAAAAAGTTAAAAAAAACCAAACAAATGAACAAAAAAAAACACGTAGTGATTTCACACCTATCAATATAAATACAGATATAACTTAACAATTTCCAAAATTATTATCATTTTAATTTCAAAATTAATAATAACTTATCTGGTGTCACTGTAATTATTATTATTGTAATTATTGGAATATTGAAAATGATGTAGGTACCACCTACCTGTTTCATTAAATTAATTTCTTATAAGACTACTTTTACAACTATAGGAATTTTACGATTTTATGAAAAAGTAAAAAAATTTGTTTATCCTTTTTCATATTCTTTAAGTTCACTATTATTAACTCGACAACTTTTGAATGGGTAAATAGATTTTGTTAGTTGTTTTTTTTCTATATTTTGTTTTTAGTTAAAATTTTGTTGTTTGGACACAGGACATTTACAAACCGTATATTTTTGACATTTTTACATCTGAACTCAAACGACACTGTCAACTTTATTTGTAATTAAATTCAAACCTTACACTATTCATAATGTTCTTCAATCTTTTCTCAACATTTTCTTTTTGTTTCACTATTTTTTTCCTTCTATAAACCATAATGTCGTTTATAGAAGGAAAAAAATAGTGAAACAATAAATAATGGCGTCATTTGAAATTAATATAAGGGAAGCGCTATGAGGCCGCGGCAAATTCTTTAAGCAATTAGGTATATCGAGATTTTAGACGAGTCGACACAGTGACATAGCTTTTAAGCGAAGTTAAGGTAGACGTCTGCCGCGGCCCGTCAGAAGACTAGATATAAATGACAACATACAGGATGTTACTTAAGTATGTGGCTCAACTTCAAGGGGTGATTCTTTGAGGGATTCTAAGACGAAAAGTTTATATAAACATAGGTCTCTTGTTTGATTTTTTTTAATTTCCGGCGTTATAGGGATAACGCCACTGGCAAAAGGAGACAAACAATTTTTAGCTTAAAACATTGATTTGTATTACATTAAAAACTGTCACCAAGTTTCAACGTCATATTAGTTTGCGTCTTCTTGTTATTTAGGATTTTTTTTAATATGTATTTTTTTAAAAAAAGTTGAACACCTGTATCTTGAAAGCGAGGCATTACCGGACCTATGTTTATATAAACTTTTCGTCTTAGAATCAGTGCCGGACTTAAAGACCCAGGGCACCTAGACACTTGGCATTTGCCCCCCCCCCCCCATCTCGAAGCCATTTTGGAAATTTAGCGAATTAAATGCACTAGTACAGAATATATAATTTTTAATTGACTTTAATTAATCAAATCAAAATACAGATCTGTAAGGTAGTTTACGGTATTATTATAATTAACCAAGAAATTATTAGTCCCATCCGTAAATAATATTTTCGATAAAGCTTTTTGATAAGTCAATCCAAGCTTTTGAACTTATATGAAGGTTCCGCCACTGGAGACCCTAGGCTGGCTGGGCTCCTAGGCCGAGGCCTTGTGGGCCTAGGCGGAATTCCGGCACTGCTTAGAATCACTCAAAGAATCACCCCTTGAAGTATGGTCACGTACTTAAATAACAAATTGAAAATTGTGTTTTAAAGACCACCAACAGCTAAGGTTATTTGGGCCTAGCACCAATTCATATTTTCAATTGATTATTTTCTTTTTTAATAATAAATTGAAAATCCAATTGACACTTTTACCAGCTCTTGGGCTAGAATCCGGGAACTGGGGACTTGTAATAGAGGAACCATAGCAACGCACTTAAATAACACCCTGCATAGTAAATAGGTATGGATAGCTTAAGAGCTGCTCTTACAGAAGAATGGGGTAATATATCCTTCAAAATACCATAGAAAATGTGATTGGAAGCATGTCACGCCGTATATATATTATATGCTACCGTTAGATCAAGGGAAGCGTGCGAGTTATTAATCAGTTTCTTATTTCTTTGTTATTAAGTAAAAACTGTTTTCCTTTATGCAATTGTTGTTCTTCTTTAAATTAACTGGAAATTAAATGCTACCATTATATTGGCTTTTTTATGGTCTCTGTTATTAATTTCAAATTGCATAATATAGTATACAGGGTCTTCAAAGTTAAGTCGGCACTATTGCTAACTTCGTTATTTTTGGATCTACAAAATCGGTTAAATTAGCAAACTAGAAGTATTTTTTCCGCTGAATAAAACGATGAAAACAGAAAAACAATTGAACATCGCGTTTTCGAGTTATGTCAAAAATTTCTATTTTTTTAATGAGACACCCGGTATACAATATTCACAATCGATAGACAGTTGAATTCTGAAGAAAAAGTGTCCCATAGTCTTCTATCCTTATGTCAAAAATGACTAAGTTAATAATGATTTTTCAAATTCAAATTAAAGGTAGCTGTGTTAGTGGCAGCTTTGGCTCACCATAAAATAGAAAGTGACAGGAATATCCATGAGGTGAAAAATATCGTTTATTTCAAATTATTCTAACCTTTAATTTGAATTTGAAAAATCATTTTTGACATAAGAATAGAAGACTATGGGACACTTTTTGTTCAGAATTCAACTGTCTATCGATTGTGAATATTGTATACCGGGTGTCTCATTAAAAAAAATAGAAATTTTTGACATAACTCGAAAACGCGATGTTCAATTGTTTTTCTGTTTTCATCGTTTTATTCACCGGAAAAAATACTTCTAGTTTGCTAATTTAACCGATTTTGTAGATCCAAAAATAACGAAGTTAGCAATAGTGCCGACTTAACTTTGAAGACCCTGTATACATATATCTAGTAGGTACTATTTCATGTCAACGCTCGTATCTCCATTGAAAGTAGGGGTATAATTAAAATCATAACTCTCCTCTTTTTGTAGTCGAGAAAAAAATAATATGTTGAGAAAAAATGATTTATTGATTACAAGTCTTCAGTAATTCCCAGGTTCTAATCGAAGAACTGGTAAAAATATCAATGAGATTTTCAAATTATTAAAAAAAAAAATTACAAATTGAAGATTTGATACTAAGCCCGGATAACCCTATCAGTTGGTGGCCTAAAAAAAATTATGTACGCTGTTGTAAGAGTAAGAAATCAATTTAGTTAGAAATACACTTGAGGGTAGTGTGAATTTTAATATAAAAACAATCATTAAAATCGGATCACCCGTTTAAAAGTTACTGAACGTCAGACTTAGAATTAAATCATGGGGCGTCATTTTATATTTGTTTTCACTGGAAGCGGACATTGTTTATTATTAGTCGACATTTTCAAATAAGAATAATTAGTTTCATTATCAGAACAATATTATAAAAAACTCGGGTCGCAGTGCCAAACCCTGCCGACAATATAGTGTATTTGCTAATACAGGCATTGTGGCATTATTATGTAAACTTAAGTTTGTTTTTTGACAAAATAAAAAATTTAACCCCTTAATACATCCCTTAAAATAATTAAATTTTTCTAAATTTCAATATTAGACATGGATTTTATCAGTACACCCAATTAAATACACCCTTCCATAACTAAATCCGTATCAACAAACTAGTGTTTTCATAAAATTTGAAAGTCCGGTCCTGTCGGGCCGATTTTATTAAAATTTTAGCAGCACATTTTAATCTTTACTAAAGAGTTAAATTTCAATTTTGAAACGATTCTGACAAATTTTTCGGTATTTTTGGGCCCAAAAACTTTTTGGAACCCCTAAATACAACCCTGAAAATGGTCCGATCGGGCCCATTTTAAATAGGCTTCTTGCGGTGATGGGTTCCAATATGTGTACCAAATTTCGTTTCAATCGATTAAGTCTGTCGAGAGTTATCGTGTACACACATATATATATATATATAAATATATATATATATATATAAATATATAAATATATATATAAATATATAAATATATATATAAATATATACATATATATATATAAACATTTTTAAAAATGGTGCCAAAGTGTTCAGGAGGCTATGAAACGTCGAGAAATTTTGGTCCGACCCCTAGGTCCCGCCATCCGACCGACGCCAATAGTGTATGTGCCATATTATGGCAAATACACTAAAAACGGAATGTACATTTAGAACGTATTTGACAAATAGTAATTAAAAGTGTAAAAAATCATGGCAAAATGAAATTGCATTTTTAATAATTTGCACTTTTTAACGTTACATTTGCATTTACAAAAAAAGGTTTTTTCTAACAGGAGTGCACTAATTTGCAATGAAATGCAATTAAGGACATAGTACAAATAACAGTTTTTAATTACATTTCATGCGACTCTCTGATATTACATGATGTAGTAGGTAGTACTTGTAATATGCATATTGCATAACTCTCGAAGGTAATGTTTGAACTTTATATAAAGTAGATACAAAAGTGGAACAAAGCCAGTTGCGAGCAATTTTCCAGAAAATGATACACTCAAAAAAACAATGTCATAAAACGTTTTTGCTTCTTCCTTTGAAAAAGCTGTGCATTTATTAATGCAAGCTACATATTTTATTATAGCGTACGTCCAACAAATTCTGTTATTAAACACTACTTCCGGCTACCTACAGTAATTGGAAAAATAAAGAAATTTCTAATAATATCGACTTGGTAATATTCTCTATTTAATATCTGGATGACCGAGCTTTGCTCGGATGAGTTAAACAAAAATAGTACTTAAAGTTCCCATTTCATGAAAATCGTTAGTCGTTTTTAAGAAAAAAAAATTACATACCTATAAGTAGATAATATTATTATACGTCAGTATACGTCATACTACATAACGTATGTACCTACATATTTTCAAATAATTATTGATTATTTTAATAAGTTAAAGATTGACTGTCAGAGTAATTTGACATAAATAATGAAAATAGTTTGTTTTTTCCAAAGCCTACTCACCATACGACACTGTTTTATAACGTTAAAAAAACTATTTTTTAAAATGATAAAATCGATAAGAAAACGAATTTTTACAGGGATGAGACCTAGCTAGATCGATTTTTTGCCCCCCCGAAACCCCTTTTCGGTAAATTTGATCAAAATCGTTAGAGCCGTTTTCGAGAAAATATTTATATAGGTACATATATACAAGATTTGCTCGTTTAATAATATAGGGATTTATTGTAAATTATAGACGGGTCGACAACTTAGGTCATTAGCGTCTTGATTACATTAAACAACAACTCACTTAAAACTAAATTACATTCGAACCCACGACAGTCTGATTCAGAGGCCGCGACGCTAACCACTGGACCACACTCTTCTCGATAATATTCTCTATACTACCTACCTACTATTATTTACGAGTATTCCAGATATATCAGTTCTTAATATTACATACAACAATAATAAGAAACCTTGATTTTGAACAGTACAGAGTAGATTTCTCAAACGTACAGTAGGGCGATTCTGATATTTTTTTATCCCAGTAAACTTCTCATATTATATTTTTTCAAGGATCGTTATATTATTATGCGTCGTCAAAGCATTTTGATGACAAGCCGTGAGGTGGGTCGTTTGTTAGGACTAAAGTGCGACCCTTGAGGTCCACACGACGAACTTCCCAGTTTGATAAATATTTAATAATAATAATTAAATTAGATATTACACAGAAAAGTAATCATTTTAATCATTAAAACATAATTATTATTTATTTTTAACAATAATTAAAAAAAAAAAAAACGGCTGAACCGATTTTTATAAAATTTATGTCGGATCAAAATGACGTTAACACGCCTCGATTGACACCCTTACGAAGTCAATATAATTATTATTCGCGAGATATTGTGTAAAATCTACTTTTTTGGAGGTTATTTGGTTAAGAAAAAAGAACGGCTGAACCGATTTTGAAAAAATTTCTTTCAGATCATATTTACGTTAATACGCGTCGATTGGCACCCTAACGTAGTCGATATCATTTTTCATTCTCGAGATTTCGTCTTAGAAAGAAATGGACACATACATACGTACGTACACACACACACACACACACACACACACACACACACACACACACATACACATTCACACACACAGACATCTTTCTAAAAGTAGTGTAAAAATAGTGTAGTGACCGAGTAGTGACCTTGAAACATAAAAATTTTTTTTCCTTTTTGATTTCGATTTTCGGACCCATTACAATAACTTCCAATGGGAAGTTAAAAACATTTTAAGTGTAAAAATTTGGTCTTAAAAGACTCTAAATCTTGAAAAGTAAAAACATAAGTCGACTTGTGAATTTTGTTCACAATTAGTACATTTCTATATCTAAATTACAAGCAGTCTTTTTTCATTTCGGAAAAAGAGTTTTATGTACAAAACTTTTACCTTTATTCATGACACAAAGTATCACAGTACCAGCTTTCAAAAAGTGAATACGCACGAGTTAAAACTGAATGACATTCATTAGTATTAATTTTATTCAGCATAAAATCAATAAAGTGAAGTGTACGTTTACGCCAGCTTTTACATAATATATATATTACGGGGATTCATATAGCAGTGATCCAATGCTAATCTAATTAAAGGTTGATTCGCATTATTCGTGACGTCAACTGTAACATACCGGTAACGCCAAGTAAAATATTCTATAATGTAATTTAAATGACTGTGTCCATTTTAACAAGCAACATCAACGACCCACGTCAGCGTCATGAATAATCAGATGTTCTTAAAAAGAATGTTGTGACGTAACGGCGCCATAGATATCAAAAAATAATATCGAAATATGCTTTTTAAAAGTAGATATTGGTTGAAGATGATATCTTCAGTGGCTGAATGATCCAAAAGAAACGCAATTACTGTTATAAAATTTGTATTTATTGCTGATATTTCCTGAATTTTATTCACATCTTCAGAGCGCAAATGCCGCTGATAGATACAGTAATTTCCTTTGAATCCTTCAGTTACTGAAGGTATTGTCTTCAACAAATATCTTAAAAAATAATAACATTAAGTATCAGTGAATGGAATAGGTTTACGACGAAAAATAAAACGCCCTGCTATTTATAATATTATGTTATTATAATATGTATGTTATGTATTAGTCTAATCCTAAGAATGAAACACAATTATATTTTTTTTCTCTAATAAAATTAAAAAAAAAATTCCGAAAAGGAATAACCTCGCCTTCTTGGAAATAACCTATACAAAACAATATAACTTCTTTGAAATTCGACAATTCCATTTCAAATAATAGCCAACTGCTGCTTTTTCTCAGAGCCTTCTTAAATTTATGTGTGTTTATCTACATGCATCTTTGTGACTGATGTAAGAGAGCGAAGCAATGGGCACGCCGGATATACAAAGACAATGTGTACACAGGTTTAGCTTTAGATACAGCCATCAAAGGGTCGTGTGTCGTGTTTACTGTGAAGAAGAGTTGGTAGGTGAACGGGACGAACGCGGAAGGAAGATGAGGACAGTATAGGCGGGGGATAAAATATATACAGCACCGGCAGCAATAGCAGTGTGATTGCCGCCCCCGGGAGATCCTTTGTGTGCACAATGCCGCCGCCCGTAGTCGCCGTACCACCCACGACAACGACTCATAAGTCTCATCAGGGATGATGAAACTAGGCGACTTTGACAACTCGTCGTGTTGTTCGTAATGACAAGGGTTTTAGTCAAACAATTATTGCCTGAATAACAAATTCAATGACCGCTCATTTGAGTAATAATTGTTGTGCCAGGCTTCGTGCGGATGGGGTTTAGAATGCCAGCGTTTCCCTCATTCTAAATAGTGATAGTAACTTGAAAAATCCATCCTCGCATCGTTCCTCTTATGACGCAGGCGCCCACCAAGTACGTATTTTTGAAAAATTAACCCCTAAGAACATAAACATGAGTGTTCTTTGTTATAATCGAAGAGATACGTGTTCGATGAATTTAATATTTTCGCGTCCAAAGAGATGAAAACTTTCTTTTAAAAATAAAGCAATACATGTCGCGGTTTTCGGAAAAAATGAGCAGCGAGGGGTGAGTTGTTCGAGATAATATCACTATTTAGAAGAAGCTAAGCGCTGTCACTCTAAACTTCACTCGGGATAAAGTCGGGTATAAATATAAAAACTCGGGTCGCAGTTCCAAACCCTGCCGACAATATAGTGTATTTGCTAATACAGGCCTTGTGGCTTTAATACGTGAACTTAAGTTTGTTTTTGGACAAAATAAAAAATTTAACCCCTTAATACATCCCTTAAAATAATATTTTTTTCTTAATTTCAATATTATTATCAATGCAACCTCTGTACCACATTAAATACACTCTTCCATAAGTAAATCCGTATCAACAAACCAGTGTTTTCATAAAATTTGAAAGTCCGGTCCTGTCGGGCCGATTTTATTAAAATTTTAGCAGCACGTTTTAATCTTTACTAAAGAGTTAAATTTCAATTTTGAAACGATTCTGACAAATTTTTCGGTATTTTTGGGCCCAAAAACTTTTTGAAACCCCTAAATACAACCCTGAAAATGGTCCGATCGGGCCCATTTTAAATAGGCTTCTTGCGGTGATGGGTTCCAATGTGTGTACCAAATTTCGTTTCAATCGATTAAGTCTGTCGAGAGTTATCGTGTACACACATATATATATAAATATATATATATATACATATATAAACATTTTCAAAAATGGTGCCAAATTGTTCAGGAGGCTATGAAACGTCGAGAAATTTTGGTCCGACCCCTAGGTCCCGCCATCCGACCGACGCCAATAGTGTATGTGCCATATTATGGCAAATACACTAAAAAGTAGATTGTTTTATATTACGTTAATGTTCAAAAATGGATATCGATTTAGTTCTACTATTGGCACGATCAGGTTTCCTTAGGGAAGTTACACAAGGTCATAACTTATTTAAACTTGCCTTATTTTTTAAATTAATTATACACAAAATTAAAGAAGCATTCTATCATCGACAGTAATTTATTGTTACACTGCAATGAGGTGCTGAAAATTACTCAGGCAAAAATTTTCTGTAACAATTAAAAATCTCTCTTTAAAGTCGTTGCTAATTGTTAAATCAGCGCTTCTATAGCCGTTGCCTTCCTACGTCTTACTCTTTTCAACCGTTACTCCTGCACAAGCACGCCATGCCACATTGCAACTGCAATAAATTAGATTTCACAATATATTTGAGTTGGACTAAGAAGAAATAAAGAGAAAGGGCTTCCTCTAAGTCAGTGTTTTCTTCCTCAACAACCCTGTAAGCGCTGACAACTAAAAATGCAGTTTGAGGTCAGTGACGGATTTAGGCCTAGGCCCGCGAGGCCCGGGCTTACAGTGGCAACATTTGAGGGGCGGCAAAATTAAGCACGCACCTGAACCTAAACATTTTTATTAATGACAAACTTACTTCAATTATAATAAAAAATAAAAATATATTATTCGTTGACGGAAAACTTAAATCAATTTTGACTTTCCAGCGCCCGGGAAAAATGTTAAGGTTCAGGCACCTTCTTAATAATATATACACTTTGACGTTACAAGAAAGGCGGCATATCAATACGGGCCTAGGGTGCCATCACGATCAAATCCGCCACTGTTTGAGGTAAAACTAAAACTTGAATTTTCTCTTATAATTCTCATTTTTAATTCATTTAGGCATTACATAAAACCTACAGTTAGTTAAGAAAATACGTTTTTTAAAGCGGAAAATTAAAAACATGTGACATACATGTGACTTCGTAAGCACTACAGTATGGATATGGGTTATGGTGGGTGGTACTACATTATTCTGTTGCGTATACATATTTGAATGAATATTTTCATACTTACAATAATTATTTTTTGCAATAGTTTCATCGACATATTTTTGTGAAACTCACCTGAAACAAAAAAAAAAAACAAAATTTAGGAAAAAGCAATTAAACTTAGATGTTATATAATTTATGAAAATTTATAATTTCGCAGATAAAAGAAAGTAAAATTTGATGTGAATTTATGTGCGCCGGTAGCGAAGACACGTGTTTTTTTATTGGTTTGGCTGTCTTAACGCGATAAAGTCGGAATTTATTCAATTGATTGTTATGCGGTTTTCACGAATACCAAAAAAAATAAATATGTGAGAAGGTTTTAGGCTAGGTATATTTTCTTATGCTAGATCATATCAGGGGGCTGTCATTCTCGGGAAACGTCGGGAAAATACGCCTAGTATATAATTACATATCTTATAGTACTGGAGCAAGGACAAGGTTTAGATTTCGAATCTCGACAGAGACTTGTAATTTTTTTCCTTTGAAATACAGGGTGTTATAAAAAAGTGTTCGGAAATTTTAAGGGCGTATAGTATAGACCAAAATAAGTGAAACAAGCCGTGAGGTGGGTCGTTTATTAGGACTAAAGTGCGACCCTTGAGGTCCACACGACGAACTTCCCAGTTTGATAAATATTTAATAATAATAATTAAATTAGATATTACACAGAAAAGTAATCATTTTAATCATCAAAACATCAATAATTAAAAAAAAAAAAAAAAAAAAACGGCTGAACCGATTTTTATAAAATTTATGTCGAATCAAAATGACGTTAACACGCCTCGATTGACACCCTTACGAAGTCGATATAATTTTTTATTCGCGAGATATTGTGTAAAATCTACTTTTTTGGAGGTTATTTGGTTAAGAAAAAAGAACGGCTGAACCGATTTTAAAAAAATTCCTTTCAGATCATATATACGTTAATACGCGTCGATTGGCACCCCAACGTAGTCGATATCATTTTTCGTTCTCGAGATTTCGTCTTAGAAAGAAATTGACACATACATACGTACGTACGTACGTACGTACGTACATACGTACACACACACACACACACACACACAGACATCTTTCTAAAAGTAGTGTAAAAATAGTGTAGTGACCTTGAAACATAAAAATTTTTTTTCCTTTTTAATTTCGATTTTCGGACCCATTACAATAACTTCCAATGGGAAGTTAAAAAATCTAATAAACATGGGTTCGCAAACTAACCGTTTCAAAGTATGAGCTTTTATAAAAAACAAGTTACTATACATGCAATCAAGTTTGATGGTTAGGGAGCACTTAAATCAAAAGTACAATAGAAGATGGATAGGACGAGGAGGCACAGTGGCATGACCTCCCAGGTCTCCTGACTTAACGCCCTTGGACTTCTTTGCTTGGGGATATTGAAAGAGTTTAGTTTTTATTCTACTCCAGTTAATAATGTAGCGCACTTACAAGAGCGAATAGAACATACCTGTGAGATAATTCGAGTAAAAACGGGAATTTTTGAAAAGGTGCGAAACTCGTTTACAAGAAGATGTGAATCATGTGTTGAGATGGAAGGGGGGCATGTAGAACACCTATTGCAAAATGGCTTTAATAAAATGCGTAAATTTGATACCACACACTGTTTTCTTATTTTTTTAGATAGTACATTTCTGAAAATAGCTTATAATATCTTTGAAACGGTTAGTTTGCGAACCCATGTTTATTAGGCTTTTTTCACTTATTTTGGTCTATACTATACGCCCTTAAAAATTCCGAACACCCTGTATAAGGTTAACGAGTTTAAAAATATTACGACTAACGTCAATGTCACGTTAGTCTTTTAGAAGAAATTTTAGAAGAAAGAAATTTTGATCATAAATGGGTGAAAAAACAGTAGATTTACTAAAATTTTTCTCAACACTGAAATAAAATACGAATAGGTAGGTAGACTTTAACTAGTAACTGGATAAGTAGGGTTTTGAATAGAGATAATTACTTTATTTAATTAGCGCGTTAATTGATTCACAGTTGGCGACGGTTTAATCAGCCCTTGTACATTAGTTTTCACACAGACACTCTCTCTCCATCTCTCTCTTCTTTACACTATAAAAAAGTGAGGTTATACATACACAGAACATTATAAAACATCGTTTAAATCATTCAAATAAAGAAAAATACCTAATCGTTAATAAACTAGGGGTTTTGCCATTTAAACCGGTTCATGTTTCTTATTTAAATATTTTTTTACCACCAACTTCCAGGGTTACCTGGACCCCCCTAGTACAAATTTTCATTTTCAATTTGTTATTATTCTTAATAATAAATTAAAAACCCAGCTGATCAAAGATTTTATCAATTGATTCTTTTACCATTTCTCAGATTTAGAACCTGAGAATTAAACGTTTGTAATAGATGAGTCATAAAAACGCCATGTAAACAACCGAATCATCTCGAGAGTCGAGCTCGATTAAAAAGATCAAGGAAAGTTTTTACTTGGCATGGCTGACATACTAATTAATATTCTGACCTTGATGCGTTGCCACTCGTGCTGCCATAATGAAAGTCTCAAGGTCGAAATCTCAGAATATTAATTAGTACGTCAAACTTAAGAACTAAGTATAAGCTTTCCTTGACTTTTTGCAAGATAAAACCTACCTAATGCCTAGAGCCTTACATGATTTTGCTTGTATCAATTATTTCAAATAAGAGAAATAGGCTCATTAATTGTATAGCGTGAGGTAAAATTAAAAATCGAATAAAAATAGAATTTTCGATGTTATAAAAGTTAGTGGTACCTATTAAAAAGTAAATATTATTATTTTTAACTTCCCGCTAAGAAAATTGCAAATTTTCAAAAATAGGGAAGCTATTGATTTCTCCCCGATTTTTGAAAATCGAGTTTTCATCAGATCTCGACGTTTTGTGATCCTAGGAAGCTATTCTGACTATTTCTCAGAAAACTGCGTCAAATGCCGCTAAGCGGATCAAAATCGGTTAATCCGTTCGAGAGATATCGTAGTCAACAGATTTCGAAAAAAGTGTTTTTTCAAAATAACGTCGAGATTTCTCAACCAATCGATTTTGTACCTCTTACAATATTTTTAGAGCTTAAAAAACTTCGTCGAATGCCGTTTTAAAGATCAAAATCGAACAACGCGTTCAAAAGTTATAGCTTTTCAAAAATTAAAATAGTGTGGTCATCAGCAAATTACTTTTGGGTATATTATCAAGTGCTTAGAACTCAAAGCGCTTGAAAATGGTGGGAAGTTCCAGGGATGGCCTGCAGGGTCAACCGATTTACAGATTTTTTTATTACCATACGAAAGTGTTTTAATTTCCCGATAGGAAATTCTATTGTGTTTTACATGTGTGATCGATTCAGTATATTAATATGTACCTTCTAGTGCGTATTTATATTTCGGCAGTGATTCTATCAAACACCCGGTATAATATGCATTATGCAGGGCAACCTTCGTATGACGTAACAGTAAGATGTACATAAGCGTGAGATCGTTTAAGATTTATACAGACAGTGAAAAGAATACATGATGACGATGATGACAGGCCGTAAGCGGTACCAAGGTGACGGATGGTTACGGAAACTGTTGATCAACACAACATGCCTGCCAGTGCTCTGACCATTGACTTACACTACTGGACGTGCCCTAGAGTGTAGCGTTGTAGTTACTTCCGGATTCACATAAGATTCACACCCCCCACACTGTGGCTATGAGTTTCTAAGATGCTTATCTTAGAAACCACTCGACCGATTTTGATGATTTGCTGTTATAATTGTGAAGATTATATGGTATCTACCATAGATAAGAGTAGATACTAGATAGTATCTACCAAACATGTTTCTAGGTCAAATAGTTTTCAAATATAAAGCCCCCAATTGAACTGAAAAAATAAATAAAAATTGTTTTGATCTTGAACTTCCATGAAATTCCATGCTAATTCTTAATTTATTTAATCTCAATCGTTTTACGTAAAATGGCGTCTCAAATAAGTTCTCAATTTACGATGTGATCATGCTGCGAAATAGGTGACAGTGAGGCAACGTAAGTTGGTTGGAAATGAAGGTTAAGCAATACAGATCGCGTGGCCAGAGTGTTCAACGGATGACGCATGAATTATTCAAAACCGTAAACTATTCACACATCCGTGTACGGTCTAGAGAAAAATATCTGAAGCTGATGAAATATGCCGACTGACTGTTAGGCTGAAGTTATACCCGAGGGAGGGACCCAAACATTCTGAAGTAAAAGCCAAACGGGACTAAGCGGAAGGAAGACAGCATAACTTAACAGTAACTTAAAATTCATTTTGGAAGTTTGAAACTCTCCGACCCCGTCCTTGAATTAAATTTAACCTCAAATAACTATAACAGACTAACAACAGTTATGTAATAAAGTATCGTATATTGATTAGGATCGCTCTTCTACCTACAGTACCTACTCGACTTTGACGCTATAGCGAAGATACCCAAAAGACAAGTTCGCAGACTAATTAAAGTTACAAATAATACAGTTGTATAAAATATGTCGATAGATAAAAATGCAGTTCTGGATTTCCGTAAGAAACAAAAATGGCCCCGACTTTAGATAAAAATAATAGACATTTATATTATATTACCAATAATAATTTAATTCCTTTCTGGAATAACCTTTCAAATTATCATTATTCTAACTGAACATATTCTATATTTCCCTTTTTTTATCACTTATTTATCGACATTTATTTATCTTTTCTGTAATTTTTTCGTAGACTCATCTATGCATTTTTTCAAGCAAAAGTTGTGTCACCAGACTCTGGTGACACAACTTTGATAATGATAGGTCTACGTGCGGAACAACTAAGTGTTTTCATCAAAGTTCGAAATAGTTTTTTTGGCATTGACTGGAGTGTTTTTACTTTTTAGGCAATCATATAGAAGTGACTAATAAAGATGCTTAAAGTTTGAAATTATAATAACTTTACTTTGAACTTTGACTAGTTAATTCTAGATTTCTTCGTGTCCGTGCAAGCGGAACATCTGTATTTCTAATCAATTTTATTTGTCCGAATTCAGCCACATCTAGAATTAACTAATCAAAGTTTGAAGAGAATTTCTTAATTGTTGACTGGGGCCATTTAGTAGCTCCTAGGATTGCCTAGGATTGACCTCGGTCAAAGCTCAAAACACAAAACTATTTTGGGCTTTGATTAAAACAAGTGGTTGTTCCGCACATTGACCAGTTATCAACGTGTCCGCTTTTCGTGCTTTAGACACCTCGAATGAACGGAGCGTCGCGGTGATATCGCTCACGTATTACACTTAAATAGTTTTAGATGTTTCTAAACACTCCAGTTAAAGTAGGCCAATAGGACGGTGTTTAAACTATGTAGCTCTGTCATATTTTAGTTAGTCATAACCTCACATAACTAATAGACTTTCTGCAGTTATGAAACAAGGCTAAATTATACTATGACATCGTAACTGCAGTACATATTATATAAACACTGCACTGCACGTGCACCACAAATAGGTACCACAATTAGTGTAACATAATTAATTCAATTTTACACTGGTATTAGAACTGAGGTCGTGGTTACATTGAAGCCAATCTGTTTCGAGCCATTCGATATGAATTTCGGTGTAAATATCAAAAACTAACAGTGCTTGTCTGATATTATTATGTTAATTAACTAATTAGTGAATTTGTTTATGGTAAGGACTTCAATCATACTGATTGTTTATTTCAATGTTATAAAAACCGTATGTAATTTCTCTGAACTAATATGTATTTTGAGATATAAGTAATAAACTTATTCACAAAAAGTATCTCAAATTAGTACTAAAAATAGGTTAATGAAGATAAAAATGGTTTTTTGTTAAATGCCTAGTTAAACAAAGTTTATAAGTATAGAAAAGCTTGAATAATCGGGATTCAGTTGTATATAGGTAACCACTTGAGTTATAAAACAGGAAAACTGTTAAAACTGATGCATAACTACTTTATGTAATTGAATATTAATTATAAAGCTGTTGTCTGGAGTTATTACATAATTAACTTTGTTAGTGAAATAGGTCATCAGAAATTGCATCATCACATTTATTCACTAATTTTACAAACAATTTTAGAAATATGTAATCTAGAAACAAAACAAGCAATAATTATTATAATAGTTTTTACCATACCCACTACAAAATAGATACTTTCTATGTATGTATACCGGCCTGTATTGGCTCATTTAACAGGCAGGCGTGTCGAACAATTTCAATACATAACTTGTAACTAGTGCTGTAAGTAAACAGTTGCCATAGTAACTTCTGTTTATTCGTTCTATCCGCCTGCTATTACATACTCACGGCCTTCTGTAAATGTAAAGATGGCGACGCAAATGAATTGTAAATTTTTTTTGAAAATGAAGGGAAAAGTAGCTATTTTGCAGTGGGTATGGCAAAAAATACAATATAATATATCTGCGTGCGTAATGGTATTATTATTGGTGTGACTATAAAAACTCGTTATCGCTCGTTTTTACATACTGTCACCACTCGTCGATATTTTTTTTTTTTTTTTTTTTTAACGGAATGGCCTTTGCTTTGACTAGCAATTAGCCAGTGCGGGTTTAAAAGTTTGATAATTAAAAAAAAACCATATAAGCGACGCGATAAGACACAACATAAATGACAGGGACACAAGAGGGACAAAACGTAGGGATGTTAGGATAGGGGGCATGGATTAGCCTCGGGCCATGCTCAGCGGGTAATAGACAAACAAGATGGCCAGGAAGAAGGACGGCCGTGATGGGTAGGGTTAGATACAGTAGGTGACTCTTACAACGAACACTTATATTTTAGATTTTAACATTGTTTTTTGACGCTATACGGTATAGACAATACGTCAAATTTTTGTTTCCACAGAGAAGTATCGTAGCGATGTTAAATGGAAGAGTGATTTGGTCGTTAGATAGAACTTTCCACAGCTGATCTCGTTCTTCATTGTATAGATGACATGAAAGTAATATATGATCGGGATCTGCAATCGCTTCTCCACAATCGCACCTTGGTGAATCTTTTATTCCAATTTTATGTAGATGAGCCGGACATAAAGTGTGACCTAGTCTAAGCCTTGAGATTATAGAGCTATATTTTCGATTTATCCATACATTGTGAAACCACGTCTTGCGGGATACTTTGGGTTGAATCTGGGAATAAAATTTTCCCTTGAATTTTGCGCTGTATTCCCAAGTATTTTGCCATTCCTGATATGCGTCTTCTTCAATTATTACTTTGATGTCAGTTGTTGGTATTTTAAAATATGTGTTTTCCCCTTCCTTACAAGCGCGTTTGGCTAGAAGATCTACTGAAATATTTCCTTCAAAATTACTATGCCCTTTTATCCATGTGAATGCTATGAGTTTGCCTTTGTTTTTGACTCTATTAATTTCGCTGATAAGTTCATAAATAAGGTAGTTCTTGCTTCCTTTTGGGTTTTGTAATTTTATGAGTGCGCTTTTTGAATCGGAGCATATAAGAATGTTTTTTTCGGTTAAATTATCTACATACTTGACGGCATAAATAAGGGCGATGATTTCCGCTGAATAAATGGAGAATATGTCCGGAAGTTGGATTAATTTATTATATTTATTTTTTGGATCATATACGGCACACCCGCAATCGTTGTTACTTTTTGATCCATCTGTATAAATTAAATGAAATTCTGGCCAATTTTGTCGAATTTCTGCTGTGTACTCGAAACACTGTTCTACAAATATGTCTTTGGTTTTCATTTGATATTCTGAAGGGTAACTTAACTCTAATATGTTTGAAGCACTGTGTAGGTAATCGTGATGTGAACTCAAATTTGTGTGACCAGTAGTCAATGGTGGGACGGGTTTCACTGACCAGTATTTTTCTGTCATAGTTAAAACGGTTAAGTAGGCGATGTTGTTTGTCAGACTCGCTGATGAGTCTCTGGACAGCCTTTCTACCAAAAATCTTTCTCCTAGAAGTTGTCTTCTTAGGAAGAGAGGCATCTGCCCGCATTCGACTTGCAGGGCGTTTGTTGGTGTAGATCTGAGTGCTCCGATACACACTCTGAGAGACTTATATTGGATTCGGTCCAGTTTTTCAAGATTTGTGTTGGAAGCAGAACCATATATGAAGCAACCGTAGTCTATCCTTGATCTAATTAGTGCATTATACAATAAAAGGCACGTTTTGGGATCAGCACCCCAATTCGTATGGGCAACCATTCTCAATAAATTTATGCACTTTTCGCAATTTTGAGCTATCATGTTAATGTGTTCAGTCCATAATAATTTCCAATCAATCATCATACCCAGAAACTTTATTGATTTGTTGACCTTTATTTTAAGATTTCTCGTGATTTTGAATTCTTTAGGAACTTTTGCAATTCGGTGTCTAGTGAATATGATAGCTTTAGTCTTATCTATGGACAGATTCATTCCAAGCGTAGACAGCCATGCTTCTAAGGTAAAGATAGCATCGGCAAGTGGGGTTGATAAATTATTTATGTTTGGACTATCCGTGTATAGACAGACATCGTCAGCATATTGTAAAACTTTTATGCACGGGGAAAATATTGAATTAAGTTCCTGAGTATATATAATGTACAGTAAAGGGCTTAGAATACCACCCTGAGGTAAGCCAATATTCACTATTCTTGGACCTAGTAATTTTTTTTCATGCCTTAGTAGAACGTTTCTATTTGTGATGAGCTTGAAAATGAAACAGATAACATTTTTAGGACAGTTAACGGCCTGCAGTTTATTAATCAAAATTACCGGGTTGACTTTATCGTATGCGGAAGCGATGTCCAGGAAAAGTGCACCGACCGATTTATTCTTTGTAAGAGCAATGTTTATGTCTGTGGTTAGAGATACGATACTATCCATTGTACTGTGGCCTTTGCGAAAGCCGAACTGATTATCAGGTATATGTCCGTTAATTTCCATCCATCTAAATAACCTGTTGTTTAGCATACGTTCTAATGTTTTTGACAAACATGAAGATAGGGCTATTGGGCGATATGAATCGGCAACTGCTGGAGGTTTATTAGGTTTTAAAATGGGGATGATGATATGTGTTTTCCATTCTATTGGTATATCACCAGAAGAAACAATATTATTAAAACACTTTAGTAGACTTTGTTTGGCGTATTCAGAGGTATTTGAAATCATGCAATATTTAATTTGATCAAATCCTGGAGCCGTGTTGGAATTTGATTTAATTGCCGCTTCTAATTCGTTAAAGCTGAACGGTATATCCAGCCCGGTAGATTGATTTTGGTTTGTTATATTCTTTAACTCCATTTCTATGTCATTTTCAACTGAGGGACTGGCAATTTTATCAAAAAAGGAGTCAATCCAATTTAAATCGTCTATGGGATTTTGATGTATTTTGTTCAGGCAACCCTTAAATTTTCGAACTGTTTTCCATACCTGAGAGATGGGGGTCTCCCGGTTTAAAGTTTCACAATAATTTCTAAACTTTGAGCGTTTCTTATTTTTGAAGATCTGTTTGCATTTGGCGTCAATATTTTTAAGATGTATGTAATTATCGTAGTTGCTACTTATGTTGAAGCGAGCAGAAGCAGCTTTTCTTTCATCGATCAGTTTTTTGCACTGTTCATCCCACCAGTGTGCAGCCTGATAACCTTGCGACCTATTAATTTGCTGCATTTTAGGGATGGAGTGAGTCGCTGCATAGTTTAACGCAAGTACAAAGGTATCGTAAGACATTTCTGATTCGTTACTCATTAAGTAGTTATCCATTAATGAACGATATTTATCCCAATCGGCCTTATTTGTGTTCCACGAGGTAGGACATCTTTGAATGATATTGTCGTTGTATTGAACAAACCGGCTTCTGTGGAATTCAATCACAATAGGATAATGATCTGATCCACATGGATCAGGTAACACTTCCCACGTTACATTTGGTGCTATGTTGCTGGAGCATAGGCATAAATCTATTGCAATTTTGTTGTAATTTGGAGGTGAAGGTAGTAGAGTATCTGTACCATCATTCATTACAGTTATATTGTGGTCTTCTACGTATTCCATTAGTTGATTACCCTTACCATCATTAAAATTGCATCCCCATGCGAAATGGTGAGCGTTAAAGTCGCCCATAATTAGAAACGGTTCTGGAATATCTCTTAAAATTGTATCCCAATCTCTTTTTAATAATCTGTGGTGCGGCGGGGCGTACAAAGATACAATATATATGGGATAATCTAATATTATTTTGATGGCGACAACTTGAACAAGATTTTGTTGGCTGTTATTAATATTAATTTGGGTAAATTTGATATTGTTTTTGATTATTATGGCGACACCTGCTTTTCCATCATTTCTGTCACACCTAACAGTATTGTAGCCAGTAAAGTTGTAGGAGTGATTTTGTTTGAACCAGGTTTCTGAAATAGCGGCGATATCTATACATTCGTTTTTTAATAAAACTTCAAAATTTGGTTTGTTTGCCACTAGAGATCTTGCATTCCACTGAATTATTCGCATATTAGCCATTTTTATTAGATACAAAATCGATTTTAAGGTTTTCTACAGTTTCAAAAATTTCATTATATTGAGGAATGTACCCCGCTGAGTGCATAGTTTTAACGATTACTTGTTGAATAATTTTGCAAATATCATTAATGTTTATGTGTTTATCATCCAATAAATTATTTGTGTTATCAGATTTGCTTTTAAATTCGTACACTGGGCGGTACGGAGTTATAGGTCGTTCATGAAAGGAATCAAACATGCGAGGCTGGAATGTTGAATAAGATTCTCTTGAGTTTGATTTTTTGTGACTGGGATTATTTAGGTTTTTGCGAGACGTAAAGGAGTTTTTGCTGTCTACTTTCTTTGGGTATTCACGGTATTTAGGATAAGATAGACCTAATATATCGTCGCTAATAGAGCTATCTAAATTTGATGTTTTGTTGGTGTTATTGACCAATATGGGGAATTCTTTGTCATCTGTAATATCAAAATTGTTGGATTCTACAGCTCTGGAATAACTGTATTTGTTTATCATATTTTTCGCTTCTAGGTAGGAAATATTCAGATCGCTCATTTTGTTTTTTATTGATTTTTGCTTTTGGAATTCTGGACAACTATTATCGGTAGCCAAATGATCACCTGAACAATGAACACATTTTGTATCTTCTGCTGGGCAGCGTCTTGTTTCATGAGCGTCCCCGCACTTGTTACAGCGAACTGAGCTTCTGCACTGAGCGGACATGTGTCCAAATCTTAGACATTTGAAACATTGAACCACTTTTTGAACATAAGGATAAATTTCGCAAAGCATTCCGAAAATTTTTACGTATTTAGGTAGTTGCTGGCTTTTGAAAGTAATTGCTATTGTTTGTGTAGGAATTAACCGATCATCTTGTTTACGGTGAAACCTCTTCACTTTATGAACTTCAAAAGTAGATTTAATATTGTCTAAAATCATTATTTCAGACAGCGACGTATCTACATATTTAGCAATTCCTGTCCTAAATAGAAGGTGTTTGGGGATATATACATTATAGTTATTTTTATCGAAAAGTTGGGAATCCAGTATTTTATTAGCCGCCTCCCAACTATCAACTTCAACTTTAACACGGTTACGACCCAGTTGAGATATATTTATTATGTTTTTTTCGCAGCTAGGAAAATTTTCGAACAGCATTTTACCAAGCGCCATTGGATGTAAGCGTCCAATATTCTTGTCGACGCTTTCTATGCAAATGTGAAAAGGACCCTTGTCCTCCGCCTTATATTTTAAATTAATGAGAGAATATTGATTATCAGCTGTATCAGCGTGTTGTTTCCCAGGTGAACTATCTATATTTTCTAAATTGTTAGCATCTGAACATGAATTTGTGTTGGAATTATATTGTAAATCTTGGTTAGAGCTTGTATTTGAATTATTTTTTGTAAACATAATTTCCATCTCATTTTGATCGCTTGTGGGCAGTGTGTTGCTTCCTTTGTTTATTATGCCTACACCAGGCGAGACACAAGTGTCATTCATATTGTCGAGGATTGCCTTTATATTTTTAATTTTAGTAATACCTGCTTTTTGAGATTTTTCTTTTTTATTTAAGGGTGACTTTAGTAATTTGTTTATGGTAATATTAGAATTGTTACCTTGAGTCTTCTTCTTAATGATACCTGAGCTACCTGGATCATTGCAGCTTGCCTTGTCAGCATTATCCTTAAACCAATGAGGAAACAGCCTGTTATCTTTTCCTGGGCCTCCACCAGGATCGACTGGAGGGTCGTCCAACCCTCCAGCTTCGTGCATGTTGAACTAACACTAGTTTATCACAGATATTATGACACTATTATTTGAATTAAATGATAATATATCAATGTATTAATGATTTTAATAAATAATATTTCACAACCAACAAATTAGCACAGGAATTCACTTGCGATGCACACACTATGAAGGACTAATAACGACTGGGCTCGTCGATATATATACCCCATTACGCATCTAGATACACAATCTACTATTAGTTGCCTATATTCGATAATAAAACACTTTTTACGTCACTACAAATATTTAGGTAGGTACTAGGTATTGACTTATAATAAACCGATTATATAATATAAACGTTTCTAGTTAATATTGTGTTAATAGTTGTGTTTTGCAGCGATAGTATATGCAAAATCTATTTTACTAATAGTATAGAACGTGACTTGTAGAAATGGCGTATCTACAGCAATTTAAATGGTGTATTGAGAAATTTACTAGCCTTTCATAGCAAATATGAATGAAGATAAAATCAAAATTAGTATAGACACGAATTTCGAATAAACAAGAATGGCTATGAAATACTGATGAACGTAAATTAGAAATGTTTACAAAATGAATATGATTATAAAACCATAAGAACATCAATCTAATGAAAAAACCGTCCGTGAAAATATAATAAATTAAATGAATCTGTTTGCTAAAACATTATTCCGGAATCCGGTGGCCGTTACAATGTATAATCATGAAACAAGCTTACAGCCCTCTTGTATGCAAATCATGTATAGTTTGATAATAATCCCTTACAAACACATGTCAGAATAATATGGCTACCGTCCATTGAGAAAGGTTTGACGTTTCAAATGTACTGTCATATCAGCTGAAATCAGTAGCGGACTAATATTTGCTAGAGCCAGTTTTTGAATCCATCAACACACTTTTCATATACCAAGATTTTAAAAAGTATAAAATAAAACAGTGTTGACTATTTTTAAATTTGCGAATTACAGTCAAATTAATACATTGGCCCGTACCATTTAGATTCCAATAGACAATGCCAAAAATGAGTGGGGTAGTGGGAGCATGGCAAAGCTTATTTTCGTTCAGTTAACATTTTGTGTTACGAATTAACTTTTAAGTTAATCTCAAAAACTATTAACGGTCTTATAAACTTCCGATAATATAAGTTCGTTAACCGTTACTTTATAGGTACTAAAAAATACATTAAATATGTATTACTAACAAACAAAAAGTTGTATGTTTTTTTATGTACCTTCCCTACCCTACAGGTTGTTTGTGTATTAAACAACCCTTAAATTCAAGACGCCGGACACCCCGAGGGGGGACGCAACAGCGGAGTGTTTCGGGAGCACCCCCGTGCCTACCATCAAAATTATATGCTTTTCAGTTTCTACACCGCTCTTGTCTGTGTGTCTCAATAATTTTATTTTTTTTTAAATCAAAAGACAAAACAAACAAAAACAAAAATTATGCATCAACTCGTCTCAATAATTGTGCTATGTATCTCTTTGCAGATTCAAGACTCTTACGTCATGCAGTGGAGTAGGTATATTGTAACAGATTCCGCAGAAGACGATATTTACAAAACAATCTTTACCATATATTTTTGACTGCAGATGTCAAGATTAAAGATAAATTATTTTCTTGTCTGTATTTTACTGAATGTTGTTTGTATTTTATTGAATGTATTTGACGAAGCTATCCACAGTGTTGAGTGCGATTTTTAACTAATAAATTATTTTTTTCCATTCTATTGTTACAAAACTATATACAATAGTTCGTAACAATTAACTATATACAAGGACTATTTACATCACTGTATTTATATCAGATTTATTTCTAACGTTTATTTATGTCGGTCATTTACACAGTTACTTCAGTACTATTTATTTATACCCACTCCACTACTTATATCACTGTACTGACTGATTCGACCGATTAATATTTATATCCACTTGACGGCACGAGTCACTAATGACTGCCTAATATTTATATCAGACGCACTTGATTGCACGAGTCACTACTGACTGCCAATTATTTATATCAGTTGATTGCACGAGTCATTAATGACTACCTAATATTTGTATCCGACGCACTTGATGACACGAGTCACTAATGACTGCCTAATATTTATATCAGACTCACTTTATTGCACGAGTCACTAATGACTGCCTAATCTCCGTTGAACTGATTACCTGCGTGAGTCACCGTAGATTGACTGACTTGATTGCACGCATCACCATGGACTGCGTTTTCCACAATACACTGACTGACTTGATTGCACGCCTCACCATGGACTGCGTATTCAACACTACCACAGTACAATCTACACTGACTGTCTTGATTGCACGCCTCACCATGGACTGCGTATTCGACACTACACTGCCTCACGATGACTGCCTACGGTGACTGACTCCCTGACTCACTCGTACTTCGCTTATATAGGTCGCGCAACCCAGCCTAGTACGTTCTCGCGTTCTCTAGAACATTCCGGCAGGTACTCGTTGTCTAAAATTTTCGATACCATTCTATTGGAGGCAGTCGCGTAACATCTTGGGGTTTGCTACACTATCAATTTTCAAATTTTAACTTAAAGTAAATAAAACGCGGGGAAATGTTGCTCGTGTCTAGTTTGAAGTGACAGTTTCGTCCGAAATATTCTATTGGTCGAGAACAACGTACTCGGGCATGCTCAATGCTCATAACCTGATCGGTACGTCAAGAGAAAGAAGGTGTTTTCGCCACCATTTGCCAATTCTTGTCCATATACCTTGTATAATAAATTGAATATATGACTTATGTCCGCACGTTAGAAGTTTCTTTGGCGTGATCCAAACTAATTTTTAATCTGCATGCTAATAATTTATTGAAATAAAATGGGCTTGAGAATAGCCGAGAGTGTAGCGGCGCTGTTGTTTACATGGCGTTGCTATGGTTTCTCTATTACAAGTCCCCAGTTCCCGAGTTCTAGCCCGAGAGCTGGTAAAAGTGTCAATTGGATTTTCAATTTATTATTAAAAAAAAAAAAATAATGAATTGAAAATATGAATTGGTGCTAGGCCCAAATAACCTTAGCTGTTGGTGGTCTTTAAAATACAATTACAATTGAAATAAAATACAAGCTTTGTTTATATGGTAACTATGGAAACCAATCCTATTAATTTTGATGTCACTGTTTTTGTGTCACAGTTTTTGAAAATTTCACTCTCATTATTTTTTCATAACGCGCCTAAAGAAGTACCTATAACTTCAAAAAAATAAAAAACCAATAGATTTTGTCACTTATAATATTTAAGTATGCTTTATGGCTTTCCTGAAAATAATTAGAAACCAAATGCGAACATGTTGCATAGTTTGGAACCAGTTAAAAATATTAATACATTTACTAAGAAAGCTTTGAGGTCAGCTTGTTTGTCCTACATAGAAGTAATGTTGCCCAGGGGAAAACCCTCTGTTGCCCGCAAAATTAACACCGGGCTCACAAAACTATTACCTATGGCCTTGTTTAAATCGCAGACTTATTTATGTGGCATCATACTAATCACAGTTAATGCATTCCAGTTTGCATTTTTACAAAGTATGGTTAAACACCTGTATATTTTGACCGAAGAATGATCTTCCAATTTTTTCTTTTTAACATTTTCGCTGCCCTGTTGAAACAATTGGTAGGGTAACACTTTCAAGGATCACAAATCTCTCCTCTCAGAGAAATAAAAAACTACAGTATTTAATAATATTATACCTACTTTTGTTGTACACTTTTTTAAAGAGATGTTTATTTTCAAACCTGTATTTATACGTGACATCAAAACAGGAATCAACAAACACTATGTTGATAATAATATGAGTTTTTGCCCTGGTCACATTGAGCTGCAGGCTGAATTTATTTATGAGTTTAGTTTTAACTTTTCATGATCTCCTAATTACCTTTGCTAAAGGAACTTAATTTTTTTTCATGTGGTGTAATGCTATAGATAATTCGGGGTTTAATGTTGAAGTGCTAAATAGGACGGTGTATGTTTTTGTGAACACAAAATCAATAGATCCACACTGAAATATTTACCTAATAGGTTTTAGACACAGGGTTAACCCATTAGTATGCTGTATCCACACCTGATGCCACCTAAATTATACAATAAGTCCTACCACCATTCCACTGGAAGAATTTGTGCTGAATTGAAAAGGGTCGCTAAAATAATCAATTTTGCTACATTAGATACTGGTAGAATATTAACTTATTTTTTGTGAGTTATTTCAAACTCGGAGAAAATATTCTTGGAAGGAATCTACGGCGCATTTATAATGATTTCTTTTTTATTTGACATTAAAATACAAACATTTAATTCTTTAATATAAAATTTTTTTGTTTTTTGAATTTTTTTAAATTTTAAACCAAATTTTGTGAATATACTGGGGCATACTTGTTGGTACATTTTTATATAAAAAAAAAACCTATAAAGAAAGATATCAAAAAATTAAGTTTTTTTTTGTAGGTATCTTCTAAATGAGATTTTGCGACCGATATGCTACATGCTAAATAAATTTAAAAAAATGGTTTGGATCCACCATTATTTGAATATTTATTGATCGCTTAATGTTCTGGCTATAATATAACCAATTTTAAGCTTCTGAGTTCAATCGTTTAGGAATTAGGGACTTAGAGGCCTGTGCCAAACAGACAGACAGACAAACAGACGCGAAATTTACGGTTAAATGGTTGATTCAATGTTTAAGTACAAATGTTTTTTCTAATACAAATTCACAGACTTTTAAATATTATAACCCAGTTTTTTCCGTGGCTTTGCGTGTGTGAACGTCGATTTTGTTCGTTTGCGTTAATGTCAGTTTTGAAGAAATCCTATCTTAACGTGACATGGCCGGGTGAAAAGTATTCTTTACTTTAAGTTTGGGAACCATTTGATAGTACCTATACCAAATTTAATCAAAATGAGTTTAGCAGTTTTGGAGTAATGGTGGTACAAACAGACATCAGGCAGAAATTCCAGAAACGAATCTCTTCTTCTAGATAGGTATCAAATCAATATCCAAAACCCAAAAAAAAATCTGCAAAAAAATCCACAGACAGATGTCCCATTAGAATTCATTACACTATGTAAGCGATGAACCATATATTTTAACTTGAAATTATTAGTACAGTAAAGCCATCTAGAAAACTCAATAGGATATAATATGTATCGTCTAACCCCAGGACGAAATTTTTTGCAAGCTACATAAAAAAGCAATTAATTAACTTTTAAAACACTGTAGATTCTGTAGTCAAAGCCATAAAAGTTAGATGAGAGTTAAGAGGATTTGTATTAAATAAAAACATTGCCAAAATGTACACAAGCAGTGCTACATAAAAATAGAATATATATCATTTGAGTTTATAAAAGAGAAAATAAACATTTTTGGTTTTAAGGACAAATTTCAAAGAAGCAACATTTTTTTATGTAATTAAAACTATACAATGATATCTAAAACAAATTTCATTCGTCCACAATAACTTTTGAAAAAGTTTATGGGTGTTTTTTTTCAATGTTTGACTCAGTAAGCCCTCCGGGCTTATTGGAAATATGCATAATGTAAAATATTGGTACAGTGAGTGTCTCATGCTTTTAAACGTTATAGAGGAGGGCGTTATATAACTGTTTTTTATTTTTTTTAAATATACATTTTTATTTTTAAATTTTTAGCCATATTATATTTATTTAAATTTTAAACAACTGGTGACGTTTTCCCAACATTAACACCGTTACTTCCACTACCTGTTTTAATTAACCCTAATAAATGAGGTGTCATTAGATTCGTCATAATCTCGAGAGTGACATAAGGTGTATAACTTCACGGAAAATTCAATATGGCGGACGTTAGAGGCCATTTTGTCAGAATGCAAAAGTAATTTTCCTTCTGAATACATCGATATCGCTATCAAAAGAAAGATCTCGTTGAGACGATTTCAAAAAACTAAAAAGACGTAAATAGAAAACTAAATTAAAAAATCAAAAAACCCGATTGCGTCAAAAGCGAACTAAAAAGGTGGAAACAAGATCAAATGATAACATGCAGTCGAAGACATGTAGCAAAAAGTTGAGCAGAAATATCTGATGTCTCCAGCTGCATGTTATCTTTTTAGTTCGTTTTTGACGCAGTCGGGTTTTCGGATTTTTTTAATTTAATTTTTACATACATACAACAACAATATACAAGTGAAGCTAATATCTAATCAACTGTAACGCTGTATTATTGCTTAATAAATTCTGATTCTAATAAGCGAGATAATAATTATTCAAATTTTGGAGACCGGTCCTTAAAAGCAATTTTTTTTCCTTTGATACCGGAAGTCTATAGAACGGAGATACTGGGAAGTTTTCGCTTTTCACCGTAATATCCACGCCAACACTCAGCAGTAACTTGTTACAAAGTTATGTTGGTAGGAATGCGCTCAGAAAAGCAAATAGTTTAATTCAGTTTGCGCTGAATAGAATATGTATGCACAGAGCCTGTCATCAATAAGGAGTAAGGACAGACAGAATCTTTTATTTTTAAATTTTAGTATGGAAAAATTTACATTGGCAATCTTGTTTGTTGAAATAGTGATAGGAAATGCATTTCAATTATTTATATTCGGAAATATCTCATCAACAGGTTACCATCCTCCTCTAACTTCTCCTTGATATTTTAAATATATATACCTATGTATGTACCCCAGAATAAAATTGTGTTAAGTTCACTTTTTTCAAAAAGCGGTTTATTTCATTAAAATAGGTAATATTAAGTCCTCTTTCAAATGCAAGACTGTTTTATGTCCTACCTAACTTTAATACTTCTTTACAGAATTTAGAACAGTGTTAAGTCACACTATGTTCTGGAATAAAACAATATTCTATGCCTAGTTACAGTGTCGTATTTTATATTAAGTCCAAGTATCTAACGTATATTGAAGACATTTCCTGCAAACAAAAACTTAATATGCTTCTCCTGTAAAATTTGAAAAATGCAACTTAACACACTTTTATTTTGTTATAAGTATATATTATTTAATAGAACGTTCACGATGGCTTAGTTGTTCATAATTTAGGGGAATGAGCCTATAAACGACTTTTTTTATTAATTCATTGGAATGAGTTCCGTCTAAGAACCCTATAATATATTTTTACAAAACTGTTTTCTGAGTTGGCGAAATAAATATTTATTTACAATAATTAAAAATACATAACAATGGACGCAACAACTATATACAATAATTCGTACCAATTAACTATATACAATAATTAGTAACAATTAACTATATACACGGACTATTTACATCACTGTATTTATGTCAGATTTATTTCTAACGTTTATTTATGTCAGTCATATACTCAGTTACTTCAGTACTATTTATTTCTATCCACTCCACTATTTATATCACTGTACTGACTGATTGACTGATTAATATTTATATCCACTTGACGGCAGAGTTACCATTGACTGCCTAATATTTATATCAGACGCACTTGATTGTACGAGTCACTAATGACTGCCTAATCTCCGTTGAACTGATTACTTGCGTGAGTCACCGTAAACTGACTTCCGGTGACTGACTCACTCGTACTTCGCTTATATAGGTCGCGCAGCCCGGCCCAGCACGCTCTCGCGCTCTCCAGAACGTTCCGGCAGGTACTCGTATCTTCGATACCATTCCATGGCCTCACCACTGTGACCTTTCCCTCTCGTCGCTTCTATTGGAGGCAGTGGCGGAACATCTTGGGGTTTGCTACAATATTATATCGAAGATACTTCGATGTACCTACTACTTATAATAAACAACAACTAGATGTTGTCAACGATCGTATTCAATTAATGTTTGACTGTTGCGAAGAACTTGACTTGAGATGATTTGATAGTTGATATGTATTATTTCGAAGATGTCAGTAAAAAGTTTTTTTTGCAAAGTAATATTTTTTACTATTTGATAGGCCTGTATAAAAACATGAGAAATTCTAAACTGTTACATTTTAAGTTTATGTATTTAATGCACAGAAGATATCAATTCACCAGTTTTCTACGTTTATCTTATGTTGTTTCATATAAATATTGAAGTTAGCAATTAAAAGTTTTCAAAACAAACTTCACATAAATACACCTATATAGTTTTCTATTATGCACATCTTCGTATTTTCCACTGTAACATGGACATATAATATGCATGATTCGGTCCCAACCGATTCTGAACAGTATCTATTACAGTAATTAAGATATAAGTTTTAAAAATATTATTTTTAAAATAATAACAAATTAGTCAAATAAGTACGAAAAAGTATCATGCATAGTTACTGAAATCAGCTTATCAGCAAATTATGACGCGTTAAACTAAACTGAAAAGTAAATTTAAACTTATTATACTGAATTTCATTTAAAATTTAGAGTTTGCATCCCTAATTACCTACTCTATGCATTCTCTATGTATTCATTAGAACTTAATATGCTGCATCCTAGAAAGATAATGAGCAAAATTCATGTACTGATTACTTCTGATGAATCAGAATACAACATAATTAACGAACTAATAAGTGGATTAAATATGTAAACAGTTTTGCAGATCAAATAAAAAGAGGAAACCCCCTGTTTATTATGTACTGCATGGTCATCTTATAGTTCTGTCCATAAATATAGAAATCCAGAGATGTAGTGTAAAGTGCCACTTTAGACGAGGGGGGAAGCCATTCAGGGGAGGGTGCATGCCTGTCTTATGGTCATGTCCATGCTATGCATGTGCCCACGTTCTATTGGCCGCGTCTTTGCGCATGCTCAATTGCTCGTACAGTGCTTGCGCAACTAAAGCGGGCAAACTTGCTTCCTCACCGCCCCCCCCCCCCTTAACAACAACCATCCCACTCGCGTGTACTACATCCCCAGATTTCTATATTTATGGTTCTGTCGGGTTATTGCTAAGCTTCATGGTTACATTTAATTCCGGTATTTTGTGCCTGTGACTAAAAAGTGTTCCAGTGTTATGTTAACTCTGCGTATGCATAATATTGCTTGTTCCTTCTTCGAAACACGGCGATAAGTCGAACAATTCAAATTTCAGTTTTTTTAATCGGTGTGCAAGAAGCATGGTTAATGTTTTAAATTTTTTTTCATCCTTTTACGCTTATTATCTGGGATTTCCAATGAATCATTTTCCTACTTTTATTTTATAACTAATTTTAGGTATACGTTTCATTGGTTCTATTTTATTTTTTTATTTGTTATCCACGACAGAACGGAGGTTGTATAATATGCTTTTAGGGTGAGTGGGTATGTGTGCATTTATCTGTTACCATTGTTCTCTAAAACGGCTGAACCAATTTTTATGCGGATTGCTGCTAACGTTTCATGTTATTTCAGAGCAGATTCTTAGACATTATTATATATTAAGACTCCCCGTGAGGCTGCAGTGAACAATTGTAACCGTGTAGCATAAATATCTTGAAAATAGGTATTTGGGGCTATTTCTGAGCACTATGGAGTCATCATGCATCAACCAGAGATGCAACCAATCATTGAGGGTCTTCTAATAAAGGTGGTAAAGTATTACCTAGACTCGACTAGATAGGTTGTTGGGAAAAATACTGGCCGAAGTCAAACATTTAAAAACTCGGGTCGCAGTGCCAAAACCCTGCCGACAATATAGTGTATTTGCTAATACTGGCATTGTGGCTTTATTAGTGTATTTGCCATATGGCACATACACTATTGGCGTCGGTCGGATGGCGGGACCTAGGGGTCGGACCAAAATTTCTCGACGTTTCATAGCCTCCTGAACACTTTGGCACCATTTTTGGAAATGTCTGTTTATATATATATATATATATATTTATTTATATATATATATGTGTATGGGATATAACTTTTGAAAGAGTTAATTGATTTTGACGAAATTGGGTAGGCACGTTGCAATCCATCACCGCACGAAGCCTATTTAAAATGGGCCCAATCGGACTATTTTAAGGGTAGTTTTTAGGGGTTGAAAAATGTTTTTGGGCCCAAAAATACCAAAAAAATTCTCAGAATTGTTTCAAAATTGAAATTTAACCCTTTAGTGAAGATTGAAATGTGCTGCTAAATTTTTAATAAAATCGCCCCGACAGGTCCGGACTTACAAATTTTATGAAAACACTAGTTTGCGGATAGTGATTTACTTACTTAATTTACTTTAATTTAATTGATAATAATATTGAAATTAAGAAAAAAAATATTATTTTAAGGGATGTATTAAGGGGTTAAATTTTTTATTTTGTCCAAAAACAAACTTATGTTCACATAATAACAGCACAATGCCTGTGTATTAGCAAATACACTATATTGTCGGCAGGGTTTTGGCACTGCGACCCGAGTTTTTTATTATGTTTGTTTTTGGAAAAAATAAAAAATTTAACCCCTTAATACATCCCTTAAAATAATATTTTTTTTCTTAATTTCAATATTTTTATCAATGCAACCTCGGTACCAAATTAAATACACCCTTCAGTAAGTAAAGCACTATCCGCAAACTAGTGTTTTCATAAAATTTGTAAGTCCGGTCCTGTCGGGCCGATTTTATTAAAATTTTAGCAGTACATTTTAATCGTTACTAAAGGGTTAAATTTCAATTTTGAAACGATTCTGAGAATTTTTTCGGCATTTTTGGGCCCAAAAACATTTTTCAACCCCTAAAAACCACCCTTAAAATGGTCCGATTGGGCCCATTTTAAATAGGCTTCGTGCGGTGATGGATTTCAACGTGCCTACCTAATTTCGTCAAAATCAATTAACTCTTTCGAAAGTTATAGCCCGTACACATATATATATATATCTAAATATATATATATATACCTATATAAATAGACATTTCCAAAAATGGTGCCAAATTGTTCAGGAGGCTATGAAACGTCGAGAAATTTTGGTCCGACCCCTAGGTCCCACCATCCGACCGACGCCAATAGTGTATGTGCCATATGGCAAATACACTAATAAGAATTTAAGTAAGTTGAAAAATAAAAAATCTACTTTTATCTCGGAAACAGTTGATTTGCAGGTCCGTGCTCATTACGTTTTTATCGTCTGGTGAGTGGTGCTATACCACAAGTTTACGGATTTCTAAAGCACACAAAGACACACATTAATTAATTAATTTAATAGCAGGTTAGACTTCGCGTTTTATGTAATAGCATATTAGTATATGGTAATAGTCAAATAAAAAGAGAAGGAATTGAGTATTTGTGTAACAAAAAAAAGAACAATTCGTATTCTTCATTTGTTTTTATCTGGTTTTGTGAAATTATCCCGATGAGTTTGTAGTACATATAGCACAGAAAAGGTGTGACCGCCTGGGAAAACCAAGGCGCAGTAAGTTAATTTCAAAAACGAATTCTGTTCATGAAAGAAAGAAAAATAACGCATTAAGATCATATCATTAATAATTTAATGCACGTTCCCGACCTATTTTTAAAATAAAAGAGGTGGTGTATTTTTATGAAACTATTCACTTTTTGGCGGTAAACCATTCGAATTAGGTTACAAAAATATCAATTTCACTAAATTTCCATCGACATTTTAAATTTTTAACAGCCAAAAAAAAGTTTAATAAACTTTTGTTTTTCATTATAGCTCCTTCGATGTAAATTAAATTATTAAAAATTTGGTTAATTTGGTATTTTTTCAACCTTATTCGAAAGGTTTTGTTGCATATATTGTAGAAATCAGCCTTTCATTATAATAGTGTTACGCAATTAGTAATTTATTAAATAATGTTAAAATTGTAGTTTGATCGATTTAAGTTTCTGAAGTCAGACATCAACCAGACATGAACACAGAGAGTTAATTTAAAATACATATAATGTTTCTTATAAAATTCCGGGATTGACACAAAATATAGACACTACTGAGTTTCTGTAAAAAGAGATTTTATTTTTATTAATCAAACTAAAATTATAAACAACAATTTACCAAAATAAAACAAACCTGTAAAAAGAGAAACGACATTAAATGTCTATTATTCACAGTGTCTCTCTGATTATAATAAAATAACAAACTTTTAAAATTTAACTTAAAACTAGGTGTTGCATAATAGGTACACTAAGTACAAAGTACTTTCATTACATCTCCACCCTTGGGAAAAAAAAAATTTTATTATTTTTTTTCAAGTATCCGTTATCACAGGGGATGGAATGAGTTTTGTTATATGGAAAAGGTTTGATTCTGATTTTCTGTGTCCGGTGTCTATTTTGTATATTGACCTTGATATTTTCTCCATTATCTTGTATGGACCAATTTTTAATTCATCTAACTTCTTTCTGTTTAGTTTGTTACCGTTTTCCACGAAAACTAAATCTCCAACATTGAATTCAAAATGTCTTCTGTTTTTATCGAAATTTTTTTTGTTGTAATCATGCGATTTTATAGTCTTTTGAAAAGCAAGCTCCCTATCTTTTGTTAAATCATTTTGTGTTACTTCCTGTTTTATTTCCTCTGGTAGAATTGTAATGTTTTCACCTTCTAGTAAATATATAGGCGCAAAACCAGTAACCGTGTGTTCCGTTTCATTATATCTTTTTGTGCATTCTTGTGCTATCGTTGTCCACGCTACTTTTCTTTCCTTTTCATTAATTTTACATCTTATTTTATTTACCAATGTTTGATTTAATCTCTCATTGAGTCCATTTGAAAAAGCTGCATTTACAGCCGTGAACGCAATTGGAATTTTTTTGTTATCTAGGAAATTTTTGAATTCTTTGGAATTTATTCCTGGGTATTGGTCTGTTAAGATCATGCCAATTTCATTATTTTTTGTGACGATCTCCACTAGTTTTATGAAATCATTGGCATTTTGAGTTTTTGATGTTAGGATGTAAGCGTACCTTGTAAAATGATCAATCAGCAGGTGTAAATATTTTTTCGTAGATCTTGATCCTCCAAATCCTCCAACTGTATCTATTGACATTATATCGAAGGGTTTTTTTGCTGGTCCTAAGTGAGACATTAGGCCAAATTTATCTTGACCTTTTGACTTATTTTTTTTACATATTATGCAATTTCTACATATCCTCTTTATGTTTAGCATTAAGTTTTTCCCTGCATAGAAAGGACTAATCTTGTTTTTCATTTGCTCTATACCTATATGGCAGTAATATTCATGTACTTTTTTTATAAGTTCCGTACTGAACTTTTCTGACAGAACAATTTTCTCTTTTTTTCTAATCCTTTTATAATATATGTTATTCTTCGATATCATTTTCCCTTTCTCCTTCTGTAAGTTTTCATTTTTCTTTTGGTCATTGAGAATGTCTTCTATTTTAATTAGATTTACAATTTTTAGTTGTTCATCTTCATTTTCGTGTGCTTCTAACACCGGGTTTCTGCTTAAACTATCAGCTTCTAGATTGTATTTACCTGGAGAATATTTTACATCAAAGTTGTATTGTGACAAATAATATATCAAATCTCCCAGGTCTTCATCTGTTCTTGATTTTATGTTCATTTTCTCCAATGGCTTGTGGTCTGAAAAAACTGTAAATCTTTTTCCTATGAGCCGATATTGCCAGTATTTCACAGCTTCTTTTATCGCTAGACATTCTAAGTATATAGCTTTTTTTCTTTTCTGGACATCGTTTAATTTTTTTGAAAAATATGCTATTGGTTTTTCTTCTCCATTCAGTTGTGGTTGTTTTAAAATTGCTCCTATTCCTTTTAAACTAGCATCTGTGTATATGTTTATTGGCAAATCTGGATCAAATATTCCTAAAACTGGTTGACAACTAAGTAATTTTTTCATTTTATCAAATGAATCTTGACATTCTTCTGTCCAAATGAATTTCTGATTTTTCCTCAATAAATTATGTAGTGGATCCAGGATGATTGCATTATCTTTTATGTATTTGTTATAGAAATTTATTTTTCCTAAAAATTGTCTCACATTTTTTTGTGTTGTTGGTGTAGGAAAATTTTTAATTGATATCAAATTATCTTTTAGTGGCCGTACTGAATTATTTTTTATTATGTGGCCTAAATATTTTACTGAGTCTGCTGCGAAAGTACATTTTGAAAATTTCAATCTAAAACCTTCTTTTAGTATTGCTTCTAATAGTTGTGTTAAGTGGTCTATATGCTCAGCAAAAGTTCTTGAAAAAATCAGGATATCATCAATATAATTGACTGTAAAGTCTGTAAGTTTGTTTTTTCTCACAATGTTACTCAATATCCTTTGGAAAATCGCTGGTGAGGTTTTTAACCCGAATGGTAAACAAGTCCATTGAAAATGTCCTTCTTGTGTTACAAATGCTGTTTTCTTTTTATCTTCGATTTTCAAAGGTATTGACCAGAATGCTGAGTTTATATCCAACGTTGAAAAGTACTTGCAATTTCTTGTTTTTTCCATAAGGTCCTCAATCAGTGGAAATGGCTGTGATTGAGGGACCACTATTTTATTTAAATCACGAAAATCTATGCATAACCTGGACCTTTTATTTTCTTCTCTCTTATATGCCAAGGTTACTGGAGCAGCAAATGGGCTGTATGACTCCTCGATTAAATTTTTCTCCAATAATCTCGAAATTTGTTTTTCTATTTCTTTCTTATCTTCGATCGTACATCTGTACGGTCTTTTACTAGGATATTTATCAATCAATAGATCAATGTGAGCTTCGTAATGTTTTACTGTTCCTATATCATATTTATCAACTGCAAAGATCGATTTGTATCTTTGGATTAATCTGTCAATCTCAGCTTTCTGTTCGTATTCCAACTGATTTATAAAAATCTCAAAATCATTTTCGTTTACATGTTCATTGAAATTTATTACATAATTTTCCTTTGTCATATTTTCATTCATTTTAGGAATCCAAGTTTCAATTTTTAAATCTTCATCTGGTGAATCAGGAATCATTTTCTGTTTTATCTCTAAGTTTTCATTTTGGGTTAATTTAAATTTTTTTATGCAATCTAATCCGATTAGGAAATCATAATTGAAGTTTTCATTGTTTATTACAAAAACATTTATCATATCTTCGATTTTAAAAATTTTTGTTTTTATACTTATGAGTCCGTCTGCTTTCTTTACACCATTGATCGTTCTTAGATTTGTATTTTTGAAATTTGAAATGAATTTATTTTTTCATAAAAAATACAAGCAGTATAACATTGCAATGTGCATATCTGAAAAAATAATAGGATACATCTAAAGGAATCCCCGTACTAGATGCACCTTTACAATAAACATTTATTAGTCCCTGTTGAAACTAAAAGAATTATAAATATAAAAGAGAGAAAAAAAAAATTTCGAAAATTAACGAACTGAACTTAATTTACTTCAAAACATCAAAGAAATATTCAATATTTTCAACAGAAAGCAGCCATGATTTTAATTCTTTATTAAACTTATTATAACTTGAAATACTGGAAAGGTGTATAGGAAGTTTATTATAGAAATACGGTCCAGTGAATACGAAATGTCGTTGAAATATGGTTTTATGAGCTTTTGGCACAAATACAGCTTGATGTCTAAATAAATACTTGGTTACTTTATAATTGTCGTAACCACATCTTAAGTAGAAGATTTTTAAGACCTTATAAACATACAAGTGTCGAATAGGTAAAATAAATAATTTTTTAAATAATGGAAATGAATGCTCAGTTGCGTTTTTAAAACATATGGATCTAGCTATTTTTTTATAAATTATTGTGATGGATTTGAAATGCTTATAGTATGCACCTCCCCAGCATTCAAGTCCATAACTTAGCTTAGAGTGAATAAGCGCATGGTACACAGACATTAAAACTGCATGAGGGCATTTTTTTCTTAAAAAGTACATTATACGGAGCGAATTCCGTAAAGACGTGCAAATATTTGATATTTGATACTGCCAGGAAAGTTTGCAATCAATATAAATGCCTAAATATTTAAATTGAGAGACCTTTTCTAGCTTGATGCATTTATTGTCTTTGCAATCAGAGCAGACAGGTACATGATAAACAATATCCCAATTAATTGCTGAAGAACTATGGATTTCAAATATCATATATTTGGATTTGTCGCTTAATTTTAATTTGTGAGCATGAAACCATTTACTGATCAAATTTAAATCCTGTTGCATAGATGTTTTGACATTATCCCAAGAATTTTCCGAATAACTTATTACCACATCGTCTGCAAAAGCTGTTAGAGAACCATGAAATGTTGTACTACACAAACTGTTTATGTATATTAAGAAAAGGATAGGTCCTAAGACGGATCCTTGAGGAACACCGTGTTTTATAATATTTGAAGGACTGAGAGCATTAGATATTTTTACTTTTTGAGTACGATCTGCCAGATAACTTATAAACCAATTACTGGCGTAATTACTTATTTTTTTTTCCATCAATGTCAAGAGCTTTGAATTTATTAAGGATACGTTTGATCCTGAATCATAAATTCCATCTACTTCTAGAGTGTCATTTTAGTAATACTTTTATTTTGATCAATGGTGTTAAAATTAGTTTTTTAGATCTTCTTTCTCCAATTCAATTTCCAATTCTGAATTATTTATACATTTAATTCTATCATTATTTTTTTCTTCATACTGGTATGCTTTAAACCAACATGAAGATTCAGGGTGATAACGTGTACCCTTATTATTCTTTTCACAAATTTTGCATGTTTTTTTTTCAGTCTTGTCTTTTGTGTTATTACTATTAATTTTTTTTCCTTCAAATCTTCTTTTATCAACTAAGTGTTCCAGTTTTCCCAATTCATTATACAGATTTTCCGTCTCTTCTAATAGATCTCTATTAATTCTATCTGATACATAGTTAGGCAGACTTGCTGCTATAAGATCTATCAAGGTACCTGTATCGATTGTTTTCCTTACCTCTAATAAAAGTCTTTCTTTTTTTACTGCATAGTCTATAAGTGATCCTACTTGATATTTAAACGACAAAGCATACCTGATTGGAGCCCATCCTTTATTTGCATAGGTTTCACAAAAATTCTTTTTCCATTTTCCCCACTCTGAATCTATTGTAAGTTTTATTAGCATACTGCTATACCAATCCACACAGGGTCTTTCTAAGAACAATTTAAAAATTTCAATCTTTTGTTTATCTTGAATTATTTCAAAGCGATTACATTCATTTTCAAAGTCATTCATCCATTGATATGCATTAGCATTTTTGTTTGAAAATTTTTCAATTATAAATTTTTCTGCTATTTTTGCTAAATTTTTTTCATGATTCTGTTCTTTATTTTCTACTAGTTTTTTCAGAATCTCTGTTAATGATTCTTCTGAAGCACCAGTTCCTATAGCAATCATGTTTGGTTTTTGTTCAGTTTCTTCTAGATAATATTCATCAAATATTAGATTTTCTACTTCATCTAAATAAATTTCTCTCAATTCCTCTGTTAGAGGTATCCATACACTTCTTGTTTGATGTCTCTTCTTCAGAGTGTTTTTTATTCTTGTGTATGTTGTTGTTTTTGCAAGCTCTACGTGCAAATTCATTGAATGAGATGTTTCTGGAATGATAAATTTGCGTCCATCTGGTGTTCCAATTGAGGTTATGTTAATTATACTTGATTTTCCATCTCCCGATGCTTTTACAGCAAAATCAAATTTTAATTTTTCCATGTTTGTGGCTTATTCTTGACGATAATGTCGTTTTATAATGTTTCTTATAAAATTCCGGGATTTACACAAAATATAGACACTACTGAGTTTCTGTAAAAAGAGATTTTATTTTTATTAATCAAACTAAAATTATAAACAACAATTTACCAAAATAAAACAAACCTGTAAAAAGAGAAACGACATTAAATGTCTATTATTCACAGTGTCTCTCTGATTATAATAAAATTACAAACTTTTAAAATTTAACTTAAAACTAGGTGTTGCATAATAGGTACACTAAGTACAAAGTACTTTCATTACATACAAATTATTTTATTCCGTTTTAATATTATATTGTAATGTAAGATTTTATTTAAAATATAAACAATTTTAAAACATCAAATCATTCATTTTTATTACAATAAAACAGGTTTACCGGTAAATACTTGGAAAAATTCCATAAAATTGTACCAGCTCGATTTTTTTTAACATGGAAATTCTCAATTTCTCCAATTTGATCTCGCACACAATTCAGAAACCATTTACTTCAGCAAATTATTACATGAAAAATAAGATCCTCTTTCTGAATTCCGATTCTGCCCACAGACTCGTTTTAGTACTACTTATATTATGAAATTTCTTCAAAATCGGTTTAGCTGTTTTTAAATGATACCAGTAGAAATAGATAGACAGAAATTCTGTAAAAGCATTTTCTCGTCTAGGTATCATAAAAATATCGGAAAATTCTGCAATAAATTATAAAATGAAATTATCGACAGAGGTTCTGATACAATTTTTCTTTATCTCAGTAAGGTAAGCGTCATATAGTCTTCAGTGTACCTTTCACGAGTAAATGTGTGTTGTTGATTAATATTTGTCATATCAATTAACAGTGTTTCCTGTCAAAGCTATCAAAGTCAATGCCTGCCGGTTTAGGCTATTTCGGTATCAAATAGTTTTTCGAAAAACTTTATTTAAGAACTGCTTAGTTTAGGCGCTGTAACTATAGTTTAATTATTTATAACATCTATTGTTGCATAATAAATTATATTATTAATGTCAAGCAATTATAAATTAATTTATAGGCATGGCACGTTTGTTGGTTGAACTGAACACGTATAAGCTTTGAAATGTTCGCTAATTGAGATTAATACAAACAAAATATCTAAACCTAACAAATACATGTACGTGGTATAATATTTCGTGGCAAGTTTTATTGAAACATTGTGCATAGCTTAAGTTAAACGGTCTGATTTTCAACACTTCTTTGAAATAGTTTTGGAAAACTATATAGCGTTGCAGTTATAGCTGTACTAATAGTCCACACTTAAAATTTTAAACGCACTTAATTTATTTATTGTAAATTATAGACGCGTCGACAACTTAGGTCATTAGCGTCTAAACGCACTTAAGAGTTTTCAAATGTATGTATACTGAAATACTTTAATTTAATTTTGAATTCACGAACGCGTGCACATTGCACATATTGATACTAAATTGAGATATTGATTTTGGTCTCAAAAATTTAAAATAATTATTTTAAAAAATGGAAATAAGGTCATAAAACTAAAACCCGACTACAAAAAAATAGAAAACAAGCTTCCAATATAAAAAGTATTCGGGCAAAAAGATTTTGGTTTTTATTACCCGACTGCTTTTCAAATTCGAAGTTTGTTTTCTACATGAGGGAAATAGTACATTGCATTACAAGGTAAGAAACTTGGCGTTTGCAACACCTCGGGCAACAAACTTCACACTGGTTGCAAACGCCAAGTTTTTGCACACTCGCAAATTGTAGGTACCTGAAATCGAATTGTCAATAGAGTTGTTGAGAAAAATAATATGCAATTACTCGGTATGAAACTTGGCGTTTGCAACCAGTGTGAGGTTTGTTGCCCGAGGTGTTGCAAACGCCAAGTTTCATACCGAGTAATTGCATATTATTTTTCTCAACAACTCTATTGACAATTCGATTTCAGGTACCTACCTACAATTTGCGAGCGTGCAAAAAGTCGCAAAAATATTAGATCTGTCAGATTATATATGCGAATCCAATCGCTCTGTCTCTCTCTTAACAACGTTAAAAAACAGAGAAACCGACTTGAAAATTTTCATCCCTAGGGATGAAAACGCTCAGTTTCAACCTGCTAAACAGGTACCGAAAATCGAATTTTCAATAGCAACGTTGTGAAAAACACATTTACATATTATAAGACAGAAAACTGGAAAACTAAACTATAATTTCCATAAATAATGAAAACGGAACACTAACGCTCGGTTTCTGATGAGACTTTCAGGTTTAAATCTAGATTTAAGAATGTCATTTGTTTTCAACTAAATGGAGATCTCCATTTAGTTGAAAACAAATACATTCTTAAATCTAGATTTAAACCTGAAAACTAAAAATAGCCAAGCACGAAAAATAAACAAATATAATTCGTAAATGCCAAGCTACTTTTAATTAAAATCAATTTAATCTCATGTAAATAAACAGTTCTGTAAAAAGATTAAAAAACGGCCAAGTGTGTGTCGATCCACACAAAGAGTAGGGTTCCGTACTATGTATTATGTAAGTTATGCTAAACCTACAATTTTGATAAAATAAAAACACATTCATAATCTACTCAAAAGTCCCTTTTGAACAATACCCCACAAGAATAGGTACAAAAAAAAAATTTCGCCCCCCCCCGTTTGCTAAAACCTATTCAATGTTGTTAAAATAAATAAAATGAAAAACATTCATAATTTACTCAAAAGGCCCCTTTCAGGTACAAAAGAAATTTTTTTTACCCCCCGTTTTTTTAATCTACTCAAAAGGCACTTTTCAACGATACCCCACAAGAATAGGTATACAAAAAAAATGTTTTGATCCCCGTTTGCATGTATGAGCGTTCCCCTTAAGGTGGGTTTAGACCAAACAGCGAATGCTCATTCTATTCCCACTTCATCAAATTCTCTTTGTGGAAACAGAGACAGAGCATTCTTTCGTTGCTCGCTCGCTTGATGTAAACGGCGCACGAGCGTTCTTTCGTGTTCAGACGTGCTCGCTCCTCGGAGCGGTCTCTTCAAAGCGTTCTTGTGTTCTAGCGACTTGACCGAATAAATATCGTTGTCATTATGGATTGGTCTCAAGAAAAATGTCTACTAGTGATAGAAGCCTATACCATAATTATTCCAGATGTCTGTGGGATCCGACTTTTGAAAACTATAAAAATTCAACTCCACCATTGTATCACCCACACTATCCAGTTTCCTTATTTGAAATAAATTCGTCACTCACCAACGTCTCTTCCTTCTTTTCTTTTTAAGTAATTGAGCCAGAATGATAAATGCAGAACTTGCTATTACAATATCAGTCTAAGTCGGAAATAGTGTAGTACCGGTCACAGACACTTGACCGTTTGACGAATGAGCAATGAGCACTCGTTCGCCTGATCTAAACATCTCTAGAGCATGTGCTAGAATTCTAGTTCTTGTTGTTCATTCTTGCTCGTAGCTATTCTTTTTGGTATAAATGCTGGAAACCAATTTTCGTTTACACCAAAAATAAACAAACAACGCTTTGTTCTAGCTCTAGCTCTTTGTTCGTTTGGTCTAAATCCACCTTTAAATAAACATTTTTGATCTTTTGTTATTCTGTCCGTCTTTGGGCCGCGCTAATACATATTATGTGTGAAACTCAAGTCCCTATCTTATTTCGTTGAAATTAGAGGCCTGTAACAGACAGATGGACATCATTGGCACAACAATAGGGTTTCTTTCTGGTACGGAACCCTAAAAATAGCGTTAAAACTGTGTAATAAAACAAGCAAATAGACAATTTAAAAACACTGTATTTTTGCAAAAAAGCTGTATAAAAATTAATTATTCAAAAATAAAGTTCCTACGTTTGTTTTAGCAGAAGTCATGATTTAATTAGCAATTTGCATAGTGATTCCTACATGTTGTACTACACGTTAAAAAGTACGTTATATTTAAAAGCTATAGGGATAACAATATGCGCATTTCCATGAAACTAGTACCCATTTTTGTATGTTTAACGACCAAAACATTTATATCTCAGTTGGAAGCAACTTTTTATTCTCAAAATGTTCTGAGATTATTTTTGTATTTAAAGTTTATGGAATAGAATATTAGTTATAACGTCCTATATTATGACATATTATGCAATAAAGAAAATAAAAATGTTATTGTTTTTTTGTAGTTTCTTATTTTACCAATATTCAATAATATATTGTAATGGTGCAAAGAGAAATAAGAAAACATTAATTTATATTAAAATACTTCTAACTAAATATACCTATTATAGCCTAGACGAATTAGACACAAAAGTGAGGAAAATCGTATTAATAACGTTTTCTTAATAAAAATGCAATGTTTACAAATAATTATTTTTAGTTATATTATGTTTATGAAAATAATCATCAAAACATTATGTTATTGTCTACGTTTAGCGCAATTGCCAATTACACCTAAAATAAACTTGTATTATTTACATATTTTTTTTTAGAAATAACGAAAAGAAAAACAACATAAAGACAAATGAATATAAACTTAGTGCATCAACTTAGCGTTTTTTGCATATTTATCATTTGGAATTTTTAAACTAGAAACTATACGCAGAAATTAACATGGCACTTTAGTCACAGTAAATCAGCAAGGTGTAAATTATACATGAAATAAAAGAGTGCCTATATACTCTAATAACAGATTAGACCGTTATTTGATATAAATGCTATCACTACTTGCCCCATTGTACGGTTTTAAGATTTTTAAAAAGATAATATATTTGAACGAGATTTAATAAAATAAAGTTCGTAACTAAGTAATTTCTCTCGCTTATTGTAGAAACAGAATAACAAAATTTGGAAAATTACATGTCAAAAATCAAATTTTAGTTAAAAACCTTTTTGACAAAATATAGTCAAAAAAGTGCACGCGCTTACTACCTCTCCGTGTTAAGTTAGAATTAGAATTAGAAGAATTAGAAATTAATTAATTAATTAGAAGTTCAGCGGGACACTTATTGCATTTACGTAATGCGACTCACTATATAAAAAGCAAAGCAGGTAAGTCGAAAATATAGCGTCAAATGTTTCAAATTCATTTATGAAAAACCCGCGTTACTACTTACCCCTAGCTCCCTTACTTATAAAAATGTGAATTATTAATTTTTTTATTAGATAAGAATCCCTACTAAAGCTAAATCCTTTCAATTGGAATTCTGTTTCCTTTAGATTTTCCATTAATTCCACACCAAATAAACTTTAATTCTATTAAAGAAACTAACCACTGAACGTAGTTACCAAGTGCTAATTAACTCAATTAGACAACAAAATTGAACGCGAAATGCCTCAGTTGCTTTTAATACTATCTATGGGAAAGTGAAGTCAACAGTTTTAGTTTATATAAAACAAAAAAGCCCTTTTACATATTTTCTTTTATTTTGGAAAATATTCTTTCTGCTACCTGTTATAACTACCAACATTTTATTATCATTTTTAATCATAAATTGAAAATGTAATTAGTACTTTTATAATCTGAGACTTAGTATATAACAGATGCGATTTCGGCTATTTTAAAGTAAAAATATTGTTACTTCTTCTCAAATGTGCAACCACTAAAATACTATTAAATTATTTAAGACATTGCCATAATATCATATTTAATTAAGTAATACTAGTTTACAAGTAATAATAATAATAATAATATATTCTTTATTTGTAATACTGGACTACAGTTTAAATGGCGTCAGAAAAATACACATTAAAAATTTATAAAACTTACTTTGAATAAAACATTTCAGGTTTTAATATTACTTTTTAAAATCAATTTTAAAAAAATCGTCTGTTTTATACAAACATTCTTTTAAGAGAATTCCTTTTATGGCCTTCTTGAAAGTGTCAATATTGAGATTTTTTATGTGATCTGGTAGTTTGTTGTACCACCTCGTTGCGTTTAGATATTTATCCGATACTGCTAATCTATGATTAGGTATGGAAATTATATTGTTATTACGTGTACTTTATGATTGATAGCTATTTAGGATAGAAAATTCTCTTATGCGTTCTTTCACATAGACTAGATTTTTATATACCACCAAAGATGGAAATGATAATATTTTTAATTTTATAAAAAATGGCTTACAGTGCTCATTATAACTAGATTTTGTGATTATTCTAATAGCATTTTTTTCTGTAATATGAAAATGTCTAAACACAACGAGGAGTTACCCCAAACCACCAAATCATAACTTAGGTGACTATGAAATACTGCAAAATATGCAATCTTGGCAGCTTCAGCTCCAACAGTTGTACTAATTTTCCTTATAACAAATAACGATTTGGATAGCTTCTTACATACATGACTAATATGGTTATTCCATGACAATAATGCATCTAAGTATATACCAAGAGATTTTACACTATTTTGCTTTTCCTGATTAGTGTAAGAGAATTTAAGTTTCATTGTTTTGTCTGTATTCATTTGCAGTTCATTAGCATTAAACCAATCTTTAGCTTCTTTAATAACCTGTTTATAGCCATCTTCAAGGGTAGTTTTTATAGATTTAATAAATGTTGTATCATCTGCATATAATACAGTAGGACAAGACATATTAATAGGAAGATCGTTAATAAAAATGACAAAGAGCAAGGGACCTAGAATGCTTTCTTGAGGCACTCCTCTTGATATATATTTAGCTGCACTATTGTTACCATCCACGCATATAATTTGCTGTCTACCTTGTAAGCAATTTTTTATAAGGGATAGTGACACGCAAAAGCTATAGTCTGCATTTCCATGAACGATCTTCATTTAGTTACTCAGAAGGAGTAATAATATAAAATACGACCCTTAAAAGAGCCCTTTCACACTATCAGGTTCGTCGGTCAAGTTTAGAAATGGCAATATTGAAGTAAAAATTAAATATCCGAACACGATAAGGTTATTAGCAGGTCCGGTTTCGCTGGACATTGAAATCGCCTTCACACCTTCCTTGCCAGAGTCGAAGCAAAACTAAACCAAACCTTAAGACGAAAACCAGACAAGTGTCAGGGAACCTGATGCTTCAGTCGATCGATCCGGCTGCAAATGGTCGCCGAGCCTGAACTTAATAGTCTGAAAGGTCACATTTAAACAAATGCTCACTTTCCGGTTTTTTCAGGTTTAAAACCTGAACGGACAATTTTGCAAAGGGCGGAAGGAGGGGTAGTTATCATCAACGTCACTGCTATATGTTATCAATAGTATTGATATAATGTTAGATACGTTTTATTATTATCTTAAGAGGGCTCTCTACACTGATAGCTATACGATTAACACTAGGTATACACAAAATTTCGATTATACAGGGTGTTCGGGTAAAGGCATTCAGAAATGCAAAGGCATGCAGTGCTCATCAAAATAAGTCAAAAAGTTCATATAAACATATGGCCTAAAACGCACCCTTAGGGAAGCTAAGGCCCTTAAAGGAGTTCAAATGAAATTGGTTTTTTTTCTATTATTTGGAGAACGGTAAAAGATAAATAGACAAATTTCTGGGAATTTACCTAATTTTTCAGGCTGAATAAGATGGGTCAGTTCATTTTTGGTTATCAAAATCTGGGGCGTCTCTTTCGAAAGGGGGGAGGGTCATTTTACCCTGTAACTTTTTTTTGTTCGAATCTTTTTCTATTTTTACTATAAATTGTCAATTATTAGATATTTCTACGTCAAAAAGGTATTTTTTGTTTAAATCGATATCGGTTACAGTTTTCGAGTAAATCGAGTTTTAACGTTCGCAGAGAATATTAATAAATTATAATTTGTAAAAGATGGCAATTTTCAAATCCAATTTACTTAAAAACGGATGGCGATATCGATTAAAAAAAAATGTCTTTTTTACGTAAAAATGTCCACAAATTTTTAATTTATAGAAAAAAATGAAACTAATTTTACAGGGTAAAAATTTTTTGCTCCCCCCACCCTTAAAAGGGCCTATACTTCCCTAAGGGTGCTTATTTTGATGAGTATTACATGGCTTTGAATTTCTGAATACCTTTACCCAAACACCCTGTATAATGACTAAAAAACTTTTTATAAATAAAAAAATTTTGGAGCATACAAGTAATTCAAGAATTACAAGGCGCGATATTCATGTAGGTACTGTGTGTAAACGGTTTTATTGAACATAGGGAAAATAACACTGAGAAGATTTATAATTTTGTAGTAGGCTATGAGCCATAAGACCTAATATAAATATGTATTGGATTACATAGAAAAAATAGTAGTGAATTTTTTAAACAATTTTCCATAGCAACGGTTAACAATTAAGCGTTACTCGGAACCGGCTAAATAAAAAAGTCATGATGTGTCGACAGAAGCTATGCTTTTTACGCATTGTATATAAAACCGAATTTATCAAAGATATAAATAATACAATTAAAAAGTTATTATTTGATCGCCATTTTGAAATCTGACGCCATTTTATTTTTTTGTGTCTTATTAAATTCTCAAATATCAATTTTCAAAAGGATCGGATAATTTTTACAAAGAAATATATACCTATGACCGCCATTTTGAAATATGACATCATTTTATTTTTTTGTGTCCTATAAAACTCGCAAATATTAATTTTCAAAAAGATCAGATCATTTTTGCAAAAAAGTACATATGGCCGCCATTTTGAAATCTGACGTCGTTTTATTTTTTTGTGTTCTATGAAACTCTCAAATATCAATTTTCAAAAGGATCGGATAATTTTTACAAAAAAGTACATACGGCCGCCATTTTTAAATCTGACATCATTTTATTTTTTTGTGTCCTATGAAACTTTCAAATACCGATTTTCAAAAGGATCGGATAATTTTTACAAAAAAGTATATACGGCCGCCATATTTAAATCTGACATCATTTTATTTTTTTGTGTCCTATGAAACTTTCAAATACCGATTTTCAAAAGGATCGGATAATTTTTACAAAAAAGTACATACGGCCGCCATTTTGAAATCTGACATAATTTTATTTTTTTGTGTCCTATGAAACTTTCAAATACCGATTTTCAAAAGGATCGGATAATTTTTACAAAAAAGTATATATGGCCGCCATTTTGAAATCTGACATCATTTTATTTTTTTGCGACCTATGAAACTCTCAAATATCAATTTTCAAAAGGATCGGATAATTTTTACAAAAATGTCCATACGGCCGCCATTTTTAAATCTGACGTCATTTTATTTTTTTGTGTCTTACGAAACTCTCAAATATCAATTTTCAAAAGGATCGGATAATTTTTACAAAGGAGTACTACATATTTCCGCCATTTTGAAATATGACGTCATTTATTTTTTTGTGTCCTATAAAACTCGCATATATCAATTTTCAAAGGGATCGGATAATATTTACAAAAAAGTACATATTATGGCCGCCATTTTGAAATCTGACGCCATTTTATTTTTTTGTGTCCTATGAAACTTTCAAATACCGATTTTCAAAAGGATCGGATAATTTTTACAAAAAAGTATATATGGCCGCCATTTTGAAATCTGACGTCATTTTATTTTTTTGTGACCTATGAAACTCTCAAATATCAATTTTCAAAATGATCGGATAATTTTGACAAAAAAGTACATACGGCCGCCATTTTGAAATCTGACGTCATTTTATTTTTTTGAGTCCTATGAAGCTCTCAAATATCAATTTTCAAAAGGATCGTATAATTTTTAGAAAGGAGTTCTACATATTTCCGCCATTTTGAAATCTGACGTCATTTTATTTTTTTGTGTCCTATAAAACTCGCAAATATCAATTTTCAAAAGGATCGAATAATTTTTTCAAAAAAGTATATATGGCCGTTATTTTGAAATCTGACGTCATTTTATTTTTTTGTGTTCTATGAAACTCTCAAATATCAATTTTCAAAAGGCTCTGATAATTCTTACAAAAAAGTACATATGGCCGCCATTTCGAAATCTGACACTATTTAATTTATTTTGTGTGCTATAAAACTCTCAAATATTAATTTTCAAAAGAATCGGATAATGTTTACAAAAAGGTACATATGGCCGCCATTTTGAAATCTGACGCCATTTTATTTTTTTGTGTCCTATAAAACTCTCAAATATTAATTTTCAAAAGGATCTAATAATTTTTAGTGTGCTTTATTTCCTTAGTCTGATTTTATTACATTTATCCGAAACGTTACCGGAGAAAGACCTTTTGCCTGTGAAAATTCAAAAGTACGATTTGCACCCGGACGAAACTCGGGCCGGTCAGCTGGTTACCATAATATTGTATTGTCACCGGAGCTACATATGTGTGCAAAATTTCAACTCAATTGGATCATGGGAAGTGGGTAAAAATTCAAATGTACGATTTACACCCGGACGAAAGCCGGGCCGGTCAGCTAGTTACCATAATATTGTATTGTCAGCGGAGCTACACATGTGTGCAAAATTTCAACTCAATCGGATCATAGGAAGTGGGTGAAAATTCAAAAGTACGATTTACACCCGGACGAAAGCCGGGCCGGTCAGCTAGTTACCATAATATTGTATTGTCACCGGAGCTACACATGTATGCAAAATTTCAACTCAATCGGATCACGGGAAGTGGGTGAAAATTCAGAAGTACGATTTACACCCGAACGAAAGCCGGGCCGGTCAGCTAGTTACCATAATATTGTATTGTCACCGGAGCTACACATGTGTGCAAAATTTCAACTCAATCGATCGCAAGATTTGTAACAAATATACGGGATCAAGCTAAATAAAACCACCGTTTAAAAAACAGAGCATCTACTACCTACTTATTTTTGCGTGATGCCAGAACATACGTTTTTATTTGAGAATCAGTTCGGTTGCTTTTGCGTGATGCCAGAATATTTTAAAACTCGCAGTCGCATAAGAAGTTATTTACTTGAAAAAAAAATCATGTAAATCGGATCAGTGGTTCTCGAGTTATAAGCGTACAAAGGGACACAGAGACAGAGAAAGTCAAATTGTTCGGAAAGGTATGATGAACGTCGAGAAATTTTGGTCCGATCCGATCGACGTCAATAATTAGTTACACGTCATTTTAACTCAGTAGGCCATGGTTTTTAAACTTAAATTCAAACATCAGCAGTCAAAAAATTGAATAACTATATTGAAATAATGCAATATAAGATAGAGCATACGCTGTCTTCCAATATCCATATCACACTGTGCAACAGACAAGGACAACCGAAACAAGTTCGCGATTTATAAGATAAAGTCGCATTTATATATTTGTATTTGAATATAAATCTGCATAAAAAAACTGTGTTGACACAATATTATACATAAAATCTATCTAGAATTTTCTCCTCTTTCGTTTAAGACAGGTTTCGAATCGATCTGACTTAAATTGAGCAAAGTATAAGCAAAAAACACCGTTTTTTCTAATTTTCTCCCCTCTGGGGCCAAAATTCAAAAATCGGGCGACGTTAGGATCAAATAGACCCCGAGAGGAATCGAACAAAAAAAAGTTTTTTAAAATCGGTTAACCCGTTTGGGCTGTACGACTGATACAAAAAATCCGTTACAGATTGACAGATTAACAGATTCACAGATTGACAGATTCACAGATTCACAGACGTACAGACAAAGCGAGTGTATATAGGCGCTTCTAGCTTCGCTAAGATCGCGCCTAAAAATAGAACCACCTTCGATAAAAAAGAGAAAAATACCTAAATTTTGAGGTCCGAAAAACTGTCTGACTCACAGATAACTTCATTGTTCTGTGATCTGAGTCTATCAAGTATGGGTTGCGTTCAAAAAATGCGTGGAATATTTTTTATTAACGTGCATTTATATATAATTTTCAAGTTTGTATAACCGGGACAATTAGCGTCCCGTACGCATCATGCGGGACACTACTAAAAGTGACCCAGAAGCGGGATGTCCCAGCTCACGTGGGACGGTTGGCAACCCTAGATCTAACCTATACGACCTGCACGCGTGCGCAAATGCCTGCTGAAATGTTGTTTTACGCGCGTATATATAAAAACAAAATTTTTTTCACGCTGGTCGGCGCTGGTAATTGCAATCTGATTACCTGCCTGTACTCTACGGTTACCCTGTTAGTTCTTCTCGAGTAACATGGGCTATGTATAAGCTATGTTCCAACCTGCCATAAATGGATCGTTTTGAAACGGTAACGAAACTGTTTTTATCGATTTTGTGCGCATGCGTCAACCTTGCACGGTTCTGTGACGGTACAAACGTAGACATTGGTTGGAACGCTTTTGTGACCGTTTTGTGCATCAAATCATGGCCTCCATGACCAATGACCATGCATATGATCAAAATATATTAATTGTCATTTGTCAAATGTAAATTCCTAATTTCAGGCTTTTTTTGTAGTTAAAAACATTTTTAGAATTACACGAATATAAATACATATAATTAAATTTTATTAACTAAGAATTCAAATATAAATATTTAAATTAATAATTTTGCAAAAACAAACAAAAACAAAACAAATCTCAAATGAAGAATAAAGAGATATTTGATTAGAGACGAGACAAAACAAAAATAAAACAAATTATAAATGAATAAACAACTGTCTCAAGTTGGTATTGAACTGAGACAAACAGTCAGTTTTACAGTTTCATTTTGGTTTCCTGTCTAGAGCATGTACCGAAATGGTCGTTCGGAAACCGTTCACAAACTATCACAAATTCGGTTGGAACGCTTTAAGAATCGTCCACAAACGATCACAAGTTCGGTTGGAACGCGTTCTATCCACTGCGCATGAGCGTGACGGTAATATTACGGTATTCAGAGTGGTTGGAACAAAGCTATTATTACGCACTGAGCGAAAATGTAAAGCAAGTCAGGAATCCCACACGCGATATCCAAGCTAAATTGGTGTACAATGACTTAACTATAAGAGATGCGGAAAAATGAAAAACGAGAAATTTGTTCCCCTTGATAATTTCATTGCTAAACTAAAATCCTCCTGGGCGGTCCGGATCGGAAAGATAGTCTATAATAAATGTAATTCCAAAATAATACTTGCCATATAATCTTCTTATTTACTGATTCCAGCATCTTTTCAAAAACTGTACGTTGCAACTTTTTAAGCACTATGTTATTAATATTTGGATTTCACTATAAGTTTCAATTGTCTGGTCATATAATCAGTCATTCTAAAATTCAGTTTTTAATGTCTAATAACATGTAAATTATTATTATTATTATTCACGAACTATACACAACGCTAGACGTTTCAAAACTGATTACAAAAGAATCAAACAGTATTGAATAAAATATACTTTAACAAAGACGACGTTACGTAACCTTTTTCAATGATATTGAAATTATTTAATATTCGTTTATACTTAATGCTGAGTTGCAGAACGCATTGTCAGAAAATTTGATTTAACAATGGGCATAGTTTGTGATCATATGTTATTAAATTTTTTTTTACATGTAGGAACAGGCTAATGTCGTTGTCAAACTAATTATCGTGTAGAGCATTAGATTGTACTCACAGAAAAACATTACTGATCTACATAGACAAAGCTCGCTTCTCAAGCTAAATTTTGATCAAAATGTGTAGAAAAATTATATTTCGAAGTGGAAATTGTACAAAAGCTATGTTAAGTAGGTGTATGTATACACAGTTTAGTAAAATATCGTTTTTATCGTTCAGGATCAATTTAAAATCCTGCAATATGCAGAAATATGTGTTGTAACTAGGGGTCGACAAGACAAGAATTCTTGTCTTGACAATAACTTCTTGTCTTGTCTTGAAAAAAAATCAAGAAATTTTAAAAAATCTTGTCTTGACGTTTTCTTGACATCTTATGTCTTGTCTTGACTCAAGAAATTTCAAGATCTTGAAATTTCTTGATTAACCGGTGACACCGTACATGGTGATTCCTCGCCGGCGAACATTTTATTGCGTTGCGTGCTAACACGGCAATCTGGTGGTTCCCCGATCTTTATTTGTTTTCTGACGAACGCAAATAACTCAGTATCTTGGAAGTATGAAATTGACAAATACTTAAATAAGCCTAGGACAGAAAATTCTGAGAATATACTTGATTGGTGGAGAAGACACGAAAATATCTACCCGTCGTTATCGAAAATGGCCAAGGATTTTCTCGGAACGCCAGCAACATCTTACATTTGTAGGTACCTGCGGAAAGGCTATTTTCAAGACCAGCTTTAACAATAACAAAGCCAAGAAATCGGCTAGGCGTTGACTCCATAAGAAGTCTTATGTGCCTTAATTCATGGCTTATATATATATGTGTGTGTGTGTGTGTGTACACGATAACTCTCGACAGACTTAATCGATTTAAACGAAATTTGGTACACACATTGGAACCCATCACCGCACGAAGCCTATTTAAAATGGGCCCGATCGGGCCATTTTAAGGGTAGTTTTTAGGAGTTGAAAAAAGTTTTTGGGCCCAAAAATACCGAAAAAATCTCAGAATTGTTTCAAAATTGGAATTAACCTTTTGGTAGAGATTAAAATGTGTTGCTAAAATTTTAACAAAATCGGCACAACAGGACCGGACTTACAAATTTTATGAAAACACTAGTTCGCGGATAGTGATTTATTTGCTGACGGGTGTATTTAATTTGGTACAGAGGTTGCATTGATAATAATATTGAAATTAAGAAAAATAATATTATTTTAAGGGATGTATTAAGGGGTTAAATTTTTTGATTTTGTCCAAAAACAAACTTAAGTTCACATAATAAAGCCACAACACCTTATTAGCAAATACACTATATTATTGTCGGCAGGGTTTGGCACTGCGACCCGAGTTTTTTCATTTATTGTTTTTAATTTACATTTTTGTGAATCGGTCTAGCAAAAAATGTGTTCAATAAATTAAAATAATACGTTATGTTATGTTAAAATATGTTATCTTTTTCACAAATAAATATACGTTTTAGCGTTTTCATTGTTAGTCAAGATATTTCAAGATTTCTTGTTTTCTTGACAAGAAATCTTGGTATTGACATAACATTTCTTGTCTTGTCTTGAAATCTAAAATTACTTCTTGTCTTGATCTTGTCTTGAAATCAAGACAAGATCAAGACAAGATCTTGAAATTTTCAAGAATTTGGCGACCCCTAGTTGTAACAATCTAAGGTCATTAGCAAACTAGACTTTCTGACAATGCTTTCTGCAACCTAGCATAAATCGGTCATTCCCAAAGTAAGCGATATCGCCCCTCTCCCCCGTGGGGGGCTGGAGTGATTCAGGGGGCGAATGTATAAACAGGTAAGGTATACAATATACATAGGACATTTAGCATTAGGAAAAAATGATTGCTTCGGAATGAGCCATAACTCATTATGCACGTATTTTATAGAGCACTTTTGATATTAATGTGCAATATGTTTTTACCATTTATTTTGCGCGCTGCTTACATTAGGAAGTTATGTTGATTTTTTATCTGTAACATCTTAGCGGCATTTGGTGGGACTAATTTCGTGAATGCAACGGAAATATGTAACAGGAAGTAAGGAGAAGCGCGCGCTATTCAGTTTAATATAATATGATTATGCGGTACGGCCTACAGTTGGCGCTTGTGCTGCAGCGTGTCAGCGAGCGCACACATTTTCATAGTACATATTTGAGAAGAGAGAGAGAGAGAGAGAGAGAGAGAGAGAAAGGGAGAAATAGAAAGAAGACTCAGCTGTGCAACGTTCGTCCTGCTATTAACATACGAGGTTAGTGTTAGATGTTACACATTATTGTCGACTACTTTTAACCCGCTCATTTTTATTGTTAATATTTACTAATATATCTAATTATTTATAGTTGTGTTCAATAAATAAGAATATTTCAAATCTCATCAACTTGATCTACATATTATGACTATAATTTAAACAAGAATAATTTATCTACTGACAAGATGTTTTAGGTAAACACAATACGATCCGTCTATTTTAACTCTACTCTTTGAATTAAATATACGAGCATATATACCTCTATTTACGGACGAAACAGTTCTTGGCACATGGTGCTCGCGGAACAGATTTGTTTCCACTTTTCAATCTTGCTGTCTTGAAGAATGTGCAAACACATAAGATGATATTACAGATAAATGTCACCGTTTTCCTGTTACCTTGGATAACGAAGTGTTTATTCAAAGTCTTCCGATTCTGCACCATAATCATGGATAATACAGATTACAATATCAGAAATCGCATAACACAGGAACAAACTCTGGTTTCAAGACTTTGAATTAAAAGTCAATATAAAAGTTATAGCTTTGTACATACTGGGTGTACGAAAGTACAATTAGGCGTAAGTATACCGGTATTTTCCTGGTGCATTAATTCTTTTACTCAATTTAAAGCGATGTTTGATATGTAAACATCCTTACTGTCTCTCTCCCCCCCTTTCAGTGAAATGCTATCGAAGTGTGTCGCCGAAGTGACACATGTGGTGGACGTCTAAATAGTTCTATTGGCCCTAGAGCGTAGGCATACCCTATAAGTTATTTTGTTTTATTAATTTTATTAACTCCCCATTGGAAGTTTTGCGAATGAAAAGTTTGGACATGTCTGCACGTTTTGAGGTCCCTAGAGTCCGAACCTACTATTTTAGAGAGTTTCGTGTGTGTGGTGTGTGTGTGTGTGGTGTGTGTGTGTGTGTGTGTGTACGTACGTTAGTTCGTTCGTTCGTACGTTGGTGAACTTTTTTTCGGTTCGCATATCTCAAGAACAAATAATGATATCGACTCCGGATCAATTTCATTCGATACATAATTACATAATGAACACCTGATTAGGTTTGCAAGAAGTTTCAATTAGCGGTTTTTTTTATTTATAACAAAAAAACTACTCTAAAATTGTTCTAAAATATTTCTCGTCTCGCATATCTCGAGAATAAAGAATGATATCGACTCCAGACCAATTTCATTCGACGTATAATTGCATAATGAACACCTGATAAGATTTGCAAAAAATTTGAATTGGCGGTTTTTTATAACAAAAAAAAACATGTTAATCTGTATTGCAAATAGTTTCTCTACGGTAGACTGGTCTCTAATCTCTAAGGGCACCCGCAATGAGAAGTTAGCAGTGTGGTTTTACCCACACACCAAACCTCATTTTTTATTTAACTTTCGTTTGAGATACATAATTTGTGTTACATAATATTATAATAGTAGGTAATGTTTCCTGCCCAACTTGGCAACGCCAGTGCTAGGGCAAGACCCAGCATAATATTGTAGCTGTGCAGATCGAGTTGAAATGTTTGATCACCCTCATTAGTCAGCTACCATCGTATTCGAATTTCTTTAGAGTTCCGGGGAATCACTGTTCTTAACGCAAATAATATCTGACATTTTATGTACCTACTTCCTGCAACTTCCGATGCTGCTGAACAAAATATCATGAAAACCGTTTATATATTAATTTTGAGAGGTCAACCCACAATGAAATGATCTCGCCATTATATTTTTGACAGACTATACAAGTAAATATAAATAATGCAGTGAGACTTTTTTCACAATGACTGATCGTTTCCTTCTGCTGCACGCAAACCTGCTGCGGCTCCGCCCCAACAACCGCTGCGGTAACGTAATGCAACTTTGGTTACAGGTCATTGAACGTTCGTATTCGAGAACACTTCGTTAACTTCACATTTTCTAACAAAAATCATTTTATGTTTAACGACTTTCCGTAAAAAATCGGAAGGGACTACTGCTGTCGTTTCAAGCCACAAAAAGTGTGGATTATAGCAGCTTTCTTTTTGACACAAGTTTCTTCTCGTCTTAAAGTTGTTTATATAATATATTATGTATATGTCTAGATACGTAATGGGGAATATTACGGCGAGTGATGACAGTATGTAAAAACGAGCGATAGCGAGTTTTTACAGTCACACGAGCCGTAATACCATTACGTACGAGACATATATGGTATTTTTTGCCATACCCACTACAAAATACCTACTTTATACTTCATTTTCAAAAAATTCTGACAGTTCATTTGCGTCGCCATCTTTTCTTCTAGTGTGCCGCGAAGTTCGTGCAAGTAAGTAATGACAGGCGCACGCAAGCGTACGCAGGCGTATAGAGCGAATTAACAGACGTTGCCATGGCAACCGTTATTTTCTGCGCGAGTGCAGAAAGTAAACCATTTTCCGCACACATGTCTGTTAAATGGGTCATTAATGGCCGCCGCTAATGGCCCTTGTTGTCGAGCGTCTATAATCCACAATTCATTAATGGCCGCTATACATACATCGAAAGTGGCTATTTTGTAGTGGGTATGGCAAAGAATATTTTTCAATAAATAACAGACACAATGATTATAATTTAAAAAATACATAATATCTATATAAATAATATGTCTCTTATAACACGAACATGTAAAATGGTGTTTTTAATTAATGATTACGGACCGTGCTTATAAAGAGTCGCAATATGAGCCGTGTGTAAAAAGCCTTTTTTATACATAGGTACTGGTTTTTCTTTTGTCTCACTTTTTACACACAGCTGTCACTTTTTACGCACATCCGTTCATATGTTCTCGCTATAAAAAGTATTACCTATACTATTTTGCCACGTGTGCGTTCAAAAGGCAGTTTTGAACGCATGTTTTTCGGTCGATAAAAGACGAATTGAACATACATTCTACCAAAACTGTTTTACCGCAGAGTTTTTACTTTACCGGACAGTTTTTGATCTGTAAACAATCTTTCAATATGTACATTCGTTCCGTTGGTAGGTATATAATAATAGCCGTCTCCAAAATCCACACCAAGCAGACGTTCGTTTGTTAAAACTTCCTATATTTTGAAAACAGTTCAGTAAATTATTACAAGTTTTTATTTAACTTCACTTGTATGTAACTAACTAAGTAAACAAATCTAGGAAATCGATTTTAACCTATACCTACTTCTAATTGTCGTATCGATTTGAAACTTTGCAAGTATATTTCGGATGACAATACAATAATTTGGTACCATCTAAATTAAATTCAACCCCGAAGAGGGTAAAACAGGGGTATAGGATTTTAATTTTTTGACGTTTCAAAATAGTGTAATATTGAAAGTATGCTGTGGAGAAAAAAACATACTATACATTATTTATATCCAAGGTTAATTAGAGTACAGGTTGCCTCGTTCCATCTGACCAATCAGCGTAAGCGCGGGAATGACGTCAGCTGGAATTCAGTTTAAATCAAGTACAAAAATTGTTGAAGATTATGCTTCTTTATATCAGGTGCTTCGTGCAGATTTTTTCTTAAAATTGGCAGGAGATAATAGAAAGAAGAATAGATGAATATAAACAAACAAAAAATTAAATATTGCTCAAGAAATGGCAGATCTTGTTAATTAACTATTTTTTCAAATTTAAGAAACGAATAGAATTAACTAACAAATTGATAAATTATTATTTTATCTTTTATATTCACAAAATATTAAAAATAACCACAAAACACCATAACGCTTAACAGCTATCGCAAAATTGGAAACTTATCATACATATCACACTACCATGGTTACTGTGATTTTTATTTCCAAAAGTTAGCAGCGCCCATGGTCTGACCTTTTCTATTGAAGTGAGCAAGCATGGTGCATTCCGAGTGACGTCATCCCCCCCCTACTATCTATCGGAATGAGGCAACCTATACTCTACTAACCTTGATTTATATCAAAATACTGACAGATATTTTTAATGACGTTTTCATTTGACTTAGAGGGCATTGTTCGCTACTCGGTTATGACGTCATGCTCCGCACCAGGTTTGCTCGAGATTTGGGCGCGCTATTTATTTCAATCGATCACAGTCCGGTGCAAGAGCAGATGTATTGCAACTTTTTATGTGCTAAATTTGAAAAAAGAAATTCATTAGAAATGTCATTGTTTATAATATAGTTTTCAACAACGTCTTCCCCGTAATTTTTTATTTTTCCATTTTCAATTCTTTCACATTTTATTAGCAACTCAATTTATTGGTCATCACTCCCTCAGGGGAAACATTGGAATGTAGTTTGCATTCCAATGTTTTTTGGGGATTAGCACTCCCAGGGGCCCGAGCTCGTACCAGTCGGTTTCTGTATGCCGGCTGGCTGATTCTAATACACAAATGGATTTTTTGTTATGTTGAAGACGCTAATGACCTGAGTTGTCGACGCGTCTATAATCTACAATAAATTAAATTATTGGTCATCAGGGATCTCTGAAGAAGATAAAATTTCCATTAATAATGTCAAGTTTCTCGAACTTATCGACGCTATATTGCACTGAAAACTTGCACCGACCTCGGTAGTCAGAGCACTCTGTCTCTCTATTTTGCCGTCAATCAAACGTTTTGAGAAATCCAGAATTTATTATTCTTCTTAAAAGGAAAGGACTTTTTCGGTTCACTGGCCGTTTCAAAAATGGAAACAAATAAAGCTCCGTTTGTACGTATAACTATACATACATGGGCGGGAACGAAACAAAAACGAAATGCATTCAACTGGATTCAGACTAAACATGAAAAAATTGTTTACGTTGTTTACGATATAACTTTATTGTTTTCTGATATACTATACTACCTGTATTTAAATTCGGATTGTTTTAAGAACATCAGAATGGTCGTTCACCTACCTACTTACAAACAAATAATAATAATTTATTCACTTATTAGCATCTACCGACAGCGAAAAAGATTACTTTAATAAATAAAACACACAAAAACTGACTATAGTTGTCCAACTTTATTTTTAAATACTACGTTTCGGTCTGTTATAAGAGACCCTTTTCAAGCAATATATATAAATAACATAAATAAATAAATAACATAAATTCTTAAAATTAAGAATTTATGTTATTTATAAGTTTGATTGAACAGTGTATTATAGATCATTATTGCTTGAAAAGGGTCTCTTATAACAGACCGAAACGTAGTATTAAAAAATAAAGTTGGACAGCTATACCCAGTTTTTGTGGGTTTTATTTATTAAAGTAACAATAATTTATATTAATTATGTATATGACGAGCTTATACCATGTACTTTGGTTCATGGCAAATAAAATACGTATGTATTGTCATTCTAACTGTGCATACAAACTTTTTAACTAGCCAATCATAATTCACAACAAATAGCTAAAAATCGGAATAAAATTTCTCATGTGAAAAAAATACCTTTAATTCTCATTCACTCGAGTTTAAATAAAAAAATTCTATACAGTGTTAATGGCTTTGCTTAAATCCACATAAATTGCAGAACTAATTTAGGAGCTAGCACAAAAATCGACCTACCTTTGCAGAAACCATGCTGCGAGTTACTGATTATACCACTGTCATATAGAAAAGGTAGATATTTTATAATATTACACATTCCTAATAAATTTAACATTCAGGTAACATTTTTTACAGAAAAGCATATAGTAAAGGAAAAAAATTAAATCGACTATTTTAGGTACCTATGAATAGTTTATTTTACGGCACAAGAACTAAAATAAAAGAAATTAATGTTCCATGCTAAAAATAAAATGCTTTTGTATAATACTTTGTGAAAAATGAAACAAGAAATGAACCAGAGTATCTGAACATTTGTAAAGTATAGGCTACCGTAACAGCTGTAGGGAATTATTTAAAGCTTTAAAATTAACATTGACTCTCACTAATATACAGGGTGTTACATAAATATACTGACAAGCTTTTAGGGGTACCTAGTAGGGAACATCAAAATAAACATTTTTTGCTTTATAAACATATGTTCGAAAACGCTTCGTTTTCGAGATACAGGGTATTAAAATTTGTAGAAAAAATCGTTTTTTATTACTTAGGTAATACTTAAAAAATGATTCAGCCGATTTTAATGAAATTTTCAGAGTTTGTCGATAACTTTAGGAGGGATCTTTTGGATCTATTACAGTCGATGGTTTTATGGTTAGCGCTACTCAAGCTTACAACTGTCTACCAACAGAAATAAAGAATATTAAAAATCTAAATAAATTCAAAAATGCTGTGAAGAAATTCTTACGTCTTAAAATGTTTTATAAAGTATCCGAATTTATTATTATATAATCTGCTTCTCTCTGACATGTCATATACCTACTGTGTAGTCAAAATGATTAATAAATATTATTATTATTATTATTATATACAATAAATCCAGGGGCGATTTTTTCTACAAATTTTAACACCCAGTATCTCGAAAACGAAGCGTTTTCGGACAAATGTTTATAAAGCAAAAAATATTTGTTTTGATGTCCCCTACCACCCCTAAAAGTTTGTCGGTATATTTATGGAACAAACTATATTTATGAATGTGCACTTTTTGCTAAACAAAATCCGGAATTATTCAACATGCATTCTTTTGATCACTGCATGCACAACACGAGACAAACAGAACTGGAAACAACAGCAATCCTGTAGTTCAAAAAGGAGTAATAAATTCGATTATCAAAATTTATAATAGAATACTGACCATCAAAAATAAAAAAACAAGCGCTGGGTATTTTCAAAAAAAAATAATTGAAGGACATGATCAAAGTCACTATAATATTAAAGATTTCCTGTAACCTTTTTTGTATTGACGATTTTCTATACGAATCTATGTACAAAACAGAAAATATTCTATTCTATTCTGAATAAATAATGCAGTTGGCAACAACTGCAGGTAGTAGCACATCACTCGCGAACGTAAATTTAAAACATTTCTTATTTCTTACGTTGACATTATTTTACTGAAACATGACAACGGATTTATCACAAAAAATGTGTATTTTACTTGTAAATATTCTAATAAACTTATACAGGTGAACCGATTCTACTTTATTAGTTTATATTTTACACTAGCGGCCCGGTCCGGCTTCGCCGGGATGCTATGAATTTATGATTTATTATTCCCCCTTCCGCGAGAAATTCTCCTCCTGCTAAGCGAAGTCGGGCTGGTGGTGTTTATTCGCTCGAATTTTATTAACATATTACTTACTTACTTAATTAGATTTAAATAGGTATAGTTACGGATATATTTTTTATCATTTAAATAATGTTTTTCAAAATACATATACCTTTTTTCTCAATATTCCGGTATTAAAGTATTCTTAACTACTACCATGAACAATACAAACAAACGGATGTTATTTTCATCTGTATTTAGCGAATATATTATGAAAACGTTAAGTTCATTTCACAGTAAATTATTTTGTAATTTCCTCAAGCTGTTTCCGAATGTCATATTGCAATTGCTCTAGAAGCGAATGCATGTTGGCTGTAAACTTTGTTTTGTGTCATTTAACATTTAGATCAATATTTTTGAAACGGTGGAGCACAACATATAAATTGAAAAAATGCTTATTTTTGATATAAAAAACTTTAATTTAGCATACAGGGAAGACGAATAATCTTATCGACAAATCCACATATTTTTGAGAGTATGTTTGGTTTACTTATTTCGTGATAAGCAGGTATAATTCAAATTTAATTTGAAAATTTTATAGAAAAATGAATGAATTGTAAATTATAGACGCTCAACAACAGATGTATTTTATAGAAAAAGAAGTTTATGAAATTACGAGTGAAATTATTAAAATTATTTAAATTGATGTTACAAAGAACAAGCGTCGAATATAAGAAAATTTGATTCAAGACGGACTATAATTATAATAGTCGCAGTTTTACTTTTTTATAAGATTTTTAAATAATTTTATTATTACAAAAGAACTTGAGTTTTATTGAAAGATTATTTAATTTTAATATAAATATGTATAAGAAACATTGTTAGTATTTTGCATTATAAGGGACGAGACACAGCGTTTGCAACTAGTGTGAAGCTTGCTGCCCGAGGAACGAGGGCAGCAAATCACACGCGTTGCATTCGCTGTGTTTTGTTCCTGGTAGTTGCATATTATTTTTCACAACAACTCTATTGACAATTTGGATTGAGGTACCTCAAAGCCGCAAAAATATTAGATCTGTCTGCAGATCCATGTGAAATTTACGTGGAGTTATGTCTGTCATTTTGACGTTTTCGAGTATATATAAACACAGAAAACTGACAACTAAAAAGTTTCAACAGGTACCGCAAATCTAATTTTCAGTAGAGACGTTGTGAAAATTATTATTACATTTTGTCCAAACGCTTACTTAATAATTTTGTATATATTAAATGAAATAATGATTCCTTAGAACGTCTACTACAAATTAATTATTGAGAAACACTGGAATAGATTTTAAAAATATGTGAAATTCATTTCCTGTGCACTGAAAATTTCATTAACTTTATATTAAATTTCTCAACCGGTTTTATCACAATATAAATTAACAAGGTTTTTTCTGCTAAAAATATCTTCAAAGTTTCGACAGTCCAGTCACTAGAGGGAAAACAGATCTTTTCTGGTTAGAAAAAAATGGTGAAATACATTTTTATAATAAAAAAAACACTGTAGATGAAAGTATCAAAAAAATGAAAAAAGGTGTAATTTTTTAAGATTTTACCTAGTTAAACAATAAACAGGACGCCTAAATAATCATTTTCACCAGTTTTCAAAACAACTGAGATCTTTGTACTGTAATTTTTTTATCAAAAATAATGCAGTATATTATTATAGACGTTCAACAGCTAAGGTCATTAGCCTCCAATGTACTGTTATTATTATCTAATAATTCCAATAGAGGCTTGTTGACGCAAATGGCCATTTAATATAATATATAAATATAATTCGCGTTCATACATAATATCTATTGTATGCTTAAATTTACTTTGCAAAATTTACTCTGATAACTTTAATAAATAAAACGCACAAATACTGGCTATAGCTGTCCAACTTTATTTTTAAGTACTACGTTTCGGACCGAAATGTAGTACTTAAAAATAACCAAGTAAAGTGCTAAATCAAATATTTTGAAGAAATCGATTTTTTTAAAATTGCTTAAGCAATTTTCGCTCAATAATGTAAAAAAAAAATTGAGAAGATTATATGCTATCAATATTACGTGCCCGCAAAAGATTATTATGATCTGGAAAATACTAATGACAAAAAAAAATTGTCAACATTCAAAAACGTGTTAACTGCCATAATGATAAAAATGAAAAGCGGTTATCTGCCACTCTGCGCTGCTGAGTTAAGTGCCTAAAGTTTGATGGAAAAATTCTTATATTTGTTTCCATAATATTTTTTATAAAGTTAGTATTATTTGTAATTAAAAACACTCTAAAACAATAACAAAGTCAGAGGACAGTATGGCTCAGTTGGTAACGTCGCGGCCACTGAATCAGACTGTCGTGGGTTCGAATCCCACCTCTGCTCATGGATGTTTTGTGATGTTATTTAGTTTTTAAGTGATATATTATGATATTTGTTGTATTTAAGACGCTAATGACCTAAGTTGTCGACGCGTCTATAATCCACAATAAATAAATAAATAATAAAGTCACCACGAACTAATCAAACCGATAAAATATACACAAAAATGGTAACCATCTGTTTGGCACTTAACAAGGTTTTCATTTATATTATGTTGGGTCGCGACTTGACGCCTACAGCAATCTATCGGATTTTTTTCAATGACTTTCCAGTGCAATTGAACATAGCTCGGTTTTCAGGTTTCTGGGCTTGGCATTTACCTCACATTTCGTAAAAAAAAAACGAAATGGATTCTTTGGCACTTAACTCGGTTTTCACTTCAACTCCTCAATTATGTTGTACTATTTTCCACACTGTATGTAATAAAATAGGAGGACAGTATGGCTCAGTTGGTAGCATCGCGGCCTCTGAATCAGACTATCGTGGGTTCGAATCCCACCTCTGCTCATGGATGTTTTGTGATGTTATTTAGTTTTTAAGTGATATATTATGATATTTGTTGTATTTAAGACGCTAATGACCTAAGTTGTCGACGCGTCTATAATCCACATTAAATAAAAATAAAATGTAATAAAATAAACATCCTGTACCTACTGTATAGTATTTAGTAAAATCTTTTTAAGTTTTTTATACTGTTTAACATATAAATATTTTTTGATAAAAGAAATCAAAGTTTCGAAAACGTTATGGTGTATGATTCAAAAGTTTATATAATATTTTTAGTTAAAAAACTTTATACCTTCAAATATTAATTCAATCAAAATGGAATTGAGTAATGGTTGGATCAAGTAAATAAAAGTTTTTTTTTGTAATTATTTTCAAGTTAATTCAATTAGTTAACTCAGTTTGGTATACTTACAAACTTTTTAAAGTTGGCTATTTCGTTTCTTTAGAGTTTCCTTTCAAAGTTAAATTTTAAAACAGTAATTAAATTCTGCATCTGTTACGTTTCTAATCGATTAAAATGATACCATACTGTTATGACGGAGTGGAGATTTGCATGTTCAGTTGAAAGAATTAAGATTTCTACGAATTAAAAAGTATTCAAACTGAAAGGGAAAAAAACTTGGTTTTGCTGTATATATTAAGAGCGTTCTATTATTTTTTTCAATTAGGTACCTTAAATGCTGCAGCAAAACGAAAAAAAGTCGTGACAAAATTCTTTGTAATATTTTAACATTTTTTAACGACGTTAAAATGTAACATGTGTATTTTACCAGTTTTTTCCATTCCCACTACAAAATAGCTACTTTCGATGCATGTATACCGGCCTGTTATGGGTCATGACAGACGTGCGGAAAGTGTTTTACTTACCGCACTAGTGCGGTAAATAAATGATTGCCGTAGCAACTTCTGTTTATTCGCTCTATCCACCTGCGTGCGCCTGCCATTATACTTACGACCTTCACAGCATACTGTAAAAGTAAAGATGGCGACGCAAATGAACTGTCAAAATATTTTGAAAATGAAGTGAAAAGTAGGTATTTTGTAGTGGGTATGGCAAAAAAAATACCGTATATATCTCGTGCGTAATGGTATTATGACTCGTGTGACTGTAAAAACTCGCTATTGCTCGTTATCTAGATAGGTATGCAATCTACTATTTAAGAGCCTTTAAAACTGCCACTTTTGAACTTCAATTAGGCATTTTGTGATTTTATGAAAACGTCAATTAGGTTTGATTTTTTTCGTATTTCATCTTTATCCGCTAAAACCGCATACAATTCCTCGAAATACCTATCACTAATATTTCCTATAAAACCTGACAAGCCTGAACAGTCTTTAAATAATGAACCAGGAAGGTTTTCGATTGTTTTTTTTTTTTTGAAAATTGCGATTTTAAAATAGAATAAATTTAACGAAGGTGCTTTTGTGCTGTTATTTTTTTTTCAAAATGCATTTAATTGAAAAAATACACTTTTAAAGTTGCAAAGTTGCAAATTTTACATTTGTTTTTCAAGAACTGTTATGCTACTAACAAAAAAACTTTCAAACAAATTCCTATTTTGAAATTATACAACAGTGGAATTTTAATAATGCGCAACGAACAAAAAATATTTTTGTTATATGGTGGAAGAACGGGTCAATATGGTGGAAGTATGGACCAGAACTGAGTTTTGAAAACTGTTTTTTTTTAATTATACGATACATGTGTATGAAAATTATTAGATTAAAATGAAAAGTAACACAAAAAACTGCAAAATATTTTGCGAGTTTTAATAAAAAGTATACTTATGGGCACAAAAATAGTCTCTGATATGTGGACTTAACTGATTATTATATAACATTTTAAACAAATGTATTCTCTCCAAAATTCAGCCTTATCTTTTTGTTACATTCTGTATAATTCAATGGAAGAATTGTACATCTAACTAATATTATAAATGTGAAAGTTTGGATGGATGGATGGATGGATGGATGGATGGATGTTTGTTACTCAATCACGCCAGAACGGCTGAACGGATCTGGATGAAATTTGGTACAGAGATAGATTCTAGCCTGGAATAGCACATAGGCTACTTTTTATCCCGGAAAAATGTACGGTTCCCGTGGGATAGTTTTGTTTTTGTTTTTCATTGAGCAAGGGATCGACATGATTTTTTGCATAGTGGTAGTTTAGGGGTCAGAGAATGTTATAGGCCAATTTTTATCCCGGAAAAATGTACGGTTCCCGTGGGATAGATATGTTTTTGTTTTATCTCTGGAACTACTAAACCGTTTCTAAAAATTCTTTCACTAATAGAAAGCTACGCGGGGGGGAGAATCTCGAGGGGGGATAACAAATTAGGGGGGAAGATTTTCGCGGGGGGATAATAAATTAGGGGGGAAGATTTTTGCGGGGATAACAAATTAGGGGTGGAGATTCTCGCGGGGGGATAACAAATTAGGTGGGAAGATTCTCTCTGGGGGGATAACAAATTAGGGGGGAGATTCTCGCGGTGGGATAAAAAATTAGGGGGGTAGATTCTCGCGCTGGGATAAAAAATTAGGGGGGGAGATTCTTGCGCTGGGATAACAAATTAGGTGGGGAGATTCTCGCGGTGGGATAACAAATTAGGGGGGAAGGTTCTCGCGGGGGGATAACAAATTAGAGGGGAAAATTCTCGCGGGGGGGTAACAAATTAGGAGGTAAGTTTCTCGCGGGGGGATAGCAAGTTAGGGGGGATTCTCGCGGTGGGATAACAAATTAGGGGGGAAGGTTCTCGCGGGGGGATAACAAATTTTACACAGGAGATCCTTATATAGGTATCGTAGATGAGCGATAATGTATTAATAAAATTCCAGCGAACGAGCGAAGCGAGTGAGTAATGTATTATAAATATTCGGGCGAACGAGCGAAGCGAGTGAAAATGTATTAATAAAATTCGAGCGAACGAGCGAAGCGAGTGAGTAATGTATTAATAACATTCAAGCGAACGAGCGGAGCGAGTGAGTAATATATTAATAATATTCAAGCGAACGAGCGAAGCGAGTGAGTAATGTATTATTAATATTCGAGCGAACGAGCGAAGTGAGTGAGTAATGTATTTATAAAATTCGAGCGTACGAGCAAAGGATAACAAATTAGGGGGGAAGATTCTCGCGGGGGGATAAAAAATTAGGGGGGAAGATTCTCGCGGGAGGATAACAAATTAGGAGGGTGATTCTCGGGGGGGGATAACAAATTAGGTGGGGACATTCTCGCGGGGGGATAACAAATTAGGGGGGGGAGATTCTCGCGGGGGATAACAAATGTAATGTATTATTAATATTCGAGCGAAGCGAGTGAGTAATGTATTAATAAAATTCGAGCGAACGAGCGAAGAAGGAATTAATAATATTCAAACGCACGAGCGAAGCGAGTGAGTAATGTAGGTATTAATCTCGATCGATAAATAAAATTATAAATCGTAAAATACGTGAGCGAAGCCACGGGTAACGGCTAGTGTATAATATGCAAGATTAAGTTAAAATATGCACAACATCAATTTTTTAAACATTGAAATTAAATTGGTGAAAAATCTTGAAAAAAAACCTTCCTTTGCTTACGAATGCTAAGTAAGCTAATACATTATGCATGCGTAGCAAATACATTTGCTGAAAGCAACAATTGAAGTACTATTACTGCCGTTAGTCTGACTGGGATGCAGTAGCGTGCACTAAAATGCAATAAACATACATATTACATATTATCGAACGAATGATTCAGACACTAGTTCATATTATCATTTAATATGTTCTGTGATTCTGCCACACCGAACAATAAATTTTAAATGTCGGCAGTTAGCTACAAAACTGCATAGCATACGTTGGTTAATGTCGAACTGGATGGAATTGGATCCATATTGGTCGAATGTCGTATGTACATCACTACGGCATAGGCATAGGAAAATGATTATTTGATGTGTTAACATCTAAGCTCGCGCAATCCCAAAAAAAAAATTCGACGACAGTAATCTCAGAAAATGGATGTGACGAAAAGCCAAACGGATGTACATCATGCGCAGCAAAGCCAGTTTGCACGGAATACGACAGTAATCTCACAAAATTGATGTGAGGATGTGACAAAAAACCGAACACAAGATGTTTACACATGCTATAAGAGCGCTAACTGCAGACATATACACACATACAATGTTTACACATGCTATGGGAGTACTAACTTAACTCACACATTTTATTTTTAAATTACCCAATAGGAACTTAAAAGTGTCTCCAAAATGCTGATGGCTGATATGTTATCTCAAAATTTTTATATGAAGGCTTTTTTTCTCTGCTATAATGAAAATAGTATTATGAATCAAAAAAATATACGAATATTCAATTTGAAGGACAAATAAACAATTAGAATATACACAACATAAACAACGATTGGGACGTCTTTCTCTCTCAAAAATCAAGTTTTTTTATAGTCACTATACCCTCTAGTTGCTAAGGAACGTCACACAAATGAAAGCGACATTCTACGTCACGTGAATTATGACAACATTTTCTGAATTTTTAAAGCTAAAGGGTTCGGTTAAACGCCAAATCAAGGACCAAGATCACACTACATATACTAGCGAATTTTTGGGTACGTGTGAAAGATTACGTAATTTATATTTTTTTTAAAGTTGTAAGTTTTTCCAAGAAATTTTTTTTCAATTTTTCGCCCGTAGGATCTGTAGTGTGATTCTCGGTTCTTCATTTAGCATTTACCCGAACCCTTTAACTTCGTCGGGAGAGCGAGAACCGTTTTTAGGCGAGGGGAACGGATTTGAGATGAAGAATGCAGGGGGAAATTTCCCCTATTGAATACTCTTAATGCTTAAAATGTATGTTTCCTTTACTAGGCGTATTATATTCGTCTTGGAAACAAGAATAGTTGTCATAGTTTTATAAAAAAAGAGTGCTATCAGAATGAATTTTAGAACTCACATTTTATGAAACACCACTGACAAAGAACAGAAACGAAAGACACTCGTGACATCTCCTATATATTACATCTAGTATATTCATGTGCGTGTGTGTGTTGGGGGGTGTGTGTGCCTGTGTGTGTGTGAATGTGTGTCTACACTTAAATATTCATGTCTCCTAGTACATGCCAACATACACGGTGCCTTCAATTTACTTCATACCCCACACTCACTTGTTCACGCTTTTGTGTGTACGAAGTAAATTCGGTGTACAGGTGGTCACAGTTGTCTATCAATTCAATCGTTCATAATTTCCTCAGACTACCATTTAGTAGTAACTTAAAGGCAGGGAAATGGCAAATTTTTTAAGATTTGAATTTAGCGCTATTGAGATTCGCTATATTAAGCGCAATACATAAAGGTAAAGAACTAAAGAGATGTTTTAATACGCAGCTATAGAGCAGCGTTGTTGCAGCGTACGGTAAATAAGTCGTACTACGGTAGTGATGATGTTACGCTGCTTCACCTACAACTTTTGCATGATCACTTTTCACAGCGCAACCGACGCTCAAAGGTGGTGCAGCAAAAGAATTAGAGACTATTTATATTTTTTCACATAACAAAGGACGTTTTCAAAATGTCATTGCACTCTTCTTTTGAGGGTTCCATACCTCAAAAGAAAAAACGAAACGGCCCTTATTATAGGATCAATCGTTTCCGTCTATATATGTCTGTCCCAGTCGACTTTACTGGACTAAATAAAGGTACCTATTAAACTGAAAGGCATAGTAAAACTTACTAACTCACATATAGTCCAATAGTCAGAACCTAAAAATATTTTTCCGTAAATCTGGGGGGGGGGCAAAATTTGACACAAAAAATCTTTCTATTCGGTTATGTGTGGTATCATTTAAAAGGGCTCTTTTTAAGAATCTCAAAACTGTTTTTTTTTAGAATTTTATGTTACGTAATTTTCTAGATTTTCTGGAAAACAAATCTCGAAAACTGATTCCTCCCTCTATTTCCAAAACTAATACCTACAGCTAAAATTTCGAAGACTAGAGGTGTTAGAGGTAGACGTATACTTTACAGAAAAACTATTACAATATGTTTTCAACAGCTATAGTTTTTAAGAAATTAATAACAAATGATAACAAACACAATTTTATTTATAAAAAAATGTAGGCTTTCACGGCCGGCGTTAATAGAATTAAGATAAGAATCTCTCGGGATTTTAAGCCGTGGTTTACTGGAATGGCATCTTCTTCTTCTTCTTCCAGACGTTTCGCTTGCAACTGATGCGGCAAGCATCTTCAGTGAAGATGCTTGCCGCAGTTGCAAGCGAAACGTCTAGAAGAAGAAGAAGATGCCATTCCAGTAAAAACCACGGCTCAAAATCCCGAAAGATTCTTATCTTAATTCTATTACACTTTTATTTATGCGGTTAGCGAAATCACTACTAATTTGTGTTATTATGAAGAAGATTTAATGAAAGGTGCATTTATTCGTTTTCTAGTTGTACAGAACCGTCGGGGTTTTTTCATCAGTGCTGTTTAAATCTGTTGCTCGTTTAAAAATTAAACATAAACACTTTGCTGCGGCGACAAGAACACGCAGCAGGAGCGACACAAATGCGACAATATAAACCCAATGCTAATTCTGCATCAAGTTTGGCACAGTGTGAAACCGCCATATATGATTTGACAATGAGGGCCAAACAGTTCTAGCCTGATACATTTTTAGAGTGTTGGGTCTCCAAGTCACTATATGAATATTATGAAGTATTAGAAATACCTTGTATTATGTCCGTCTTGTGAAGCTTCTTGTGAATTTACACTACGCGTTTCAGCAACGAGTTGCCATCTTCAGGTGTGGTTAATTATTTTTTTTTAAACACACATTGAGTATTCGTACCTCTATATAATATTATGATGCTAAGCACTGTGTATTATGTCGTGGTTTGTGAAGTACTGATTTAAATTTCGAGATTTTATGATTTATATAGCAGGTAAATGAAATGGAAATGTGAGTGTTTGTGTATGTGTGTAGACGATTACTGAGTATTGGGTGTTTGTGTGCTGTTAATTATTGTTAATTATTATATAGTGTTACGAATACTCAATGTGTGTTTTTTAAAAAAATAATTAATCACACGGTCACACCTAAAAATGGCAACTCGTTGCTGAAACGCGTAGTGTAAATTCACAAGAAGTCACAAGACGGACATAATACAAGGTATTTCTAATAATAATCTTTATGTTTCAGGAAAGTCGTTTGGGTCAATTAAATTACTATCAATATATTTCAGTAGACCTGATACCCAAAATTTTATTTATTAATAATCAATCATATATTAATTATCAGACGATCGTTTCGGTCAAATGTGACCATCTTCAGTAACATTAAATTTCATATCTTAATTGTGATAATATAAAATGTACATGTTATGAGCTAAAAATACAATATAATAATGTACTAAGTTTAAAAGAATATAAATAATAATTATACAATATAACTTACGTGTGAGTATTATAAATGCTATGGAAGTATGCATTTTCAAATATTTTTCGTTTAAAAAGTTCATAAATTTAAAATGCATACTTCCATAGCATTTATAATACTTACACGTAAGTTATATTGCATAATTATTATTTATATTCTTTTATACTTAGTACCTACATTATTATATTGTGTCTTTTTAGCTCATAACATGTACATTTTATATTATCACAATTAAGATATGCAATTTAATGTCACTGAAGATGGTCACATTTGACCGAAACGATCGTCTGATAATTAATATATAATTGATTATTAATAAATAAAATTTTGGGTATCAGGTCTACTGAAATATATTGATAGTAATTTAATTGACCCAAACGACTTTCCTGAAACAAAAAGATTATTATTAGAAATACCTTGTATTATATCCGTCTTGTGACTTCTTGTGAATTTACACTTCGCGTTTCAGCATCTTCAGGTGTGACCGTGTGGTTAATTATTTTTTAAAAAACACACATTGAGTATTCGTAACACTATATAATAATTAACAGCACACAAACACCCAATACACAGTAATCGTCTACACACATACACAAACACACTCACATTTCTATTTCATTTACCTACTATATAAATCATAAAATCTCGAAATTTAAATCAGTACTTCACAAACCACGACATAATACACAGTGCTTAGCATCATAATATTATATAGTGTTACGAATACTAAATGTGTGGTTAAAAAAAAAAAATAATTAACCACACCTGAAGATGGCAACTCGTTGCTGAAACACGTAGTGTAAATTCACAAGAAGTCACAAGACGGACATAATACAAGGTATTTGTAATACTTCATAATAGTTCTAAGCTGTAAAAGTAAGCGCTTCAGCCTTTTGTTCAAAAAAGACACTCTCTAGAAGTTGACCTAACGGTAGAGTTTCGTAATTAGTGAATAAGCGGTACATCGGGCGATACAAGAGTGCAATCACGAAAATGTTGGAAATAAAATTGTCAAAAGAAAATTTACACTCTTTTGGTTATACAATTGAAATTATTTTAAATTAAATGTGAGGAGATTCCATAAATTCAACAACGGCAAAATGCACTTAAAAATTCTTGTTGAAAATTTTAATTCCTACATTTCGATGATTTCCTTCTTCTCTTGTTCACTTATTAAGAAATATAATATCAGGTTGCCTTTTCGGGGCATTTTTAACACCCTGAGATGGACAAACCTTGAAAATCAATTGATGTATTTCCTGGTATTTCCTATCTAAAGTCAAGACGTATGAATGTAGTGACATTACGTCTTCTAACAAACTACCAAACTGTTCAAAAGCTACATTAATATTAGAGGACGTATCATATCTAGGAGCGTATAAGGCGATTTTCTACATGTTTCATTGCAGAAGCATCCAATTGATTCGTTGAATCAAATCTCTTCAATATAATAATACTAATGCATATGTTATATTTCCAGCTTAAATGGAGAGCATATTATATGGAAACATATTATATTAATTATGTCAAAGTCTTTCCCTGATAGGTATATTTAGAACATTATGTTTCAGAATCAATTTGAAGACCTTTTATGGAATTTAAACTCTTTGACAAAAAGCTAGTTTCCAAATATGGCACCGGAGTTTTTTTGATGTGAAACATTTAATATCGCGTTTGGATGGGAGTGAAATCGTTTTTATGGCACGACGGACGACATGACGTGCCATTCGGCCAGCATCACGTCTCGTCGGCTCACTCCGATGTGCTTTCTATTCTACTAACACTACACACTCGCTACTTTACGTGTGTGTGTGTGTGTGTGTGTGTGTGTGTGTGTCGGCACTATACTCGTGAATTCTTATCTCTGGAACTACTGCACCGATTCTAAAAATTCTTTCACTAATAGAAAGCAACATTATCCCTGAGTTGTATGGCTATATTTTATTTTGATAAATTTCTCGCGGAGGGGTTCAAGCTATGAAATTGTTTCACATCTGCCAGGCGTCCCACGACGGCTTACATTTTTTTATGACTGGACACAACTGTGCTACATTTTTGACAATTAGTATGTAAATAAAAACCTGTAATAACATTGCTTTTTATGTTTAACTTCGTGGCTTTTTTGCGTTCAAACCCAGCAATACAACTCACGTACAAATTATAATACGTAGGTTAGGTATGTAATGTAGACAAGAACGAGTAAAGTCCATTTCTACTTCTATATAGTCGCAGCTGTTCAGCGAAATGTATTCATTATGAAAAACTACGAGTCAACAGGGAAATTATATGCATCTACAAGTCAAGCCAAGTGTATATAATATGTATCACATATTGCCTATATATATATGATATTTTTTTATTTTTACAGGGAATTTCAGATGTCTATAGATGGGGTGTAAGGGTATTTGAAAAATCAAGTATTGATCGAGTAGAAAAAAGTACTCGAAAAAATATCGAGTCGATTAGCAACATTTTCGTGAGCAGTTTGACTTACAAGAATATAACCGGTAGCTGAGCCAAAATCAATAGAATTATTACTAATGAAAGCATAGAATTATCCATAAATCTAGAGAAGCTATTGGGGTAGCATACTGAAGCCTTTGAGGCCTAAATGTAGCGACAATTTTTCCTACATTACCATTATATTATGTAGTTATTTTTTTAAATACGGCTTACTAGTTTGGTTTCTTTAATTTTTAAATAAACCTTCATCAGATTAAAAAAAAAAGTGCGTGTGCTTAATAACATTGCCACATGGTATAGAAGTAAAAACTCTCTCACTTCCGTTCACTTACTACACTTAAATAAAACACTGACAGCTGCTCCTGTGTTCTTGTTATTTTTCACCCAATCAATGGGGCACAAAACTGCAAGTTTTTGCCACTAGCGTGTAGGGCAAATACAAATCTTGGAGGACTCACAATTTAATGTAAAATATAAGTTCTGTCTAAGGATGTCGTGAATATTTATAACTCCTTTACCTTGACAACCGCCAATATTTAAATATGTGATTTGTGGGATTTCCGGTTTGTAATTAATTTAGTGGATGCTACCATAGACATAGAGGTCTGAGCTGAGCTTTGCGTGTTATGCCCACAGAGATATCATAGATAGAGTAGGGGAGCCATAGGCACCACTGTAAGTGACAGTGAAAAGAGAGATAGAAAACGAAGAAGTTCTCTTTTCCTTGTCTTCTGACGCATTTGTGAATTTAAAAATTTGTAGTAGGTATTGTTAATTTACATATGTAACCATGGATATGTATTTGTGATAAAAGAAGATAGAAGAACTGCTCTATTCTTTATCTCTATCTTTTGCATCCACACTTTTTTGGGTGGCTTCCCTATTCTATCTATGATATTTCTATAGTATTTTTACCACCCACACGAACTAACAAAAACTTTACGACTTGTTTAGTGCTGCCAACACCAAGTGTCACCAATTTGGTGACCACTATTGGGATCCGTCAAATGAGCATATGACATCTGGTGGCAGAAAATTGTATCAAAACAAGGGAAAATTTTACATGCTAACAGTGCAAATTTATCGTGAAATTGGTTATTACAAGAATAAAACAAGTAAAATAAACAAAAAGTTTATCGAAAATGGAATTTGCGACGTTTTCTAATATCATGGCATTAAATACTGTCAGTTATTGCCTTGTAAAACTTACTTTACAGCGAATTATTTTCTAATGAAATGTGGAAAAACTGTATTTATGAATTAAAAAAATAGTTTATATTAATAATAAGATGTACTTATTATCATACTATACTACAATAGTAAAATCATTTGATGATTGACAAATTTATAGGACTAACTTTGTATACAAATATTTTGAGGCTAGTAACTTACCTACTTATTACAATATAACATATTATGTTGTAGTTATGTGTTTACATTATTCACCTAACCCTGCCTTAAAGAAGCATTGAACGAATAATCAATTTCGTGGAGATTTTCTTTTAATTTTGATGTTTTTAAGCAATATGCCGTAAAGATTACTACTTTTGACAGCTCAGTTATCTTGTTTTTTTCACACATTTGGATAATATGTCCGGCTTTGAGAATCCGTTCTCCTTCAACGAAATTCCTTTGTTTAGGATTCGCAAATTGCACTTATATTTATTATTTCTTATCACTTTGAAAATCACAAAATTACACGCAAAAGTATACCCCGTATATAGAATTTCCCCCCTTTACGCCATGTTTTTTAAGCTCCACCCATTTGACGGATCCCAATAATGCTGAATGCTCTGTCTAACCGTTTGAAATCACTGCGACTAATGAAAGTTTACTTCAAAAATTTGGCAATTGATATTAGTAATAAATGTTTATTTGACAGTCAAAAAAATTATGCTAATTATTTTTTCTCAGGTTCAAACTCGCCCGTTGAATTTTATTAAAAAGTTAAAAAGTTTATGCTTTTTCTCTGCCATTTTAATGGAGCTGTCGTGCACTTTCACATACGTGTGAAGGTCAGACGTGGTGAGATTCATTCCAGATAACACGCTGCTAGTGGACTATACAAACAATATGATGTATTAGAGGAAACTGAGAACCTGCTATAACAAATAGAATGATAGTCACGTCGTGTTGGTCCCATCGGATTTCCACTTAATTTTATTTTGTGTAGGGTGCTAAAGGGATCGACACCACACATTATTTCTAATAAATTCTTTTGTAACAAATGTAATAAAAATACGCTTTATTTATAGGTTGAAAGTATTATGATTTATTTTAATATAATTGTGAGTACATAGAGCGGAGTATAGCGACAACTAGACAACTTGATCATTTTTAGGATTCAGTACCAAAACGGTTAAAAAAACTCTTTATGTTGAAACTTGTCTATATGTCACTGTAGATTTTTTCAGGAACTACATATGCTATCAACTTGAAATTATTTGGCACAAGACTCAGAATCAAAATAATATTTTGTCTATTTTTGAGGGATTCAAAATTGGGGATAATAAACAGCACTTGTTATATAAAAACAGTCAATAGACAGCACTCGCTGTTAGCCACATACCATCAACTGAATTTTAAGTTTGTTTTGAGTACAAATAATAAGTAGATAAATAAAACTAGAAAGATGTTACACATAAAATCAACGATTCTTGTTAGCCGGTTAAAATGTTTTAAAATTATAATAAGAAACTACGGGCAACTTTTACTTCTAGCCCGAAAATTAACTCTTCATCTCAAATCCTTTCTCCTCGCCTAAAACTGGTTACCGCTCTCCCGACGCTATTTTAAAGCTAGAGGGTTCGGGTAAACGCCAAATGAAAGACCAAGAATCACACTATAGATCCTACAGGCAATTTTTTGAAAAAACTTTGCTTACGTGTAAAAGATAACGTAATTTTTAGAAAGTTGTAAGTTTTTCCAGGAAATGTCTTTTCAATTTTTCGCCTCTAGATCTGTAGTGTAATTCTCGGTCCTTCATTTGGCGTTTACCCGAACACCTTAGCTTTAAAAAGGGCGCCGAAAGAGCGGTAAGCGTTTTTAGGCGAAAAGAAAGGATTTTGAATGAAGAGTTAACTTCCGATAAAGTCAAATTATTTTAAAAATATTTGTATTGTAACATGTCAAATATGTTTATGCTTTCTAATATAATTAGTATACAGATTATAATCGACAATATTGTATTACAAATTTTCTCGTGGAGATCAAAAAATGCTACATTAAGTTATTGTAAAACAACTTATCATAGTATTAATGATTACTTAACTACTAAAATGTAGATGTTGCAACGTTTTCGTTAAAAAACGAAAGAAATTGAGTGCCTATAAAAAGCTTTGATCTTTAAAATAAAGTGTTTTTTCTTCGTAATAAAAAAGAAAGTGTACGTGCCGTCACAAAGGCTACAGTAATTAAATGACTAAACAAATATATGAAACTGATTACGTCTTTTTGTCAATATGTATATACAGAGCTAAAGCCAAACAGCTAGATTCACTGTAAGAGTGACTTACTCCTTTAGTTACGAAATTTGATCAACATATATTGCGTATGCTGTACAAAAATAATGCATGATTTATTTTTAATGTAGAACTTCATAAAAGTGTACCTTGCTGCAGTAAACTTGTCGCTTACCGAACGGCACAGCGAATCGGATATGTCCATTTAAATAAAGATGCGCACACCAAGCCAGCACGTTACAGTGCAGCGCGTGCCAGTGCTAAACGAATTCACGAGTCGAGATCTTATCCAGCCAAATACGCGCTGTGATGTGTCGACTTCATGTGCGTATTAACGGCTAGCCGTAAACAGCAATATTTCAATATATTTTGTCTTCGGAAATGTTCATATAAATTTAAAAGTATATTGAAGAAAAAAAAAACGCTTCGTAGGTGATAGATGATCGCACTCCACACACATTTCCGTCTTTTTATGGCTAATGTTTTTAATCCAAAATGCTCCATTTCTTTTTCGGATTTCTTCTTGTTCTTCTTCTTCTTCTTCTTCTTCTTCTTCTTCTTCAAAATTCGAATTCACAAAGTACACAAGCTACATAGAATATTTGCGACTACAAACAGATACTGTAAATTATAGATGCTCGACAACTGAGGTCCAGAAACGTTTTGGATTACAAGCAGGTTTCCATTTGACTAAAATACATTTTGTTTGCACAAGTTGATAACTCAACTGTAAGTTGTAAGTACGCCGGTGAGCGCCGAATAAATGTGAGCTGAACTGTCTGTTGCCAAATTTCTCCATTTTGTGACGTGCAGTGATGGACAAGGGGGCAGCCAATCATAACAAATTCTATAGTAAGTTATAAACAAAAATAGTTAATTTTATTTATTTAAGTAATATATTTGAAGGAATAATGATGATAAATATAACACCTGGATTTTCTTGGTCTATTCGTTATCGTTACATGCGACTACCATTGCACAATTTATTTTTATTTAGTGTGGCAGCTAGAAATGAGCGTGCATTTCAAAAAAACGAACAAAAAACTTTATGTTAGTTCTATAGCAGATAATGCACTGCAGAACAGGTTGTGTTCGTATGTAATTACGAACCCGAGACAGTACTTTGTGGGTTCGAAATTAGAATAAATACATGTTTGCTAGTCAAATGTGTTTACACCACCTTCATCTGTATAAATAATCAATACGTTACTCCAGCTTTGTAGCTAGGGCCTGGCAACCGGGACCCGCGCCAGGGGCACTAACCCCTAGAGGGCGTAATCAGCGAAATCAGCGGTGCGAATATAATTACTTTCAAGCAAAGAGCGCGAAATCAGGCGTGACATCAGAATCTTGTCAGGGGCGCCGATGATCCTACCTACGACGCTGCGTTACTCACTCTACAGATTTTATCAAATTAAACCTGTGCATAGGGCATTCTGTGTGTAAGACAGAGATTGATACATAAAGCAATAAGTAAGAATGAGATAAATGATGGCTAATAGGATGTTACGTGGTTACTGTAAATTAAACTGATAAAAGATTTACATTTTTACAGCATAGAAGGAGCAAAAAAACAAAGATGACGCTATTAGGTTATATAAATATTATTTATTTACAGTAACCACGTAACATCCTATTAGCGATCATTTATCTCATTCCGTCTCATTCTTACTTATTGCTTTATGTATCGATCTCTGTCTTACACACAGAATGCCCTATGCACAGGTTAAATTTGATACAATCTGTATTCGCTAGAATTTATAATTAATTAATTCGTTACTCACTTGTCTCGTTCATTTGCTCGAGTTTATAATTAATTAAACCGCTAGGTATTCAACTGCACACTCGTTCTCTCGAAATTACATATAATAAACTGCCCGCGACGTTTTATTATTAGTGATCTAAATGCGTATAATACTCTGGTATAAAACGGTATTATACGGTATGTAAAAAAAATAATATACCCCAGTTTTATACTAGGTATAAATACTGCGTATTTTACTATTTTATACAGCACGTATAAAACTTTTAACACCGTTTAAAACGGTTTAATACCGTTTATAACGGTTTAATATCAAAATGAGAACAGGAACTTTTCCTATTATGCAGTTGGCAATACTGAATAAATGCACCGTAACCGTAGTGTAAAAAAGTAAAAAACCGTTTTATACTGACAAAAAACGGTATTATACTAATGGGTTTAATACACAAAACAGTTTAATACCGTATTTTTACATCACTAATTATTATTAACCCCCGACAAAAAAAGGGGTGTTATATTAAGTTTAATTCGCACCGCTTTTAACAGAAACTTGATTTCAGTCCAACTTGGAATCAATCCTATTTGCACCCGGGCAGTTATTAGTCCTCGAAAAATAAGATATCGAATGGTAAAAATCGCATTCTAATCCGTTCAGTAGTTCTCGAGATTAACCGGTACAGACAGACAGATAGTTTAGAGCAGTATCTACAAATATTATAGTTATAAATTTCGACTAACCAGCTACCTGGAAGTGGAATATAGAATCACAAAATAGAAGACAGTGTAGTCTAATGGTTAGCGTAGCGGCCTATTAAATCAGACTGTCGTGGGTTCGAATCCCACCTCCGCTCATGGATGTGTTGTGATGTCTTTTACTTTTAAATAATATGTTATTTAATGTTATTAAGATGCTAATGACCTAAGACGCGTCTATAATCTACAATAAATAAAATAAAATAGAATCACAAAATAGCATCGTTATAATTTAACACATACCGGATGATACCTAATTTATAAAATGGAAAATTTAAAAATATTTATTTAAATGTAGACAGCTCATTTTCAAGTTGTTGACGAATTGATGATGCATACTGTAAATATATGTATCTACACGATGTTACGACTGGAATCAAATTAATTTCTTTGTAAAATACACATCGATTGATCAGAAAATAACGCCACTGGGCCATTTCAAAGTATGTCAGTTGACAGTTCTGGTACCATTATAACTTAGAATCCATGACCGTATGACGTGACATAGTTTTAGAAACACATATACTACAGTACATTCAAGCTATATGAACATCTCGGAATGGGGTAGACTCAGAACGTGCTGAGAAATCAATAAGAACGTCATCCCGGCATCGAGCTACACAGGTTGTTTCCAAATTAACCTGTTTATGTTTATTATTTAATAAAGGTATCCGAGCTCCTACACATTAGTAAACATTATTTCTTACTAGTTTATTCTCGCGAGTTCGCTCACGTGAACAATTTTGGCTGCAGAATCACTTGCGTTAATATCGATTTTGACGGAAACCGAATCTTATCTCGAGCCTCGTCGGGTAAAAAGTAGATACACTTTAAATTAAGGCTGGGTGTTAATTGATATCATAATTAAAAAAAACTCGGGTCGCAGTGCCAAACCCTGCCGACAATATAGTGTATTTGCTAATACAGGCATTGTAGCATTATTATGTAAACTTAAGTTTGTTTTTTGACAAAATAAAAAATTTAACCCCTTAATACAGCCCTTAAAATAATTAAATTTTTCTAAATTTCAATATTAGACATGGATTTTATCAGTACACCCAATTAAATACACCCTTCCATATCTAAGTAAATCCGTATCAACAAACTAGTGTTTTCATAAAATTTGAAAGTCCGGTCCTGTCCGGCCGATTTTATTAAAATTTTAGCAGCACATTTTAATCTTTACTAAAGAGTTAAATTTCAATTTTGAAACGATTCTGACAAATTTTTCGGTATTTTTGGGCCCAAAAACTTTTTGGAAGCCCTAAATACAACCCTGAAAATGGTCCGATCGGGCCCATTTTAAATAGGCTTCTTGCGGTGATGGGTTCCAATGTCTGTACCAAATTTCGTTTCAATCGATTAAGTCTGTCGAGAGTTATCGTGTACACACACACACACACACACACATACATATATATATATATAAACATTTTCAAAAATGGTGCCAAAGTGTTCAGGAGGCTATGAAACGTCGAGAAATTTTGGTCCGACCCCTAGGTCCTGCCATCCGACCGACGCCAATAGTGTATGTGCCATATTATGGCAAATACACTAAAAAACTGCACATTTAAGCTGTGAGTTTCTAAAGCGATTATGTAATGCAATACTGCTAATTTTCGTACAATGTAGATCTTATTAAATACTATAATATCGCTGGTTGATATGTCAATCAACGATAATATGACGGTTTTTTTCCATTTATTACTAGTATTTTTGATTTTTTTCAGATTTTCTGAGCGATATTCTATGAGAGAAGGGACAGCAATTTTTAAGATATTTTTGGACTTGCACTCTTATAGGCTTTCATTTTATACCCAACGCGATGACTGAATTTTTTTCATATTTTTATTGTAAACTATCTTAAAAATCACTGAGCGTGGCCCTTATACGCCTTTATAAAATATTGCTCATAAAAATCCGAACAAATCAAGAATATTATTAATGAGGTCTACTATTGAACGAAAATTATTATAATTATAACAAAATATGGTTTTTAGGACAAAAAATTAAAACAATCTGAATGGTACGGAACACTAATTCATGCAAGTTTGCACTTGGCCGTTTTTTTACATTGAAAGCGACTGTCTGTTGCGGTCAATTCCGGTAATTATGCGATTTGCCAGCGTCGCGTTATTTGAGTAAAACCGCCATGAAAGTGCAAAATAAGTAGTCCAATTGATATGCTAGTAGAGGCGGAAGCATTTTCAAAAATTGGTCTTTTATATTGTGAAGGCGAGTGTTCCAATTACTGAGAAATAGAGCAGAACTAAATTGCCGATCTCTTGTATATTCTCTCTACGATCGATCGTCTGTCACTTAGTACTTACCTACCTTTTTCTTTTTGTTTATTTGCATGAAAATAGTTGGTTGCGCAATGAAAACTCGAATGAAAAAGATTGTAAAAATAATTATATGACAATAAAATGCGGGAGAATATTTGATGTTCTATTATTTTCCTTATATTGCCATCGTATCAACTATTTTCATATAAGTATCTGTATATACAGGGTGGTGACCATGACTGCTGCGCATAGGGATTTAACGTTAACCCGTTAAATCAAACTTTCGCGATTTTCTGCTTCCCTAATTATTTTAGGAAAAATATCTTCAAATAATTTATATTAGAAATCGTGTCCATCGTGATTATAATAAAATTAAGAAAAATCGCAGGATAGTGGACAAATATTTGATTTATTAAATTAAATGTACGACGTTTCGTTTATATATTTAAACTTTTTCAAGTACACAAAAATAACAATATTTATGAAAATTAATATTAATTACTAACCATAGCAATTAACATAAGATAGGGTACATAAGACAAAAACATGGTAACATGATAACAAATTATGTTGACTAAAACTTTTTAACAATCAATAATAATAATAATACAAATTTTAGTATAATTTCATAACATAATTGTACTGACTACTTAAATTTTGAGTGTCTGTTCTATAATTGATTGAATTGTTTTTTCTAATAAAACACATTTCACTGATATTGCGTTTCTTCCAATTTGACTCTTTATCTAATATTTGAACTTCATTGAAAAGAAATTTATGTCCAGTGTCGAAATGATGAGATGACAACGCCGTCTTATTATCACTTAATAAGTTTATGTTTCTACAGTCCATTTTGTGCTGATAAATTCTATTTTTTAATAACTGTTTTGTTTGTCCCACATAACACTTATTACATTCACAAGGTATTTTATAAATAATATTAGATTGATGTGAGTTAGGCGTCTTATCTTTAAGTCTTGTGAATAACTTATTCAATTTATTTAAGTTATAAAACACCAACTTAATATTTGTGTTAGAAAATAATCTGTTGATCTTATAGGACAAGTTCTTCACAAATGGAAATCTAACATAAAACTTGGTAGACTTAGTTCTTTCATCCACAGTATCCAACGTGTTATTTAGGTGATTTTGGTCCTCTATAAACTTATCAACGCATTGATGTATAAAGTTGACAGGGTAATTATTAGCTTTTAAGATATTTTCAACTTTCTTAAAATTGTCCTTATGGTAGTCTTGGTGACTTAATTTTGTTACCCTGTGTAACAAGCTTTTTATAACACTAATTTTCTGCTGTACTGGATGGTTTGATCGAAAATTCAGAAGCCTGCCTGAATGGGAAGGTTTCATATACCAATTCGTTTTTAATTCTCCCGAAGCTGAGCGTGTTACTAAGGTGTCCAAAAATGGAATTGATTTATCAACTTCTTTCTCCATAGTGAATTGAAGCTTTTCATTAAAGTGATTGAACCTTTGTAATAAATCATCAATTTTATTTTCGGGAACTGCAATGAAAGTATCATCCACGTAAACTTTTAGTATCGGAATTTTATATGGTAAAGTTTCCAGTACTTTGGAAACAACGTAATCCATCACGATGTTAGCTAAAACTGGACTTGCTGGGTTTCCCATTGCGCTGCCGTCAAGTTGAAGGTAGAAATTATTATTGTAGCTAAAATAACTTGTGTCAAAACAAAAACAAATAAGTTCAACGAGTAAATCAAAAGTTATGTTGACTTTCTTTGACCACGTGAGCCAATTTTCTTTAACAATTTTTAAGACCAATTCTTTAGGTATATTAGTGAAAAGGGAGGTTACATCTAATGACACCAGATTGTAATTCGGATCCAACTTAATTCCTTTTAAAGACTCTACAAAGCAATATGAGTTCTTCACGTTATGTTTAAAGTCTATAATTAGCGGACTTAATAATTGATGTAAACATTTCGCTAATTTATAACAAGGAGATCCAATGCAATTCACTACAGGTCTTAGTTTACAACCTTGTTTATGAACTTTTCTCAAGCCATAAAGTTTTGGTGGAACTGCATTATGTGTTTTTAATTGTTTCTCGGTATCTTTGTCAATGAGATTTTTCTCCTTCATCTTGGATACTAAAACATTACTTCTATTTTGGAATTGAGTAGTAGGATCTTTTTTCAGCAATTTATATGTAGAAATATCAAAATCAAACCCATATTCTAAATCTTTAATTAACACATGTGAAGGAACTTGCTTGTTTGTAATTGGTATTCCAAAATTTGGTTCCAGACATAAGATCCTCTTCACATCCTCTGGTAACTGAGTACTGGTAAAATTGTAGATACAAGATTTTTCATGAGTGTTCGTAAGAATTGGTGATCTATCTTGACTTAAGTTATTGAGCTTGTTGATGTTCAACTGTTTTATTCTTTTAGATTCATCAACAAGCTCAATAACTTAAGTCAAGATAGATCACCAATTCTTACGAACACTCATGAAAAATCTTGTATCTACAATTTTACCAGTACTCAGTTACCAGAGGATGTGAAGAGGATCTTATGTCTGGAACCAAATTTTGGAATACCAATTACAAACAAGCAAGTTCCTTCACATGTGCAGTGGCGTAACTTCACTTCGCGGGGCCCAGGTGTAAATTTTTTTTTGGGGCCCCCCTCCCCCACTTTACCCAACTAAGAAAAATTTCCAATTATTCATGACATCATCATCCCATCAACATTTGATTGTATTCTCAAAATGTTCTACGTCATATAAACGACTCTGTAATTAAAAGAAGTTCTACTGGTATTCTTCAGATAATAATATTGCGCTCTTTTATATTTAAGGATAAATAAATCCTCCAGTCGTCTTCATCAATTGATTGAAACAATAGTATTTGAATCTAGAAAGTAAATGCAATCTGCGCTTAGATCATATATAATTGGACTGAGAAAAAAATCGAGTGTAAGGATTAATCAATCAGTAGTTGACCCAAAAATTGGGGGCCCCCGAGGTTAGGGGGCCCCGGTGATTGCCACCTGGAACACCTGTGGTAGATACGCCACTGCACATGTGTTAATTAAAGATTTAGAATATGGGTTTGATTTTCTTGATATAGAAGGTGCAGAAGCAACAACATTGGCAGAAGAGAAAAATAATTTAAGATCAAGAGCCATTAATGTGATTCATAATTTTTACAAGTCTAATAAGTGTGATATAGACAACAGAAGTATCCTGAAAGACTATAAATCAACAAAAACATTTCTCAAAGACAATCAGCATTTAATTGTATCAAGAGCAGATAAAGGTAATAACACTGTAATTATGGAAAAAGATGAGTACACTACGGTAATGAAAACAATGGTAGAAGATATTTCTACATATAAATTGCTGAAAAAAGATGCTACTACTCAATTCCAAAATAGAAGTAATGTTTTAGTATCCAAGATGAAGGAGAAAAATCTCATTGACAAAGATACCGAGAAACAATTAAAAACACATAATGCAGTTCCACCAAAACTTTATGGCTTGAGAAAAGTTCATAAACAAGGTTGTAAACTAAGACCTGTAGTGAATTGCATTGGATCTCCTTGTTATAAATTAGCGAAATGTTTACATCAATTATTAAGTCCGCTAATTATAGACTTTAAACATAACGTGAAGAACTCATATTGCTTTGTAGAGTCTTTAAAAGGAATTAAGTTGGATCCGAATTACAATCTGGTGTCATTAGATGTAACCTCCCTTTTCACTAATATACCTAAAGAATTGGTCTTAAAAATTGTTAAAGAAAATTGGCTCACGTGGTCAAAGAAAGTCAACATAACTTTTGATTTACTCGTTGAACTTATTTGTTTTTGTTTTGACACAAGTTATTTTAGCTACAATAATAATTTCTACCTTCAACTTGACGGCAGCGCAATGGGAAACCCAGCAAGTCCAGTTTTAGCTAACATCGTGATGGATTACGTTGTTTCCAAAGTACTGGAAACTTTACCATATAAAATTCCGATACTAAAAGTTTACGTGGATGATACTTTCATTGCAGTTCCCGAAAATAAAATTGATGATTTATTACAAAGGTTCAATCAGTTTAATGAAAAGATTCAATTCACTATGGAGAAAGAAGTTGATAAATCAATTCCATTTTTGGACACCTTAGTAACACGCTCAGCTTCGGGAGAATTAAAAACGAATTGGTATATGAAACCTTCCCATTCAGGCAGGCTTCTGAATTTTCGATCAAACCATCCAGTACAGCAGAAAATTAGTGTTATAAAAAGCTTGTTACACAGGGTAACAAAATTAAGTCACCAAGACTACCATAAGGACAATTTTAAGAAAGTTGAAAATATCTTAAAAGCTAATAATTACCCTGTCAACTTTATACATCAATGCGTTGATAAGTTTATAGAGGACCAAAATCACCTAAATAACACGTTGGATACTGTGGATGAAAGAACTAAGTCTACCAAGTTTTATGTTAGATTTCCATTTGTGAAGAACTTGTCCTATAAGATCAACAGATTATTTTCTAACACAAATATTAAGTTGGTGTTTTATAACTTAAATAAATTGAATAAGTTATTCACAAGACTTAAAGATAAGACGCCTAACTCACATCAATCTAATATTATTTATAAAATACCTTGTGAATGTAATAAGTGTTATGTGGGACAAACAAAACAGTTATTAAAAAATAGAATTTATCAGCACAAAATGGACTGTAGAAACATAAACTTATTAAGTGAAAATTTTGGAGCATACAAGTAATTCAAGAATTACAAGGCGCGATATTCATGTAGGTACTGTGTGTAAACGGTTTTATTGAACATAGGGAAAATAACACTGAGAAGATTTATAATTTTGTAGTAGACTATGAGCCATAAGACCTAATATAAATATGTATTGGATTACATACAAAAAATAGTACAGTGAATTCTTTAAACAATTTTCCATAGCAACGGTTGAATATTAAGCGTTACTCGGAACCGGCTAAATAAAAAAGTCATGATGTGTCGTAAGACTCCCGCTATGCTTTTTACGCATTGTATATAAAACCGAATTTATCAAAGATATAAATAATACAATTAAAAAGTTATTATTTGATCGCCATTTTGAAATCTGACGCCATTTTATTTTTTTGTGTCTTATTGAATTCTCAAATATCAATTTTCAAAAGGATCGGATAATTTTTACAAAGAAATATATACCTATGACCGCCATTTTGAAATATGACATCATTTTATTTTTTTGTATCCTATAAAACTCACAAATATTAATTTTCAAAAAGATCGGATCATTTTTGCAAAAAAGTACATATGGCCGCCATTTTGAAATCTGACGTCATTTTATTTTTTTGTGTTCTATGAAACTCTCAAATATCAATTTTCAAAAGGATCGGATAATTTTTACAAAAAAGTACATACGGCCGCCATTTTTAAATCTGACATCATTTTATTTTTTTGTGTCCTATGAAACTTTCAAATACCGATTTTCGAAAGGATCGGATAATTTTTACAAAAAAGTATATATGGCCGCCATTTTGAAATCTGACGTCATTTTATTTTTTTGTGACCTATGAAACTTTCAAATATAAATTTTCAAAAGGATCGGATAATTTTTACAAAAAAGTACATACGGCCGCCATTTTGAAATCTGACATCATTTTATTTTTTTGTGTCCTATGAAACTTTCAAATACTGATTTTCAAAAGGATCGGATAATTTTTACGAAAAAGTATATATGGCCGCCATTTCGAAATCTGATTCATTTTATTTTTTTGTGACCTATGAAACTCTCAAATATCAATTTTCAAAAGGATCGGATAATTTTTACAAAAATGTCCATACGGCCGCCATTTTTAAATCTGACGTCATTTTATTCTTTTGTGTCTTATGAAACTCTCAAATATCAATTTTCAAAAGAATCGGATAATTTTTACAAAGGACTAAGGAGTATTACATATTTCCGCCATTTTGAAATATGACGTCATTTTATTTTTTTGTGTCCTATAAAACTCGCATATATCAATTTTCAAAGGAATCGGATAATTTTTACAAAAAAGTACATATTATGGCCGCCATTTTGAAATCTGACGCCATTTTATTTTTTTGTGTCCTATGAAACTTTCAAATACCGATTTTCAAAAGGATCGGATAATTTTTACAAAAAAGTATATATGGCCGCCATTTTGAAATCTGACGTCATTTTATTTTTTTGTGACCTATGAAACTCTCAAATATCAATTTTCAAAATGATCGGATAATTTTTACAAAAAAGTACATACGGCCGCCATTTTGAAATCTGACGTCTTTTTATTTTTTTGTGTCCTATGAAGCTCTCAAATATCAATTTTTAAAAGGATCGTATAATTTTTAGAAAGGAGTTCTACATATTTCCGCCATTTTGAAATCTGACGTCATTTTATTTTTTTGTGTCCTATAAAACTCGCAAATATCAATTTTCAAAAGGATCGGATAATTTTTACAAAAAAGTATATATGGCCGCCATTTTGAAATCTGACGTCATTTTATTTTTTTGTGTTCTATGAAACTCTCAAATATCAATTTTCAAAAGGATCTGATAATTCTTACAAAAAAGTACATATGGCCGCCATTTTGAAAGCTGACACCATTTAATTTTTTTGTATGCTATAAAACTCTCAAATATTAATTTTCAAAAGAATCGGATAATGTTTACAAAAAAGTACATATGGCCGCCATTTTGAAATCTGACGCCATTTTATTTTTTTGTGTCCTATAAAACTCTCAAATATTAATTTTCAAAAGGATATAATAATTTTTAGTGTGCTTTATTTCCTTACTCTGATTTTATTACATTTATCCGAAACGTTACCGGAGAAAGACCTTTTGCCTGTGAAAATTCAAAAGTACGATTTGCACCCGGACGAAACTCGGGCCGGTCAGTTGGTTACCATAATATTGTATTGTCACCGGAGCTACACATGTGTGCAAAATTTCAACTCAATCGGATCATGGGAAGTGGGTAAAAATTCAAAAGTACGATTTACACCCGGACGAAAACCGGGCCGGTCAGCTAGTTACCATAATATTGTATTGTCATCGGAGCTACACATGTGTGCAAAATTTCAACTCAATCGGATCATAGGAAGTGGGTGAAAATTCAAAAGTACGATTTACACGGGCCGGTCAGCTAGTTACCATAATATTGTATTGTCACCGGAGCTACACATGTGTGCAAAATTTCAACTCAATCGGATCACGGGAAGTGGGTGAAAATTCAGAAGTACGATTTACACCCGGACGAAAGCCGGGCCGGTCAGCTAGTTACCATAATATTGTATTGTCACCGGAGCTACACATGTGTGCAAAATTTCAACTCAATCGATCGCAAGATTTGTAACAAATATACGGGATCAAGCTAAATAAAACCACCGTTTAAAATACAAAGCATCTACTACCTACTTATTTTTGCGTGATGCCAGAACATACGTTTTTATTTGAGAATCAGTTCGGTTGCTTTTGCGTGATGCCAGAATATTTTAAAACTCGTAGTCGCATAAGAAGTTATTTACTTGAAAAAAAAATCATGTAAATTGGATCAGTGGTTCTCGAGTTATAAGCGTACAAAGGGACATAGAGACAGAGAAAGTCAAATTGTTCGGGAAGGTATGATGAACGTCGAGAAATTTTGGTCCGATCCGATCGACGTCAATAATTAGTTACACGTCATTTTAACTCAGTAGGCCAGGGTTTTTAAACTTAAATTCAAACATCAGCAGTCAAAAAATTGAATAACTATATTGAAATAATGCAATATAAGACAGGGCATACGCTATCTTCCAATATCCATATCACACTGTGCAACAGACAAGGACAACCGAAACAAGTTCGCGATTTATTAGATAATGTCGCATTTATTTAGTTTAATAATCATATAAATCTGTATAGAAAAACTGTTTTGACACAATATTATACATGAAATCTATCTAAAATTTTCTGCTCTTTCGTTTAAGACAGGTTTCGAATCGATCTGACTTAAATTGAGCAAACTATAAGCAAAAAACATCGTTTTTTCTAATTTGCTCCCCTCTGGGGCCAAAATTCAAAAATCGGGCGACGTTAGGATCAAATAGACCCCGAGAGGAATCGAACAAAAAAAATTTTTTTTAAATCGGTTAAACCGTTTGGGCTGTACGACGGATACAAAAAATCCGTTACAGATTCACAGATTCACAGATTGACAGACGTTCAGACAAAGCGAGTGTATATAGGCGCTTCTAGCTTCGCTAAGATCGCGCCTAATAATAAGACGGCGTTGTCATCTCATCATTTCGACACTGGACATAAATTTCTTTTCAATGAAGTTTAAATATTAGATAAAGAGTCAAATTGGAAGAAACGCAATATCAGTGAAATGTGTTTTATTAGAAAAAACAATTCAATCAATTATAGAACAGACACTCAAAATTTAAGTAGTCAGTACAATTATGTTATGAAATTATACTAAAATTTGTATTATTATTATTATTGATTGTTAAAAAGTTTTAGTCAACATAATTTGTTATCATGTTACCATGTTTTTGTCTTATGTACCCTATCTTATGTTAATTGCTATGGTTAGTAATTAATATTAATTTTCATAAATATTGTTATTTTTGTGTACTTGAAAAAGTTTAAATATATAAACGAAACGTCGTACATTTAATTTAATAAATCAAATATTTGTCCACTATCCTGCGATTTTTCTTAATTTTATTCTTCAAATAATAGTTTTAGATCATAAAATTCTGCATCTAAATCATTAAACAAAATTAATTGCTTTGTAACGGCAGAAATTTGATATGGAAATGTCAAAATTACCTCAAAAATAGATAGCGATAGCCATGGAACTTGAACAAAATGATTAGAAATTATTCTGACAGCTAAAACGTTATCATTTTGTTCAAGTTCCATGGCTATCGCTATCTGTTTTTGAAGTATTTTTGACATTTTCATATCAAATTTCTGTCGTTACAAAGCATGCAAAATTAATTTTGTTTAATGATTTAGATGCAGAATTTTATGTTCTAAAACTTTTATTTGAAGATATTTTTTCTAAAATAATTAGGGAAGCAAGAAATCGCGAAAGTTTGATTTTACGGGTTAAATCCCTATGTGCAGCAGTCACGGTCACAAACCACTTAGTATATATAGACGTTTCTCCTAAATGGAAGCAATTTGTTTCAGTACTTAACTCTACCTTCCGGTCAAGAGATGTCGCGTCGAATAGTTTTTGTCTATTTTTGTCTTGCAGAAAACTGCATTATCTTCACCTTTAGGAATATTTTAGTGCTTGACGTTTGGTGTGTGTCTTCTCTATGGTTACAGATCTGTTTATTTTATATCGTTTTGTTTTCGTGAGCTTATTAAAATTGTATTTTTGTGTGTTTCGTTTTGTATTTTCGCGAGTTTATTAAAATCGTATGCGTAGACTATTATCTAGTGTTATAGTGTATGAGTTCAAGTAAAAAAATAAATACAAAAAAAAAAAAAGAATTTCAATAAAATTTTTGACAGATGTAATTTTTTAATGGTATAAAGATATGAGAAATCACCGATGTTCAGACATACATTATTTCTAAAGCTTTTCTATGCAGTGCTAAAAGAAACAAGTCAATATAATCAAAACATTTTTAAAAAACATGTAATAAGTAATGTCTCAGTAAATAAATGTATAATATAATGTAGGTCTTTTTTTATTGCTTTAAATTGTAACGCACCATATAATATTATTATTAAGTTATGTATCCCTATATTATTAAACGAGTAAATCTTGTATATATGTTTCTATGTATCTATATAAATATTTTCTCGAAAACGGCTCTAACGATTTTGATCAAATTTACCGAAAAGAGGTTTCGGGGGGCAAAAAATCGATTTAGCTAGGTCTCATCCCTGGAAAAATTCGTTTTCTTATCGATTTTATCATTTTAAAAAACAGTTTTTTTAACGTCATAAAACAGTGTCGTATTGTGAGTAGGCTTTGGAAAAAACAAACTGTTTTCATTATTTATGTCAAAATTACTCTGACAGTCAATCTTTATCTTATTAAAATAATCAGTAATTATTTGAAAAGTAAAAAAATAGCAACAATAAAATCTAAACATAATTATGTAAGTAGTTTTAGATAAAATTTAAATAAATAGGTATCTTATTTTTACATTACCTATATAAAATATGTATAGGTAAGTACGTTAAATGTGGTATGACGTATAATGTAGACCTTTTTTTCTCAAAAACGACTAACGATTCTGATGAAATTTACAGAATGGGGATTTTTCGGGGCGAGAAATCGATCTAGGTAGGAATTTTGGTTCCAGAGGGGAGCAATTAAAAAAAAGGTGTTTTTTATTTATTATAACTCGCTCAATTAAAGTCAGATTGATTCGAAGTCTATTTCTACATAGATTTTATATAATATATCACAAGTGTTAAAATTGTAATTGAACACTAATATAAGAAGTGTCTTGCACAATATGTAAATAATAACGTTTGTTATTAAAAGAATCGATTTTTGTGAGTTTTTCAGTAGGTACCTACGCAAAAAAAATATTTGAAATTTACTGGAAGTTGTTAAGATGACATCACAGAGAAAAAGTACTTCGATAAAGTTGATATTTGGTATCAATGCTTAAAATTGGATTGTTAAAATGGCAACGGGCGAGCAAAATTTCATCTGATTCGAACATTTTTACAAGATATTCAATCTATGAAAATCGGTTTTTGCGAGTTCTTCAGTCAACAAAACAATAACGGCGGTAGATTTGAAAATGGCGACCTAAATAATATTTACAGGAAAAAATGCTTGACTCAAGTTGATACTTAGTTTTTACGCTTAAAAATACACATAGGTAGTTAAAATATTTAACAGAAACAATTATTTTAAATTATGTTTCAGAAATAAATCGTTTCGGAATAATATTCTGAGAAAATAATATCTCACAGCATACAAGTACCTACTATTTTTATTGAACTCATCCGAGCAAAGCTCGGCAGCCAGATATTTATATTTATATACAATGCTAAATTGCTTGTAATTTTAAAAAATTAATTTTTTATACATTTTGTGTTTGTTTTGCCTTTTATCTCAAGTGTAAGCAATAAATTATGATTACATCTGTATGAAAAACAGTGACATCACATTTGAATTGCCGCCAAAATAGATTTAGTTCACCTTCCGAGCAACAGAGTTTTTGTCCTAAGTGATAACATGGTCGTTACGCGTCTATAGTACTAAGTGGTTTGTGGTCACGGTCACTACCCTATATGGCGGATGATAGACGCCATATTGTTAAAACGCAAAAAACAAAAGTCTGCAAATGTTTGATGGATTTTGATAAATGAGTGTCGATAGATTCGTCATAGTCTGACGAGTGACACTGGGTATATGACGTCACGAAAAATTCAATACGGCGGACGGTAGACGTCATATTGGCAGACCGCAATTAAAAATTAATTTTTTTAATACCTAACTAAAAGAAAGAAAATAAAAATTAATTATTAAAAACAAAAAAATAAAAACCCGACTGCACAAAAATTACTAAAAGGAATACAACCAGTCAGAAAACTTGAAACCTTAAACGCAGCAGGTGGAGACCCATTCAAAAATAAACAGAAGAGATAAAAAAATAGGGCCCCACTTGCGTGACCTGCTGCGTATAAGTTTTTCGACTTGTTTTCTTCTTTTTAGTTAGTGTAACGTTTTTTTTGTTTTTTTTTAAATAATTATTTTTTTCTTAGTTAAATTGTCAAAATACACAAACCTGCTCAAACAAAATTCAAGTTTATATTCAAACTAGCCTTTACCTGGGGCTTCGTTGGCTTTAATATCGGTTTTGACAGAAACCTTATCTTAAACAACTTGCAGGAAACCTGAAGTATATAAATATCGTTAAATTACCCCTGACATCTTGCAGCCACTGTCTGAAGTACTATATTATTATAACTTTCCAGCGTCTTCAATCGCGTAAATGTTGGTTTTGATAGAAATCTTATCTTAACCCGGCTAAAGATTGCGAAATATGATCGAACTTTTAATTTTGACCAATATTTATGTACAAAGTGTATTACTGCTGAAATATAATTTAAAAAAAAACGTACAACAAATTTATATCAACACTTAAAAATAATGTTACACCGGGTATTTCACATTTGACACTTTTATAGTGGTTTTAATTTTACGAGCAAGGAATACAATTTTTATAGACTTTTAAAATGTTTTTCTATCTAGATAGGTATACAGGTTTATCTAAAGCTAACAAAAAGCCACACAAATACGTAATTACAATAGATAAGAAAGAGATGAAGGCGAAGCAGTCAGTTCTACTCTCTCGTAAAAACTATTGATTTTATAATCAACTGAAGAAGGTTACATCAACAGACACCTATAGCCACAAAAGCAATTTTTAAACGTAAAATTTATAGTATAGGTAATCGCATGGCTAAGGAGATAAAATCAAATCTCAAATAGCTGCAATAAAAACTAAAATACATATTTCTCTTATTGCAAGTTGCAACAATGACTTATTTTTTGTTCGACCTCAAACATAAATAGGTAATGGGAGTGTCTGTTGAACCGATTGATCGGTAACTTGGGTCCATAGTCTAAAGAACCGACCGGTCGGTACTTTAGGCACTAGTCTACGGTGCCGACCATGTGTTTAGTGCAACACTAACCGGATCGATCGGTGATATATTATACTTATAATTTTTTTTTATTGCCTAAAGAACCGACCGGCCGGTTCAGCAGACACTCCCAATAGGTATACTCTCGGAAAAATCCTACATATTTTTACAGAAATGCAAGCAGGAAAGTTTCAAGGCGGAATTCTGCTTATAGAATACGTACCTATATAATAGTTAGCCAGTTGCAGTGGTTCATACAATAGTTAAGTAATCGGTTTAAATGGTTACTCAGTCATTGTAATTTTTAATTTTTAAAATTACAAAAGTCATATGAAAATTTAAATAAAGAGACAATTCAATTTTCAAAAATTCGATTGCGCATATAGTGCTGGCGCCAAGAGTACCTACTTCTGTCTGCAAAACATGAGTAGGTACCGCAAACTATTTTTTGATACACATGTTGCTGGGTCCCCGTGCGGTCCATTCCACCACTAAGGGAATGCGTTTTTTACAGATTTAACAATTCTATCCATATTATTGGTCTTTGAAACATAAAATTTAGAGAATACATTTCTTTTATAACGTAGGCACATTAGTGGATTTTTCAAAATTCCACCCCTAGGAGAGTAAAAAGGAGTACATGTGTTTTTACAAATTTAATCATTCTGCTCACAATATTGGCCTTTGAAACCTGAAATTGCTAGATATATTCCCTTTACAACGTAGGCACCCGCCAAGAAATTGTACATTTTTGAAGAATATCATTTTATAACCTAGGCAACCACTAGAAGAGGATTTTTCAAAATTTTACTCTGAAGAAAGATCTTTTTCAAAATTCCACCCTTATGTGTAGTCGCCAAGGGTACTTAATCTGTCTGCAAAATATGAGAACCGCAAACTGGTTTCTGTAAAAAAATTCACAGATTTTACAATCCTTGCAACCATCGAGGAGATTGGAAATGATAACAGCATATATGAAACATAATTAACTGTTTATTATACACACAATATTTATCAATGCACTGTTTAGTTTTGTCAGGAATAACCCTATTATTCTTCTGTTATATACGCGTTCACTTTTGCTTGATTACTTAACTTTTAATTGGATTTTTCTACAGTATTTATTAACATTTGCTCAAAAATAACACCGCAGATCGTCTCAAATACCTCTTAATTAAATAGACATGATATAAAACACATTGCGAAAAAATTGCACTTGTTCAATTTTGCATGATTGCTCCTCACTTGATCGCGACACCGTTGTCTTTTGGCCTTGAACGAAAACTCGTAACTCTGCCCCCATATACGAACATAAACATTTCCAATGTTAAAAACATTTATCACTTTTCACCGCCTTAGGGGTAGAATTTTAAAAAACCCTTCCTTAGTGGGTGTCTACGTTATACGAAGAATGTATCCTCCAAAGTTCATGTTTCAAAGAGAAACAGTATAAACAGAATGATTAAATCTGTAAAAACACATTTACCCCCTTTTCATCGTCTTAGAGGTGGAATTTTGAAAAACACTTTCTTAGTGAGTGCTTACGTTATAGAAGAAATGAATATGTTACTGTGAATGATCGAAACTGGCGAATGTCAACAATCACCGGTGAATGTCAACATGCACCAAATACGTCGGTGAGAGTCCGAAAGATTATTTGCAATATACTTATGTTATTCGGACATTAACCAGTGTATGTCAATATACACTGATCGGCAGTGTTGAATGTTAATAACAAAGTGGTTGGAAGGTCTACATTTTGTTCAGTTTGCAAAATACACAATCTACTAATTACCATGAGGGTATTCGTCAAACTCTGTAGTCTGTATGAAATCATATTTGGGGTAAAACCAAAATGAGGAATAGAGCATCATCGACTCTCCCTCGTGAGAAAATCGAAACACAAGAGCATATTATTGGAAAAATAGCCTGCTACCTTTCTGAAAATGCACTGAAAGAACATTGCAACACCAACGAAGGTGAAGAAGATAGCGATGACATCGATAATGGCGAAAACCCAAGTGATGCTTTGTTATGTGGAACGTTGCAAAAAAGAGAATCTTGAACTACAGGCAACAAAAATGTTGCGAACATCAAAAAACAAACTGCCTCCTGCTCAAGTTGGTGATACGAGTACAAATCCCAGATTTATGGATCACTTTATTTTATTCAGCATTCACCACTCATGGCGAATGTCACAATCACAGGTGTAAGTTAAAAATAATGACATTTTAAAAATATTTCGAACATACACTGAATAGCTTGGTGTATGTCAACATTCACAGTAATATATATTCCAATTTCCAAATTTCATGTTTGAAAAATTCTGCTTCAAGCAACTTCCTCAAAAAATGAGGTGCGAATATGTAAAAAAAAATATTGGGCCATAATGTTTCAAAGACCAATAGTATGGACAGAATGATTAAATCTGTAAAAAAATACATTTGCTCCTTTTCACCACCTTAAGGTACGTGCAGTACGCAGCTGGGATTCTAAATGGTAGCATGTATGGTAGATGGTGGCTGAAATTATAAGCGCTTATAGGTTTGCACAACGAAGCTTTGATACAAGCTTAAATCGCGTTTGAAATGTCAGATAGCGAAGACGAATATTGTGTTCTTCTGCTACAAAGTGGTATATTTTAAATACAAATTTGGGTAGGAGCTATCATGTCTACCCTATTAATAGAAAACGATCTAAACATGGCGAATTTCATCATTTATACCAAGAATTAAAATTTTACCCAAACCGATTTTTTGAATATTTACGTATGGAACCTAACACTTTTAAATACGTCTTAGAAAAAACTAAAAACAAATTAAATAAAAACTAGCAAAATTTCACTTATTAAACTAGTCACATCCATTGCGAAACTTGTAACGGCCATTTGACAGTTATCACACGTTGATTGTAGTAGTCAGCGCGCTGAAAGAATGATGAGATACACTCTTGAATCTACCAGCTCTTGCAACAGTACTTATACCTACTACACTCACTGCTTCGTTGTGCACGCTCGCATATATTATAACAATGCATTAATTTAAGCAAGCCCTGCTATGATCTACGCTACCATCTAGAATCTCAGCTCCATACTGCACGTAACTTTAGGGGTGACCTCTTTCTTGGTGAGTGCCCCGAAGTTATAATAGGAATGTACCCTCCAAACGTCATGTTTCAATGAGCAACAGTATTGACAAACTTATTGAATCTGTAAAAATAAATTTACTCCCTTTCCATTTCCTTAGGGGTGGTATTTCTAATATCCATTTCTTAATGGGTGCCTACGTTATAGAAGAAATGTATATCCCAAATTTCATGTTTGAAAGTTTCTGCTACATCAACATCCTCAAAAATGAGGTGAGAATATGTGAAAAAAATATTATACCATTATAATATCGAACTCTGTGGCCTCTAGAACCTATATCAGACGACATCATACTCATATTTTGCCGACAGAAGTAGTACCTAACTTTGGTGCCTGGTGACCTGGTCTAATATATAATACTTATTCGTGTAACCAAAAAAAAATGAAAATTTGCTTAATGTCTAGAATATAAATTTCAAATTATTACATTTTTATCGATATGAAAGTGTACCTACAAGTAATATTATTATTCCAAAAATATGCTTACTGATATAATGCCATTTTACAAACATAAAGCTTAAGTGCGCTATCAGATCCACCTTGAAAGAACTGGTAAATACACATACTACAAAAGAAATATGATACAAGAAAAGATTTTATATAATATAGCTTTTTACTCTCGAAAGTAGAAAAGATGAAATCAAAACAAAAAACAGAGAATGTTTCATTGAAGAGAAATTTAAATTAACTTTTTTTACTCTAAATGGAAGTTATACTTCTAACATTTTTGTTAGGAGAGGTGCTTTTAGCTTCTACACCAAATAAAACTTACAGAATGATTTATACAAAGATGCTTTCGTCGTTACTTTATAACAAATATAAATTTTTCTATTTTTCATTTTAAAATAAACCTACAGTTCTGCTTAATATAACTGTATTTCATATAAAAACGTCTCCTCAATTTAATACTTGATTTATTGCTTAGACAAAGACAAGCACTGGCTTCTTCCAAAAGGTCATTGTCTGATTTTGTTGGGAATATTGCCTAGAGTAAACAAGAGTAGGAATCAAAAGATCTTATCATAAATATTTTATTGCGTCACAATTATTTATCGTAGAGGAACAGAAAAATCGCTTCAATAACATTCATACTAATTACTACGGCAATTATAGTTTATCTTATGATTTATACTACTACCACTATTGAAATATTAATATCAAACCCCGGGACGGATCTTTAAAGTACCATCATATTTATGCATCAGAGAGGACTAGAAATACATCAAAATTGAATTAACTTGCGAGGAGCATTGGACTAAATCACCTAGTAAAATAAACAATGTCCTTTTTGACAGTACTTTTAGAAATTCAACTTTAATACTGTTTTTTTTTTTTATTTTATTTGAAGAAAATATTGAAAATTTTGTCAGTTTTCAGTCATTTGATCGACGACTATTAGAAAAAAACTACAAAAAATATAACAATTCAAGATTATATTATTAAATTGTAAATTATAGACGCTCGACAAGCAACTTAAATTATTTTCGCCTTACCAAAAATCTATCATATTGCAGTAGTAAGTATTCCAATATTTACCTGTAACAAAAAATACAGTGTTAATTTTATTATTGAACACAGTGCCTAATTTATCGCATACAAATCAATGTCGAACCCGTAGCAAACGTCTATCTATTCTTACAGTATTTGATTACGTTAACACAAAAGTAATAATGTACAAATTACAAACAACACTATACATAATATTTTTGATACATTATTGCTTTTGTTAAAAATTTTATTTAAAGTGCACCCGGTAAATAAGATAAGATTTCCTTGTTTTAAATTTATTTTATTTTATATTTAGGGATTATGTTTCCCACAAATTGTTTACTTTTTTAGGCGCGATAACGTTGGCTAAAGCTTCTATACTCTTGTTTGTCTGTTCGTCTGTGAATCTGTTAGTCACGCTTTTTTGAATCACGCATACAGCCCAAACGGCTCAACCGATATTGAAAACTTGTTTTTGTTCGATTCCTTCTGAAGTCTAGTTGGGAACGACGATTTTTAACTTCCCATTGGAAGTTATTGTAATGGGTCCGAAAATCGAAATCAAAAAGGAAAAAAAAATTTTATGTTTCAAGGTCACTACACTATTTTTACACTACTTTTAGAAAGATGTCTGTGTGTGTGTGTGTGTGTGTGTGTGTACGTATGTACGTACGTACGTACGTACGTACGTACGTATGTATGTGTCAATTTCTTTCTAAGACGAAATCTCGAGAACGAAAAATGATATCGACTACGTTGGGGTGCCAATCGACGCGTATTAACGTAAATATGATCTGAAAGGAATTTTTTTAAAATCGGTTCAGCCGTTCTTTTTTCTTAACCAAATAACCTCCAAAAAAGTAGATTTTACACAATATCTCGCGAATAAAAAATTATATCGGCTTCGTAAGGGTGTCAATCGAGGCGTGTTAACGTCATTTTGATCCGACATAAATTTTATAAAAATCGGTTCAGCCGTTTTTTTTTTTTTTTTTTTTTTTTAATTATTGATGTTTTAATGATTAAAATGATTACTTTTCTGTGTAATATCTAATTTAATTATTATTATTAAATATTTATCAAACTGGGAAGTTCGTCGTGTGGACCTCAAGGGTCGCACTTTAGTCCTAATAAACGACCCACCTCACGGCTTGTTGAATTTTGATCCCGGACGGGAACAAATTTAAGAAACAAAGCGGGGTTTTTTGCTTACAGCCACTCAATTGAAATCAAAACGAAAGAGGAGAATTTTCTACATAGATTTTGTAGGTATAGGGTAAAAGTGGAATAGTTGCCCCACTTTTTGAATTTGACTTTTTATTCTAGGAAGATAAGTAATTATGAACTTGTTTTTGTAATAAAATGGTTACTTAGTCTTTTAGCAACTATATCGCGAAAAGTAATTGAATGAAACTATTTCATTTATTATTATAAACTTAAATTTCCAGCTCTAGTTGTGAGGATAGATGCCTATTGTGCGGGTTAGATCACAAAACACCCACCTAGGTTAGATGCCCCGATGCCTTTACCACTATGTATATGGGATAGTTGCCCTTAGAGATAAATAAAAGAATATCTACAAAAAATAAATTTTATTTTACCTAATATTTAATCATGCTACATTCAAACTTTGGCTGTTATTATTTTACAATAGCGATAAGAACTGACAAAAATCTCCTAAGTAAATTATTGACCTAATATTTTTATACATTTCCTCCATAGCACTTAGAGAATCTTCTGTTCAATTATTACGTGGACGACCCCCACCTTGCGTAGGTATATATATTTACGAGACATTTCTAAAAATAAATTTTACATTCAATGTAACATTCAATGTAATGCATTTGCATGGGCATCTATACTCTCATGATATGGGGCAACTATCTTTTTCGGGAGGGATAGTTGCCATTTTTTTTAATCTGCTATTTATATTCCAAAATCACAACCTATATGGTTAATACTTAATACCTACTCTGACAAAAAACAAAAAAAATATTCGCTTACCTCATAAAACCAAAACTTATACTCATACCCAAAATCTTTGCAAACATAATCTGCGATGTTTGCGAACGTATTCATGTACTTTTATTTTTCACACCCAGCGCGTTTATCATACGTGGCTATAACGTTCAGACTGGGAGAAGGGGAGGTGTATTCTTCGTTTTAAAGCAATACGTCGTACGATCGTATTTTGTTTACAAGTGTCAAATTAGATACACGGGGCGTCTATCCCACTTTCACCCTATTAGAATATGTCAAAACAGTTTTACACAGATTTATAAGCATTAAAAACTGTATAAACTCAATTTGACCTAATAAATCGCGAAGTTGTTCTCTAGTGATGGCAAAACAAACAGATAGACAGACAAAAATTCTGAAAACGTGTTCTCCCATCTAGGTATCTACCTATTTATATACAAAATATTAGAACAATCCACTAATAAACGTAATTACAAAATATAGAGAAGTCCCGTTAGAATTTTATTTATTAGTAGTATATTGTTAAATTTCATGCGTAGGTTGTTCGTGAGTGCCGCTTATCAGTTTTTCTTCTATACAACCGCCTACTATCGTTAGTGTTGAAAGAAAGAGAAAAGTATAGCCCGTATAGGCAAGCGAATTGATTTATTTTCATTCCCAACACAATAAATATTTTTTAAAGCAAAGACCAAAAACATACGGGTCTAGTCGCAGCCTCTATAAAATGTTTCATGACTCCCAAAGGAGTCACCATTTCCCAGTTGAAGAACACCTGATAATATATTACATAATACAGAATATATCGAATATAACAACATCAGGTATAACGACATGCCGCGCCGGCTGTAATGACCAAACATAAGCGTTTCGTCTGGTTGCCGTAATAAATATTAACAATATATATTGGTTATTACGACATTGGCTATAACGACGAATCGGTTATAACAACTGACTTTGTCACATGATTTCGGTTTTAACGACCAACGGACATGCACGACGAATGGATAAGCATATGCACTTCAATATCCGACACATTGAATACCTGAATACGTTTTGGACAATATTAATAAGCGTGTTTTTCTCCATAAGTATGCATAGTTTTATCCAGATCAAAGCGAATTTATAGGGAAAAATTAAAAAATCTTAAAACGCTTATATCTCCGAAACTAAATATTGCAAACACGCTTATAGAGAACGTAACTGAAGCGCAGTTTTTGAGAAAACAATCCTTGAAACAGTCCACTTTATTGATTTTTTTTAAAGTTCATAGAAATTAAGGCCTTTTAAGGGTTTTGTACTTCAGAATGAAAAAACGGAAACCTTATACTTTATAGGATCACTCTCGTATCTGTCCGTCCGTCTGTCACTGCTTATTTTCTCCGAATCTACTGGACGAAAAAAGTTGAAATTTGGTACATATATAGAGTTAGGTGCCCTAATCATGGACGTATAGCGTAAATAAACGAATTCTGATTTTGGGGATTAATTTTTGAGGGAAAAGTAGAACATTTAAAAAAAAGTCAAATGTATCATGTGACATATCAAATGAAAGGGCACGTTATGAAAAATACAAATATATTTTTTTTGTAATTTTAAAATGCATACTTTAAAAGATATTAAAGAAAATATACAAAATCGATCATTCCCTCCGTTATCTCCGAAACTACTGAGCTTACAATTTTGAAAAAATAGGGAACGAAAGTCCTAAGTCTTAGTAGTAAGGGACCCTCTCCACGCGAGTTCGACTCGCACTTGACCGGTTTTTTCGTTTATGTTTTTGTACCTACTAATATTAAAAACAATAATATTTGGTTATTTTTAAGAGAAAGATTTCATTTTTTTTACATAGATAGTAGGTATGTACTTTTTATGATACATTATACATAATACTAGTATGTATGTAGAAAATAATGTATGTAGTACATATAATATTACATGTATCCTGTTATGGTTAATTTCTGAATAAAGACTATGGACCTAATGAATAAAATTAAAGCCATTGCCCAATATATGCAAATAGATTAATTCATTTTGATTATTGCTTATAACGACAATCGGATATTACGACGTATTTTGTATAGTCCCGGAGCCGTTGTTATAACCGATATAATATACTGTACCTATATATCTTCCATAATATGTATGAGCTCTAAATTCATTTTTTTGCATTTATAAAAATAAGAACAACAATTAATTATCATCACTGTTACCTGAACTCCTTAGATTAGATTTTACATGGGGCGATAGGCAAATTTACCTCACAATCACTGCGACCTAAAAGATATTTTGTGAAGCCTCTAATATTTATTTTCAGTCGGGTAGGAGGTTTTGGATAAACCTTAACTGCCCTGCTGGGGGCTGCCCTCCACACTTCATCATGCTCTAGAAAAGGTTTGTTCAGGTGTTGCAGCCTTTTGGAGAAAACTACTTTACATACACAGAGGATGTCCGAGATGTGTTCAGCAGTTTCTTTTGTTTCGTTGCAGAAGCGACTTTATCCTCTTGAGTATTACCCATCTTTGAGAGGTGGTACCTCAGAGGACAGTGGCCAGTGAAGAACCGTATCAATATTCTCAGCTCTGCTTTGCTGAGAATAAGGAGTTCTTTAGTCCATTTAGTGGAAAATGAGATGAATCTCTTTGATTGCCGGAGTCCTGGAGTGGACTTCCAGCGAGAGTTTATAGTTTTATCCTCCCATGTCCGGACCTCCATCTTAACACGGTCTTTAGAATAGCCACAGAAAGGTTCCGGTCCTATGAAGACTTTATAGCCCCTCCTTCTTTAGCAAGGAAGCCCTGGAACCCACATTAGGGTTACTCTTTTGTATAAACCCAGTTTATCAACGGTATCTAGGCGTTCCCAGACCAGTCTTGACTCGATTTTGTGTGCATTTAGAGCCATAAGCGCTGCTCTGCTATCCGATAGGATAAATTTTTTTTTGCGTTTCTGTAGCCCTTTCCTAGGCAATTCAGAGCATGCCTGGACTCCTTACTTTAACCCAAAATAACTCTATTCTGAATTGCTGGTAATTAAGATATTCATATTTTTTTATTTATTTAGTATTTGACATATCTATCGTTTTTCGTTGGAAAAAGCACACTTTGAAGATACTATATTTTTTTCTTGATGTATAACCATCTTTACGGACTCCCCCATAAACACTTTTGCTATAGTAACTCGGTGAAACGCCACGGAAGTGACACTTGTGGCGGGCAATTCGAAAAGTTCTATATTCCCTATCGTATCTAGAGCGTGTTCCCTATTCCGTCCTCCTTAATCAGCTGTCAAATTTTTTGAAGTTTGGTAGCTGCCGTATTCGAATCTGATTGTTTACACAGCTCTTGTTTTTTTAATGATTTTTATAGGTCATTTTATACAAATGTGCCAAAAAAGTATTTCCACCCTCCCCTTATGTCCGAAAATATTGGGTGTAAAATATTGAGAAAAATCGGGGATATAAAGAGGCTGTTAAAAATTACAGGAAGACTATAGCGAAAGTCAGATATTCATTAGTTTTTGAGGTTTAGAGCAATATAAGACGGTGGGAGTGATGTGTTGAATGATTCTGAACGAACGATATAAAATCAATCAAAGATTCATTCCCTAAAGCTTGTCAACATACTTATCACCCCATACGTATAACGTGCAGGCACCTATGCATACATAAATTAATATGCAGTGTAAGTATAGAACATGTGCATTGTGCAACACCTAAGTACCTCAATATTTATGCAAAATTGCAATACAGATACTTCCGCTTTGTAAGATGATACACCATGTATGCAGATGTTATTAGGAGTTGAGGTTCAATAATAGACACGATGATATTGATAACTGAAGAAAGACGAGTACCCAGGGCCGGATTTGCCCCTTATGCCGCCCCTCACCAGTAGGAAAAAATCCGTCCCTCTATCTTATTTTTTGATGGTACTTATGTTCTAGAAATTTTTTTGTGCAATAATTATTGCACATTAATGAGTCTAAAAACTTTTGGGTGTTAAAATAATGGTATATAGTAATTACTAAACAAAGATGAAAACTTTCTTTTGTTTCCTTGTTTTTTCGTACAAAATATTTTTATACAGTACAATTACAAACATTTAGTACATGGTTTAAGGTTTTAAAGTTTTTTTTGGCTTCATTAATTATTATTTCAAATGAACACTCGTCTTACTTAATTCACGAATAAAAATTTCAAAGTTTATACAACGCAGTAATTCAGATTCAATACATAAAATTGCTAGGTTGTTAAAGCGTCATATGGAACGAAAATAATTATTTATTCGTTTCAAGCAAGAAAAAAGATTCTTTCTGCACTGCAGTTAGTTACTGCAAAAGTAATAAAATATATTCTCTAAGCTATTTCATCATTTGGGAAAAGAAAATACAAATCCTGAAATTCTTGGTAAAAATTACTTGAAAAAATTCCAAGTAGGTATTCAAAAAGTGTGTCATATCTTTTTTTGGGGAAAAAGCAATAGGGGTGGCAAATTTCTCCAAAATTGTCCCCGCCATTCCTCTCTTAAATTGGCCGCCATGGGCAGTTGCCTATGTTGCCCCTGCGTAAATCCAGCACTGCAAGTACCTAGTTAAAATGCTCTTTCTAGCGTTAGTTATAATGTCTAGTCATTATTTGGAATGTAATCAAGTTACCAATAAAAACTGCTGATTTTTAAAAATTTGAAAAAAATATCTATAATCTATAATATTTTTCTGTTTTTCACAGTTTTTATTTCATCACAAAAATTTATTTAGAAACACCGTGAAACGGAACGTTGCAAAACCAGTCTTTTATTCCTATCTAATTCCAATGAAGCATTAACATGTTTTTAGTTTCGCATGAATTACTGACACAATGTCTCTGCTGATGACATAATATCTCTATTGAATAATGAAGAGGTGGAAACGCAATTCTTATAAAAACAATATAAATGGTGATTTTCGGACGTCAGTACCTCAATAATTATTAATTATTGTAAGATGTTCTTTTATAAAATTTTGGGATTATAGGTAGTCGGGGGGAGGGGGATTTAATAGAAACACAAAATTGCAAGTATGTAGGTCAAATAGATTTTGAGTTATGTTTATGGAGGGTGTTACGAGTATTAATTTTCATTATTAATACTTGTTATTTTCACTTTAATTGAATTATTTTCTGTCATATTATATTTACAAATAACGCAATTCTCATATTGAAATAGCGTATCGGTTCTTCAAACCACTACGCACTATAGATAGAAATTTATTTTACAATTTTATAAAATAATTAGCTCTCGCATCATGAACAGTTCATTATTTATGGACATCAAAACACTTTTCAATACAAAAGTAAGTCTTCGAACTTCACCGAAGTCCTCTGAGTTCGCTTAGATAGACTTTACATATAGGGTGTGCTTGTATATCGGCGGCCCTCTACACATACAGAGTGTGTTGGTATATCGACGGCTCTAGTTACAGACATACAGGGTGTGCTTGTATATCGGCGGCCCTCTACACATACAGAGTGTGTTGGTATATCGACGGCTCTAGTTACACACATACAGGGTGTGCTTGTGTATCGGCTGCCCTCTACACATACAGAGTGTGTTGGTATATCGACGGCTCTATTTACATATACATTTTCCCCGAACTATGAGATTTTGTACCCTAACAGTCATAATAGCGATGACCGTTAATTTGCCCCGACCGTAATAATTTGAGTCTGTACGGCTTAGAAATAAAAAAAACACAACGTAGGAGTCCATGACCAGACCGTTATTTGCACATTATGTTTTGCTCCAGTAAATATCTGAAGGGTTGACATTTTGTACCCTTCCCGGATATTTTATGGACCATTGGCCATTGTATAACAGGAACGAATAACGACCGAATGTTATTGTATATAATAAAATTACCAGTGATTAATTGACTAATTTATAAGAATTAACCTTTGTATTAATTTGTATCATTTTTTATTAATCGGCGAATTATATCAGTGATTTGATTTACGAAACCTAGTATTATTTATTTATTTAAAATTACCCACGTAACAAGGGGTCGAAAGTAGCTCGAAACAGTCAGTGTTGCTGTGTATCTAGATAGTTTTTATTTATTTTTTATAAAAAAAATATTGATAACGAAACGTCAGGAATTAATATATCGGTGGTGACTTAACGATATTACACATAAAAACAAAACAAAATGTAAAATATTTTTCAAAGGGGTGCTCAAACGGTTTTTTTTTTAAATTATAATAAAACAATAAATTAGTGACCAAAAAATGAAACTGCCGGACCTATTGATTGCACTATGTTTTTTAATTCCTTGAAAGGGGTGCTACCTTAACGGAGACGACGTTATGCCATATCGTGTGTTTACTGAAATGTCACAACTAAATAAACTGTGCCTTACATCAAGTCACAAGTGTAAATATACTTATAACATCAATATAAAGAGTACTTAATTTAAAGGGAAAAAAAATGTGAACCGTCGTGGGACGCCTGGCAGATGTGAAACAATTTCATAGCTTGAACCTCCCCGTGACAAATTTTTCAAAATAAAATACTTATCACTTAGGGATAGTGTAGCTTTCTATTAGTGAAAGAATTTTTAGAATCGATTTAGCAGTTCCAGAGATAAGAATTTTTGATTTATTACCCCCTCTCCTGACGAGAAATTCTCCCCCTTCGAAGATAATTAGTGAAAATTTTTTTACAACCGGTTGAGTAGGTAGTTCCAGAGAGAAAAATTTCTGACTTGTTACTCCCCCTACCCGCGAAAAATTCTTACCCTGCGAAGGAAATTGGTGAAAGAATTTTTAGAATCCGTTCAGTAGTTTCAGAGATAATAATTTAAGATTGATAACCCCACCCCCGCTAGAAACTCTCTCGCTGCAAAGGTTTTAAAACAGGTCGAAACGACGCTCGCTTGTTAACTTCCCATTGGAAGTTATTGTAATGGGTCCGAAAATCGAAATTAAAAAGGAAAAAAAATTTTATGTTTCAAGGTCACTACACTATTTTTACACTACTTTTAGAAAGATGTCTGTGTGTGTGTGTGTGTGTGTGTGTACGTATGTACGTACGTACGTACGTACGTATGTATGTGTCAATTTCTTTCTAAGACGAAATCTCGAGAACGAAAAATGATATCGACTACGTTGGGGTGCCAATCGACGCGTATTAACGTATATATGATCTGAAAGGAATTTTTTTAAAATCGGTTCAGCCGTTCTTTTTTCTTAACCAAATAACCTCCAAAAAAGTAGATTTTACACAATATCTCGCGAATAAAAAATTATATCGACTTCGTAAGGGTGTCAATCGAGGCGTGTTAACGTCATTTTGATTCGACATAAATTTTATAAAAATCGGTTCAGCCGTTTTTTTTTTTTTTTAATTATTGATGTTTTGATGATTAAAATGATTACTTTTCTGTGTAATATCTAATTTAATTATTATTATTAAATATTTATCAAACTGGGAAGTTCGTCGTGTGGACCTCAAGGGTCGCACTTTAGTCCTAATAAACGACCCACCTCACGGCTTGTTTAAATTCGTTCCAATACACAGATATTCACATACACACGTAAAATAGCGAGTGTGTAACAGTATAGTGCAGTAGGTGGGCAGACGCGACGTGCAATGTCAGACGCGACGTGCCATTAAAACGTTTTTACTCCTATAGGCGCGCCATTAGATGTTTCACATCAATAATTCTTTTCGATGCGTAACGAGATACATCATATGAGTTAAGTTTTAAACTATGATTTTGAGTAAATGGTTTGATAAAACGAATCTGGTTTTTATTTCTCGCTTCCGTGAACAGAACTTCCCCTTGATTCTGCTGTTTGATACATATACAACACACTACAGTGTCCACATCAAAGTTGGCGTGTGCGGTGAACTGTGTATAAGTTTTGCAACAATTTCCAGATAGCAAACATTCAGCACAAATGTCACAGAATGTTGTAAACAGTTCAAACAGAAAACTAAGTATAATATGTTAAAAGTTTCAAAATAGTTTCTATTATTTTTGTTACTACATTAATAATTCCACGAAAAACACAAAATGCAACTTTCACAAGCACAACAGAATTTTATTGTTTTCGACTGCTATATAAATAAAATTACATTTATGAAATTGTTGCGCGAAAAGTATCATCAGTTCCATGAAAAACATCTAGAATTGCTACACACAAAGAAAACAAAAAATCATCCAAAATGGCTTATACGATCGTTCAAACATGTTGCGTTAAAGTCAGCTCCACGAAAAACGTGAAGATAAAATTCGGAGAAAAAAGCACGTAATACAATTTAACAGAATTTTCACGACGGGGTTAATTCCAAGAAAAACCAATAGATAAATTCGTCACGAAAAAGTTTATCCCATCAAAAACAAATCTTTTAAAAATAAGGCCAAGTCCCGCAATCGCGTAGCAGCAAAAATTCTATTAATTGTAAGAGAAAAATAGTGAAATTTAAAACTTGGCTAAGTTCAATGTTCCACTGTAAGGCCTAGCGCTTTAGTCATTCGTCTTTTATTGTCAATTATTAGCGAACTTTGAAGTTAGCAAAGTTTTAAATTTTACGTATTGGGGCATATTACGGCGAACAAGATGACAGTATGTAAAAACGAGCCATAGCGAGTTTTTACAGTAACAAAAGCCGTAATACTATTACGTACGAGACATATATGATATTTTTTGCCATACCCACTACAAAATACCTACTTTTCATTTCATTTTCAAAACTGACAATTCAATTGCATCGCCATCTTTGCTTCCACAGTGTGCTGCGAAGTTCGTGCAAGTAAGTAATGACAGGCGCACGCAAGAGTATAGAATAATAGAGCGAATAAACAGAAGTTGCTATGGCAACCGCTATTTTTTGCGCTAGTGTAGAAAATAAAACATTTTCCGCACACCTGCCTGTTAAAAGACACATTAAAGTCCGCTATACATACATCGAAAGTAGCTATTTTGTAGTGGGTATGGCAAAAACATATTATATCCATCATTATCAATTTCTTCAATAACTTGTTCTGTAACTATCGCCTCTATTTTTCCTTTTGCACCCCTTTTAATTCCATGAAACTATTCATCCCATATTATGTTCATGTCTGCGGGATACCTCGATTATGTTAGCTCAATTAACTTTTTCATCTTTTCAATAGTTTATAATGTTTTAACTCTTTATAAAAGTCAGTACCTATCAGTGCAACGGCCAGCAAACTACCGAATGAATCACTATATATTTTGTATAAATTGCAAATGAGATGTATTCTAGTTTTTGTTTTTTGTTATCCGCATGTATGACCTCGATGTCAAAAATGCGTTAGTTATTAATTAAAAAAAAAAAAAAGTCAGTACCTATAATATTATATTATAGCTATGTGTTATATAACCTTTTTTTGCAACACATACATCAAAAATTTTAATTTATGAGTCCTATATTCTGTTTGTTAAGTGATTCTTTATGTTAAGTGATTCTTTAGGCGGGTTTGCGGAAAGTGTTACGTAGCGCACTAGGGCGGTAAGTAACCGGTTGCCATAGAAACTTCTGTTTATTCGCCTGCCATTAGTTACTCAAGAACTTTAAGGCATATTGTAGAAGGAAAGATGTTGACGCAAATGAAGTGAAAAGTAAGTACCTATTTTGTAGTGAGTATGGCAAAAAATATCATATATATATCTCTCGTGCGTAATATTGTCCATTACACATCTAGATATACAATCTACTATTATTAATGACATTATAGCACAGTAATCTATTTATAAAGCACTTTATTATAGTGACATTATTGCACAGTAATCTATTTATAAAGTACTTTGTAAATAGATTACTGTGCTATAATGTCACTAATAATAGTAGATTGTAAATCTTGATGTGTAATGGACTATATTACGGCGAGTAATGACAGTATGTAAAAACGAGCGATAGCGACTTTTTACAGTCACACGAGTCGTAATATCATTACACACGAGATATATATGGTATTTTTTGCCATACACACTACAAAATACCTACTTTTGACTTCATTTTCAAAAAATTTTGACAGTTCATTTGCGTCGCAATCTTTACTTCTACAGTATCGTATATGCCGTGAAGTTCGTGAGAAGTAATGGCAGGAGCACGCAGGTGTATAGAGCTAATAAACAGAAGTTGCTATGGCAACTGTTTACTTACCGCCCTAGTGCAGTAAGTAAAACACTTTCCGCACACCTGCCTGTTAATTGACTCATTAGAGGCCGCTATACATACATCGAAATTAGCTATTTTGTAGTGGGTATGGCAAAAAATATTGATCTAAATTGTGTTTTAATTGCTTAAAATTGAACTTTTGAAGCAGTTGTTGCAAAAAATATTGTATGTAACGCGTGGCTTAAGTGACGAATCTGACAGTCGCGTTTTTACAATACCCTTCTAAGGTTATGTCGCATTTATACCAGAACGAGTGTGAATTTACCGCGCGAGCCGAAGACAAGCGTGGAAAACTTACACTCGTTGTGGTATAAATACAACATAACTTTAAGCTCGTATAGCAACATCGCGACTGTCATATAATCCGTCACTTTAGACACTTGTTGCATAAACTACTATTAGTGAACCAGCTAAGCATATATAATTTTATACACCACAATCACCACGACGCTAAGACAAATAAACTGAATATAAAATTTACTACAAAACTTATCAATTTACAAAATCGTGTTTGTAACACATTATACATTCTTCGCAATCACGCTATACGGTAAATTTCACTGAATGAACTTGCGTAAAACACATCTGTCGCTAAACAGGGCTCAAGAAACAGTCAACAATATGGTCTTAACTGAAATGCCTTAAGTCTTTCAGCACCGCTATTCACTATGCTTCATACAGATTACAGGTACGTACTAATTAAAGTGTCTCCTATAGCTATACGTCATGTTATCTACATCTATACTTATACTCGTATATAAAATTCTTTGTATGTATGTTTAGCTTAATTTAACTTAAAATCTGTTTGACGGATTTTGATGAAATTTTTTTTCAAATGTTTCTTATGATTCCAGAAGTGCTATAGGTTATGTTTTATTCAACTTTTTAAATAAATTTTTGAGTTAATTTATTGGTTCTCTACTATTAACAAAACGTGAAATTCTTTTGCATTTTAGTATATAAATTCTTATCTCTAGAACTACTGAACCGATTCTAAAAATTCTTTCACTAATAGAAAGCTACACTCCCTGAGTGATATATAGGCTATATTTTATTTTGATAAATTTCTCACGGGGGAGGGGATAATTCCTGTGAGATAGTAACAAAACGTAACTCTAAAATTCTTTTCAATTTTAAAGCTGATATAATTCTGAACAAAGTGACGTTTTTTTTAATAGCATTTAATTAATCGGTTACAGAAATTGAGCATGCGATATCGTCGTGGAAATGTACGACTAAAATGTAGAGTCCTGTTCAACCGCTGTATTTATTATGCTCTTTATCGAATTTTGAATTGAAATAGTGCAAAGCATGGCGCCCTAAAACGTGGTTTTCATCTAATATCAATATCTTCAAAAAAAATTATATTACAAAATAGTTTTAATATAAATTGCTCTTTTTAGGGTTCCGTACCTCAATAGAAAAAAACGGAACCCTTATAGGATCACTCGTTTGTCCGCCCGTCGGTCTGACTGGGTGTCCGTCTGTCAAGACCCATTTTCTCAGGAACGGATAGCTATTAAGTTGAAATTACCATGAAATACTAAGGTCTACGATCCCTTGGAGGTGTAAAAATTTAAGCTTCAAGTCAACGCAATCAAAAGATACGGCCATTTTGTCACCTATTTGATACTCGCAAACTCACTCATCAAAACCTATAGAGTTTTTCCCGTTGGCCTAGAATCATGAAATTTGGCAAAAAACAAGGTCTCGCAGGACAAGTAAACTTTTTAGTGGCTTTACAATACGTAGTTTAGTCGCTTGTCAATAGATTCACTTTGAAGACTTAACTGACTTCTTACGCTGTATGATGTGTCAAAAATTGACATTTACATACGCCGTTACTCAGTTTTATTAGTAAAATTAATATAGGACCAACTTCAAAATATACCCTATCCAATAAAACAAGAATCATCAAAATCGGACTACTCTGCAAAAAGTTATGCGTGGTCATACATAAAAAAAGGGAAAAAAATATACGCGTCGACTTGAGAACCTTCCTCCTTTTTTTGAAGTCGGTTAAAAAGTAGAATGTGTCCGTTGGCCGGAAATCATCTACATTCTACAATATTGTCGCGTACACATTCATATAAAAAAATCCTTGTACCTGCTTATTGTACCTAAATTATTACTGAAATAAATTTATTTATTATTATTAATTAACTAATTAATTAATTAATAACAAAATTTTATAGTCAGAATAATAAAAAAAGATAGTAAATTTTTTACAATGTTGTTTCATTCAGTGTTCCTGAAACCACTGCAATTTTGATTTTAAATTAGTTATCATGATATGCTTGAGCCAAGTTTAATTTTAGGGGCAAAAAAGCAAAAAAAAAACAACAAACTTACGGAAAATCATAGCTTATATCAATTAATGATATAATTTAGCGTAATATGTGTCACTCTTTTGTGTTTATACACATAGAGTAGGTGTTACTTAGTTATGTTTGACCCACTATAGCTAAGTAATGTATTTTTCACCCTGATCAGTATGAAAAGAAACGTAAGAATTCTTGTTGCTTCCGTTGGTCTCCAATGCGTATTTGATGTGATGCTCGACTGAATAATTATAACGTCACTGCTTTTCAATGGCTACTGCCCTGGTCGACTTCCATCACACTTGTTACTAAACTAATACAGTGTTTTTCGATTCATAATGCATTTTTGAAAACATTAAATTCGCATATCTTCTGATTGAGTGAGCCGATTCAGAGGCGTAGCTAGGTAACCAAAGGCCTTGGTGCAAAAAAAACTGGGGCCCTAACTAAACTGTTTAAGTTTTATTAAGTCAAAATATAAATATATAATATAAATATAATATAAAGTGTAAAGCTACTTTATCATAATTTATTTAACGGATTATTTTTAGAGACCGTTTCCTTATTGCCAACCCGCTAAATGTGACGGTGAATCTTTCAAGTTGGAAACACTGCACAAACAACAGAAATAATTTAGAATACAGGGGAATTCCCCACAAGTTTCGATTAGAAGACAGAAGTCGGAACTTGTTGAGAATTCCCCTTTCAAATGTGTTGCAACCTATTTTATTTACATTCTGAAGATGGGAGAATTTTTCGCTAGTTCAATATGAGGTTTGATGGTCAGTGTCCGAGGGCCCCCGGAGCTTGGGGGCCCCGGTGCACGGCACCGTCTAGCCCTCCGGTAGCTACGCCACTGAGCCAATTGCGATGAAATAAAAACTAAATGTTACTTCAAGTTATTCCCTATGTTTTTCTAAAAACTACATACGAATTGGGTCAGTAGTGTGATGCGTGCACAATCAAACATACAAACAGACAAACATTCCAAAAATGATCTTAAAGCTAGATTCAGATGACAAAAATCTGACGCGCGATTTCGGATCGTGCGCCTAGACATCACAGTATTTACATACAAATCGATCATAATATGAGCGGGCGTTGACGCGCGTCAGTGAACGTTAACGCAGCACTCAAGGAAAAAATCTCTAGACGCGTTGACGCGCGCTTAGAAATATACGATACGTCTATATGCTACTCAGTTGATTGTGCGTTTCCATCGCGTTCAGACGTGTTTCCTGTGCGAAAATGAGTGAATCTGAAGATATTGACATCAAACTACTTTATTGACGAAGTAGAAAAAAGACCAGCGAGATGGAATATAGCGTCGGAATCATATTAAAATAAAATATTCTTCAAAACTGGATTAACCCAATGTGATCGTTTTCGTTTTCTATTTTTTTTATAATATAGCCACAGCATTATAGCTTCTTCGACCTCTATTTTCTATACGCTCAACCGAAACTGACTGATCAACTGCAGGTATATTGCAGGGGCTTACGCACGTTAGCGCTCGTCTTCTGAACACCTTCAAATTTCTATCGGTTGTCAACGCGCGTCAGTATGCGTTACATCTTTTTTTTTTAACGGAATGGCCTTTGCTTTGACCAGCAATTAGCCAGTTGTGTTACAACTTAACCTAGCCTAATGCATTCTATCACTCATCTTTCATACTCCCAATAATTTTTTTTGCAAATATTTTCGATGTACAGACACGCAAAGTTTGTTTTATTATATTTATAGATAATTATTATCAGTGTGTAATCAGCCTTAGGACCTCTGTATACATGTGCAATGTACATATTCACTGCAGTATGTATATTGTATATGACAAGTTAATTCGAATGCAACACGCACACAAACTGACAGACTATAGGACAGACAGCGAGTCTGCATACGTCCCCATTAAACTAGGACATCATCGTCACACATGTAGAAGACAACAGCTGAGTATTATATTGGCACTTATTGTCCTCTCTCTCAGCACGCTATTTTCCTTCTCTCGCCGAGCAAATAATAACAGTGCCAGTAACGGCCTGAGAAACTAAACGCACATTTATTTCAAATTAATGTACATTGTACAACTAGGGCGGAAAATTGGCGATTGCGAATGAGTGTGACGTTTGCTCGCCAGAGCGCAGCGAGGGTGGCAATCAGAACGAGTCGCAATCGCCCGAGTAGTACTTTTTGTATAACAGCATATAAAGAACAACATAAAAAATATAAAAAAACAACACCTAAATGGATATTGTAGGTTAGGCGAACTGTCAGATATAGTTTACAATCATCGAGTAGGATGGCGTTATTTTCGCTTACATTCGACCCGAAAAGAATATTTGAAATTTTCCTCCACCAGGACCGCGGGCGATGCAGAAATTCCAGTTATTATTTTCCCCACATTGACTAACATTACCTTTAATAGAAAAACAAGGAAATTGACGTGTCGCGATAAAAAATATGGACCATATATTTTTACATGTCCGATAAACGAATTTAACAACTTTAACAAGCTTTAACAACACAAGAAACGTCAGTGGCAAAGGATTTTTTTCTTCATGGCGCGATGAATCGAAAATCGTGGTCGAGGGCCCCCGTACTAGATTATGCTCTCTTATGATCCGTCTTACAGCAATTTTCCAGCGACCATTTCACCTAACAATATTTTTTAATGATATAAAATAAATGTAAAATTGAGGGTCTTTCTACTCATTTTCAAGCTTGCTGAAATATCTTAAGCGAAAACGTCGCTGACTCTTGGACTATATGCACGTGTCCTTAAATGTCAGTTTTCACTGCAATAGAACTCTGGATTCTGGTTTCTATACTATACAGCTCTGGACAGAAACATCACACCCGATTTCAAATTCGGCGATGAAACGAAGCTATGAATTTTTCATTGCTTCAGTTTATAACAAGGATGGGAAATTCATATTATTAATATTTCTTTTAACCCTTCAGTATAAATGCATCACAATAAGTATTGTATGATAATTATTAAATAGACAGTAGCCATTCCACAAACAAATATTTTTCTTAACGTAATCAGTCGGCACCTGCCATCGTGATGTTAAACGTCAAGCAATTAAGATATACAAGGAAAAAATCAGAAGCCACTGTCAGAACTTGAACCCAAAATTCCCAGTTTCCGGCTGGTAGAGTTACCACTTATTCACACAGTTCCCCGAGAGTGGGATCTGTTCTTTTTCTATATATACCTATTTCAACACTAAATCACACTTCATGCGAGAGCGGATTTTATTTAAGTTATAAACATAACTAAATATTAATAACTCGTAAGTCCAGACAAGACCGTTTTTAAATACAACAACGAGTTAAGTTTTTTGTAGTTATAATATAATAATTATTAAATAGACAGTAGCCATTCCACAAGCAAATACTTTTCTTAACGTAATCAGTCGGCAACCTGCCATCGTGATGTTAAACGTCAAACAATTAAGATATACAAGTATTGTATGATTTTTTTTGTGTTGAGTCGTATTCGAGATACTGACAACAAAAATGATTTAAAAAAAATTGAATTAGTCTTCCACCGAATTAATGTTTTTACTCTATTAGCTGTTTAATTCAATAATAAAATTTTAGTATAGTGACTATAGCATGGAGATTTTTGGAGAAACAGTTTCAGCTCCTTTTTGAATTTTTCAGGCTTAGTATTTTCACATCACAGGTTCCCTAATGCCGAATTTTAACATTCTAGCTCACCGGAAAGTACGAAAAAACCTCTTTTATAAATACTTATAGTAAACCGTTCCATTTTGAGTTTCTTATAATCCTATTATAACTTTTCTTTTCCATTCTTTTATTGTCACTTTGAATACAAGAAAAATCTTTAAAACATTTTCAATAAAAAGTTTTAAAGTATTTTTACAATAGAAATTTCAAGTTAATTCGGAATTACTTTGTATTATTCTTCGTACAACTCATTACCGTAAACTAAGTACCTAAGTCAAATATTTAAGCGATTTAAAAAAATTTAAGTGTCGATATGATATTTTTTTAACAAATTGCTGACGCAAAATAGCATTTCTACTTTCTAGTACAAAAGTTCAAATACCTCACACGCCTAAACTATTGACTAGACATATTATAACAGCGCGTAGGTCTTTTCCATTTTCATGATTTTCTTAATATTTCTCGACCTCCCCCAGTCTCAGAAACTAATAAAAATACTATGAACAATATAACTGCAACGTTTCATGCTTTTTGGAATTATTCGGACTTGAGACCTAAAAATTTTGCATCTTTATTGGTCTACGTTTCCGAAAAAAAATATTATGCAAAGTTATAGCAATATACGGATTCTTAATCTAGTATACGATGCATCAACTGTTCGACTGGAATTTAAAAGTGGTGGGTTTTCTGAGCAAATTACACAAAACAATTCAGTTGACAGTTCGTAATGTTTTCTACTACCAAACAGCAATAAAAAAATATACACAAAAGAGAATTTCACTTATTTAATTTTCAAATAAAAAGAAGTAGATAGGTAAAAAAGTTGTTTTAATTAAACCGGAAATATCTTTTGTATTTGTTAAATATTATTCTACGTTTCAAATGTTTTTCATTTTTCAAAAAAAAAATCAATGTAGAGTTCATACATTTAGAGAAAACTTAACCGCCTCATGCGCAGAAACCTGATTTGGTTCGGACTGGTCTATTCTATTTTTGAAGGGATGCGCCAGTTCATGTGTACAAGTCACCGTTTAGGTTATATTACCTACATGCTGTTAAAAATCGCGTACTGAATTGTGGTTGAAGTGTATTATCAGCGATGCATGTTTATTAACATTTTATTTCCTTTATATTATTTCAACAAAAGAACTATTAAAAGTTTGTTTTAACAGTTTTGTTTTAATTAAGCCCCCAGCATCTACGTATGTGCGTCAGAATCTATTTTGCGTACACCACTGACTACTTCCCCTACCAGTTTTTGTGCGCAGGTTTTCGTTAGGATGTGGTTTTCTCTAAATGTATGAACTCTATATCAATACGTCATTATGTATTTAGTTTGTGGGCTTCTTAAGAAATAATTCCATTTAATTTTTATGCAGCTCAAAAAGACAACAACATTTCGAATGAAAGAATGAACCTGAAGTAAATGCTTCTCGCACTTGTTTCAGTTTTGCAATAAAACCATCCCTATTTAACGCATAAATAGATAATAGATATATACATACAAGTCAACGTACACAGGCATAATATGTTTGCAAGTATGTGTGTGTGTGTTATGTTTGGGGGTTTGTTTGCCCGCGGGAATGTTTAACATTTCTACACTACCTATAACTACATATTAGACTTAAAGTACGGATTGCGGAACAGCCAGAAACAGTTTCGAAGTGTCGCTGGAAAAAATAGATAGTGGTGGGGCTATTATCAGTAACGTATCCAGAGAGCGGGTTCGTGAAGCTGAATCCCCCCGCCTGCCGCCATCTACATATTGTGCGCTCAGTCCGTCGTCACTCATTATATTACGTGGCACGCTTTTTAGCCTCAAGATATGGTCGCCGTCGGACGTAATTCGAAGGATGAGCCCAAATATTTACACCCACCTCCCCAAATCTATAACTTCTTAGTTCACTTAGTCTGTCATCACTTATTATATTACGTGGCACGCTTTCTAACCTTAAGATGGCTGCCGCCGGATAAATTTCACGATTCAACAAACAATAAGTTGATTAATAAAAAAAGATCCTGAATTGACATATCAAGCGTCTTTTAATAAATAATTTGTGAAACAGGGACACCTATTTACAAGTAATATTATTGTTGGATAAAACATTTATCGGAAGTGTAAATAAAAAAATTCGACTGATGACCAGTCCTATACTTCCCACCTAGTAAATATTTGCAAAAAATAAACACTCTTTTTTTTTTTATTCTTTGACTAGGCCCAAATAACCTTAGCTGTTGGTGGTCTTTAAAACACAATTTAATTTTTATTCTTTGAAAAAAGCATGGCCCTCTTTTTTGTTTGGTGATCTACTGATGGCTAACTTAATATAGCAAAAATCATGGTTACCTTGATTTACGTACAATTTTTATTTTTTTTTTAGTAAAATATTTTTTTTCTCGAAAACTATACATTTTAGAGAAAAAAAATATTTACATTTTTTTCATATTATAACATCTAGAATTCATTTATATTTTTTTTTACCTATGTTAATACGTGACATTGAGAACGTTTTTTTGAATATCTCAGGATCCACTGAACCGATTTGACTCAAAATCTAATCAGATCTAAGTTAAAAGCTGATAAACACGATAGAACAATCGGCATGCCCGTATGTTGTTCCGTTCTTAAGATATCGAAGGCGAAAAATTGACCACACACACACACACACATACACACACACACACACACACACATACACATACACACACACACACATACACACACACACACACACACACACACACAAATACAGACATCAGTCAGAAAATGATCTTAAACGATTGCTAGGGTCTCAAAACGTGAAATCTGTTAAAATCTCGAAATATTTTTTTCGGACTAAATCCATTACTTCCCTACCATAGTAGAGGTGGGAAGTAAAAACAAAGACAAACCTCTGCTTGGTTTCGGATACGACATTCAGCTTTAAATTTAGATTTAAAGCTGAAATTCGTATCAAAAACCCAGCATTAGACTGGCATTAAGAAGGTTTTTTAGAATAAAAACAAAAAGATGCAACCCATAAAACAAGTATCGAAAATATATTGTAACTACAGCAGTTCAAAATCTTGGACTACAATATAAATTAAAAATTGCATTTTTTCGATTTGCATCTGAAGTACTTCCTGAAAAATGAAACAAGTCAAGATGTGTTGTGGAGAAACTATAAAGTATGATACGAGCGATCTACTGCTGGATGCTAAGAAAGACAATCGAGAAGACTTAATCACTTCAAGAAAATAAAACTCGGGTCGCAGTGCCAAAACCCTGCCGACAATATAGTGTATTTGTTATTCAGGCCTTGTGGCTTTATTATGTGAACTTAAGTTTGTTTTTGAACAAAATGAAAAATTTAACCCCTTAATACATCCCTTAAAATAATATTTTTTTTCCTAATTTCAATATTATTATCAATGCAACCTCTGTACCAAATTAAATACACCCGTCAGCAAATAAATCACTATCCGTAAACTAGTGTTTTCATAAAATTTGTAAGTCCGGTCCTGTCGTGCCGATTTTGTTAAAATTTTAGCAACACATTTTAATCTCTACTAAAGGGTTAAATTCCAATTTTGAAACAATTCTGAGATTTTTTCGGTATTTTTAGGCCCAAAAACTTTTTTCAACCCCTAAAAACTACCCTTAAAATTGTCCGATTGGGCCCATTTTAAATAGGTTCCGTGCGGTGATGGATTCCAACGTGTCTACCAAATTTTGTTCAAATCAATCAAGTCTTTCGAGAGTTATGCCGCGAACACACACACACACACATATATATATATATATATATATGTATGTTTGTATGTGCCATATGGCAAATACACTAATAAAACACAGAAGTTTCGTCCTATTAAAATGTAAGTACCTACTAATTTTTTTGGATACAATAAATTTAACGAGAAAGAAATATTAGGTTTATTTCGAAAAATATATATATCTACCTAAATAAAGAATTAATTGTATTTCGCCGTTTTAACTTCATAGAAATTTTACTATGCATAACATGACGATGTAATAGAAAAAAAATTTAAATATTCGCAATATTTGGCTGCTTTCAGCAAAATATTTATTTTTTTTTTGCGAAAATTCAGAACCGTTGCGGGGTGAAAAGGGGGTGGTACAGGTGCGGAGTTACCCAAAACATGTACGTGGAGGTGTGTTGGTGCGACGGCGTTTTGTTGCGGGGTAAAATGGGGGGTGGTTAAAGTTGATTTTAGATTCAAAAAATGACAACTTATTGAACTGGGTTATGAAACGTGGTTCCATTTTTTCATGTATTTTTAGGAAATTTGTGGATAATCCGCAAAAATTTTTTTGAGAACGTCAAAATTTAGTGTTTTCTATGACTTCCCCGCCACTTCATAATAAACTTGTTGCAGATGTTCTCCAGAGTCTGTTGGTGCTCCATGCGATGTGCCAACGTATACTTAAGTGATTGAAACATTTCCTTCTGCAAATCGCCTTTTTATAAAAAAAAATTATTAAAATTTCAAAACCATCAATCTTTTCAGCACTTTAGTATGTATAAATGTATAAATCCTTTTCTGTTCGGACTGTACTATGATAATATACATCAACATTATGTACGCTTCGTCCAAGCCTATCTTAGCGAAGTTTACTCAAGATGCAACGTTATACATAAAACATAGCTTCAAAACACCTTCTAGCTGTTGTAGGTTAAAATACCGGAAATCGGAAAAGTCTACATCAACGTGGAACAGACAATGCGGCGGCAATAGGGCCGTAGCTCTCGTTCACTGATCAGTGATGAAGGAACAGCGAGAGAAATAAATTGTGTTTGAACTGGATATTGAAATATTCTATCAAATTTTAATAAGAATTAGAAATATAAAACTGAATACCATTTTTGTCTGTCTGTCACAGGCCTCTAACTTCTAAACGAAAATGACATAGAAACTTGAAATTCACACAAAATATGTATTGCTGCGGCTCAAAGACGGAGATAATAACAAAGGATGAAAAATGTTTATTTAAGGGGGGCTCCTGCCGCCCATACATGCAAACGAGGGTCAAAAAAAATTTTTTTTGTACCTATTCTTGTGTGTTGAAAAAAGCCTTTTGAGTAAATTATGAATGTGTATTTATTTAATCAAAATTGTAGGTTTTAGAGACCGTCAAAGTTGCAATTTTTAGACCTATTTTGTTACCAGGTCTATCTTAAAAACGCCATTATCTATAAAGCTGTAATTCACGTCAAGTATCACTCATATCCTATAATAATTAACAAATACTAAAACAGAAAAAGAAAGCGCCTATACATGCAAACGGGGGCAAACAAATTTTTTTTGTACCTATTCTTGTGGGGTATCGTTGAAAAGAGCCTTTTGAGTAGATTATGAATGTGTTTTTATTTTATCAAAATTGTAGGTTTTAGCAAACGGGGGTAAAAAAAAATTGTTTTCTACCTATTCTTGTGGGGTACCGCTGAAAAGTTGAAAAAGGCCTTTTGAGTATAGACTATAAATGTGTTTTTATATTTTATTTATTTTACCAAAATAAGTCTTAGCAAACGGCCGGGGCAAAACAATTTTTTTTTGTACCTATTCTTGTGGAGTAGGTAAGTATTGTTGATAAGGGCCTTTTGAGTAGATTATGAATGTTTTTATTTTATTTATTTTATCAAAATTGTAGGTTTAGTATGCGGAACCCACTCTTTGCGTGGCTTGACATGCACTTGGCCGTTTATTTTCATTTTACAACATTCGACTATAGTGAACTGGAATATATTTTATTATTTGTTTTCGACACTGTGAGAAAGACAATGCAGAATGCAGCTGTGGGATATGTGACTGTTCAAACATAATGTCGTGTGACTGTTTTACTTAATTCAGTTACTTCTTTGTTTAGTTCATTTATTTGATTAAAAGGTGGGCATGTGACCGCTGTTTATTATAATCTAATGTGGGTATTAATTAAAATTCACTGACCAACGCGTTGGCCACACATCATTTTAACACAGGACATAATTTTGATTTTAATAATTGTGAAATTTTAGATAAAGAGGTACATTGGATGAAGCGGAACATTAGTGAAATGATTAATATATTTCTAAACGATACTATTAATTCACGATCGGATACGCAGGGACTGAGTAAATTATACATGAATATATTGTCAGAATGTAAATTGAAAGTAAAGTGACTTGATTACATTTACTATCGGTAATGAAAGAAGATTTTTAGAGTCACTGATTAGATTATGTTACGCATAATTAGTGATTATGTCACTTAATTATTTTAATAGTTGGATTTTGTATTAAATAGTATTAAATTGTGGCGCCACAGGTTATGAACGTGACTATAACTGTCTAAACACCGAGAAAATACTCTAAAAGCTACTGAACTTTTTTTTGACCTCATTTTGGCATGAAAATAATGTTGTATAATCAGTCCATAGAATGAAAGTGAAAGTCTGCCTCACAATCCAGTCGTTTTTACACGATTTTATTTATTACCGATTCCAGTCGTTTTTAGAGATAATCATAAATTGATTACCCCTTGAAAAACCTAAGGGTACTAATCAATTTATAATGGGTGCAATTATTTTTTTTTATTTATCTCGATAACCGCGGGTGTGACAAAATTTTTGTAAATAGCTTTTTTGTATATAGTATAATAATATCTACAATATTTGTAAATAGCTTTTCGGCGTAACATTAATAATAAAAAAGTTCTGAGTAGAAAAAGATGAAAAACTAGAGAATGAAAAAATTTGAAACGAGATAAGTCTTTTTTTAATCCTACACTAAAAAATGCTTTTCCATACAACTAAGCAAGAGTTGTAGGTACTGATGCAATATGTTTAGAATATTCTGTACACTGAATTTAATATACGTTCAATACACGGTGATGTTGTTTTTCATTCAAAACAAATAAAATACTTTACGATGCACATTCAATACGTCCCAACTCAATCTGATTTATTTCACATATTTTATGTATTTGAAAATTGGCTTACGAATTGAATTGTAAAAACTCTATTTTATATAAAATATAGTTGTGTCCGGTAAAAATATTATATTAACAACCATGGTACCCTAAAAATCATTTTCTTTTAGAACTTTAAGCAAAACAGTTTTTTTTGTCAAACTTGTCTATATATTAAATAGATTTATACGGCTGTTTTGCAATTGAAAATGTTTATTGGAAGAGCAGCCAATTACATAATTGATTCCTGCAAATATCGGAAAAAATCATTTTGACAACCATGGTCACAGTCAGGACTCTAACCTGAACTTTTCCACTATCGCGGCGGAATGAGCTTACATTACTCACCCATGACATGATTACCAACCTAACATTCTCCATATATGCAAAGGAATCAATAGATTTCCACTACATGCGAGTGTTATTAATTATAACTAGGTTTGTAGATGTGAATCATCGTAGTAGCGTCTATAATGTTGAACGGAGTACACTTACGTATCTTCGATTTCTACCGTAAAAAATGTTTCACTGTCAGAAAACGCCGTTGCTTAACGATTAAGCTAATTAATTAAAAAAATAGCATTTGCGTGTTAACACTTTGAGTCATATATTTTTCTAAAATATAAAAGCAAAATTTCAGTATTCTACTGAACTCAACAATTTTTCAAGTCAGTAAGAAATATTAGAAAAATACAGCTTTACGTTTTATATAGTGCCAGCCAGAAAGTGTGCACCACGCAAAAAAAATTTACTGTTAGGATTATGCAATGGCGGCGGAACAACTGTTTTAGGTTGGGGGGGTCTATACACCCGTGATCACTTATAAAAGCTTATATTGTATATGGAGTATTAAACATGCTAGTTTACAATTTTGGGGGGCTTGACGCTACTTTTGCCACCAATGGGGTTATGTTAATTATATCTATACAACACTAAAATTGCTTTTTGAAATTAGGTAGTGAAAATATTTCTTAATTTCTTATTCATAGATACTATATTAACCGAGGTTCGAAATATATTCCATAAAATTATAGTGAAGGTAACATCGCAGTTTATAAAAAAACTTTAAAATGTTATGATCTGTACGAATATGGTTTTAATTCCACCACATATTTTTGGAAAATTGAAATTTTAACATTTCTTGTTATAAAAGTTTTTGGTTTTATATTATAACCGTTACCATCAATGAAAGCTACAACAGGAAAACTGTTTATGTTCGCTATTTACAATTCCACCAAAATGTGGCTAAGTTAAACCCAACTTATAAAGAGTCATATGGCCGGTTTATCGTACATTTTAATCACGGTGTTTTTTAATCACACTGTTAAAATTTGATTGCTACGTGTTCATTGATTGCTGCGTTTCGTTACCATAGCAACCCTTCATTTAGCAGTATGATTAAAAAACACCGTGATTAAAATGTACGATAAACCGGCCAATAAAGGTATAAAGGCAGTCCACGTTTCAGCCTAGGTAGGTGACTTAATAGGTTTTACTTTACTAAACTATTTCTCGTTAATATAGCGTTTGAAAACTGACCTCATCGTTGGAAAGTTTAATAACTAAAATCCCCTGAAGGCAATAATTCATTACAAAACGCCACAACGACATTTGTATACCAAAGTGTTGAAATGAATTTAATATTAGGTACACAACATTAGATGATGTTGGTTTGCCATCTAAATTTAATCTCTTTTGTTAACTATTTATGTGTTTAATCAGAAGATAGTAATACCTTAATTATTACAATTAATAAATTTATTCAACACATGCAGGCTTTTAGTGTTTTGTCGTGTCTGTAAAGCGGATTTTAAATGGCCGTTTATCGACTGGTGACGTCATTATCCATTATGTAATACTTTTCAATGCTATAATGAAATAGCTACTATTAATCAAGGCCAATGTTTTCCTTATGTCAGTGAATCTAAGGTGTTTGACATTAATTCAATTAAAGTCTAAAACCATGCATGTGTTGAACAAAGTATAGTGTGCAACGCGTGTGCTAAATCTTTATGCGTCAGGCGCGATGTTTTCAGCACGAGTAGTAGGCACGAGCTTTGGCGAGTGTGCATCGCGAGTCATATTATACGAGTATAAACATGTATTTAGCACACTAGGTACACAATCAAATGCTACAGTAGATAAGTATTTATAATAAATCAGTATTAATTCTAAAAAATAAATTTTATCTGATTCTTTCTTATATACCTGCAACTTTTTTTTATCAAAATTTTTCGAATTTCGAACAAACAAACTATTTATGTGTTGTAGGATATATTGCAAATCACGTGAGATGATAATAATTTTTTTTCTAAATCAATTAATTTGTTCCCACAAGTATATAGGTATCTATATTTGACGGTGTATTTTTTACGATCTTCTTAACTAAAATGTCCTTTAACGTAACGGCAACCGAAGGTATCTTTAAAAAATAAACACTACGGCGTTAAGTAGACTAAATACGGTACCTACATAAAAAAAACATATTTATTTTTTAATGTCGGTTTGATACGTCTGCAGTGTATCCACGACCTTAGGAAACGCGCATATTACATTTTATACTGTTATAAATCATTTTTATGATAGAATAGAAATAAATGTTCCTCATTCTATGAAAGCATTAATTTTATTTTCATAAAAATGATTACCACTAAAAGGTAAAATATTTAAATGTAATTCAAAAACAAAATATGTAGGGAAAAATTATGGCTAACAAATAAAATATCGATATGGAGAACCATAAATAACTGTCATGTCCCAAAATTATTTTTCAAAATAATTTTTAATATCAAAAATTTTAGTAGGATTTGCCAAAAAGTTCTTATACAATATACTTAAACACGATATTGTTATAGCTACAGAAAATGCACAAAATTGCATATAATTATGTATTTTCCAAGCCACCAAAATCAAAAGACCTAGAAAGTCCTTACTGAGACAAACATTTTAAAAAAATCATCCAAATCGTTGCATTTTCGTAGATGTTATTGTAAACGAAAGAAAATTCCACATATACGTACAACCGCAATGCGGAAAACCACATTTCTATACATTTTGAGGGTAATAATCAGAATCTAACCTTATCTCGGACACGATTTTCGACCCCACCATACTTACTTCAATTTCCTTACAGAACATGGGAGTAAAAAATAAACACGGAAAGAAAATTTGAATAAGGTAAAATATATTAAAAGTTCCACTGAATAAAAAAAATCACATTTAAATTATTTCTTTTAAGGAACTCCACGAAGAGAAAATATTGAAAATCAATGAATCGAATAGCTCAAGTAAATAAAATCGCGTTTCGCGCTAATGGGGTTAAAGTAATTTTCTTACACGTTTATAAAATTATACACAAAGTGGTCCAACAAAAAAATTCATCCTAAGCGATTTGTCTGTTTTTAATTTTCTAGTATATAATAAAAATTTTATTTTAAAAAACAAAAAACCCGACTGCGTAAAAATCGAACTTAAAAGATGGAAACAAGATCAAATGATAACATGCACAGTTAAAAATCGAGTCTGTATATGTTAAAAAAATCCTCTGTCAATTTTTTTATGTTAAACTTTACTGTTTTTTTGAGTTAAAATAACATTTCATAGATATGTCAAGGTCCTCTTATGTGTTAAATAATAAATATAACATATTTGGTGCGAGATTTTACGTTTTATAAATGTTATTTTATATTAACACATAAAAAAACTTATTTTCATGTTGGTCACCTGTGTTAACACAAAATATATGTCTTTTTGATAGATTATTTTTGTTAAAATTAATTGAAATAATAAATATGTTCATACGACATCTAGTCATGAGTAATTCTAACAGGAAAGTAATGTTAACAGAAATTCAACTGAAGTAAGAAATCAAAATAAATGAAAATAAATGTTAGTACTCTACTGGAATCCCGCATTTACCACTTTAACTCTTGTTTAATCTGGACGTGTAAATTTGCAAGGCAGACAGTGATAATTGTAAATCTTAATAATAAGTATAGGTATTTCTCTATAATCTGTACAAATTTCATCAAGTACTATTGAGCAATATTTGAGATACTGACAATAAAAAATGGTGTAAAAAAATTGGTAGTCTATCACCGATTTGATGTTTTTAGGTATTCAATAATAAAATTTTAGTAGTCTTGTCTGGTAGGCTTTTCTACGGTGATCAGCCTGAGCTTGGACTTATCCACTTGTGCTTTTTATTTTGTGTTTAATTTTGTTATTATTATGTACTATTACTATCTATTATACATACTATATTACTACAATAAAAATATTATAATATACCTACCTATGTCCTATATGTATACCTATATCAAGATATTTTATTTGGCACCATATCGAAACCTCAACTGAATAAAGACGTAAAGTCCTTTACCGATTTTTTTTTAATTCATTATAAGTGAAAAAAAATCGGTGAAGAACTTTACGCCTTTATTCTGTTGGGGTGGCGATATGGAGCAGTCCTCCAATTAACTAATTATTTATGTAGGTAATATTTGACATATAAGTCATATGTAAAATATGAAAATTTACATTTAAATTAAGTTAATAAAATATTGATAAAAAATGTCAATTTTAACATAAAATTGTATTAGGTTGACATGAAGACTTAGTTAAATTAACAGAAAAAAGAAGTTAAAACAACACAAAAATATGTCATGTAAATGTTAAATATTTAACATAACTTGTGTGTAAATGATTAACAGAAAGGCGTTTTGTTAAAATAACATAAAAAAATTAGTGGATCGCTGAGGACATCTAAAATATGTTATATTTAACATAAAATTTTTAACTGTGTGCAGTCGGAGGCATAGTATTAACAAATTGAACAGAAATACCTCCGACTGCATGTTATCATTTGATCTTGTTTCCATCTTTTAAGTTCGATTTTTACGCAGTCGGGTTTTTTGTTTTTTAAAATAAAATTTTTATTTCAAATGTTTTTAGTTAAAAATAAATCGATATAGATCCTAAACGGTCAGTCGAATCGAAAAATGTTGAGGGAAAACCAAAAATGATTTTTAAATACCTATTCAACGATTCCCCACTTGACATAGTTTGTTGACTTTCATTTTTTTCATTTTCACAATATGGCGTCCTGTAGTCGCCATATTGAATTTTCACTAACGTCATGTCTTTAGTGACACTCGCCGGACTAAGAGGAATCGATTGACGTGTGAATCATAAAAATCGGCCCAGGCGTTTGGTCTGTATAGTGCTTCAAAGGAACATACATACATACATACATACATACATAGGCTGTTAAACACATTACCACTCCTTTGCGTGCGCAGTCGGGTAAAAAAATGTTTTTACTTAACAGATGTATTACTTATAATTATTCAATCTATTGGTAACTCCATTATTGCGATTTTAAAACACTAATATAAAACTACATTTCCTTTTTATAAATTCAAATTAACTATAGTGTACTAGAATTACAGTGGCTCCCTTATTCTTCATTCGATTTTTTTGCTAATCGTATGTTTTTAGAGAAAAACAATTAATTGCTGTTATTAAAATGCAATCAAAATAAAATTATGACCACACTTGATTGAGGCTTTTAAAAATAAAAAAAAATTAATAGATATATGACTGTTCCCTATTAGAAATCATTGCCACAAACACAATGGCGTTTATTTCAATTCATGAAACGTACATTTAAAATTTTAATACCCTGCTTACGTCGTGTTGGCTTTATAATCTTTATAACAAGGCCGCCTAACACTGATCGCACCGTTGCTATCAATCAACTATCAATGTTATGGTACATATTATATAGGTAGGCTGTACAGGGCCATAGCTACAGCTGAATTCAAGATAGGGCACTGAAAGTTTAAAGTCGGGCTGAAGCAAAAGACTACATTGGATTGCCCACCTCATCTGGTGATATCAAATTACAAAAGCAAGAAAACGGTAAATGACAATTTATTCAAAAAAAAAAAAAATACAGAACTTGACATGTTATCAAATTTCCGAAGAACTTCATTTAGTCCAACGAATTTAATCTTGTTTTTCCAAATGCCAGATAGATCAAGTCTATCATTCTGTCGTGACAGTCTTTGCGGCGTGTTTATAATTCCTTAAAGTAGGACACTGGATGTTTTAAGATAGGGCATTGCCCCTTAATGCCCCCCCCCCTAACTACGGCCCTGAGGCTGTATAGAATGTAGAAGTGGGCCGTGATATGCGAGCCATGTGACGTCAGTCGCTCGGAAGGAAATATAGAGGTGTTGTTTATTTTAACCTACTTCAAAAATGTATTGTGAGACCGTTTTAAGTGTTAGACAAAAAAACTTAACAGCATTTTTTAAGTTAGACGGAGCTCATTCCAATAAATTAATAAAAAAAGTTGTTTATAGGCTTATTGACATTTTTTCCTTGAAACCCGCTGCTATAATTATTATATTACGTGAGATGTTTTAACTTTATAACAATGTTTTGTTTATAACAAACAATTTATGAAAAATCGAGATTTTGCGCGCGGCTTCTCATCGATTTTGATCACAGATGTGCTCGTGTTAATTTCGGTTTTTACCTTGTAACCATAGACACTTTTTAGTGTATATTTGCCATATGGCACATACACTATTGGCGTCGGTCGGATGGCGGGACCTAGGGGTCGGACCAAAATTTCTCGACGTTTCATAGCCTCCTGAACATTTTGGTACCATTTTTGAAAATTTATATATTTATATACAGGGTATATCACAGAAAACCGAACATAGGGAAAACTCCATTGTGCAAATTAGTTAGGATCAACGATTACTTTGGCCACATATGAGAATGGGTACCATGGTAACGCTGACTAACCATTATTTAATAACAATAATAGCTAATAATGAATAATTAGAAAAATCAGTTAAAATAAATTCTTCAATATTAAATGAATTTATTTTTATTAATGAAACAATTTTTTATTAAGAAAATATTTTTTTAACTAATAATTAAACAAAACAAACAGTTAAAATAAAAAATTAAAGCAAATGTTCAAATAAACCTCCATTTTGAATTAAGCAGTGGCTTAATCGGTTACAAAAACTTTATCTCACTTTATCTAACATTACAGGAGTCATATTGAAACATACTTCGACGATTTTGTCTTTAAATTCATCCAGATTTTGTCAAATGAACAGCAATATGCATTTGTTACTGTATACGTACACCATGGTAACCATGGTAACGACCTCTGAATAGAGGGCAAAGCAATCTCTGATCTTAACTAATTTGTACTGTGTACTTTTCCCTATGTCCGGTTTTCTGTGATACACCCTGTATATATATATGTGTTAGCACGATAACTCTCGAAAGACTCAATCGATTTTAACTAAATTTGGTACACAGGTTGGAATCCATCACCCCATGAAGCCTATTTAAAATGGGCCCAATCGGACCATTTTAAGGGTGGTTTTTAGGGGTAGAAAAATGTTTTTGGGCCCAAAAATAGCGAAAAAATTCTCAGAATTGTTTCAAAATTGAAATTTAACCTTTTAGTAAAAATCAAAATGTGCTGCTAAAATTTTAATAAAATCGGCTCGACAGGACCGGACTTACAAATTTTATGAAAACACTATAGTTTGCGGATAGTGATTTACTTACTGAAGGGTTATTTCATTTGGTACAGAGGTTGCATTGATAATCTTATTGAAATTAAGAAAAAAAATATTATTTTAAGGGATGTATTAATGGGTTAAATTTTTTATTTTGTCCAAAAACAAACTTAAGTTCACATATTAAAGCCACAAGGCCTGTATTAGCAAATACACTATATTGTCGGCAGGGTTTTGGCACTGCGACCCGAGTTTTTTTTAAATTTAATCCCAAAAGGTGTAAAACGTGGGAGTAAGATTTTTTGTAATAACAAAAAATCTTACACCCCCGTTTTACTCCCTTTGAGATTGAATTTAAAAAAACTCGAATAGCCTATAACCTTCCTTAATAAACGGGTTATCTAACAAAAAAAATTTTTTTTAATCGGACTTGTAGTTCCTGAGATCAGCGCGTTCAAACAAAAAAAGAGTTTATTTTTTTTTTTGTTTGAACGCGCTAATCTCGGGAACTACCAGTCCGATTTGAAAAAAAAAATTTTTGTTAGATAGCCAGTTTATTAAGGAAGGTTATTGGCTATTCGAGTTTTTCAATAGTTAAAAGCTTGAAAAAATGCTTTTTTTTCATTTTGGTAAATTTTGGCGATTTTCTAAGTTCTGTAGAGCCGGTAAAAATGGGAACATAAACATATTTGACTAGTGCATTTTGAAGTAAATTTTGTGCCCTTTAATTTTGAATAGAACCATTTTTTCAATAGGATTAGCCGTTTCTATGTTATAAGCAAGAAACCGAAAAAAGTGCAAAAATCGTGGTTTTTAGCCCACCAAAACTCCCCCGTCCTGTTTTAGAGGTCGCAAACTTGGATTTGACATCTCCTGAACATGCCTGAGGACACAAAAAAATAAAATCATTTGCTGCACAAAACGCAAGGTGGACTTCCTCTCGTGACTGGGCTATAGATAAATAATCCGGATAATTACGAGTAATAATGCCTAATGGGGGGGATCAAACAGGTTACGAAAAAATGAAAAAAAATCAACCCCATCGAGTGAGGTGTCTAATTAAAACTAGTGACCCATATAGAAAACGGTAATATTTTTTTAAAAATTATTTGGTTTTTGTTTAAGATAAAAAATTAAAATCTGCGAAAATTGCTTGTTGTTCCACCCCATTTATTCCTAAAGTATTAATCGGAAAAATCTGAAATAAATTTATTAAGTTCATCATAAAGTCAGAATTGATCAAGAAGTATAGGCAACATTGTAAGGTGTAGTTGCATAATATCTTACAAGGTGGTAATGAATAGGGTACATTCCTGTGGACAGTGATCAATAAAAAATTTTGTTATAATGAAAGTTTATGCTCTAAAATATTTATTAGAATTTTTATTTTTATTAATTAAGTTTCGTAAACATATTTAAATTAATAAATAAAATCATGATTTTTAATCTATTTGTCACGTGACTTAAAATATTGCGTGACGTTAATTCATGTAAAATATTAATGTATCCATAGCAACGGAGCTTAGATTGCTTACATCATGTTTACATAGGTACAAAACGGTTTTTTTCAACACTCTGTTTTTGGGTCTTTAAATAATATTTGCAGCTAATATAAACGAACTTTCATAAAATTATGACGTCATATTTACCTAGAGCAAAAACGATTTTTAGCGGGCGGGGCTAACATAAATATTTCAAAAATTATTTTTGAGCTTATTTGAAATCAGAATGAAGTGATTTAGGTGTCATTTTGTTCATAATTTACTGCTCTATTAATTTAAAACAAAAAAAAATTTTAGTCATCTACCCTATTCAACATATTATACGAACTCAAATCCAAACACGTTAGTTGGCTATGCAACTAACTATATAGAGATACAACGGTGTAACCATGGAAACGGAAAACATCTCATTTATAATATAAGTAAAATGTATGCAGTTTATAATTTTACATTTTTGGTCGTAAACAGGTTAAATTATTTCATAATCAATTCTTTAAGTCTTATCTAATTTCTTCTGGCTTGTTATCGAGTGAATTCGTCCGATATTCATTTGTCTGATCATAAAGCTCTATTTTTTAATTTAGTCACAAAAAAGGTTTCAAATCAAATCACAGAAATAACTAAAAGAATTTATTCAGATGAAGCAATGAATCTGTTTGCATACGCAATATCACAAGAAGATTGGTCTAATATATTAAAGTTATGTGATGATGACAATAACGTTGACAGCATTTTCGATAAATTTGTAAGCAATTTTTTATATTTTTTTAATCTGTATTTCCCCAAAATCACAAAAAAATAAAAATAAACGATACAAGCAATAAAGAAAACTGGCTAAGCCCGGATTTAGTAAATTTATGTAAAAAAAACAGGATCTATATTTATTAATTAAAGAAAACCAAAGAAGATCCATTCCTACTAGTAGTTTAAATGACTATTACAAAAAAATATGCAAAGAAGTAAAAATGAATATTTACAAACAAAAACAACTGTATTATAGTAACATACTTGAAAAGTCAGACAATAAAACTAAAACGGCCTGGACTCTAATTAATACAGCAACAAAAAGAAATAATGTAAATATTATAACCGGAATAGAGAGAGGTGACAATAATGAGACAATAGACGAACCTGCAGACATAGCTAATGAATTTAATATAGCATACACAAACATAGCAAACAATTTAAAACTTCCCACCCCGGACTTAAACATAGACATAAAAAATTGTAACCAAAATATTTTCTTTCTTCCAACTGTTCCGCATGAAATATATAGAATAATTTTAAATCTAAATAATAAAAAATCAACGGGATGGGACGAAATACCAATATCAATATTAAAATGTTGTGCTAGTACCATTGCATATCCCCTCAGTGAAATTATAAATAAATGTTTAGAAACAGGTCAATATCCAAAAAGCTTAAAAAAATCAGTTATAGTTCCAATATTCAAGAAAGGTTGTCAAAAAAACATGTCAAATTATAGACCTATATCGTTATTGTCAAATATTTCAAAAATTTTTGAGAAGGTTATACAAGATAGATTAACAAACTATTTATATAAATATAAAATAATAAATGAGTCACAAAATGGGTACATAAAAGGAGGGTCGATAAATAAAGCAATTTTTAGGGTTTTAGAAAACATTCTAAATGCATGGCAAAGTAAAATACCAGCTTCAATGCTATTTTTAGATTTAAGTAAAGCATTTGATTGTGTTGACAAAGATCTTTTATTAAAAAAAATTGAAAAATATGGAATCAGGGGCAAGGCGCTTGATCTCATCTCCTCATATATGACAGACAGAGAACAATGTGTTAAAATAAAAACGTGCAACAATCACAAAATACAGGATTACTATTCCACATGGCGAATGAACAGTAGAGGAGTTCCACAAGGGAGCATACTTGGCCCAATATTATTCATCTTATTTATAAATGACATATGTAATTCTATAAAAGAAAAAATGTTTCTCTTTGCTGATGACACTGCTGTCATATGTGAGGAGAGAGATCAAGCGTCATTAATTGACAGACTGAAGGTATGCACAGATGACCTCAACAGTTGGTTTAACAAAAATAGTCTGAAAATGAATCACGCAAAAACAGAAATAATAAAATTTGGAAAATACTTCGATATGCCACAGAGCATCAACATCTTAAATAACAATATAGAAATTAAAAATTGTGTAAAATTCTTAGGAATAAATATAGACAGTAGTCTTAACTGGAAAATGCATATCGATAGTTTAGTTCCAAAATTGAATAAAGCCATATATATGATAAGATTTCTAAAATATACTTATGCCCTAAATATACAAACTTTGTTGAGCGTCTACTATGCATACTTTCAGTCTGTCATACAGTTTGGAATTATGTTTTGGGGAAATAGCGTCGACACAAAAAAAATTTTGATACTTCAAAAGAGATGCATTCGTATCATGGCGGAAGTGGCACCACGAGAGCACTGCAAGCCCCTCTTTCAAAGATTACAAATATTAACTATCTATGATCTCTACATTTTGGAGAGCAGCAAGTTCGTCAAGAACAACCCACAATTTTTTGAAAATAATGTTTATAATCACGAATACGGTACAAGAAATAAGGAAAAATTAAAAATAAACACCAGCTCGCTAACTGTTGTAAATCGTGGTATCACTAATGCCATGATACGAGTGCATAACAAATTACCAAATCATTTGAAAAATATAAAAAATTGCAAAAAATTTAACTACGACCTAAAAAAATATTTGCTGTCAAAAAACTTATATAGCCTAAATGAATATTAATTTTAATCTTTTGTATGACTAATGTAATAGACTTCGGTCTCTCCTACAGCTAAATATATTATTATTATTATTATTACTATTATTATTATTATTATTATAATATCTAATTCTACACATTTTTTGATAAAATAATTTGTAGAAGTAAGTAGTAAAAATCCCACCAAAAACATAAATGTGAAAAAGCCCTTTTCTAATATATTTTATTTGCACAACTGTTTCTTGTAGAACAGTTAATACAACAATTATAGTTTGTTGCCATACAAGACGCTGATGACCTCAGATATCGAGCATCTATACAATTCTGCTCCACATAAAATTGGTTGTGAATTTAGTTATTGCGTAAAAAAAGCATATTGCAATAATATTTCGTGTCCCATTTCACAAACAAATTTGTATTAATATAATGGCATTGAAATGGTAGGCCAGAGCGTGGCTTCGTCCGTACAAAAAATCAGCAGTTGACTGTTAAAACAGGTAGAATATATTAATATTTAATGTTTATTTATTTATTTAAAAAATGAGTATACAGACTAAAGCCCTAGCAACTCACAAAAGGTACAGATTAAAATATTGTTTTCAAATTTCTTAATGAAATATTCAAAATATCGATACTATTTTCATTAACTAGATTGCACATTACATGTAAAGGTGAGTTTGCCATTCTCACAGTCTTAGCAGTATCCAAATAAAACGTTGACACAGTTCTAGTCCTACTAGTACGACTATCAAAAGGTATCTGACTTAGAAATGTTGGATCATCCATCATATTGTGTAAAATTTTATACAAATAAAAAACAGAATTATAATTACGACGACTAGCTAAGGATTTGTAATTAAATTCATCTAATAATAAGGCATGTTCATAACCTTGATGAGGATAAAACCCATGTTTTCTAAAGTAGAGATATTTTAAAAACTTTCTTTGCACAGCTTCTAAATTACAGATGTGTACCTACATTATATACTGGACGCCAAACCACTGAAGCATATTCTAAAATTGGCAAAAGTAAAGCTTTGAATAGTAAGGAAATAGTTTCAATATTTTGAAAGTCTTTCGTATTTCTTATAATAAAACCAAGAACTTTGTGCGCTTTGACAGTAATATTTTTTATATGCTCCGTAAATTCAAGTTTTTTGTCTAACAATATACCTAAGTCCCTGATTTCATTTTTATATTCTAAATAAGAGTGATTCATTTTGTAATCAAAATTGACATTATTATTCCTACGTGAAAAACACATGACATTACATTTTTTTATATTGAAGTGCAATTTATTAATAATATTATAATATGACAAATACCAACACAATTGTCAACCATATTCGCCCGTATTATTGCAATAATGTTGCTGTTTTGTACAGACGAAGTTCGAACTTTGAAATTTCATCAACTCAAAACTCAGATGCTCGTACAGTACGCGAACTTGGTTTTCCTGCAGATCTTTGCCCAGAAACCGGCCAACTTGACCGATCACTTTGACCAGATTCGCTTTCATGTCTTCGTACTTTATGAACAGTAGGTTCGGATCGTTTCTTTTCCTCCAAAAGATGAGAACGTGGTCCCAGTAAGGCGTGTAACAGGCTGCAAATAAGGGATCGTTTTAACAATTCCTTTAGTACACTGAGCAAGGAGGTAATAGAGACGCTATACGTATACAACTATTTATACAAAAGTGAAGCCAAGTCTGACGTCACAAGCCATAACAAATATGGCGGCTAAACAGGGGATGGATTAGGGAATATTACTCTCTTCTTCTTCTTTACGTATAAAGTGAACGGGTTGAATAAATATGGCGACTGGATTTACTTTTAAATGCTTGTAGCGTCTCCAAAACATCCGACGCTAATGACCTAAGTTGTCTACGCGTCTATAATCTACAATAAATAAATCCAAAACATCCTTGCTCAGAGCTTTAGTATTAGTAAATTTTTTAGTAAATTATATTATATTGTTTTACGAGTTTTTTGAATATTTTGATCGGAATGTTTCTAGAATTTCTTTCAACCTGTCTGTCTGTCTGTCTATAGCAGCATTACTCGAGAACGACTAGACCTATTTTTTTTTGTATGAAACTTGGAACACGATCTACTGGTACCCAGATAAGTATAGGCTACTTTTTATCCAGCTTCAGTCGGATCAAAATAAGATTTCTGTTAAAAAGTTACACGCGAACGAAGCCGCCGGAAATATTTTTATATAGACAATATCCCTATATTATTAAACGAGCAAATCTTGTATATATGTACCTATATAAATATTTTCTCGAAAACGGCCCTAACGATTTGGATGAAATTTACTGAAAAGGGGTTTTGGGGGGCAAAAAGTCGATCTAGCTAGGTCTCATCCCTGGAAAAATTCGTTTTCTTATCGATTTTATCATTTTAAAAAACAGTTTTTTTAACGTTATAAAACAGTGTTGTATGGTGAGTAGGCTTTGGAAAAAACAAACTATTTTCATTATTTATGTCAAATTACTCTGACAGTCAATCTTTAACTTATTAAAATAATCAGTAATTATTTGAAAATATGTAGGTACATACGTTATGTAGTATGACGTATACTGACGTATAATAATATTACTACTTATAGGTATATAATTTTTTTTCTTAAAAACGACTAACCATTTTGATGAAATGGGAACTTTAAGTACTATTTTTTTTGAACTCATCCGAGCAAAGCTCGGTCATCCAGATATTAAAATATTAATTTTTCAAAATTTCATGTCGAAACTGATAAAGTATTCCTTGTTATATAAAAAAAACTCGGGTCGCAGTGCCAAACCCTGCCGACAATATAGTGTATTTGCAAATACAGGCCTTGTGGTTTTAATACGTGAATTTAAGTTTGTTTTTGGACAAAATAAAAAATTTAACCCCTTAATACATCCCTTAAAATAATATTTTTTTCTTAATTTCAATATTATTATCAATGCAACCTCTGTACCACATTAAATACACCCTTTCATAAGTAAATCCGTATCAACAAACCAGTGTTTTCATAAAATTTGAAAGTCCGGTCCTGTCGGGCCGATTTTATTAAAATTTTAGCAGCACGTTTTAATCTTTACTAAAGAGTTAAATTTCAATTTTGAAACGATTCTGACAAATTTTTCGGTATTTTTGGGCCCAAAAACTTTTTGGAACCCCTAAATACAACCCTGAAAATGGTCCGATCGGGCCCATTTTAAATAGGCTTCTTGCGGTGATGGGTTCCAATGTGTGTACCAAATTTCGTTTCAATCGATTAAGTCTGTCGAGAGTTATCGTGTACACACATATATATATAAATATATATATAAATATATATATAAATATATATATATATACATACATATATATATAAACATTTCCAAAAATGGTGCCAAATTGTTCAGGAGGCTATGAAACGTCGAGAAATTTTGGTCCGACCCCTAGGTCCCGCCATCCGACCGACGCCAATAGTGTATGTGCCATATTATGGCAAATACACTAATAAATTATATCATTACAGTTATACAAAGGTTAAATTGCATTAAAAACGAGTTACTTTTGACCGTTGGTGCCACTGACTAGAAATAAAAAAATCTGAGCATCGACCTGTCACTATAAATTATTGCAATTTTAGCTGTGTTGATGATTATTGTTTTAACGTTAAAAATTGTTGATTTAAACAATGTATTTGTTTAAAAATGTTGTTAAACATTCCTTTTTCACGTGTATAATAAAAGTTTTGCTGTGTTTTTCGAAAAAATGTGTTTTTTGTGCAAACAGTATTTCGCATTGTAAAAGCCTATATTATACGTACATACCATGGCTTGATGCCTACCCGGTCGCAAAGTCGTTTTATGTAAGTGATTTTTAACAAACTTGTGTTTTTATTGATATTGGGGGGGGCACATTTTTATGGTTTCCTATATATTATAATGTATCTACATTTTTTTTAAATTTCGAATCAGAAATTTGCCCATACTTAAAAAATGCAAAAAAATATTCGTGGTGTTTTTTTTTGTGGAGAAGCTGATTGTAAAACAAAAAGAACAATTATTTTACTCTTTTTTGATTCCTTTTTTTTGAAGTCGGTTTATTTTTTTTAAATGGTTTTTAATCACACTTTTTAGTGTTCTTGTATTTTATTTTATTTCAGCCCGGATAAAGCGATAATTAAATACTACGTACAATCCTAAATATTTTATTTAATGTTGTAACGATGCCGGTCCTGTACAGTGACATAACGCCATTTTTATAAAGATTATCAAATAGACTATTATGCAAGGTCGCTGGCATCCTTACTTTCATATCTCGTCAATTTTAAAAATAATAAGAAATATTTTATACAGTTCAAATATAATATTCAAGCCAACAAGATTAATTAAATATTATTCTGACCAGTCGTTGCCAGATAAAAATAATAATCTTGTAATAGAATTAATTACAATTAAAAGTTTACATTGGTGCAAATATTATAACTATTATTTTATAATAAACCATTTTATTAAAAATTAATACAAATTTCAATTAATCACAATTCACAACCATCAAAAAATTCCACTGCGCTACAATGTATGCATGTTTTAAGCTTAATAATGCTACACAAAAACACTTCTAAATGCCTTTTCTGATCACAAATCACAATTATACTGAACAGTTCACCTTGACACCTTTTAATAATTACAAAACGGGTCTCTCGTGGAATTTGCTTTCTTATATAGCTTTTTAAATTCTGTTTTTTTTTTGTATTAGTTAAACGTCATCAGCCCACCTGTTTTTAAACGGAATTTTTGGGAATAAACATTGCATCAAATAAACAATGTGTGGGCTATAAAATTACTTCTTTATCGCTCACTTTCTCTTTACCTCTCTCTTTCCAAAATATTCTTAGATCTTATTTTTGCATTTTTATCCGTTAAATTTTTAGGAAAAACATGTTTTCATTACATCTTATTTTATCGCGCTATAGAAATGCTTATCTGCATAAAATGATCATCTCATTATATTTGTTGATCGCGAATCTAAATTATTTATACATGTATGGACCAGTGCACACATGAAATTTTGCGATTAAGTCGCTTGAAGAACGTCGCACACTTTGCGCTAAAATAAAATACACAATTTATGTGTCACGAGAAATTTCGGGTAGTTGAGTAATCATCAAATCGCGATGTAGACAGTGTCTCTAAATCGCGCGTTTTCGATACAAAATGTAGCACGTGAATTAAATGACAAATTTCTATTTGTCTTTAAAAAAAAATATTTTTTATTTATTTAAAATTATAAAATAGTTACAAAGTTTATATAAGTAATATTATTTAATTAATTATTTAATATTTAATGTTGCTTCTATTTTACATACAGAATTTAATGGACTTTGCCCCACAACTGTTATAGTTTAAAGTTAAGAATAAATCTTTGTATAATTATTATTATTTGAGATTGCTTCTATTTTGCACATAGAATTTAATGAGCTTGGCCCAACAACCTTTCTTGATGAAAGTGAGATTGAATCTGAATAATTATTAATATATTAGTAAAAATCACAGTTTGCCCGAAATGGACTTTGTACTGTAAAATGTGCTATGTCCAGCAAAGTGAACTATGGGAAACAACTGTGTGAGAAAGTGTCTTATGTCACTTGTGCACATTGTCATATGAAACATGTCATATAATTCCTCCCTCCTTTAAAAGATTCGTCCCGAATCTATCTAAACTGTATTTCTTCAATACTTGTTTCATTTAATTCGGTATTATTATTTTTGGTTTTTCTTTTCCAAAAATTTTGTATGCAAATTTTTTGTTTAAAGATTACAATAATAATTAAAACTAAAAATATAATACAAAATAAAGTTATATTACTAAATAATATATAATGATATTTATCTGTTGTGGTGGAATAATTTTTATGCTGTCGACAATTACAAATTATAACTGAATTTGGATGTTCGAGTTTTATCAGCATAAAGGTAGGGTTGGGTTCCCCACATTAATTTATCTTTGGATGTTTACTCGTCCAAAGTGTTGAAAGAAAGGGGTGGAACTTCAATTGAGGGTCCTTGTTATCGAGACAAAGTGAAATATGTTTTCTACAAAAGGTTATACTTATTTTAATGAAGTTCACTGTTCTAATATTAACAGTGAGAGATGCTTAGTTGAACAAAAATGTCTTAGATTGATTCGAACAATCTTCACTAAACTTATTCAGATCCAAAGGTTCTCATCAATTAATTCATTCATACATGAAAAAAAACAATTTTATGTATCTTTAACAATCATAATATATTAACTTGCTATAAATTTAACAAGAATTTTACAAATCACAAACGTTACTGCAATAACAATTTAAATCAGTTAAACAGACATACTGCTTAACTCAACACATTAAAAAGTTGAAAACCGCTGAAGAGCATTATAATTTACAAATCTCTATCTGTATCAAAATCTCAGATTGGTACTGAACAATTTTTATCAATTATAAAAATGCATAATTAGAGTTAATGTGTAGACCCAGTGTATTAGGCAACCAAAGTTACATGAAAAATTAATCAATAATAGTGCTATCTCTTTATAAACACACTAGATCACAATAGAAACCAAAATTAGTTGATAATAATGAAAAATTACCTTAGTTAAACACAGGTGAGAATAACCCATCTGTGACATAAGAAAATAGACAGATGATTTTTACAGGTTAGAATTATCGATCAAAGGAACAGTACAATCTTATTTCAATTAATTAATTAACAAATTCCACCAATTTGTAAAGATTGATGATATACCAAATTGGGGAATACTTCATTCCACTATACATTAGTTTGTTAAAGCCATATTATTTTGATTATCAAATCGCTTGTGCGAATCAAAATATCTTTGATTAATTTTATATTATATTCAATTCTGTTAAAATACAACTATGCCATGAATTGATTGTATATGATTGGCAAAATATATCCAGATTTTATTCCACAATTATTATCATACACGTGGTCGGTGTATTTTTAAAATACAACACTGATCAACAGGTTATATTAAAATATTAAATTTTATATATTAAATTTTATCTGTAATTAAACGTAATATCGTAAATGACGCTGCTGACAGCATTAATCATTTATTTTACCTTTATGAAATTTTTATTCTAAAATGGCAGACGGCCATGTTATAAACTCATGCTTATAATTTTCACACAACATTCATTCATCACTTATATTAGTTCTAAATTATTTACAAATATCTACTTAGCTGTTTTTGATTAATTGAAGATAATTAAAGCTCTGGGGGACTCCGATGGGCGATAATTATCCATAAAACCCCAGCTCGTCCCGAGATATGTGATTCCGTCTCGGCGATACTGGCTGCGAGCCGCGGTTCAAGCAAACTAGAAAGAATCGACATCAAGCCGATCACAAGAGGCACTTGGCAATGATAATGAATTACGTCGCACCGGAATTAAAACGAGCGCGCAACCATAGAGTATGAATATAAATTAGCATTAGCAACCTTAGATAAAGAATATTATCTGTTGTCATGAGCTGTTCCATGACACTGTATCGTTATTATCTTCTAGTATGAATTTGTTATCATCTATTAATTCATGTAATTTCGATAGCTGTACTTTTTCTAAATTTATAGGTTTAATATTTAATATTTTGGGATTTTTATTAGGATTAGGTAATACTAATTCTGTTTTTATTTTTGCTAATTCTGAATTTTCATAGAATTGATTATCAATTTTAAAGTAACATCCTCTAGGGATTTCTATAAGTGTTATCCTTTTTAAAACAGGAATTGTTTTACAATTACTGTGTATTTTAACAGCTTTTTGCGTTAATACAATATAATGTCTTTTATCAATAACTTCAATAGTGGTTGTATTGGGAGTAATTATAGGTTGAAATGTACAGTCTTTTATCATTTCTTTACTTATTAATAATTGCATACAATCAGTACTTTTAATATGTGTTTTAGGTAACTTAAAATTACATAGCATTGATTTATCATATTTTGGACAGTTATTGTCGCTATACCAATAATAATCGTTATTCATTGTTATGTATGGCTTTTTTATTTTTATAACATAATTTTGTTTTGTCGGTATAGGTATTAATTGATATTGTTTATAACTTTCAGCGTATGTGATTGGAATACTTAAAATAAAATTTAAAGTCATATCTTTACAATACACTGATGTTTCTGTAACTTGATAGTAATATCCTATATTATGAAGATCTACATTGAAAGGCATTTCTTGTGGAGAATATATTTCCAAAATTTTATTAAGTTGATTCAAAAAGGCTTTAGGTTTAATGACACTTGTGTGTAAATGACCATTACGTGCAAAAGTAAGTGATATCTCTAAATCTGTTAGAATTTGTAAAATAATTTCTAAACTCGTTAGTATAAGATTCGTAATTATAGTTCGATTGAAATTTCCAATTAATCTATTTAAATGTTTTTCTATTTCAAGTTGATTTCTGTTTAAAATGACAAGAGTATCATTAAATTTTTTCAAAATTTCTAAATTTAGTGTTAACTGTTTGTTGGTTGCTGAAACAATTTTATGTTGATTTCTTTTTAATTTTTCTATTTCTAAATCATATCGTTCGGCATCTTTAGAATCCAAATTACCTGTTACTAATTTTACTATATGTCCTAATCCATCGATTAGGCCACGTTTATCTCTGGTATGAGTTTCTGGCAATAAATTACTTAATTTATCATAACAAGTTTTTAACTGGTGAACTATTAGGGGTTGAAAAGTTATAAAGGTTAAAGCTTCACTTGAGTTTAAGGGATCTAAAGAATTGTCGATGAAATTTAATCTTTCTAAAATTTGTTTAATATCAAAATAATGAACTAACATGTGTTTAGTCTTGAAAATTTTGGCTTCGCCTAAAAACAGGGGTAAAACACCGGGGTTGTCAGATATGTCCGTCAGCTGAAGTTCCTGGTTTAGGACTCTTGTCAGTATTGTCAGGCATAGTCTGTAATTTTAATGGTCTTTTTATTTGTTGTTTATGATACTCACCGGTATCTGTTAGTATTTTGTTACTATTATCAGTTAAACATTGTTTCGCTTTAAATTTGGGGAGTGCTTTATTTCTACTTTTTGATTTTAAGTAAATTTTTGATTTTGGGTCAAATTTTGGTGGATCTTCTAATTTTTCGTTAGCTTTTTCTATTCTAGTTTCTTTAATTTGTGTGCATTTATCGTGTATATTTTTATAAAGATCGGTAGTTGTTTTTTTATGATTTAAAATATAATCGGAATAAAATTTCTTGTTTAAATCTATACTAAGTATGTCTGAATTTTCTAAATGTCCTGTTATTATTTCTAACGGTGTGAGTTTAGTAAGAGAATGGATAGTATTATTGTAGGCTAGTATTGCGTATTGCATTTGATTTTCTATAGTTCTATTCGGATTTGTAGAGTCTAGAATTCGTAGGTGTTCGATAAGTGTAGAATGTAGTCTTTCAACAGTTGCGTTAGATTGTGAATGTAATTTTGTTGTAAGATGTATAGATATTTTGTGAAGGGTACAAAATTCTCGAAAAATTGCATTAGTAAATTCGGGTCCATTGTCTATTTTTATCACTAAAGGTGTTCCGTGGTGACTGAAAAATTCAATGAGACGATCTGTGATAGGAATAACATTACATCCGGGAATTGAATAGGCTGAACTAAATTTTGAAAATTCGTCAATAATTGTTAAAAATTTTTGATTTTTGTATTGAAAAACATCTAATGACAGAATTTCAAAAGGTTTGTTAGGAACTGGAATCATTTGTAATTTTGGTTTTATCGGTTGTCTATCGTACTTGTGTACTTGACAAGTTTCACAATTATTTATATATCTAGTTATATCTTCTTTCATAGAAGGCCAGTAATACCTTCTTTGTATATGCAACAGAGTTTCATTTATACCTCTATGATTGGTTTTAGATAGGTGATAATTATTTATTATGTCTTGTTGTTCTAATTGATTTTCTACATCTTCTAAAATTTTGATTGTTTGAAATAATTGATAAGCTTGATTTTTAAATGTTTTCTGCAAAGTTTGAACAAATTGGGGGTAATGTGTTTTATTCTCAAAATATAGACCGTATCGTTTTTTTGGATTTATATATTCTTTAAATAAATTTATTACATATGTTTCCAGGTTTTGGATAGGGATATTTGCAATAATTTTGGTTTTTTTAGAATCGTGTACATTTACTAATTTAGGTTTTTGTATCTTAGACAAATTTGTAAATTTTATTATAATTTGGTTAGCGAATAAATTTATTGGTTTTTCGGATATGGGGATCTCTAGAATGGGGTTTTCTTGTTGGGAATGTACTGTATTGTCAGAGTCAGAGTCGTTTTCTTGAATGATATTCGGTGTGTCAAAATTTAAGGATGTACTAGGCACTGGGTTAAGATCTTCGAGAAGAATTTCTTCTAAATCTTGTAGGTCAGGTGGGTGTTCAATATTTGGAAATAAGGACATATTGTCAGGTGGTTCTTCAGTTTCTTTATTGTGAATTTCAATTCGGGAAAGGGCATCAGCATTTGTATTTTTTATACCTTTTTTATAAACAATGTTGTAATCGTATTCTAGTAATTTTAATCGCCATCTAACTAATTTTGAATTGGGTTCTTTTAAGTTAAATAACCACTGTAGTGGTTGATGGTCTGTTATTATAGTAAATTTTGTTCCAAAAATGTAAGGCCTGAATTGTTTTACAGCATATATTATAGCGAGAAGTTCTTTTTCTATTGTTGAATAATTCTTTTCGTGTTCATTTAAAGTTCGGGATATGTATGCTACTGGTTTATCTGATCCAATGGGTCCTTGACTTAAGATTCCTCCTATTGCTAAATTTGAAGCGTCTGTCGTAACATTAAAAGGTTTTGAAAAATCGGGATAAATTAATAATGGTTCGTTAGACAGTAAATTTTTACAAAGTGAAAAACAATTCAAAAATTCTTTATCATGAATTACTTTAGCATTTTTTCTTAAACATTTAGTTAATGGGGTGGTTATTTTTGCAAAATCTTTAATAAATCTTCGATAATATCCAATAAGGCCTAAAAATGATTTTATTTCTTTTTGTGTTTTGGGTATAGGGAAATTTTTTATGCAGGAAATTTTGTCTGAATTTGGTTTTATACCGTCAGGTGTTATTGTATGTCCGAGAAATTTAGTTTCTTTTAACAAGAAGTCGCTTTTGTCTAGTTGAATTTTTAATTGTGACTCGCGTAATTTGTCGAAAACTAATTTTAAATTTTGAATGTGTTCGTTTAAAGAAGTAGAAAATATTACAATATCATCCATATAGATGAGGCAGATCTTGTTAATTAAGCCGTTAAATACTTCGTTCATGGTTCGTTGAAACGTGGATGGTGCGTTTTTTAGTCCAAAAGGCATTCTCAAAAATTCAAAGTGTCCGTTTTCGGTGGTAAAAGCGGTTTTTTCTATGTCGCGAGGGTCCATCTGAATTTGATGAAATCCGGAAGCAAGATCGAGGGTACTAAAATATGTAGCACGTCCTAATTTGTCGAGTAAGTCAGTTATATTCGGGATAGGAAATTTGTCGTCTATGGTTTTTTCATTTAGTTTTCTGTAATCTACTACCATACGCCATTTTGTTTTTCCTGAAGCGTCTTGTTTTTTGGGAACTATCCAAACAGGACTGGACCAAGGGGAACAGCTAGGTTGGATTATATTTTGGTTCAACAATTTTTCTGTTTGTTCCATAACTTCAGTTTTGTGTACATAAGGGTATCTGTATGATTTAGTGAAAATTGGTGTTTCGTCAGTTGTCCGTATAACATGTTTAACTTTGTTGGTAAAAGTTAGGGGTTCACCTTCAAAATAAAAAACGTCTGGATATTTTTTACATAAGTCTAAAATTTTTATCTTTTCTTCTGAATTTAGATGATTGGTCCTAATAAGTTTGAAAATCGATTCTCTCTTGCTGGGTTGAGTTTCGATAAAGTATGACTTTATGGTTTTCGGTTTAATTTTATTTTCACTATTGTTATTTCGAATATGTAAATTAATTTTGGTGGTGGGTGATATAAGTACTAAATTATTAAAATCTAAATTTATTTTTAGTTTTCTAAAGTTATCGATGCCAATTAATCCGTCAAAATAATTATGAAATATTAAATAAGTGGAAAGTTAAATTTTGATCAGAATTAAATTCAGTAAAACTGGGTATATTTATAATACCATTGCAATCATGTTTGTTAAAAATGGTTGTTACAGTAAATTTTGATTCTACAATTTTATTTCCAAAATATTTTATTGCTAAGTCCGGGTTTATAAAGGATTTTGAGGAACCTGTGTCTATTAGTAATTTTAAAGGTGGGTCGCAAATTTTTATGAATGGAAGGTTATCGCCATTAGTGTAACTTACTATTCTATGGGTTGATTCGAGGCGTCTTCTATAAAATTTGACTCGTCTTTGAAATTTTCAAATTGGTCTTGTGACATGCAAAGGTCGTTAAAATCAGTTTCTTCGTATTCACTATTTTCGGGATTTTCTAACTCGGTATCGTCTGTTTCTATGTTATAATTTTTCAGCTGGGGTGTGGTGTATGTTGTAGAAATCGACATAGGTGTAGGTTTGTACGTATTTGTTATCTGCTGTGTGGGTTTGTATGTATTCGTATTGCGATTCATATTATAATAATTATTAGGAATATTTGGGCGGTTTGATTTTAATAAGGGTGAATTATTGATTTGTTGTGTGGGTCTATTATAGGATTGCGGTTGTTTTTGTACAGGTTTATAAAATGGGTTTTGGTTTTGTGTTGGAATGAAATTGGGTTTTTGTATGAATTGCGTATGTGGTGTGTATTGTGTCCTATTCTTTGGTTTTAGATAATTTAGCTGTGAGTCAACAGAGTTGGCTTGAACTAATTTTTCCTCGTCTTTTATAATTTCTAAAGCTTTAAGAATAGTGTCAGGTCTATTCGATCGTACAAATTTTCCCATAGGTTCTTTCAAACCTCGTAAAAATGTCGTTAAAGTGAATCTAGTGTATAACGAATGTTTAATGCGTTTTTCTTCGTTTCCGTCGTTTATTTCAATGTAATTTATTATGGTGTGTAATAAATTATTACATTCGTCGAAGAATGCAATGTAAGTCTGATTGGGTTTTTGTTTCAGAAGTAGGAGATCACGTACTAGTAAATCTTCAGACCGTTGGTCTGCGAAATTATCTGTTAATGTTTGTTTTATTTCAGACCACGATTTTGCTCGTCTATTATTTATAGCTATTTTGGCACGGCCCGTAATTTTCGATAATACGCCATTTAAAATTCTAAAATTTTGAAAATTATCGCGATCGGGGTGACTATAGTAATTTATTAATTGATCCGAAATTCTGAGAAATTCGTGGAGGTGTTGAACATCTCCGTCAAATTCTGGTATGATTTGTAAATCTCTAGTGTCGAACAGGGGTACATTTTGGTTTGTATTTTGCGTCATGTTGTTAATGGGGTTTCAATTTACGTTATCGTCAGATTCTAAATCTAATTGAGATAAAGAATTTATTAACTCGTCAACTGAAGTCATAAGATGCGGAACGATTTACAATTTCTTAAATCTATTATATAAAATTATTGACTTACAGTATTACGGATGTTTTCATAGTAGTTGACTGTTGATTGTTGATTTGAAGTTGGTTGAGATGAGCAGTGAAGACAGCTGTTGTTGATCGGTCGGATAGCAACAATTGAGCTTGACTTTTTGTTGCGGCTTACCGGCGCAACTCTTGATGCTTTACAGATGTATTTGTATTTAATAATTATTAGTTTATCGAACTTTGTTTAGTTTGATTAATTTGTTTAATTTTGTTTAGTTTTAACTTTGTTTAGTTTGTTTTAGTTTGCTTAATTATTTATTTGTTTCTTGTATATTTAAAATTATTTGTATATATGTTTCTTGAACTTATTATTTTTAATTAAGTATTGGTTTTATTTATTTTTAAATATTTGTTTGTTTAGTTTCGTTTTATAGTTCGAATATTGCGTAAGGAATTAAAATTCTCCGTAAATTTCAATAATTAGCCCTGTTGAGGTACGTCGCAATATCCTACCGACTGCGCCAATTAAATGACAAATTTCTATTTGTCTTTAAAAAAAAATATTTTTTATTTATTTAAAATTATAAAATAGTTACAAAGTTTATATAAGTAATATTATTTAATTAATTATTTAATATTTAATGTTGCTTCTATTTTACATACAGAATTTAATGGACTTTGCCCCACAACTGTTATAGTTTAAAGTTAAGAATAAATCTTTGTATAATTATTATTATTTGAGATTGCTTCTATTTTGCACATAGAATTTAATGAGCTTGGCCCAACAACCTTTCTTGATGAAAGTGAGATTGAATCTGAATAATTATTAATATTTAGTAAAAATCACAGTTTGCCCGAAATGGACTTTGTACTGTAAAATGTGCTATGTTCAGCAAAGTAAACTATGGGAAACAATTGTGTGAGAAAGTGTCTTATGTCACTTGTGCACATTGTCATATGAAACATGTCATATAATTCG